>OY735227.1:18645227-18762727 GCA_963457665.1 Thysanoteuthis rhombus | reverse complement strand
ATACTATCCAAGTTCGATAAAATATATATATATATATATATATATATATATATATATATATATATATATATATATATATATATATTGATATATATATATATATATTGATATATTGATAAATTTATATATATATATTGATATATTGATATATATATATATATATATATATATATATATATATAAACATATATGTCAATATATATCAATATATATATATATGTATATATATATATATATATATATATATGGATGATACGTTTCAAGCAGTGAACTCCTTCTTCAAATTCTATAATCGTTTGCTTCACCGTTGTATTTGCGATAAGAGAACGGAACAATGCCATGCAGTATAGCCCTCGATCGATTTCTTCACCCAGATAATGTTATTTTCCCTTCTCATAGCGTATCGTTCGAATGAGATAATAACTCATTTCAGATTTTCCTGTGAATGTTAAATATTGCTGGTGCTATATTTTACTTCAAAACTCCTCCAAATTTATCTCTTTCCAGGGTTTTGTCAGGTTGGCCGATATCAACCGGAAGCGTCAATGGGACCACCCCAGGGGATTATTTTCCATTTTATATTTTATAATTAATTTGTTGTCAGTCTTGTGTCTATGATATATTATTATATACTATTGATCTGGTACGTTTTAGGTAGATTCAGTACATTCTATAATGGGGTATTGGTACTTTTTATGTGCTTCTTTTGTCAGCCAGGTCCAAGATGGACGATGGCTCAAGGGTTCTATAAAAGGGTCGATGATTTAAAAAGTTTGGTGACCCCTGAGCTTTTCTGAAAAGACATCTGTCCATGAGCTAAAGATCACCTCAGTTTAATCTTCATAAACCATTTTCCAACGTATGTTTACCCCGAGAGCATCAGTACTAGATGCAACGTTGAAGGTTTGCAAAATTTCGGCTGCTCTTTTTCCAAGATTATTCATAAAGAGTAAACAGAGTTTAAGTGAATACGCATTCTACATTCAGTAATGGTTCTCTCCAAAGTGAACACTATTTCTCTGCAAACAATGGTCAAGGAAACTGTACACGTAATCATGAAAGCGTTGAATACACTTCAAAAATACTTCCAAAAATTACCATAATTTTGTGCAAAAGAGAACCTTTTGCATCAACCAGTATTTGAAAAAACATACGAAAGTTGATTTTGTTCAAGACAAGTCTAATTTTGCAGATTATGGAGAGGAATTTTTTGTGCCAGTTCAATAGCTGGTTAGAGCTTGTCTTTCTTGGGAGTAGCCGTTCGTGATCTTTCGATGTAGTTAGACGTGAGCATCAACCATGAGTAACATCAGTAACACCACATACTCGTCAATTGAGTACCGATTGCGTATGTATATTTGCGTGTGTACAACTCATATGGCAATGGGTGGGCTATATTGCAAGAATGACAGACAAGTGTTAAACATCACGACTCACAACGTGAATCCCCAAAAAAAATCGTATGCAGAAAATATGACTGCGTAATGTTTTTGACAAGTTAAGGAGATATTGGTGTAGCGACGACCATGATAGAAAGATCTGGCATTGGGGGAGGGGGTCTATGTCCAATGTTGGACGTTAGAAAGATGGTGATGATGATGATGATATGCAAAGAGGGGCAGAATTACCTGATGCATTTCAAAAATGTTCAGTTCAACATTCTTATACACCTCAAAGATTTGTCGAGCTGGGAGCAAAGTTTTAGAAAAATAGAAAATTTTGAAAAATATTGAAATAAGATTGAGTATTCAGAATTTCTTTGCAGATATCAGAAATCTTGGGTCTGAATTCTTGTGCATGAGTATGCTGAAATAAACCATTTGAAATGTTTCGGATAACTTTCTCACTCACTATGGGTAAGGGTAACTGAGAGCGTATACGTCGGTACGTACACACATACGAAGCAATAAGAAGAATTTTAAAAACTTCGTGTCGACTTGTGCCACTAATATTTGATCAACAAACTGATAACACACACACACAAACACTATACATACATACGTACATACATATATATATATATATATATATATATATATATATATATATATATATATATATATGTCATCCACAGACAGCTGTTTTGTTGTATAACAACTCTTCTTCTTTATCCCATCCAGTACCACCGGGTAGGAGAGAAACCTTCGTTCCAGAACCGGGTATCCTACATCAGCGCTACGGAACTGTACGGTCAGTAAGGCTGAATTTGAGCGATATATATTTATTTACCTTATATTCCCCATCCCAGAGTGCTCTATTCCTATTCTAGAAACTTAACTACTTTAATCACTGAATATCAAAAAAAAAAAATGTTTGTGTCACTTCTATAGCTTTCCCAACATTCGTTGAAGTAGTTGACGTAAATTTCTTCATTGTTTTTCCTGCTTCGTATATACTTGTTATGGCATTATGAGTAAATGTTCTCTTGTTGGGTTTTAATCAGTTGTTTGCCATGTAATCGTTAGAGGGATTTTAAAAACAAACAAATCATAGCACACCTGTAGTGCTGATCAAACACCATTCACTCTTCCGCTGTGTTTTTGATATATAGCTCATGTCGTACATGCAGTTTGTTATGTTATATATATATATATATATATATATATATATATATATATATATATATATATATATATATATATATATATGTGTGTGTGTGTGTGTGTGTGTATATGTATCTATGTGTGTATGTGTGTGTGTGTGTGTGTTTGGTTAACTTACACAAGTAAACCCTGTTTCAAAAAATGAATGATACGTAGTATAAAATAATATCAATACACAATACACATAATACACGATATAGATAAACAAACTACGTACATGACATAAGCTGTATAGTAATGGAGGAAGATGGTATTTGATTAACAACACTGGGTTGCCATGTTAATATAACTGTTTTGTTTTTAAAATCCCCAAAACGGTCATATTGTAAACAACTGATTATCCCGATAAGAGAAAGTTTATACATGGTACCATAATATCAAAATATGAGTAAAACATAAAGAGACACTGATGAAAATTTATACATTGTACCGTAAAGACACAGTGTAGGGAAAATAAGGGAATAACGCTGAAGAGAATTACGTAAATTGCATTGACAGATATTGGGAAATAGGTGACTAAAGAGACCCTATGAAATTTTGAAAAGTTTTTTTTTTTTATGTTCACTCTTTAAAGCTGTGAAATTTCCTAGAATATATATATATATATATATATATATATATATATATATATATATATATATATATATATATATGTATATATAAGATATTGGTTACCTGACCTCGTAGATAATTTTTTGAATATATCAATAGCCATATTCACAATGTTGAAAATTGAGTATTGTGATTAACCATCTACAACGGATAAATTTATTTTCCTTTTTTTTCTGTTTGCTTGTTACAAATTGAGACAATCTATATGTATATACATACATACATACACACATTCGTACATATGTGTGTGTGAATATATATACATATATGTATCCATTTATGCATGAATGTGTACACTGACACAATTGACATGCACAATGTCCAACAATGGGATTCACAAAATCACACTCACCAAATTAGCTTCTGTCCTCTCTAAATAATCGTAAGGGATCCAAGCAGGAAGTTGGAAGGGTTTAGCCAATGGACGAACCGGATGCACAGCACATGACCAGGCGTGACCTTCCATCGATAACAAGTCTTCTATGGTCAATTATACAGAATGAGTAGTAGCAAGTAATGAAGCCACCAACTCTGTTGAACACATTTCACACGGCACCTCATTTAACACTCGCGGTCGTCTCTCGCCCGTGGTACTGGTCAATGGTCCTTAGCTGACTCTCCGGCCGGAGGCCATTCTGACCTTAGGTGTGACGCATACATAATAATGCCTGTTCGTGTCTATGAGTGAATGTCCGTTTGATGATGACTAAAGTGCTTTTTGTGACGTAGCCTGAGGGGCAATTTCGTCCAGAATTGTACATCTCTGTCCGTCTTGAATATACTCTCACGTACATCTTATAGTGAATATGTCGATATGCCTATAGGGAATAAGGGGAAAATAGTTCTCAGATTCCTGATTCAGGAAGTCACAATTCTCCGTGAAAATGATTTAGTGAATAAAAGATAAGGAAGAAGTACAATTGTTTTATGTCAGCCTAACCTAACGTCTCCATATATACCGATTGTATTGTTATTGACATTGATATATTCCAAATATATTCTTGCGCCTCTACCTCCAAAATATATCCTTTTCCAGCCCGTTGGAAGATATGCAACGGTTGACCTTATACCAGACCTCTTCTAACAAACCAGTGTCCTGATATGTTATCATCGAGAAATTTCAAAAGCTTTGTTATAAGATATACTGGAGTGCAACAGCATTTAGTTAAATGATATTCCCCTTTTTTATGGATTTTAAAAAGTAGATTATGTTTGCTGGATAAGTATAATAAATCTATTTCTATTCATTGTGAAATTTGAATCAATCGAATGATAAAATGATAAACTAAATATTTATTGTGAAAGTTTAATAAAAAAAATTATCATGCATCACCGAGAAATAAAGCACATGAGCACAAGTATTTAGTTGGGTGATGTCGAAGATGTATTTATAACAGAATCTATTTTGAGCTGGTTTCAAAGAGAAAGAATGGGGAGAGAGATGGGAGATGAAAGAAGACGAACATTGAAACATTTATGAAACAATCGTGTTACTGAAAATCGAAAATATATGTATCTTCAAGTTTAGATAATGGCAGTGGAAGTCTATATATATAGATATATATATACATATATAGATATATATATATATGTGTGTGTGTGTGTGTGTGTGTGTGTGTGTGTGTGTATTTGGTTGTCTGTAATTGTATTCATGTGCACAAACAGTCCAATTAGAAGGAATGACATACAAAATTCATCGCTGAACACAGATTCCAACGTAAGTTGTGACTGCTGATAGTCTGGCGCTCGGATCACAAATACATCTAAGCAGACTAGTTGAAATTTTAAAAAAAGTTTTCGTCAGCCGTACATGTGTGGTCAAAATAAATAATAAAAGACTCCCAGTTTTCGAGATGACGTACGTTGATTTAAATCTTTTCTATGGAAATAAGATTAAGTCTAAAAAAAGAAATATTAAGATCCAAACTAATGCTTAAACAGTGTTGAACATGTGTGAATATCTGTAGGTTTTTGTACAAACATTAAGATTACGTATCTAGAGTTTGAAAAAAATCTTTATGCATTTATTTACTCTTGTTGGTGTTTATTATAGAATGACACAATTTTATTCGATAATTTTATGAATACGAATCTTATTTCAGTCAGTACTTTTCCCATATTAATCAGTAAACACTACAATTAATATTCTACAATTTATTTTTTTTTCAGGGAATGGGATTAATTTGTTTCCAATTACTTGTCTCATTAGTTGCAGAAAAAAGTTTTGAGAAACTTTCTGTAAGCGTTTATTATTTATTTTTGACTATTGTTTGCCTACATCTTCTCAAGACCCTCTTAAGGTTGACAGGTTGACAGATTTTTGCTGATGCATTTGGACCAAGAAGGTAGTTATATGTATATGATTTACCCTGAGTGATCTCTCACTCACTCTTTTCTCCGTCTTATGCCAGGGACAAGATTGTTGGTCGAAATACCTGACAATGGAACAGGGGACAGGGACGTAGATCCCTGTCTCTTTGTGCAAAGCCATTAGTGATGAGTTTAAGTTTGCAGTTCCAGTTGGAATTTGAATTTGATTCACCGATGTTGTTCTTGTTAACAGCCACAACACACATCTATCTATCTATCTCAACCCGTTTCTCTCTTTTTCTCTCTTTTTCTCTCTTTCTCTCTCTCTCTTGGCATCTACACACACACACACACACACACATACACAAATTTTATCGAACCCCTAGACAAAATATATTTTCTATTGTTTCAGTTACCTTCTTGTGTTCACGCATCTTGTTCTATTTAACTAAGCGTCTTTACTTCCCGTCTGTACGTGACAGCCATCCGCAAATACTTCTTGACTTAACTCCATGAAATTTTCTCCAGGTACTGCTAGGAGCCAGAGGCAGTTTTTTTTTTTTTTTTTTTTGCTAGTTATATTCGTGGCTAAAGTTCGATTTTCAATTTTAACTCATTCTAAAATTGCCGAATATCTTGAAGCCCGCTGATAGAAATTCATCATCACTCATACAGAAGTGCTTGTCCTCATCTCAATCTTCCTCTCCTCACCTCTAAGAATTTTGGCTTTTACTCTACCCTCTCAAACGAATATACTAAAGCTGTTTGGTAACGTAAACACTGAATAGTCTTCGTGGTTTTAAAATAAGTGTAAAAGTGATTTTATTGCATATTTCAAAAATAAATTAAATTCAGCAATATGTAATTCTCATCCATCTATCTGTTCATTCTGAATTTTTGCTCCCCCCACCCCCAACCAATAGCCAATTGCTGATTATGGAAAACTATCCACCTTTTGGCAAAGAAAAGCTTTCAAAAATGATGTACTTACATCAAAAGCATACAAAAACATCAGACAAGTTGACATTTAGTGATCATACATTTTTACGAGAAGACATTTCTTTAATATTCTTTAGAATTAAATGAATATATGAAAATCAAACTAATTGAAAAAGCAGTTTTTTTTTAATGAATGTATGTTTATGCGGTCCTTTGTTTCAGGTCGTACTGTTTTGTCTACATATTTGAAAATTACCACCAGTACTCCACTAGACATCTTCTAAAATGTTTTCATTGTATTTTTTTTTTTTTTTTTTTTTGGAAGAAATCTTTGTTGACTCTTTTTGGCGGGTAGTGGGGCTTATTTTAACGGTTCCATTAAACTAAAGAATATAAATGTTTCTAGATTATTTTTCATTTCACTTTATTTTAGATGTTTCCCAGTGGAAAACGCAGGTGATATAATGCATGAATCTATTCTTTAATGATTTTTATTTTACATGACTTAAAATTTTGACACTACGGTTGTTCAGTTATTGACTGTGATGGCAAATCACTCTACTTTTTAAGTGTAAACGTTATGTTCGAATTTGATTATGCCTTATGAAATTATTCAATGGTCATATTTTTATAAATCTGTGTGGAATTTTTAAAAGACTTGTTTAATTTTCATCATTCTTAAAATTCACCAAAGGTCAGTCCGTCTATATATCCGTATGGGAAAGCTTATAGCAAAAACTACTCGACATACCTCCGTTGAATTTGCTGTAGGTACCCCTGGGGATCATAGGCAGGATCTTAGCAAGTTTATTGTTGAAAACTTTTGGAAAGTACTTCAGTTTTCAATGCAGATTCATGCTGTCATTCTAAGCTGCTGCCTACACCTACTAACATTTTCAGGGAAGAGGCTATCGTTATTATACATACATACATATATATATGAAAAAAAAAAAAAAAAATATATATATATATATATATATATATATATATATATATATATATATATATATATATATATATATATATATATATATATATATATATATATATATATTTCACTTTCAAGGAACGTTGCTATGGAGAATCATTTACGAGGCTAACTTAATTTATATCTTATTTTCCTAGATCGTTTGAGAAAACTATAGATGTCACAAACGTCACTTTAAAAATTGAATTATATTAAACACCATGGAAACGGAAGCAGCAAAAAAAAAACAAACAAACAAAATCAACGCAACTTCGTGTTTTGATTTTGATTTTGTTCATTTACTTGTGCTTTTTACCGGAGGTTAATTGGTGGAATTTCAAATCATAAAATCAATTTTCGTTCCTCATAATTTCACATTAAAAGCAAGATTTTCATTGTGTTGAATTGGTTCATTCTGAACGAGAAAGTATTTTTATTCTAATTCTTTTTAGAGCAGGGATCAACATAGATGATTTAATAAAAATTGGAAATAAAGGTCAAGATTTGTTGGTGAGCTAACGTATTGGAAAATATGAAAAATATTTTTTTACCGGAGTATTTGTAGCTGTGATTTATTAACTGAGAGATAACGATTGAAGTTCTAAAAAAACTTTCATACCCCTGCTCACTCAATGTTGAAAATGGCGTGCAAATAGTTTTTAAAAAAATCAAAATTAATGAAAGGAAAACAGAAGTAAGTATGAAAATTCAAATTATTTTGCTTTTGGTTTGAATAAATTAAATTGATGCTGTTTTTTTTTTAATTTTTATTTTGCGTCGTCTCGAAGATCGTATGGGCGAGAGTGTGAGACTTTAGAATAGAGAACATCATTTAATCTTTTAATTTCAGACTTGATGATTTAAAAAAAAATGATACATCAATTATAATCTTGTTATTGTGACAGAAAATGCAAATTTACGCTGCTTATAGGTTTATCCTATTTTTCAGCAATTTTCAACCATTCGAATATTTCAGACAGTATTTAGAACGTTAAGATTGTCCCAACTAATGTGATCTAGCGATTTTGACACATGCACACACACACACACACATACACACACACATACACATACGCACACACACATACATATATATATATATATATATATATATATATATATATATATATATATATATATAAGAATGTGGATTCGCTACACAAACTAGCTCATGTTTCTGCCCTCTCCGGGCCTCATCAAGCGAATGATTGTCTATGTTTTGGGGGTTCTAATTTTGGGGAATTTGGTGAGAATGTTGTGAGTGTGGTAATGGGTGTTATGAGGATATTCATTTTGTCAAGGGGTGTGAAGTGGATCTAGGGGTCATCTCTGAAAGTTGTAGTCTGGTAGTAGTTTTTATCTTGACCAAAGTATCTTTTATTGCCCCTGTTGATATCTTCCGTAGCTCTAGTGGATATCTTAATTTTTAATTCATGATATGTTTGGGCATGTTTGGAGATAAAGAAAAAGGTGATAAGAAGTTTTAGAGATGATGGACATGGGAGCAAATTGTCTACTTCACTTTTTTGATTCATTGGTATTTATGTTGCTGTTATTTTACATTCATGAAGAGGAATTTACAACAATACCTGCATTGCAGTATTGTTTCATTTTTTCTATTCAGTAATTGTTCCTTGGGTTTTTTGTGATTCTAGTAAAGTTTAAAATCTCAAATTTTCATTTTGGCAGAGATTGCAAAATTTTTTAAAATTTTGGTATGTATTAGATTGTCTAAGAATTTTCCATTTAACAGTTGGCTTATTGTTAATTTCATATAATTTCAAGTGATGAGCTGATAGGAATGTGGTATTTTTGTATCTTTCATTTGTGAATGATGATATATGGTTGGCTAATCGAAGTTTAAATGGTATGTTGGATATGCCGATATAATATTCATCATATATATCTATATATCCATATATATATATATATATATATATATATATATATATATATATATATATATATACATATATATATATATTCAAATAAAGGGATGTAAGTCTGAGAGATCGTTTTTAAGCATACGTAGTAATGAAGGTTAGAACAGTAGGACATTTGGAAACATTTAAACCTGATTGGATAATTGTAGAGTACGCTATTGAAAGCTAAATGGGCTGGTTTTCCTCATAATCCACGGAAAACAACAGACAGTCCGTTGCTGAAGGGTGCAAAAAGAACAAAATGCTCACATTCCCAGGGTACGTGTCCTCGTAAATATTATTTTTCATACATTGATAGTTCTATTTACTGTGCTAGATATTGAGCACCGTGATTAAACAACTGCAACAGATATATATATATATATATATATATATATATATATATAGAGAGAGAGAGAGAGAGAGAGAGAGAAAGAGATAGATAGATAGATAGATAGATAGATAGATAGATAAGTCCAGGCATATATTTGGCTTGGCCTAACACTAGTTTAAGACTGGACATCGTATACTTTGAATTGACCTAACTTCGGTAGTGTGTCTGCTTAGCTTGTCAAGTATTACCTTACTGCAGTTGGCAAGACTATAATAAATAAGGTTACCTTTGGTCTTGGACAGGACCAGTATTTGGGATTATTCAATAAGGCCTGTGCTCTCTGCACTTGCAATGGAATCCAAGATTGACGTGCTGAACACTGTTCTATGTCAGGCAGCCCATAATCTTATTTATAATAAGTTAATCTAGAAATAGGTATTCCCTGTTTGTTCCAGACGTTTTTGCTTGTGCCCAGCTAAAAACGAGAATTTGAAATTATGTTTTCTGAGTCAGGTGCCATTCAATACTTGGAATATTGGGGTTACTGTTTTTGTCATCTGATTTCGTTTTGTGCCCAAGTAAAGAGAGTTTAGTGAATATCAAGTCTATACACTTTTGGGGGAGGGGTTTTGAAGGTTTATTCACCAGTAGCGAGCCAGTGATCTTTGTTACTACCAGTTTATTAAGATGAGGGAAATCGAATTGGAGGATGAAGTGATTATCTGTACATTAGTGGTCAATTAAGTAACTTTAGATATTGAGGAAACCAGATTGTGTGAGAGAAGAACCAATGAACGAAAGGAAGATGGATAGGAAGGAAAGAACGGAGGAAATAAGGGGAGAAAGAAGGTAGGAAGAAACAAAGGAAGGAAACAAGAAAGAAAGATGGGAAGAAAGAGAGGGAAGATAGGAAGAAGGGAAGAAGTGTGGAAAAAGAGGGAAAAAAGAACCGATGAACAAAAGAAAGCTGAAGAGAAAGAAAAGAAAGAAGGAATGAAAGAAGCGACAGAGAAAGGAAGAAAGAAAGAAAGAAAGAAAGAAAGAAAGCCAGAAAGGAAGAAAAGAAAGGAGGGGGGAAGGAAACAAGAATGGAGAAAGAAAGGAAAAAGAACCAATGAACAAAAGAAACATGGAAGGAAAGAAAGGGAGTAAAAGGAAGAAGGGGAAAAAAGGTTGGAAAAAACAAATAGAGAAAGAAAAAATGTGGGACGAAGGAAAGGAAACATGAAAGGTTGGTAAGAAGTATGGAGAAAGATGGAGAAAAAGACAGGCAGGAAGGAAAGAAGGGAAGAAGGAATGTACAAAAAAAGAAAGAAAGGAAGTAAGAAAAAAGAAAAAAAGAATGAAGAAAAAAGAGAAAAAAGACAAAAGAAAGAAAGAAGAGAGGAAAGACGGAAATAAAAAGGAGAGGATGGAAAGAAGGAATAAAAAGGAAGGGATGAAATAATGAGCATTTGGGATTTATATGAAATGAAAAGATTGTATGAATAACGGAAAAGAAAGAAAAAGGAACATAAAAAAATTAAGAAAAACAAAACTGACAAAAAGAAAATAAGAAAGGGAAGGAAAAGGATTTGGAGAAGAGCACAACAAAGGAGACAGAATACATAAAAAAGGATGAAAAAGAAGAAGGAGTATCAAGTAAAAGAAGGAAAAATAAGAAATATAAGACAAGGGAAACGTGTAAAAAACGGAAAGAATGAATGAATAAGAAATACAGATTGATTCAAAAAGAAATGATATAAAGAAAAGAATGGAAAAGAAACACAAAAGAAAGCCAGAAAGAAAGAATGAAAAAGGAAAGAAAAAAATGAAAATAATTATTGAAAAATTAAGTTAAAAACGAACAAAAAAGAAAGAGAGAAAGAAAGAAAGATAGAAGACAGAAAAAATGACTGTGAAATGAGAAACAACTTACAGAGAAAGAAAGAAAGAAAAAAAGAAAGAAAGGAAGAAAGAAAGAAACAAAGAAAGAAAGAAGGAAGAACAGAGGATAATGTTATTGTTTAATGAAAGTCAGCATAAACAGGATCGATGGAAATGAAAAGAAGAAAGATCGATGGAATGAAAACCGTAAGAAAGATAGAACGAAAGAAAAACAAGAGAGAAAGAAAAACAACTTGAAAGAAAAGGCAAAACAAAAGCTTGGGACCCGAATAACGGAAAGATGTAAAAAAATGTTTATGAAAAGGAGACGCAAAGGAAAGAGGAGAAAGAGACAGAGAGAAAGAGACCTGAACACCTTAATGGAGAAAGACTATAATGGGGTCACATAAATCCTCTTTGGTGTGTGTTTGCTACGGATGTTCGTACCTCGGTACGTAAGTCGATACATGGGGGAGCTTTACATCGTGGCCACACTAAGTCGTATTGACAGGCCAGGAATGCCTGAGGTAATCTTATAGGCCCATGTGCAGAAGCCTTGGGGTGAAGGTGATGGCGTCAAGGTGAAGATGGCTGGGGAGAGTTTTAATGGCGCTTTCTATTTCTCTTACTTCAGTATGAACCTGTCCAATTTAATCAACCGATGTTTATTCCGAGCAAAAATCCTTTTTGACTGCAAGCATTCTACACAATATCTCATTTTTCTATACTTCTATGGTTCTCATCTTATACATAAAGGCATCCTTTTCACCGAGTCTCATGGTATTTGCGAGGTCTGTCTAAAAAGTATCCAACCATTTGAAAAATAATGGCAAAGTAGCCTACCTAGAGCAATGACACCTTAGTCCACTCCAAAGTACTCCCATTGAGACCTTGCACACTTTTTTATATAATCTGTCATCTTTGGGGATCACCACCAGCTGCCTCGAAACATTCTACTCAATTTTGTTTCTTTTATGAAATTTGCCAAGTAAAGTTGGGGCTTGAGGACCTGGGTCGAATGATACCCTTTTACTCCTAGAAAAAAACTTGCACGAAGCGGGAAAAATGGACAGGTTCAGTAATTGTGAATGCAGCAGTCACTCAATGGTGTCTCACAACCAACTAAGTAACCCCACAAAGGTCTTGTTCACATACGAGTAAATATTATCTTCTTTAGTTGCCAAATCGCGCTAAGTTTGCAGAACTGGTCGTTGATTCAAAACGGTTGAATACTTTCCAGATAGACCTAATATACCTATAAATACTGAATTCAGTCGACACAACAGTACATATAGCTGCACCTCAGGGCAGGGATTAAAACCTGCACATATCAAGATTACATTACGGTGGATTGTGTTAAATTGTACATGTTGCTTTTGTATTTATGTACATTTTAATGTTTTTTTGAATTTTGTATTAGTCTTGAAGTTGATGAATAAATGTAGTGCATGCATGGAGATCCCCAAAGAGGCATAATAAATTAATTAATAAATAAATACATACGTACTCCTAAAATATTGGTTGGAATGTGTTGACTTTGGCACGAGGCTATGTTTTTCGGGCACGGCTCAATAGTCGATGGCATTCACGACAGCAGAGAAAATGAGCACACAGACCGCCTTAGGACCTAAGATGTTTTGCTAGAGTCCATGTTTTAGGAGCATGATTTGATAACGGATCTCCTTGTTCATGGTTAGGGATACGAAAACATTAACCACTGAAGTATAACCTCAAGTTTAATATAGTTTTTAGCAGTAAGTAACGCTCCGATATTTTACCTGCTTTCTAGTTTTTAAAAAGAAAATTACATAAGACTTCTAAAATTGGCAAAATATCTTCGAAACCTATTCGTAGAGAAACATGGACGTGTAGAATAGTTGGGAAATTTACCGAGAGATCTGGATCTCTGAGGATAAAGTCAACAAATCATGTCAACATTATCCCAAGCCAGAATCAACATGGCCCTGTCTTTCCGTTGACACAAACTTCGGCCGGAAGTGAGTCCTTGTCGCTCGATAAACGTTCGTTTGTACCACCACAGTGCAGAGATGAGTCGCAAAAAGATTCAAATCGCATGTCTATCGTTATATTCACAAATACAGGCATAAACACATACTTATAAATACTTTATACTTATGTATGAGATCTTTTCCGCATGCACTGATTTACGAATGGGTATTGTTTAAAGGAAATGCGATTGGCGTAGTCGGTAACGGCACAGAGTTGGAGTATTTTCAAAATATCTGAATCAGACATTGAAAATTATTTTGATTTGATTGCTTATTTTAGCCACTCTGATGCATGACTTCCACCAAAGCAAAAAGGTAGAAAAAATTACTGGGTCGTTTTTGGTGTGTAGTACGCTACTTAAACATTACAAAATGTTAGGTTTTTTTAATCAAATTGTTCGGGACTATGAGAAACGGATGGTGTAAGAAAAATGTATGAGCACTAATCATCCAAAAAATAATGCTGTGTATGTGGTAGTGAGATTAGTAAGGAATCCTACTAATTGATAATTTACTTTGAGTGGTATTCCAAGTTTCTCTTTGTCTTCCCCTTTTTCAAAGTTTTTCTCCATCACTACAGCATCGGACAGAATGTTTATATAGACTCATAGTTTGAAGAAAGGGAACATTGCCTCGGTTTCAGATTAGAGCTCTCGCTTGCTCGCTTTTAGCTGTAGTAGGTGGCTTCAAACAGTCAGCTATCTGGAATAGCAGATCATCATCATCATCATCATCAACAGTCTTTTAATGTCCGTCGTTGGACATAGACCTTCCCCAAGATTCGCAACAATTCTCTATTATGGGCGTTGCAGAGCCAGTATTTCCTGAATCTGTCAAGTTCATCTCTCTATAATATATTCTGTCGGCCTCAGTTTCTTATGTGATACCTGGTAATCCATGCTGTGAGACGTGATGTCCATCGGTTGTCTTTCATTCTTGCAACATGGCCTGCCCATTACTATTTGAGTTTTTTTAATAGTTTCTATGATGTCACAGACACCCATTTTTTTCTTTATATACTGTGCTGTCTTGTGATCTCTCCATGTAAGTTTTAGCGTGAATCTCTCATGTGCACATTGCATACTTCTCAGTTGGCAGGTCTGTCTCTTGGTTAGGTTCCATATTACAGCCCCATAAGTGACTATCGGGAGAATGCATTGGTTGTATACTCTTCTTTTTAGGATTATTGGGATCGTCTGGTTTTTGAAAGTTGAGCTTGCTCTGCCGAAGGCTTGCCATCCCAAAGCGATTCTACACTTAATTTCCTCCTCTGTTGAGGATCTCATGGAGATTCTTTGTCCATAGTAGATGTAGTGGTCTACCTTGCCAAGTTTTGCATCTTCTATCTTGACAGTTATATTCTTATTCTCAACATGATTGTTGTATGTGATTTTCGTTTTACTGAAGTTCATGTGTAGGCTGAATTCAGCTTTCTTTGTTTAGATCATCTAGCATTAGTTGGAAGTCGTGTGGTTTGTACAATGAATAACAGATCGCACCGCATAAAAGAAAATTTACATCTCGACGACTGGGTTCGATCCAGGGGTGGAGACGATGTGTTTCTCAGGTTCCACATAGACATTGTTCTTTTATGCATAGGAATTCTCTCTTGGGAATAAAGATAATAACCAAAACGTCAATTTTGCTACGTGCAGTAACAGGTTGATGCAAAGGCTCCCATCGCGATCTTTTGCATGATGTGAAATTCAAAGTTGTGAAATTATTAAAAAACGTCAACCAAAACTTTCTGCATAGTATTCTTCAGTTTTCAAGCTAGTCTTGCCATATGGATAGCTATCTGGTTGCCTGGCTATGTTTGTATGTATGTATGTATGTCGTGTACAGGCCGAAAATGTAAACATTTATTCCAGATTATGTCTTGAAAAAATTTTTTTCTAAAATCCCCTACCCACTAAAAATGAGGTTTTTAAGGGTGATCAATTTTCAGTGATAGTATACGTCAAATAGGTCCCTCATTTTGTGTCCAGAATAATTCATTCATAAGCTTCTTGAAAATCTTGACCTTTCTGATCCAATGGTAACCCGACAAATAGCGTGTAAAATAACATTCATTTATCATTCCCTTTTTCTATTTTCTAACTGATCACCTATCATGACATGCTACAAAAAGGCGTTGATAGCATGATGTTTTTCTTTTGAGAGACTAACCAGACCTGTTTGTCTATCTCCTTTTTCCTCGCCCGTTCACGTTTGTTTCTATTCATGAACCCTACTTCACGTGATTCAACCCGTACTTTACGTGGTTCAACCTGATCGGACGAAGCACTAAGAATCTATATTGTATGAAATACTCCTTAGAATCAAACGAGCATGTTTCCCATATCACGTGCAATCAATAGTTGGTTGAATTCTTATCGGATAATTTTGTGTCTGATTTGGTTCTCTTGAAACAAATAGAAAAAAAAAATAGTTGGAACTTTTTGTTGGAAATGAACCCATGCCTGACCATTAAAACACATTGATCCCACTTGTGGATCGAACCTAGCCGTCCAAAAGGAAAGTTTCTTCTGAGAGGTGTGATCTGATTGTTTGAAGCTACTAACTGCAGCTCAACGTGAGCGAGCGGGAACTCTAATCTCAAACTGGGGAGATGTCTCTTCTCTACAAGCTGTCAGTCTATATAAACATTCTGCCCGAACCAATAACGATGATGCAGCACTTCGAAAAAGATGAAGACAAAGAGAAAAGAGGTCCAAGTTAGAAAAAGGAGTGGGGGATTGCAAGGTTGTCGAATTAACCATTTTTCGGCTAAATCTGGCTGAATTCTAAATCAGTCGATAAAAATATGCAATAGTCGATTAAAACTGGCAAGTTTAGTAAAAATGTTCAATTTTTAGTACTCATGTTGTCTGGGGACTTACTATATGGTTATTTTAACTTATGGCTTCAGGGGCTTTAGTTGAATATATATATATATATATATATATATATATATATATATATATATATATATATATATATATATATATATATATATATATATATTAGAATGCATCAAATATATACTATTCAGACATTTTTATTGGCAGTTTTAGCTATAAATAAACAATACTTGGCAACACCGGTAAGACCGTAGGGAAAGACGACGAGAAAAGCCGGAAACGACCTTCTTCTCGGACAAATATTTGATGAGGGCAAGGCGGTTGTTACTGGTAGATTTGTACATACGAATAAAGTCGTTGGGTGCAGCGTTGACCTTTAGCTCAGTTTCAATCCGTACGTGACATCAACCTCGACCTTTTTTCCACAGTTAAGGGCAGGGGTTTGGGAGAGAGAACGGGTGGTCAGCAGATGGACCAAATGTCCACGAGAGAGACTCAGAGACAGAGACAGAGGTAAAGTGTGAAGGGGATGGGCAATTAATAGAAAAGAGGGAGATAACAAGGGGATAGAAAGACGGAGAGAGGAACAGTGAAGAATAAGAAGATAGAGAGAAATTGAAGGAGATAAAGAGAGGGGAACAGAAAGACGCAATCAAAGGAAAAGGGATAGAGAAAGAGAGTGGGAAAAGAGAGGGATAGAGTAAGTGATAAAGAAACGAGGGAAAGGAAAAGACCGAGAAAGGGAAAGTAAGAGAGAGAGAGAGTAAAAAAGAGAATTCACACCAAGGAAAAAGACACGTCAAATGAGATATGCTCTGCAAAACCAGTTGGAATATAATCGAGTCTCCCATACTCAACAATATAAAGGTTAAACTTGTCGCTATTTGTTTTTTGAGTAACTTATCTTCTCTATCACCAAATGCAAGTTCTCTCCCTAATTTCAATAACAAAATAGTTAATTACAGGACAAAACATAGTTACACAAGATATCCGTTAAGGGTGCTTTTCCAGCTAATCTGAAAATATATAATTAGTAAACTGGGTGCTACTTAGTTCGGAACCCTTTGTATTCACTGTCATCAAATGTAATGTCTTAGCTTCAGTTCATTTGAAAATAGCCAACTAGAGGTATGAAATTGTTGGCTGTCCCCAAATCTAAAACAGCAGTTAAAGGGGAAGCGGTAACAAACCGTAGATGAGAATAGAGGGAATGCAAAGAGGCAGTTTATAGTGATTCCAAAAGAGGACTTCGTGGATTATTTTCGAAAAGTGAAAAAGACATTTGGATAAGAGTGTGAGGTATTTTGAAGAAGACTGAGGCACCTATTCTGTAGGAGAGCTATTCTTTCGTTGAACCCATTAGGATGGACAGACTTCGTAAATATCTACATAGCAAAATATATTGGGTACCCAACACCCTCTTCATTGCTCCATCAAATCAACCTCACACCACTTTTAATGTCATTTTTTTACCCCACTTACTCTAGTCTGTCAGCCCCTTGCTCTTCAGTTCCCCAAGTTCTCTTTCTACCCTCCTCTTCTGGACCCATCTTATCTCTGTCGAAGTTTCCTAATTCAAAAAAGACGTTGACATTGATTTTCAGCACGGCAGTAATCGAAAAGCAAACAAAAATCACTTCGATTTCCTTAAAGTAAACAACTCGAATAGAATCTAAAATCAACATTTGTTTTATTTCAATGACGTCAGCGCCTCTACTGATAGAAACTTGTCAAAAATCAAAATCACTGAATCAGCGCAATAACTGAACAAATTAGACTTCAACGCTGATAAATAATAGGTTTAAGTCATCTCGGATCTTTGGCCGTGAGCCGACGAGCAACAGTTTGATCCTAGGCCGGAGGTCAGGGAGTACCACTTTGATCCTAGGCTGGGGGCCAGGGAGCACCACATTGATCCGAGGCCGTAAGCCAAAGAATAAAACTGATCTAAGGCTGATTGCCAAGGAGTGAAACTTTGATCCAAGGCTGGGGGCCAAAAGAGCAAAACTTTGATCTTAAACTCAGAGTAGATGAACATCACTTTGATCATAATTTGGGGGCCAAGAAGCAAAACTATGATTCTAAACTGAGGGCAAACGGGCGAAATTTTTATCTTAAGCTGAGTGTCAGGGAGCAACACTTTGATCCAAGGCAGAGGTCCCGGCAACAAAGCTCATATCTTAGGTTAAGCCAAAAGAGCAAAACTTTGATCGTAGGGTGAGTGCTGGGCAGAGACTCTTTGATCCTAGGCAGGGCATATAGATGCTCTAATCATAAGTAGAAGTGTCCATCCATAAGTGAAAAATCCTTTTAATAGCTTCTCTGCGAATAGAATATTGACAACGCTGATTACAGAGTGTAATCGAAAGAGGAAAAACAATTGAAACGAGTATACCTCACAAGAGAACTGACAAAATAATGGATAATGAAGATTGGAATTTTAGCCATGATTATTAGAACAACTGGAACAATCCGGACAAAAAACTTACTAGGGTTAGGAAGTTAGGAAAGAATCAGAACCATACAATTGACAGTATTATTAAAATACTGAATAGAGGTGTGTGGTATAGATGAGACTTGATACCTGATCAGCATGGGAAGCCGGGAATTGATATAGGAATGAAAATTCAAATAAACAGAGAAGACTGCAATGATGATGATAATAACGACAATCATGATGATGATGACGTATCGTTGTTTGCTGAGTGATCAGAAATTAATTGAACAGCTGAAAGCATTTGTGTTGGCGTGAGTCCGACTTTCCGTCAGGGGTGCCGCTTTGTGGAAAAAGTCTGTGCCAAAAAAGGATGGGGTCAAGTCGGCAGTGTAGACATCGGGAAACAACTTTTGATTTATCAGTTTGATTCATTCCTTCAATTTGATTCATGACACACATACACACGGACACACTCACAAACACACGCGTGTGCACACCATGGAACAATGGTTTACAATCATGTCTTGCTGTCAGGGGGTAAGTTGTTCACCATGAAATGCTCAGTACATTTGAACTTGTGCCGTACAAAACTGAGTTAGATAAATACAGATGATTATTTTTCACCATAGTGCAATATTTACCAGGCTATCCTTGCAAGGAACAAGAAGATGGAATCGGTTCTCATTGAATGATCCACTCTTATGACCTCATGTCATGCATATACACGTACACACACACACACACACACACACATATATATATATATATATATATATATATATATATATATATATATATATGTATCGAGCATTCACATGACTCAACTACCTGCCATTCGTACATTTTGGTTCTCAGCCGAACAGGAGTGGCAGGAAGTGACATCACTGTAGCAGTGCCAGTTTACGTTCACCGATCCGACATTTAAACAAAAATACAGATCAATGAACGTGTGTTTGTTTGTTTTTCTCTGAAAAGCTGATTCACTTGATGCTAATTATATTAATCCCACTTTTTGATTGTTTTTGTTCCTCGGGTTTGGTTTTGAGCCGCTCGTGGTCGTCTCAATTCAGAAAAAAAAAATGAAAATTTATTAAAAACGTTTTCAGATCGTTAACGAAAATTGAATTTGTAAATATTAATTTGGAATAATAAATTCCCTTCTAATTTGAATTGGAAATCAGCCAACGCTCCCGTCATCTAAATAAAACACATGGTCGTTATCACTAAATTAGATTAGACTAGCAGAAATACCTGGCATTGCCTAGCGGTTTTCAAATACAAAAACACAAAAAGAAATGTTAGAAGGAAAGATCTAACATGATACCATGAAATACATCCACGGGATCTTTTTCTCATAAGGGAGACCATCATGTTCAGATATGCTATTATTTTCTCAGTTCGATATGCTGAGAGAAAAAAGTGGAACGGAGTTTCAAGTATACCATTTATCAGTGGAAAAAAACCATTGAACAAATTATAAGAGATAGTTAACTTGTTTATCATAGCACAAGTAAAACAACCGGCATAATCCAGAATTTTATCCAAAGGAACTTACCTGCCGTCAGCTCAAACTCGACAAACTTCTATTCCGACTGAAGATGATTACTACAACTTTAATATCGTATATATAATAATTTTTTCAGTTTGGCTCAGTTGGTAAGAGAGCTGCCTAGAAATCACTTTCAAATCACGGTATGGATATGTTAATTTTGTATATTCTATGTTTGGTTTAACGTGACGTGATAGAAATTTGATGGGGATTTTTTGTTGCTTTTGTTACGAAGGACAGGAAAACTCAATTGTAACTCAAACTGAAAAAAATGCACTCCTTTATATATATATATATTCTTTTCAGCAAATATTTCTTATTGTCTTCCAAAATACGGCGCTCGATATTGATAAAATTAAAGCTATATAAATAATTAAATAAAAAATGTGATATAATCCCAAAACAAATCTATTTCGCATTTGATTGTACTTACTTTAAAAAGAACAAAACGCTGTAAAAGAAACAATATTAAATCATTTTTGCTCAATTGATGAGTTACAATTAAGTACGAAACAGATTTGTTTGGGGAATAAACATATATTTTACATTAATTTAATTATGTTATATATCTCATATGTATTTTTCTTTTCATATACGTGGTTGGATTGATTTTCATCATAAAATGAGAAAAACATTTCATTGTCAGAGTTTTAGCAGCCGTCATTGAACTTCCCCCGAGATTCGCCAGAATTCTCAATCATGATCATTGCAGAACCAGTATTTCCTTAATGTTTCTGGTTTGCCACGCCATCTTATATTCTACCGGCCTTGGTTTCGCAAGTGATCTCTTGGGATCAACGTTGTGAGTTGTGATATCTAGCAATTGTCTACCATTCTTGCAATATGACCAGCCCATTGCCATTTGAGTTTTCTGGTGGTATCTATGATATTGTTGACTCCTATTTTTTCATTTCTAATTTACTTAATTGTCTTGTGATCTTTGCTCGTGGTGTTCAGCATAATTCTATTTTATGTTCAGTTTGAGAGTCAGTCTTTTGGTTAACTTCCATGTTACAGCTCCATAGGTTACTATCTGGAAGATTGCATATCTTTTTTTTTCTCAGACTAATGCAATTTTCTTGTTCTTGAAGGTTGAGCCTGCTCAACTGATAGCTTGCCATCCTAAAGTGATTCTTCGCTTGATTTATTTCTCTTTTGGTGATGTTATAGAAATCCATTGTCCTAAGTAGATTTAGTGGTCTACTTTCTCCAGCTCAGCTTTTTCAAATTCCTATCATTGTGTCTTCCCTTTCAACATGATTTTCCCCTTGTACATGATATTTGTTTTTCTGGATGTCATTCAACATAGTCGAGGACGCTAGAAAGAAGGCCAAATCCAAATATGATGAATCGTTTTGAGTGCTCGGACCAGAGCTTCGGAGTTCTATTCCTGACACAACCATCTCAATAACAGAACTGATGGACTCCTCTGGGAACATTCCTTGAATAGATCCCGGACAACCCTCTGACACCTGGATACACAACAACTGCATACTAAAGTATACTGTGCATAGTCGACATTCATGAAGATGGGACAGAGGAACGCACTTTCAAATAATAAAGTTATGAAAGTTCATCTTAATTTCAGTTTCTTTTTGTAGCAACTGTTAAGACCATAATCCTACATCCATTAGCAAACAGTATAGATCTGATAATTATACCTAGACGAATCTCGAAGTAACTCCAATTGTTATAGTAGTGATAGCTTCTCCTTTGACTAGACCAGTTCACTTTCCAAAGGTGAATGTTCAGAAGGGGCAGGACTTTATTAGATTAGTCAAATGTAAATTGAGACAAATGATTTTAGATGAAAAATCTAACATCTGTAACTCTTATCTCAAAATCAATTAGATTTCTCGAGAACAGCAGATCTAAGCAACTTGAAAATCGACATTGCATTGCTCCGTGTGCGGAGTAATATATACGTCGAATGTCAACGTTGAACAATGGTAAGTTGTCGAGAAATTACGATGAACAAATAGATTCCTTTAACTGTTGTTAAGCATTCAAAAAATGCCTTCTTTTCCCGAAAGATTTATTGCAATCCCAGTATACCTATTCCACATCTAGGGTAAAAAGACATTCCAATTCAAACTGAGTATTAATGCCATGAAAAGTGCCATGAGTATGATAGTCATTGCGAATAAAAATAAAGGAAAGTATTTCCTATTTCCATGGCAGTAGTAGTCATTAGTTATATATATATTCAAATTGGGCGTTTTTATTTTAGCAAAAATTTGGCACAACACCAATCACTTCCGTGGTTACTAAATTCGAGAGCATATTGCAAATGACATTGGTCATTGTAAGAGAAGGGCAGACAAATCAGATCGTTATCAGGGTCGGGCCTACCAATTAGGCAAAACTAAGCTGCCACCTAGGGTGCTGACCTCAGAAGGGTGCAGTACTGACCTTCCAGGGAAAAAATATGAAAGAATACCAATCAGCTGCGGGTACAAATTCAAGTTTCGACCTTGCGAAAATTTCAAGTCTCATCAAGAGAGTATGAAAACCTCACGCCAGCCCTTACTGCTATAACGATGATGACTGCTTATTCATCAGGATCTGGCGTTCTTGTCACACACTTAAGGTTAAAAAAAAGCCTCTTCAACTGATTCCATCAAATCGTTTTGATGTCTGTACAATGTAAAGACTCACATGCACATTCATGTACATACAGAGGGAGCCTTCCTTTTTTATTCAAGAGATAAGAATCAGCTTGCAGTATTCATGAAACAATCGGCTCATTTGAACACGCAAACTAATGATTGGCAACTGCGAGGGAAGCAAAAAGCACGATCAATTATTGCTATCATTCGGTTTATAAATGTATTACTTTCTTCTGGGCATGACTTATTAATTTCTATTCAATTACGGAAGCAGATCGCTCGTTTACCTGAAAAAAATACCGGAAAAGCAATGGGTTCAATTCAGTACATCATCCTTTTGTCTGTCTGTCCCCCTCCCCCCTCTCTCTCTCTTTCCTCCTCTCTCTCTCACACACTTTCTTTCCCTCTCCCTCTCACATACTTATATATACACACGCATATTTTGTACCAGCCTGTTTTGTGAATAAGGTTGTTGCTTACAGCGATACCTTGAGTTGTGCAGTTTTGATCAGGATGGTTAAGGTATCACTGTACAAATTATTGTAACTTAGTATAACCTGATGAAAAAACAAAAGAATTATTTCACATTGAATTGAATGGCATTGAACTGTACGGAAAACTCATAAACGAATCAACGGCACTATTCGATGTATCCCGGTATTTCTCACTGGTCTCTCGACTCAAAGCTCAAAATACGAGATTGTAGTTGAAAACGGGAATTTTTATTGTAATCACGCCTAACTATATTGAAGATAAGTGCAACACAATTTTCCATACCCTCAGCACTAAATAATCTCATGTCGTCTCAAGCTAAGCTGAGACAATGTCAATCTGTCTCTCTCGCACACATGCACACACATACACGCACACACATGTGCACGTGCGCTCTCTCTCTCTCTCTCTCTTTCTCCCTCTCTCTCTCTCCGTCCATCTGTCTGTCCGTCTGTCTGTCTGTCTGTCTCTCTCTCTCTCTCTCTAATACACACACATACGCACACACACACCAATACACACATTAACACAGCCAAATATAACAATCCCGTTTCCTGGGGGGTCAGAAATGTGAGATTCTACTAGTCAACCATATATGCTGTATTTGTAACCGGTAAAAACAAGGGCAAGAAACTCTGAGGGTTTTATTCGAGAAAAATTTGGCGCAAGCTTAATTTCAGCGTGAATCGCTCTTTAATTGTTTCGGCATTTCGGTCAAGCCGAGAACGTGCAACGACTCCTCACTTATCAAATGAATACCAGGTTGCTATCAATGATCTGGTGTTTGCATCAAGGAAGGCATGAACGACGATAGGCAATTTTTTTATGGCGAATAGCATCCGTTCATTCGTCTGATAAAGATTAAAATCACATGTTTTACTTTTTAATCATAATTAAGCGCAGTACAATATGTCTATTGCACTCGTGGGATCAAAAAGGATGTGTGTGCCAGCTTTCAGATCAACGCATTCGAGAAATTTGCTTTTTACGGTCTGAACAGAAGGACAGACACATATTCAAACATACGTACACACATACATAAACACACGTGCACATACATATGGACATGCCTGCTTATTTATTTACCGTGTTTTCCGGTATCGAAGACACGATTTTTTCACGAAATATATCCCGGAAATTTATCCTGCGTGTTACATGCCAGAGGTTACTTTTTCCGAAGGCGTATCCTAATCCCGGAGGAACGTAATCTCTACCAGACAGTAATCTGAACTCCTTAATGTGACCTCTGAATAAAGAGTATAAATTATACTTCGTAGAAAATAGTAGATAAACAATACTATCATTATTGATGTAACAAAGCGCACCATTTGATAATCTTTCAAAGAGGCTTATATAATACCGATGTCATGGGGACGGGTGTGGCCTATCTGTTTTGAAATTTGCCAGTCGGACCGCCTTTGTTTGGAAATGAACACTGATATTTGATATTCAAAATAGATACATTACCGATTTGTCAGCAGGGGAACGCTAACGTAAAAGTTTCTGTCAAAGAGCAAGGCTCTGCTGACGACCAATTACTTCCAGCGTAAGTTTAAAATATTGTACTCGATCTCGTTCAATATCCCGGAGTTCGAGCCGAATCTACTAAAGGCTACTTCTATTATATTGTTCAAGCTGTTTTCAAATGGATGTTCAATCTAGAAGGTTGTGATGAGGAAGAATTCGGGTTTCTCCACTAGTCCCATCAAAAAAATATCGCCAATAACTTCAAAGATCAGAGGCCTCGAAATGAAAAATTAAGCTGGATTTTTTCAGCTGATAAGAATCTTAAATCGTGGTGTTATTTCAACAGCCTTATGGTCTAGCATAATCACAACACTTCAACCTTTTTCCCTAAATGATCAGACCAAGCATTTAAGTACGTTTTTTTTTTTTCGGCGGGAAAAAATGTATATGCTAGGTTTTTTATCATAAGTCCCCGCCACAAAAACAAATACCCTAATCTTGACTCAAATCACTAACTTGTACGGGTTTAGTTGTACACCAGATCACTGCCCTGATCGTTTGAGAGATTTTTGCAGCATTACCCGAGGAAGAAGTTGATGCTGACAAAAATTTGGAAGAAAGAAAAGGCAGGATAGGGCATTTTGGAGCTTTTTCGTAAGTCTTCATGGATCATAATTTTCAGAGTCAATACTTGTTACGGTCTGAACAGAATGATAGACGAACACATACAGACACATACAGACACAGTCATTTCATTTGTACACCCCCAGGGTAAAGGGTCAGGGTTTTAGTTGAGCTTGGGTTTTTTTTGGTTTCCTGGTGAGGTCTAACGATTAAGATCTAGCATTTTGTTTGTTTTTGAGGGGTGGGGGAAGAGGTGAAAGGAAATGAGACCTAATTTATTTTATTTTCACGATTCTGTACTTTGAGAATATGGACGTAAGCTCTTAGTGGGAACCAACAAGAAAGATATCTAAATAATAAAACCATTTTCTGAAAAAGGGTTCCTTCTTTAACGGATTGTACGAATAGAGAAAGCTGTAGAATGGCTCGGCGAAATCATTGTGCTTACAACAGAAGCATCAAGAAAATTAGTTGCTTTGTCGAAATGCTTCTTAAAATGATTATAGCTTCTCTTAAAATAACAGAAAGCACCACTGCTTTTATTTTGATTCGAACACCGACCAATTGTACGAGACGTCATCCAACGTTGCCGAAATATCCTTTTACTAAAAGTACTAAGAGTATTTACTGTTTATACATATACATAGATCCGAAAACAAGTGTACATGCAAATGCTTATATTAGTTGTATTCCAACAAACCCAATTCTGAACAACTCTGATATTTTACATTCCATTAGTCCATTTTCAATAAAACAAATATTGGTCTTTTTCTAAGCAAATATCCCCGTAAAAGTGACTGTGTTCATTTGCACATAAATTTATGATATGTGGCGTCTATTTGCAAGCCGAAATAACGGCTCCTCCTAGACATGGGACAAATCTTTCGAATTTTAATATAGCCAGTTTTGCGCCAGGGAAACAAACAATGATAAAAATGGAACGGACTTCGGAAGGTGAGTCATAAAATTAAATTGCTTACTTTTCTGCTACGCTATAATGTTTTCCAGTCTAGGTGAGAACATCAAAGATGAAATATTTATAAGCTGATGTCATCGGCGACTGCTGCCATTCTTTTAGTGGGGGAAAGGGATGCAGAAGGGTACATATATCTCAGTGGCAACCTCAGGACACGATAGGCACCCCAACGACCATTTGCAGAGTGAGCAACTATGATCCCCTGGATGATCCAGATGTCAGATGACACACCCGACCGTTGACAGAGACACGTGACCTGAACTTGGGGTGACACGATGGAGTGATCCCCGGAGGGTAATGTCTTTTTGATTCACGAACATTAACTTAAGATTGTAAAGAGATTGCACTACACCATTATTATTGATTTTGTTAAGGTTCCGACTTTCAAAACCCATCGCACACATTGAAAAGGCCAGACCAAGGTCAAAGGCCAATGACCCCCCAGCGAACTCCCTTGTCTAGGATGCTATTGTCCTTCAGAGAATTCTAAAAGAGGAAGTAAGACGGGTCTGGTAAGTCATTCAGTAAAAAACACCATGTGACCAACGTCTTGGCAGCAAGCCAGGCTGAGAGTGATGAATTAAAAATGGGATAAGTGATGATAAATTGATTAGCTACATCTCTTGCCTTTTGTAGGGCAGTGCTCACCAAAAAGAGAAAACGTCCAATTTTTCAGAAAAACACTGAACTGTAAGAACCAATTTAGAAAAATATTCTACATTGAAAGTTGACTTCTCCCCCAACTTGAAAACTTTTTCTTTTTAAGAAGAGAAAATTCGTTTTTGAGATATAATTAGGAGTGGGTGTTTGAATTTTCAGCCCTCTACCTCCATTGGTGCGGCTTGCATGCGCGACACATACATTCTATGTAACTTTAGAGAAACTATATTGATGGTGACTGACGTTGATAGTTTTGGTTGACAGTCTCTGAAAGTAACTCCGAATAACATCATCATATTTTATTGTCATTCTATGTAATAAAAAAATCCTTCAAAACCAAAAGCATCAACAGTTTGTTTTTCTCTCTCTCTATCTATCTATTCATCCATCCATCCATCCATCCATCTATCTATCTATCCATCTAAATCACTGATTCTCAAACAATGGACACTTGGCTCTGGGGGTAGAATTTTCAGCTAAGGGGAGAATAGGGGAGGAATTTCAGTGAGGAGAGGAGTCAGAGTGTACCTTCTTAAAATCAGGTTAAACTCTGCACTGCGCACGAACAGAATCTCTTTCTGGCATCCCAACAACAAAAGGGCGTGAAAAGGAGAATTCGACAGATGTTAGTAATATTCCTGTTCACGGACCACAGTGCTTCTATTTGCGTCACAGCGGCTGATATTATAAAACAATTGATGAGTAGATGCAGATGGCAGAAATGATGTCAGCGGATGTGGAGTTCTATGTATAAAATTGATGTGTGGGCGGCTCAAATTGGATTCTATTGTTTTTGAATATCTGAAGTATTTGGGTAACACCCATCTCCTCGAAATTCTACGAACTAAGTGGAGTCCCTCGGTACATGCCCAAAAGGTCATGTTAGTTCAGTCGAAAAATATACATAGGTATTACGTATATATATATATATATATATAAATATATATATATATATATATATATATATATATATATATATATATATATGTGTGTGTGTGTGTATGTATGTATACTACGATACAAAACAGATATATAATATGATATAACACAATAAAATACAATATCCGGTGTGTGACGGGTTCATTTCATAAAGTGCTCGATGCAGTCAACATTAAACATTGAGTTATAGTAGAACTTAGAATATGATAAAATAAAAGATTTTCTACACAAAGACGTTTATTTTTTGCCTGGTTTGGGCTTGATAAGGCTAATGATTCGATTAATTTCAGATCCCTATCAAGGATATCCTGGAGGATGTCTATTTTCCTGGGATGGAGAACTTTCTTATTCTATCTATATATCTTTTCTTTTCTTTTTTCTTATCCTTGTTTAGTTATTGGTGACTGCTTGTTAAGTTTTTTTTTTCTGTTCTACATCGTGGCGATTCTTTGCTGTTTGGTAATTGTAAATTAGCAGGATATACTGTAGACACTTTTTTTACCAGTATGTAGTTTAAAAAAATCAACTTGCAGTGATATGTTTTTATTCTTACTTTAACCTGTCTCCCGGTATTGCAGTCCACTTTTGCATTATCTTAGTTGTCAGTTTAAATGTTTTATTTATTCTACGTTTTGTATGTTTCTACATACATAAGATAATTATGAAAATATGATTAGGTTGGTCTTATAGTTACAGGTGGTATCGTATAATAATAATGGTATTGTTGATAGTAATGCTGTTACAACTATCATTGATAATAACAAAGGGAATAAGATAGCTATGGTTATTAATTTTTGTATACGTGTATGTGGGGTGTTAAATTATGAATGCCAGAACATTGAAACCGATGTTACCTATGCCTGAATGAATTATTTGAAATCCTCACCTTTGCCAATTATACAAAAGACCAAAAAGCAGAATCACTGAATTAAAAAAAAATAAATGGCGTTAAATTGCCGCTCAAAATTTCCATCAAAAACATTATTGCCACGGTAGGCTGTCTTATCTCGGGGACAATCGTTGATGACTTGAATCTTCAATAAATGGTCGATTATTGCGACCTTGTGTTTCTATAAACCCAGAATTTTTTTTTGCAATACATTGCCTTCAATTTCTTCTCTTTTTTTTTTCATCAAATACATTGTTTTATTATATAAAATCATTTTGGCTCCAATCTTCAAAATCTTCCCAAATCTTCAGTCACTTCCCCCAAGGAATTCTCGGCGTGATTTTGCAATTAATGTTTAAATTTGCAGAGAAAACATTTCGATGCTATTGAAGAAAACAGGTCTGGTTAGTCACCTTATAGAAATTTTCATGCAACCAATGTATTTAGGCAGCAAGCCATGTTGGGGATGATCTGGTGTAAAATTGGAAGAGGGTTCATCAATAGATAGCTTATTTCTCTCGCCTTTTCTTGGACAATGATCATTAGAAAAGTCTGAATTTTTAAAATATATACATGAATTCTGCCAGAAACAATATCTGAACTAATTCATGATAAAGTTTCATTACAAATTGACCCTTCACTAAAAACTTACTTAAAGGTCTTCGTAAGCATAATCGGTTTTGCCCGTTCGTGCGATACATACATAGCCAGCCAGCCAGACCAGCTTAAACACTGAAGAATCTTGTGTTGGCAGTTTTGGTTG
This sequence comes from Thysanoteuthis rhombus, assembly GCA_963457665.1. Lineage (NCBI taxonomy): Eukaryota > Metazoa > Mollusca > Cephalopoda > Oegopsida > Thysanoteuthidae > Thysanoteuthis > Thysanoteuthis major. The sequence goes on along the minus strand of OY735227.1, from coordinate 18,732,917 downwards.
ACAGTTCAAAAGTTCACTTGGAGTAGAAATGAAGTCGATAGGCAAAGATTTTAGGATGAAAAAAAAAAGAGTTATATGGTGCAAAGTAAATATATAAATGTATATATGTAGCAAAAATGGCGTCACCATACGAGCTCAGTTTTCTTTTTCTGTTCAACGTCAGTGACCGAATCAGAAGGTCAACTGGCTTCTGTCACACATCACTGACCCCAAAGAGAGAAGAGTTTGTGGGAGAGATCGACTAGGAATAGGAAAAAAACTAGGGCATCGTATGATCTCATTCGCTTCCGCCATCTCTCACGTGACCAATCGCTCAACTCACCTGGCGTCAAAATCTGACATATGCCAAAAGAATGAAACTAAGACCCTTTGATTGATAGCACGGGGGGGGGGAAGCATAGAAGAAGAAGAAGAAGAAGAAGAAGAAGAACAACAACAACAACAACAAGAACAACAACAACAACAACAACAAGAAAAAGAAAAATTAAGAAAGTTTTTCGTTCAAATGACGAATTCGGCTGAAATCTGATCGGTCCTTTTCAGTGCTGGAATTGGGTACTGTTGAAATTGGAGCAAACAGCGTCAGTGCAAATTCTTCGCTTACGCTTCTTTTACTCCTTTCTTTTGTTATCAATCTCGTCTCCCCGCTGCATCTTCTTCTTTTCCCCAATACTCCAATTTCCTTTTTTTTTTCTTTAACCTGATCTTTTCCGTGTCCTCAAAAGGTTTGTTTACACAATTTCTTGACCCTCACACTTCTTCTTCTTCTTCTTCTTCTTCTTCTTCTTCTTCTTCTTCTTCTTCTTCTTCTTCTTCTTCTTCTTCTTCTTCTTCTTCAACGTTTTCTTTATTATTATTATTATTATTATTATTATTATTATTAGGAATCTCACACCAGTTGCCTGGTGGTTACTGCTGGAGTTTGGGTGACAGCAAGTCTCCTCAAGTCTCCAGCCCTTCTCTCCTAGTTCTCATAGCCCACAGTAATACTGTGGTTTACAGTTTCACACTGGTTGCCTGGTGGTCATTGCTGAAGGATGAGTGACAATAAGTCTCTTCAGGTCTGCGGCCAACATATTTTCTCTTTCGCCTATCAAGCCAGTGCTGTGGTTTACATTTCTGATTTCATTTCCCTTCCTCTGTTAGGTCACTGTTAACAGTTAGCGTTGCAGTCTTTATATATCTAGCACATTCCTCAGTATTTGCGCAGTTCCTAGCAGTAATGTGGTCTGTACAGTCTCAATCCTTCCCTTTATCCCGATCTCCTCCAGTCTCGCCCTCAGTGTCTTTGGGACAGTTCCTAGTGCGCCCACTATGACTGGCACGACCACATCTTCTTCAGTTCTCTCGCTAGATCATAGTATTTTTCCAGTTTTTCTCTCTCCTTCCTCTTTCCTCTATGGTCTGCAGGTACAGCCACGTCTACTATTTGCCAGGTCTTCCTCTTCTTGTCTACGATTACCAAGTATTATTATTATTCTTTTTTTCTTTTTCTTCTTCTCTTCTTCTTTTTCTTCTTTTTTAGACTTTGTTTTTCTACCGTTGCAACAATAAAAAAACAATTTCCAATGGATTAAGGATTGTAAACCAATATGTAAAACTTGCATTCCTGTGATTGTAACGACCAATTGATTGCTCGGAACTGATTTGCACAGACTTATTCTATTCTAATAAATAAATACATTTTTCATTACATTATTTTCATATGATCAATTCTTCTATTTTCCCAGTATGTATTTTTCGCTTTGCAACTCCTTGGCTCTCGTCCTATCGTCCTTATTGAGTAGCGAAAATTGGAAAAACACAGAGACAGTCGTAGAATGAACCGGCTGTAACGTTATCTCGATAACAGAAGCAACCAAGAAAGGAGATATATGCATGATCCAAACGACATTTTCAGTGGGAACATGCTAAAGGCTTCAATTGACCAGAAGCATTTTGTTTACGTGTTTTTATTTTCATTCTAAAAATGACTTTCAGTGAGTATGTGGTGAAAACACATGATTAAATAGAGTTTAATGAATACGTATAGAACCTCTCAATAACATCTTCACTTCGAAAGGCCGACCTGAAAAGTGTTTTTGAAACACCATATAATTAACTAATTACAATGTTGACAAGAAACAATTGTTCTGGGCCAGCAATTTACAACCTTTGTAACTCACGACAGATTGAGCAAACTGCTGACATTGTCAAAGAACAAAGTCGTTCTCTTAAAGGAAGATTTTATCATTCGAAAAAAAAACTGGTATAAAGATATTTTTTGGAAGATACTCTCTGTGATTATTAATCGGGGAAGTCTTCAAACTACTGAAGTCATTTTTCGGTCGATGAATTCAATAGTCTCATTTGAATATAACCCAGAAAGAAAAAGTGAGATCTTTATATCTTTTTTTCTCAAGTTGTTGAACAGAACCCTGCTCACACTTCCATTCCCAGAAACCTGTATATCATCCTCCTCCTCCTCCTCATCATCATCATCATCATCAGTCTTTCTGAATCCGCTGGACACAGACTTTCCCAAGGATTCACCAAACCTCTCTATAATGGGTGTGACGGAACCTATACTTTCTGATCTTGTCTAGTCCGTCTCAGCATTATATTCTGGTCGTCCAGGTTTTGCATGTGATCTCGGGGGATCCACTTTGTAAGTCATGATGTCCAACGGCTGTCTGCCATTCATGCAATATGACCAGACCATTGTCATATGTGTTTCCTGATGGATGATATGATATCTCAGACTTTTATTTTTTTCCTAATATATTGTGCTGTTTCGTGATCTCTCCTTGTAATTTTGAGTATAATTCTTTCATGTGCACGTTGTATGGTTCTCAGTTTAAGGGTTAGTCCTTTGTTTAGGTTCCACGTTCCAGATCTCTTGGTGACTATCGGGAAAATGCTTTGGTTGTTTTGGACTCATGGGATTTTCTTGTTCTTGAAAATCAAGCTTGCTCTACCGAAGGCTTGCCATCCTAGAGTGATTTAAGCAATTCTATATTAATAACAGTTGAAGCTCTAAAATCCCTTCCCTGCTGAGCAAAGAGAAACACACCGCACTGATATGAACGCTGGTGTCACTTACCCATTGGTCCGACTGGTTAGTGCGCGCTCTTCCTTTAGTCTTCTCAAATTCCAACAATGTTGGCTATCTCTAATCGATCTCCACCACAGAGAAGATAATGACAACGTATCTTTGAGATATGGCGTATCATACCAGACATTCTCCTTTATAAATGCCTTTTCGATAACATTCTGTGGGAAGGAGATCACCTCTCCTCCATTTCATGAAGTACGCCTTAAGGAAACTGTAAAAAGGATTGTCCGAAACATCATGGAAACGAAAGGAAGAATGGGTTCAATAGTCTGGACGATTCTTGATTCTAACCATCCATACAGCGTTAAGAAAGGGATCGTCCGATGCTTACAGCACCGAGTAAAGCTAATAAGTAGCGACACTGACACATACCTCTGTGGGATGCGTACCATAAGCAAGAATCTCCAGAAAAATGGTTATCCGAAAGGTTTAACTGTCACCACCACGGAAAGGAGAGTGACGGAGGAGGAGGATGACAACAATAAACCAATTACAGTCTGTCTCCTCTACCTTAAGAATGTGTCTGAAAAGATCCAGAAGATATAATATCCAGGCTGTATTCAGAAGTAGATCAACGCTACGCAGCTACCTCTCCCGCACCAAACCACTCACTGAGTTATCGGACACCAAGTACTGTGTATACTCAATACCGTGCAGCTGTGGACACGAATACACAGGAGAAACATGTCGCCCCTTGAAGGTTCGGGTGGAAGAACACCGAAAAGCGGTGAACAAACGTGAAACTAACAAATCGGGTATAGCTGATCATGTATAGAAGGAAAAGGTAGACCACCTACCCTGTGGAATGAGGTTGAGATAATTGATCAGGAAGAACACTGGAAGATTCGAAAATTGAAAAAGTCGGCCCATATGCTAAGCAAGAAAAACTGCCTCAGTAATCCTAGCATTGAAATGGATATCATATGGGAACCTTTAATAATGGAAGACAGAAAACAATAACATCAAATACAAAAAAAAAAAACTGTCTCCTGAGGTTTAAGGCTCCTAAAAATTAGCACCGGTTGTCCACATGGACACATAGTGTAGTGGTTACAGAATCAGACAAAATTACTGCAAGTAATCTGATAGTTCTAGATTCAATCCCAGTGTGAAACAATAATAATTCTACGATTGCTAAGAGGGGAGTGCGATCAATATACCCCCGTCGATTAAATAAAGGGTTCGGTTTGTTACTCCCTCACACCTACCAGATGATACTTGATGAAGGCCATATGAAAAACTACCAGATGAGGATGGTCCGAATATAATAGAAATTAGAACAATTAAATCCTACAGAATACCAAATGCAAATTTCTGTTCAGACACATGTATTTGAAAACACACTAATTCAGTATCATCATTTTCATGTTATAAGAAAAGTAAAGATTAATACAAGTTTCGTAAAAATAATTCTGTCGCAAATGTATCAGGGAGTTTTCCGATGATTCAAAATTGTTGCAACTGCTGACTAGACGGTGTTACATGGAGCGGAACAAGTAGAATTCAGAGGGTGACAGATCTGGAATATACGCTGCGTGGAGGGAAGTTTCCTATCTCAGCTCTGTTATAGTTTGCTGATTTCCATTTCCAAGTTGAGGACAGGTGTTCATGTAGCGAAAAAGCCGGCCATTTTCCTTACATATAAGAAAGGAATTTTCTATTTCAATTCGTGATTCGAATGAGCAAATGGCACATTGTAGTATTGAGTAATACGAGTTTGTCCACATTCTAACGATTCCTGATGAAGAATTCCCTTCTAGTTCAATCAAAGAAACAGGATTCGTCCAAGAGTATTTGTGTTCTGATTATTTCTGACCACATAATGCTAAGTCCCAAATGACTGTTCTCACTCTAAATTTCAACTTGTTTATCCATGGTCTATATCTATTCTATTTGTTTCTTTCAACCCTGCAAATCGTATTTACGACCAACCGTATAATAATGATAGCTCATTTCAAATAGAGTTTCAAAGTAATATAATGCATTTATATATATATATATATATATATATATATGTATATATATATATATATATATATATATATATATAGAGAGAGAGAGAGAGAGAGAGAGAGATGTATAATTTCGCATCATATTGAACGTTGACAAGAAAAGAGAATTTTCATTCGGTTATTTTAGCAAGAGATATCCATTCTATATTTCATGTTTATGTTCACTGTTTCAGTTTTCTTTCTAATTTGGCACTGATATTCTTTCTCTGTTTTGATACTTCATCCATCGTTTTTTTAATTACTTCCCTTCTTTTTTCTGCTCAAGATTTTCCTTATTTCTAGCAAGGCTTTTTTTTCGATCGTTCCTTGAACTTCTTCTAACTTTAACCTTTGCCATCATTACTGCTGTTCCAGTTATAGAGTTCTTCGGGAATAAAAGGATATTGAATTTTGTCTGCAACGCCCATGATAAAGAAATGTGGCAGATCCGGGGAAAGGTCTATATCCAATAACGGACATTGAAAGACTGGTGATGTGATGAATTTTGTGTTCACGTCACTTCAATTCGTGCTTTCTTCACTGAACTACTGCATAAAAGAAAAAAAAAACATGTAACCCTGAACAAAGACCCATATCGTAAGTTAAAACCAGGGGTGTAGCTGTAGTTTTAGGGGCCTGCAAATTTGGCTTCTTGAAAGGTCCAATTTCCCTAACATGTAATGCAGTGGTTTGCTACCGGCAAGTCTCGGATCCCTGGGGATGAAAAAGGGTTTCCTGGAGGCTGTACACAGACCTTTCGAGAGCCTAGGGTCCGTGATTATGATAAGTAAGCCGTCTTTTAAAAAGGTCTGACGGCTAAATATTTGAGGACCTCTGTTCGCTCCATGAGATAACCTTCAAGCTTTCAGTGGGGTTCGTCATTGAAATGCAGTTGGTAAACCATTCATTTTCGGGGACATCCTTCTGTGGAACCAGGGGCGACTTAAAATCGCCCGTCCTCCGCTATACCCCTTCTTCCGCTCTTCTCCCTTTCCTTCTCTTTTCCCAATTCTCCTCCATGTGTACAGCAAATATTCTTTCCACTGTTAAGTTGAATACGACATTTTTCTGCTGTTGGTCCCAATCGAGGTTGGTAATGGTGGTAGCAGCCTTTCATTCTTACTACTACCTGCCCTCACTCATTCACTCCCTTCTCTGTCAACAAAGCCAGTAACGAGACAACTTTTTTTTTCAAGATATCTGGTAATGGAGAAGAGATAGAGAAAATTAGAGAGGGGGCAGGTGAGATGGAGAGAGAGAGTAACATCATTGGATCAATGCCTTTCTCGAGGGCATTAGTGATAAGTAAACAGAGGCAGCCTATGCCAAAATTTTAACTCAATTTCATTTTTTGTACTGATAACCTTCACACTACCTTCCAATTCCAATATATATGTATGTAGCAATAATATATATATATATATATATATGTGTGTGTGTGTGTGTGTGTGTGTGTGTGTGTGTGTGTGTGAACGTGTATGTGTGTGTTCTTACAAAGTCAACGGATCCTGCCTATAGTTGTTAGAGTCTACTAGATCAGTTTGCTAACCATGCATGTAATTTAGTTAATGTCATAATTACTTTTGTTGTATACTGTTTTTCGAGATAATGATTCACAGAAAATAGTGGGCGGGTGAGCACTAGGTGGGATCAGCTTCAAAGATATCATGTGGCGAGCCAATAGCAGTGAGAAGCTGTTACTTCCATTGCCAACGTTGACATCAACTGATCCAGGGCTAAGAGTTGCAATAATAGCAGAGGATAGTATAGCAGACCACTGCGTGATCATCTTGGCCTTTGCTTTTTACGTCACTCTCGGCAAGAGACTCGTGAACCACTTGTAAACAATGGAGACTCGGTCGACTGATTTTATCCACTTCCTGTCCTGATTTTCTGTTTATTCTCTGCCTCACTCTCTTATTTCTTCTTTTAGTCCTAAATTTAATCTTTCTTCCTCTTTTTTTTATCTTCTCTCCTTTATCTCTCCATTTTCTGCATCTTTTGCCGAGCAAATCCACATATGAAAGGCAAGCAAATTGAAAAACACGGTACGCAAGTTAACCTACATATAATGTGAGGTACAATCTGGTGTCGACATCAAAGGCTTAATTCATTGAAAGTGAAACATATATATATATATATATATATATATATATATATATATATATATATATATATATATATATATATATATATATATATATGTATAAACTGTAAAGAGTGAGACAGACTCGGGAGTAAAGTGTTTTGAGGTAAGGTATATTTATCCGTTGATGTTGATGGTCCAGACATGTTTCGGGATGTATTCCCATCTTCAGTGGTGAGTACTGTGTCATATATATATATATATATATATATATATATGGTATCTAAGTTAAAATGAATTATCAGTTAGACAAATATAAGGATACAAGTTTATATTAGCAGGAATTTAATGTGATTACTCATGTTCATTAATTTTGCTCATTCATCCGTCAATTTGCTTCTAATTCGCTTGCCGTCTTTTTTTAAAATTCGCTGATCGTATTTTTTCTCTCCTTACTTTTCAATCACTTTTTAGAAAAAGAAAGTGGAGGCCGTTTATTTTTTCATCTTCATTTTCGCTTCTTTCCTCATCACTCTGTCTTTCTTTCCATCATTTTGGCTCCCTCGTTAAAGAACTAAATTATCATAAACATCAACTGGAATATTACATATTTATTTCAATTGACAAAAAGATGTATTTAGTCCGGAGAGTTCCAGTCATTCAATACTGATGGTAAAGATAGCCTACTTATAGGAATGACGCCTCTGTCCACTTCAAATTACTCGCCTCGTCACATCACACATTCCAGCGTACCTTCAGCTTTTCTAAACATACCACCTTCGAGATCGCCATCAGCTCCCCTTTTGGATTTCCCTCAATCTCATCCACAGTCGGAAATCTCCGAGGCAAAAACAAGTTTCAGGGAGGGGAGGGTTAAATCTGGAGCTGGAGCTCATAGGTCATAGTGATGCAATCCTTTGGCAAATAAAAACTTACATTAGAAGTGAACAGTAATTTTCTCCGTTCTTTGTGAATGCTCCGACAAAATCATATGCAAGCACATAGTCGAATTAGTGAAGCCACTGGAGTGTGTCTGTACATGCATGGATAGCATGCCCCTCTCTGATCGGTTGCTGAGCTGCATTGGGGCTGCACAAAGTATTGTCGAGATATATTTCCGGACTGGCTAATACAAAATGTTATGTTGACATCACAATTTTTATCTTTTTGGTGTATTTCACCTTGGTTAATGCAGACACAAACACACACTCATCATCATCAATCATTTAGCGTCCGTCGTTGGACAATAATCATCCCAAAGATTCGCCAAACCTCTCTCTCATGGGCATAGCGGAACCAGCATTTTCTGAATGTATCTAGCTCACCACGCCATCTAACATTCTGTCAGTCACAATTCTGCACATGATCTACAGGGATCCACAATATGAATTGTGATGTCCAATGGTTGTCTAAAATGCTGGCAACATGACCAGCCTATTACTATTTGAGTCCCCCCATTGTTTCTATGGTATCTCAGACAACTGTCTTTTCTCTAATATACTGTATCGTCTTATAAACTCTCAAAGTGAGAATGATTATGATTCTCTTATGTGTACATTGCACAGTTCTCAGTGTAAGGGTTATTCTTTTCGATGGAATCTATGTTTCAGCTCCATAGGTGACAATCGGGGGGATGCATTAGTTGTATACTCTTCTTTTTAGAACTAGTGAGATTTTCTGGTTCTTGAAAGTCGAGCTTCCTCTATTGAAAGCTTGCCAACCGAGTGCGATTCTTTCTTCTTCTCTTAAAGATTTCATGAAGATTCATTGTCCTAACATGGGGTGACGCAAAAATTACTTTACATTTTAGAACTTGGATTACCTTTTTTTAATAATGAGAAAGAAGTTTCCTTTTTTGATATAGTTATTTTGGACCTAAGAAATTACTTTAAATCAACATCTCAAAGATGTCTTGCATTTTCAAACTCACTGAATCGAATCTTTCGGACTCTTTCATGTCAGCTGGTCATGTACCTGGATCCAATATTATTGTCCAATACTATTTTCCTGTTCCTGTAGAATTTGCAGCTTATTTACGTGAACCTTTTCTTTTATATAAACCCTAAAATGGAAAAAAAAATGAGGGCAGAGAAATATGGTGAACGTTACGTACAGCTCATTTCTGACTGACACACCATTAGTTTAAAATGGGAAGTGACTTCTGCACCACTCAATAATAAACAGGGTTTGCAAAGGACAGTGATCTTCTTTTGTAAAAATGATAATAATGATAGTGGAAAGAAAACCGAACAAAAATTTCTATTTAATGGTTGATAGCACTCACTTTTCATCATCATCATCAGTCTTTTAACGTCTGTCGTTAGACATAGACCTTCCCCAGGATATGCCACAATTCTCTATCATGGGCAACGCGGAGCCGGTATTTCCTGAATCTGTCCAGTTCATCTCTCCATCTTGTGTTCTTTCGGCCTCGGTTTCTTATGTGATCTCTATGTTGTGAGACGTGATGTTCATCGGCTGTCTCTCATCCTTGCAACATGGCCTGCCCATTGCCATTTGAGTTTTTTAATAGTTTCTATGATGTCGCAGACACCCGTTTTCTTCCTTATATACTGTACCGTCTTGTGATCTCTCAATGTAAGGTTGAGCATGATTCTTTCATGTGCACGTTGCATACTTCTCAGTTTGCAGGTCTGTCTCTTGGTTAGGTTCTATGTTTCAGCTCCATAGGTGACTACCGGGAGAATACACTTTGGGTTGACTTTGTCCCTCTACCCGTAACGAGAACGATCCTCACCAAATTTAGGAGACTGAACTCTTCACTGTTTATCAAGTCTGATTAGACGAAACTTATACATAAAATTAGCATTTCCCTTTCCTTTGATTTAAAATTACAAGCATATGATTCAAAAGTGGTTTTCTTACCAACTGAACACATCATTTATTATATATACGGCCAAATCACATTTGATACATCGGTTCTCGTAAGGTCAAAAAAGTTGAGTGACATCGAGCCAGGTCATTACCAATATGGGTGACTTTTTGAGAATACCTGGTGCCTTATGAAGCAACAAGATTGTTCTGTTACCGTTTCAGTCTATCATGCTATGCCATCGATTGAGAAAGCATTTAGCCAAGCTAGACCAGAGCTGTACATCCGATCCTTTCTAAAACACACCGCACAAAGGAAGATAAATGACGGTATGCTCTCCTAAGAGTCCCTATATTCGAGTTATGCATTCATTATATATATATCATACAGAGGTTTCAGTTGTCATTTCTTGTTGAAATATTAATGAGAGGGAAATTTGACTCATCAGCAATCAGGCTCAATTTGTATTTCTTTGTATTTGACGATCGGGGGACTTTTTTAAAAAATTTTTCTAAATGTTATTCAAACCCTGTAAATCTTTCTTTTTTTTCCTTCAACTTTTCAATTTGATGCCACCAAACTCAGTTTGAAATTGGTGTTGACTTTCCACTGGAACAACCAGACCAAAAACACCCTCTACCTAATTTAAGGGAGTAATCTTTTCACTGTTTGTCCGTGCCGTCATGTTAAACCAAACCAATCTATAAAATCAGCATTTCCCTGCCGTAATTTGAAAACACCATCAAGTGATCATAAACATATCTTTGTTACAAATATGCAAAGATGTGGAAGTCGGAGTTGAGTTTGAACCTGCAGCAAACAAGTTTATTCTATGATCATTTTTTTTTTCATTTGTTCATTCTTCTTGCACCAGCCGTTCTTTCCATTCTAACATAGGTCATTTGGTATGATAAAGTCACGATTGAATGTTGGGTGTCTCCGACCAATGTCACACTTGGATAGTTTGTCCTCCGCTCGACACACCCTCGTTATAATACTTACCTACATAGATGTAACTTTTGTGACTATATATTTGTGTGACACTTCACCTCGAACATACTTATATGGGGCATATCTCTATAATTATGCACGAAAAGAAGAAGTGATAAAAATTCCAAAAGTTAAAAGTAAATATATATATATATATATATATATATATATATATATATATATATATATATATATATACATATATATATATATATATATGTATATCATCATCATCATCATCATCATCATCATCATCATCATCGTTGTCGGTCTTTCAACGCATGTCGTTGGAGAAGGACCTTCTCTTTTGTGGGCGTCGCAGAGCCAGTATTTTCCGAATTTCTCTAGTTCATCTCTCCATCTTGTATTCTGCCAGCCTTGGTTTCGCATGTGATCTCTGGGGATCTATGTTGTGATGTCCATTGGTAGTCAGCCATTCTTGCAGCATGACTGACCCCTTGCTATTTTAGTTTCTAGTATATTCTATGATATCTTGGACTCCTATTTTCTGCCTGATGTACTGTGCTGTCTTGTGATCCCTCCATGTGAGATTGAGCATGATTCTCTCAGGTGTATGTCGTATGCTTCTCAGTTCATAGGTCTGTCTCTTGGTTAGGTTCCATGTTTCAGCTCCATAAGTGACTATGGGGAGGATGCATTGGTTGTACACCCTTTCTTTTTAGGATTAATTGTATCTTCTTGTTTCTGAAGGTTGAGCTTGCTCTGCCGAAGGCTTGTCACCCAAGACAGTTTGTCTCTCCATGTATGAATATTGTACGTATGACACTGGGATCGTTTATGCACATTGTTGTCTATATCTATCATGACGCTTTTAGCAATTACAAAACTACAAAAAAGAAAGATGTTTTCGTTGTTGATATTCAACCATAGTTTCCAATGTTTTGTTTGAAAAGTGCATTCGGCACGAAATGTTGATATTCATCGAGTAAATAGCTTTGTGAATTTTATTCTCTGTCTCGCTTTCTGTCTCTCTCTATCTCTCTCCATCTATTTACATATAACTATAAGCACAGAAAAGAGAGAGAGAGGAGAAAGGAGAGAGGGGAAGGGGACAGAGAGAGAGAATAGCTAAGTGTGTGAAAATATACTTGTATGCATTGTCCTCGATAAATTTATGATTATCTCTGTTTTGATGACAAAAGAGAAAGACAAGTATTTTAATTTTGTCCGTTTCTCTAAGTTCATGTGTAACCTATTTTCCTAGTTTCAGAATTTCTCATAACGCTGGTAAACGACAGCCTAGAGTTTAATGATTACATAAGCAATGGGGAGCTTATTAATTAAGTCTCGTCTGGAATTCCCCTAACGTTGGTCAAAAGATGGCACTTGGTTACTTACAATTTCCCCGAAATACACTACTTAAATTTCTGAAGCTATTATTAGGATTGTATCTTCAGAGGCTAAAGAGCATATTCGATGATGTGAATTGGTCATTTGACATTCTTTTAGCGTCACTGCTGCCAAGCAACATTCAACAAGTCATGAACAAGAAAATAAATTCATGTTAAATCAAGCAATTATTCAATCGTTGTTGGCTTAGCCAACAGCAGAGCCAATTCGATCTTCAAGGGCAAGGAGACCCCATTGGTTTAAAAAAAATAGGGCTTCACTGCCGAAGTGTTTTCCCAATAGTCCCCTACGGAACTAAAACAAATAATTTAACCCAGAGATTAGCTCTCAAACCAAGAACCACTTCTACGCTAAACATAGTATAAAGAGAGCATAGAAAGCAAACAGGCATTACAGATATCCTGGAAGCCATTAGGAAGCCTAAGTGGCAATGGACAGGCCGCATTGTTAGAAAGTCGGACAACTGCTGGACATCGTGACTCACCACCAGGGTCCCCGACTCCCAGATTTTACTTAAACAGTATGATTTCGTGATAATTTAGTTCAGAATGTAGAGAATGGCCTACAAGTTGCAAAGTTTCTGACAAATGAAGTATATAGATGATTTAATTAACTTCTGTACAGAAAATCGTTTCTTTCAAATACCCACCATTTTCAACTTGACAAATTTTCGTTCTTTCAATAATAACATTCCAAAGGATATCTTCATCTTTGCACGCATGTACGATTTTCATTTCGAACTGAACGTGGTCTCCCTGTTCGTGGATGAACACTAACAGAGCCCAATTCTCGAAAACACCCAAGCAAACAAAGAATCATGAACTTGATAACAAGAATATGTTGGTTTGGTTAACAGAATAAGTATTCAAAGTATATTATATTATGTTTAGTTTTTTTTTTTCAGACTTTGGTCTTGGTTCATTGTTTGAACGCAACATTTCGGTCGTTGTACCCAACATCCGTCTTCAGGTGATGAGAGGGTTTATTCTTGACCATCGAGACGAACAGAACCCGCTAGCCAAACTGCCTTCAAACAGTTGCATTCCATTTGCTAATATCAAGCGCAGCTCTATCATTTCTGTTCGTTGTTCTGTAGTATACTTTCCTATAATAAATTCCCAAGGTTTCCTTGATATATCTGAAAAGAGGGGAAATAAAAAGAGAAAATGTTCACGACTTTTGTGCCTGTGTGTTTGGCACCATGATGCTCGAGCGTGGAAAAACTAGGCAGACCTTGGGGAAGGCCAATGTCTAACAATGGCCGTTAAAAGGCTGATTAATGATATGGAGGAACGAACTGAACCATCTTTTTTACCAGCTGCCTCTATTCTCTCTAATAAAAAATAAATGTTTGTTGTCGAAACAAGATAGTTGAGGAAATATACGGTTACTCTTCTCCAAAGATTGATATTCTCTCCAAGATAACCTCCTCAGGAATGGTTACCAGGGAAGTATCATCTGAATGTAAAATAGCACTAAAACAAGCGTCAAGCATGTCAGATGCTAACCTTCAAGGTTGAATACTTAACACCATCTATGTAACTATACATGTGCACCTGTATTGCATCGGGGATACACAAGGGAAAGGGGGCCCACGAACAGAATAAAACTAAAAAAAAGGCACTCACACACACACATATATATGTGTGTGTGTGTGTGTGTGTGTGTGAAATCCCTAAAACAGGGCCATGATAAATCAACTGATGATCCCCTCGATGAAATTAATTTTAGAAATAAAATCAATTTTAGTATAAAACTAGTACTCTGAACACATAAACAGCAATAAAAAAAATAACTGACTTGCTTAACATTAAATCGTACGATGATTTGGGACAGTAATCAATTTATGAAATTTCTAAATGGAAAATTTATCTATGACACTTTAAATTACAATATTTGACGGATTCATTCGAATAAATATCTGTTATCCATGGATGTAAGTTTTGTCCAGTGATTATCCTAAAATTTCACGTATGAAGAGGTTTTGAGGATATGAAAGTGACAATGAGACAAAAGAGGTTTGTATAGAAGTGTGATTCTTATAGTGGCGCCCCAGCAAAGTAAGAGAGTATGACACAAAGAGAGAGGTTTTGAATAACTCGTTTGAAATCTAAAAGTATCTAGTTATGAAATATTACGTTTATCACATAAGAAACCATAAATGAAAATCAAACCGACAAAGTTCCATAAAAAAAGGTCTATAAAAAACTTTCTTTCTTGTATGAGTTTTTATTAACGCCTTTAAAGTGTGCAAATTTGAACTGAATTAGTAAAATATTATTGACGTTATAAGTAATTAAACATCCAGAGATAAACGGGCCAATATATATATACATATATGTATATATATATATATATATGTATATATATATATATATATATATATATATATATATATATATATATATATATAGAGAGAGAGAGAGAGAGAGAGAGAGAGAGAGAGAGAGAAAGGGGGAGAGATCATGTCTTTTTTGTTTTTGTTTTCTAAATATCTATATATATATGTGCTTGTGTGTACCAAAGCGAATGCTTTTTATTGATGTTTACTTATCTCTGTCACGTAGTTGATGAATTACGAGCGCTCGGTGACTTTTATTGGCGGCAACCCTTTTGCAAAATGGCCGATTGCCATGTAACCTTCACTTCATATATTGCCATCCTTAACAAGATCTAATTAAAAAAATGTCCCTTCAACGTTTGATGTTTTCGCTGGAAGAAGTTTTTTTCTCCTTTTTCTTGTCCTTCTTCATCTTTAATTTTTCTTTCTTTTTATTTTCTTTCTTTTTCTTCTTCTTCATTTTTTCTCCTTCATTTTCCTTTTCACCTCCTTTTTTCTTCTTCTTTTCTTTCCTTTCTAGTTCTGGTTCTTCTTCTTCCTATTATTATTATTATTATTATTATTATTATTATTATTATTATTATTATTATTATTATTATTATTATTATTATTATTATTATTATTATTATTATTATCAAAATTTGTTGTGTTTTCCAAATGTATGAGGCGCCATGTTATTTTTTTTTTCTACAACTTAACGAAAACCGAAATTAGTAAACAGAAATATTAACTTATTCCCAGAATCGTCATAGCTATCGACTCGGAAACGTGTTAAATGGACCAACATCAAGTTCTGAATGTGCCTTGTCATACACTTTTACTCTAATACTTCCAGAATAGACCCTTTGATGTACCCTCAACAATCACCATGAAAATATATCTACAGATTGTGTTCAAACTGAGATGCAGAGTGGCTTAACACTTGCCGGCATTGAGAATGGATTCGACGGACGAGTTTTGATCGAGGCTGTTCATGTTCTTTCTGCACCAACGTCATAGTTAAAGGCTTTGATCTATTTTTCCAACTCAGCGATAGGTGAATAGCAGAGCAGATTGGACCCCTCAGCCTGGTAGAGTGGACCACTTGAGAAGAAGCAATTCTGTTGAAGAAAACTTACAGCAGGGAAGCAGTTACCAGGGCCAATCGAAGGGGGAAGAATGAGCCTGGTGTTAACGATTCCACCTTGTAAAAAACCTACTTGTTACTGAGACCACAGTAGAGTGGTTGCAAACGTGCAATCAAGGAGGAATCGACAGGAATAGATTTTTTAAAAGCATATAAGAAAATGAGCTGATGAATACGAGAGCTCTCAATTCTCAAACCAGCCCGGACACTAGTGACAAAGGCTGTTATAATTATTATCTATCATGACGAACAGAATGAGATATCTTTCAGTGGAATAATTCCAAGAAGAAAATAGAGTTTTATGAAGGATAGGTATGCTCGACTTTTGGGGAGTCCGCTTTATGCCACTTGGGGGCATTTACGAAAATGGGCGAAAAGCGAAAATAGAGTTCACCGCTTGTTTTGCATCTTGGCATAATATAATCTCTCCTTTTCCTACACTCCAGCTTTCGACAAGCCATTTGAGTTCTGGGAAATGTTAATTGCACCTCCAATTCACATCATTTCGGCTTACGAAAGGTTTTAAGAAACTTTTTGATTTTTGGTGGCGGTTATCCCTGTACTTATTGGAATATGCATGAAATATAATCTTAATTTGAAACTATTAAAAAAAAGTTACACCCAAATTAGATGTTTATGGAATTTAAAATTCTCGAATGTCCATCTGCCCGGAACCTAGTGGCAAAGGCTGCTCTATTCATTAACATTCACGACAGACAAAATCCAATAATCTTGTGTCAGCTAATACTAACACAAAGTCAACCTTTTCGAGGTATTGGCCAACAGACACTCACTAAGACGTGAGCAAAATTTAAGAGACATCATGCAAGTAAGGCTAACGTTTGCTGACACCAGTGTGCCTTTCTTGTTCAGAGGATTTTCCAGCGAACAATCGATTCAACCTTAATTTTTATTTTTATGCCAATTTTCCGGCCCACAACATCGTTATTCTCCCCCTTCTCTCCCCCAAGTGAATATATATATATATATATATATATATTTACACACCCAACATGACGCCTCTCCGTGACTCGTGGGGAAAGGCTAGGTCGAGGGAGGCGCCATATTTTTGTGAAGGTGGAATATGATATTAAAAATCAATACTTGGAAAAATGTAAAACAAGTCTGGTTAGTTATTCAATAGAAACAGTCATGTGACCAATGTCCCCGAGGAGTGATCAATTAGAAAAAAAGAAGTGAACAATGAATAAGTCATTTCTCTCCCATCTTTTGTGCATTGATCACTGAAAAGAAGAGTTTGAAAAAAAACCCCAAAGGTGTCAATTTAGCATAAACTTGTATTACAAAATGAAACCTCTTTAAAACCCTATTCAAGGGGGAGGGTTTGGAAAAATTCTAGATATAAGAAAAAGTAAATGCTTAAATTTTCGTCTCTTTAGCTCCACTGGTGTGACCTGTACGCATGATACGCGCATAGCCAGCCAGCCAGACTAACCCAACAACTGAAGAAACCTATGTTGATCGTTTTGGTTGACAGTTTCTGATATATATATATATATATATATATATATATATATATATATATATGCACACAGATGTATTCATATAAATTTGATCGGGTGGGCGCCCCACCACAGTGTATTGATCAGGAAGCTAGCCAAACAGACTATTACCACTGTAGTGAGTTCATTGTTCACTGGGTGATCACACATTTAACCTTGCACCAGAATAATCCGAGCCGAGTGAAAACGAAGATGGAGAGAGAGATAAGGCGCCTTATCTTGGAGCAATCTATCTTGGTATTTATATCAAAACTAATTTAGGATCAAAATCACTGCACTATCAATGGTCAGCGAGAGTGACTTGCAAACTATTGGTCCACAGTGAGATGGCCTATCTATCTATCTGTCTATCTATCTCAGTCTGTTTATATCTATCTATCTATCTATCTATCTATCTATCTAATCCAGTTCTTCCGTGTATCCTATTTTTATTCTTTCTTTCCGTCTATCTTAACCTATTCGTATTTTATCTTATCGTCTTTGTGCTCATACGTGTTTTTTCTATCTATCTATCTATCTATCTATCTATCTATCTATCTATCTATTACCAGACTAAGCTAAACTGAGTATACAGATAGGTATGTGGTCAGATATCAACAGACATAGATAGGTAAAGAGATATATAAAAACAGACTGACATAGATAGATAGATAGATAGATAGATAGATAGATACATACATACATACATACATTGGAACAGACTAAGATAGATGGATTGATAGATAGGATCAGGCTCAGATAGATAGATAGATAGGTAGATAGATAGATAGATAGATAGATAGATAGATAGATAGATAGATAGATAGAAATAAACTGGGATAGATAGTTAGATGGATAGATAGAAACGGGCTAGGAGAGATAGATAGATGGATAGATAGATAGATAGATCATACTGGTATATATAGGAAGATGATAAAGAGATATGAACAGATCTTGATACGAACTGTCTCAAATAGATGAATACACATTTAAAAAAATTGTGATGAATAGAGATCGATATGAACAGATACGTGATGGTTCATGGATTTTCTTCTCGCGATCTTCATAATTGATTATTCTCTCTGAATGGAACTCTCGACGCTATTTTAGTTGAGACAAAGGATATAAAAACAAATTTTAACTCAACATCAGCGTTGATGTTTCTATGCTTTCAGACCTATTTTACAGCGGTTAACGCTTGAGAGGACATGAATTAGCCATCGTCAAACAGTCTCTTCCAAGGTTTCGGGCCATTTGTTCCGACCGACTTTTTCGAAAGCAAAATTGTTAAAAAAAAAAGAAAAAAAAAAAAGAAAGAAAAGGAAAACACTGGAATCGTCCACAGCTGACCAAGGGAAAAATTTTCCCTTCGGCTCATGAAGGTGTTGGTCAATGGTTAGCTTTCTAGTCTCGCAAGTGAGCTCAAACTTCACCAGACCCTTCCAAATGGTAGGTGTACTTTAATTCTTGTAAATATCCACATTATTCACCCTAGAAGAGATTCATGAAATATAGTCTGTGTCTTTCCCTACAGTTCCCATCAAAAGTTGAAGAACAGACTTTGGAAGTGCTATAACCTATAGTGGAGAAAAATAATTTGCATTTTCAATTTCTCGTTGAAAAAGAGCCAAACTTCTGGGTCTTTTAGGATAATCCCTATCACAAGAGCAGAAAACCAAATCCTGACCTTACTTCTAACCTTAACCTTTATTATAGCATCACTACATCAATATGACTCGTTCAGAAAGCGACGGAACCAGTCTGACTCGGGCACGTTTCTCACATCGCTTTTGTTAGATTTTATTTGGAATGCAATCGAAGCTTTGATGCCTCCTCGAACGGAATATAATATTGCCTACATATGTATATTATATCAAATTACTACTCTTTAAATGAAATATTGCCTGTAAACGTATTAGATCGTTATAAATGAAACTGAATGAATATTCTGTTTCCGTTGAGTTCACTTATTGGGCTTCTAAATTGAGTAATTCGTTTCATATGTTCCAATATTGTCGCAATGACAACATTCAGTAATTAAGACATTTCTCTCGCGATTTTGCATGGGTTCTGTTCAATCAAAATCTTCAGCAGTTCACTTTCAAATGCGGATGGACATCTTCAGCCCTCTTGATCTCCGAGGTTTCACAACAGAACTTTTAAAACCAACACCGCACAGTACAAGTGGGGGTGGCTCCTTCATTCAATGTGATGATAATATTGGAAGTTGTTTGTGGTGCATTGTGGCAAGCTTTATAGGATCATATGCAGCTTTTCTATTTCATCTTTAGGTTTAGGGGTTTTTAAACTGTCAAGTGATAACTCTGTGAATAAACGGAGAATGTTAGTGAAGAGAAAAGATTTTAATCGTTAAAACGTGCTATATATATATTTATTGGTACAATATTATAGCGAGGTTGTAGAACATGGCTGAATTGTTGAGATCTAAAATCGAGTGTTGCTTTCTGAACAACCTATTTAGGAGGGGGTCAAAGTCCACAACAGTTGCCAAGCATACGATCAGTTGATATGTAATCACTCGTTTTGTGCGTTGCACGTGGTGACAGCTAGTTCAATCCATCTAAAACTGCTTACTCAACTTCTGCGAGAGAAGGGAAATGTTCCAGGAAAAAAAAACTTCGTACCTCCGGAAAAATTCATTTTTTGGAAGCTGTAATACAGTGTTCAAAACAACAAAACTGTGGATTCCAATCCAAACAATTCATTACCAATGAGATTATTTCACCATAGTACTTCACAAAGTTTTTGGAAAGCCAAAGAGCATAGCAGCTGAAATATTGAGAAGAAAAAGTGAAGCGTCGTGTATCTTAGGAGATAACTTCCAATAGAGTGTGACGGCCAGCAACGTAGTCCTGGTCTCTGTTGCATGCATCAAATTCATGATCCTTGCAAGTCTCAAGTCTGGTCGAGACCAGGACTTTATACCTACAAGTCTCTTTGACAACCCCCTTTATATATTGCAACTCCAGCGAAGGGGTTTACCTCCAACCTTATCAAAAAGCTTACCGTGTACTCATTTAGCTCTCAGGGAAATTTGTCTTTATCAAGAGTTTTAGACACTCTTCGCTCGTACCGAGAATCAAACTCAGAACCTTGTGTGTGTGTGGCAGACGGGCTAACCATTACACAATCCGAGTAGGCACTGAAAGATTGTAATTCAACAAAAATAGGAAAGGTATGATTGCAACACTCTGTCTTAAATCTTCACATAACTCTCAGAAGGCTGGAGAACGCATCGGCTAAAATGTGGAGATCACTGCAACAAAAATAAAAATATATTCGTTTGATTGATTGTTGAAATACAGTTAATCTTAAAACTAATCCAGACAGAGAATGCACTGCCTGGAATTTAGAGATTTAAGCAAGGGAGATACCAGTCCTTACAATTCATGAAATAATGGCAATACTTCAGAGAACTTCGGGGAACTCTAGGGAAACCAGGGAATATGGAGATCGAAATGAAGATTATAAGAATATGAGTCCAAATAATCTATGGAATAATAACAATAAAACTTGTCTCAAAACGTCGTATAACGCAGGTACGACCAGCAATCGTACATGATGAGTTGTAATAATCAAACTAAGATAAAAGAGGACACTGAAAACACACTACCGATTTACCGCCACCCTTGGTTCCAGAAAAATACCTGATTATCCATTTTGCCAAAACAAAAGAGACCACGATAAATTTGGAAAATGTTTAGGGACATCTCTAGAGCATTACAACTCTTACTAACTTGAAAAAAGCAAATACTAAATAATATATGAATATAATTGTCAAATGCAATACATCAATCTTGGTGATACATTTCTCGTGAATATAAATGAAAGATACTCAGGAATAAGAAATAGAAAAAATGTATTTAAAAGGAATTTTGAGATACTACCACTTACAATGTACGATTCTTCTCCGACTATCCGAATTTTTGGAAAGGTCTAAAAGTTGGTCCTGTCAAAATTACAGATTGTTTCATAATTGATAGTTGCATAAAAAACTTGAGATATTTACAATTCGTTTGCTAGCGATCATTCTATTGCTGCCTTCCATGTTATTACCAGATTTAGCTCAGTTTTCCATTAGGCTAAAAATACTAAGCAGCAGCAGCATCATCACCATCATCATCATCAGTCTTTTAACGTCCGTAGTTGGACATGAACCTTCCTCGGGATTCGCCACATTTCTTTATCATGGACGTCACAGGGCCAGCACTTTCTGAAATTGTCTAGTTTGTCTTTTCAACTTGTATTCTGCTGGGCTCAGTTGCACAAATTATCTCGGGGGATCCATGTCGTGAGTCTCGATGTCCATCGGTTGTTCACCATTCTTGCAACATGGTCAGCCCACTGACATTCGAGATTTTTTAATAGATTCTATGATGTCCCTGACTTTTGTCTTTTTCCGGGTGTACTGTGCTGTGTTGTGGTCTCTCCATGTGAAGCCCAGCATTATTCTTTCATGTGCACGTTGCATGGTTCTCAATTTGCAGATCTGTCTTTTGGAAGGGTTCCATGTTTCAGCTCCATAAGTGACTATCTGGAGGATGCATTGTTTATACATCCTTCTTTTTAGGATTAATGATGAAAATTAAATTCAGTATACTAGCACGTGTCTGCAAGACTTTCTTGCAAGCTACCAATGTATGCCAAACATCTGGCAATGAAACTGCCTATACTTAAGATGACAGCGTTTATGCGTCAATGCGTTAAAAAAAAAAAAGAGAAAGAGTTAGGGGTAAGGAAGAGAAGTTTTTAAAAAATGAGATAAAATTAATTAGTGGAACTCAAGTTCATACTTTCGCTTTCGGCCTTATTTTACCAGACGATCAGTTATTTCGTGCCGCATTCCATTAAGGTGGCTATTTTTGTCCAACGTTTTGGCTTAATTTAATTCAATTTCTGTTTGATATTTCCAGTTGTTCAAACAAACGAATTCAAATTTGTTTAAAAAAATATTTCTTTCGCTTTTTGCAGGAAAAAATGATTTGGCTTGATTTTGGGCAAATACCAAACTGTGGTGGTCAAACACACTCGACGTTGATTGGAAACAATTATCAAATCATCGGCTCCACCATTTGGGAGAAATGTTTTAAATAGTGTTGAAAAATAATGAACTTATTTCTGTCCATTTTTTTTTTTCAAATCGTCAGATTCTCTCCCATTTATTTGGAAAAAATCTCTTATGGAGTGAAAAGAATGGTTGAGATTATTTGAGTTCTGATCAAAGTTTTGATCAACATAGGTCTAAAAACCCCAATTATTCCCTTCTTCGTGATTTACTCTATATGTTATTCCTAATTGTCATTGTTTCCAGTCAATATATATATATATATATATATATATATATATATATACAAATCATTATTATTATTATTATTATTATTATTATTATTATTATTATTATTATTATTATTATTATTATTATTATTATTATTATTATTATTATTATTATTATTATTATTATTATTAAAAATGGATATGTAATCCGACAAAAATAATTATAAATTGCGTTATTCAAATAAACAGACTAATTTGTATGTAGGGCTTTTATATGATTATATATACTATTTACTTACGTACACAGTAGCCAACTATTACTCCGTATACGATAGTTCTTGTTACTCTCCTCTCTCCTTCATACACATAATGACGTCTAAGCATTCTTCTCGTTAGGTTCTACATTTTAAAATGAAGGGTTCCTAAGTCATGAAAATTAGTGAAATCTGATGTGACTAGAATGAATACAGATTTTTCCTACACACTCAATGAATGAATGTTCAATGGTTACCTCCCTTGACTAATTTCTTTTTCCAAAGTATGACAGACGGACAGACACATTGCCAATTATAAAATACATTATCATCATCATTATTATGAGGATTGTTATTATTGTTGTCTTTCTCTCTTTCTTTTTTTTTTATTTTCGTCTTTTTTTTTTTTAACTCGGAGGCGAATTTTGAAAGCGTTTTTTTACCCACCACCACTACTGTCTTTCTTTTGTTTAGAAGAGAAAAATACGAAGGCGGAAACGAGATTGTGAATTATAACGAGAACAAGGGCGAGATTTACGGGACGAGCCATGTCGGAGCTGGAAGATGAGTCTTGCAGAATCACAGAGAAAAGAAGATTAAATTTTCGGGGGGGGGCGCAAGAAACAGGGGAGGTGGGGAAAAGGAAGGAGTGGGCTGCGTCAGGGAGGAATAACAAAAGGTACGAAGAACAAAACGTCACAAAAAAAAACAACAAAAAAAACCTAAAAGCAAGAGAAAGACAGACATCCGATGCTTGAAGATAATAAATTGTGTTTGTAGATGAACGCATCAGTATAGAAATTGTGAAGCTGGAGAAACGCTGGATTAGAATGGAAGGAAAAAAAGAATGTAAAATATTTTTTCATATAAAAAAAAAACTGTCTTTGTAAATAGTGGGGTGTGGAGAAAAGAATATCTGAGGGGAAACTGTTAAAGACTCGTGAAAAGAATAGATTGGGGGGGTTGGAGAAATTGGAGCAGGATTCGGAAGAAGAATGTGTTTCGTCAAGAAAGGAAAAATGCGATTAATCATGATTATTTAAAAGAATGGGAGCCCAAAATCTCGTAACAAAAGGAATGTGGAAAAAAAGCTCATGGTTTCTGGCAGTCAAAGGTGTAGGGAAAACAGGGCTTAGTCAGAAAAGAATAGATTATGCTCACAGCCAAGACATGTTGGAAAGGACATTTCTTACCTACCATTCGAGTTGAGTTATACTCGTCCGATTCAGGGAGAAATTGAGGGGGTATTGATTTTGTTGGTATCAAGCTTGGTAGGGAAGGGCTTGCTATTATACATTGATTTGTGTGACGATATCACGAGATTTTAGGGGTTTCAAAAGTTGAAATGTGTAGAGTTTTGTAGTTTCGAAATTACGAGGATTATGAAAGAGCTGTGGGGTTCTACGAGAAAAATTACAGTTCTAAGGATACGTGCAGACGGAGAGATTATCCCACATTTTCACAAATACTCACACACCTACACATACAGATGCTCAAACACATACACACGCACACACACACAAACACACACACAAACACACACACACACACACACACACACACACATATATATATATATATATATATATATATATATATATATATATATATATATATTGTGTCATCCACAGACAGCTGTTTCGAAGTATTACATCTCTTCAATTTGGCTATAGACTTTCCATTATCCCATCCAGTACTGCAGGGTAGAATTGAAAACTTCACTTCAGAGTTCAATATCCTACCTCTGGACTACATAACTGGACAGTCAGTAAAGCTGAATTTAAGCAATATATCTATTTATACAGAAATCCTTCATCCACCAGAGTGCTCAATTCCTTAGGAAGAATCCTAGAAACAGTTACGTGGTTAACAACTGATGATCTCAATAAAAGAAAATGTAAACACAGTACCATAATCACAAAGTGTACAAAACATAAAGGAACATTGAGGAAAATTACATAAGTTACATCAACAGATATTGGAAAATAAGTGAGTGGAGAGACACAAAAGAAAATTGAAAAACTTTTTCGATGTTTATATATATATATGTGTGTGTGTGTGTGTGTGTGCGCAGATAAACATGGGTGCACAAGCACACACATGTATATATGTTCACAAGTATGCACACAAACGTGCCCCAAAAATGTATAACGATAACACCCACGCTTATATAGTTATACTTACTTACACGTACGCATACAAAAGATTCTCGCACACTAACATATGAACACAAAAAATATATAAATACATCCATACACACACATACACATACATAGACATTCACAAACCCACTCCACACGCAGATACACGCAGTTGCACATATTTTTATAAAGCCTTTTAAAAACTTACACAAATGCACGTACCAAATCCCTCGTAATACTGGTCAACAAAATAAAAATAATTTTCTCATCAAGGTTGCAGTACAACTTTTAGGACGAAGATTACGAATTTCCAGTCCCTTTCACTCTCGCACGCTTCACTTTTCTGCTACTGACATGTTCTGTTTTCAATTCCGCTGTAATTAGGCAATATCGGCAGAGATTAATTGAAAACAAGATTTGTATCTGCCAGAACTTTCCGATGAAAAAAAAATCAAAATTCCTACGTAAAAGATATACAAGGCAGAGATTATGAAGAAGAAAAAGCCCAAAACATCGACCTTTAGAGCCCGTATTGCGCTCTTTGGGGTATTCATGCTACTATGCTACTTTCAACTCACCCTGAAAACTGAACCTGATGCAGATTACTATCTCGGAATCAGGCACATGCCTCATGAAGGTTTGCTGTTTACAATTGTAATCAGACAGGCAAGCACATGCGCGCATATCTATAAACAGATGCGTGTGAACATCCACGCACAAAAATACAAATGCACAAAAACACATACACACAAACAACTCACACACCTGACAGGCATATACATACACGAAGCCATGTGACAACGCACACGTCTGCAGTTTTTACCCTTTTTTTTTCTTCACATAGGACACCTGCTGTATACTGATAATTTGCAAACACCTCTCACACACCGATGGTGAAAGACTAAATTTGGATACTTAATAATGAGGCCATGTACCAGAATTGGCTGAACTAAATGAATAACTATTTACCTTACACTGTCACACAAAAACACATAGACACTAACACACTAAAAAAAAATACTGGTTGGGAACCAGACTCACCGACATACCTTACTTATATCCTTTGTGTAAATTGTGTTAAATAGATAAGATGAAATGTTTTTCTACAAAATAGAGAATAACGCAATCGGTGAAGGATTTTACAATTCATTTAATTTGCAGGTTCAAAGTAAACAGAATGATAATTCATTATCATCGGTGGGTTTGGGACTCTGAACAAAACTGGTGCCGACCGAAGAAGTTGGATTAATTTTCAAGTACGAATTCAGATCAGGACACAACACTCGATCTACTGAGAACGTTAACAATACATTACGATTGGACGTTTCTATGGTTCAAACTGTTCAGTATTTTTATAAACGATGGTTTAGCACTTCCTGTATTAATTAAGATTGCAACAGTGGTCATATCACGTCATGTCAAGGTAATAGGAAAGGCTTAAGTTTAGAAAATGGGTCCTGCATTAACCGAAAGGAATGCTCCATGATAGTGTCTGATCCCACACTTCGCCTATCATGCCTACACTTATATATATATATATATATAGTCATGTAAACTTTTCATCTTATAATGCTTAAAGAAACACATTTAGTTTTTCAATATATAATCTTAATGTATACTTGAACGTGTGTCACACAAGTCAGTATTATTCAGATCAGTGCTATTTCAATGAGTTGTCGTATAACTGTTTTATTTTATAATTCTAGATTTTTAGTGCATGTAATTTAGTTTTATTTGTATTTGTCATTTTATTCTCAATAACAAAGTCTGTCAGCTGTTTACCACAGCCCTGTTATATATATATATATATATATGTGTGTGTGTGTGTGTGTGTGTGTGTATATATATGTGTATATATATATATATATATATATATATATATATATATATATATGAGTGTGAAATTAAGTAAAGAATTTGTTACACAAACACGTTTACGTTTCTACTGATGTATTTTTTTCATTTTTTCATTTTTGTACGTTTCTATTTTCATCAATTAATCCTGTTATAGTCTTATATTCTGTGAATTTTTGATGAGGTTATAAAAAATAAACAAGCTGATCAAGTCTGACATCTCGGCTGAATTGAGACTACGCATAGAAACATCAAAACTGCAGACATCAGTGTTTTCGCCCATTGTTCTTGGTTGTTGAACGGTACTGTCCGTCTGCAGTGTTTGATTATTTTTATATCTGATAAATTCAGAACAGAACCTAACAATATGGCAATTACGGATAATAGTAATGGAGAAAACACAAAAAACAGATTGTGATTGTATAAACAGGAACAGACGCCCTTTGCTAAACAAATGTACCAAATCGAATATTGTATACCAAGCCGAAATATCAACCCAAGAAAAACCCTTAGAAGTGAAATATCATGTAGGAATATAAAAAAAACTTTAAACCAAGATTAGCCAATCATATATCATCAACTAAAAATGAAAAATAAAACAAAAGTACATCGCTGTCGACTTGTATTTTTCGTTTGTAGATGATGATATATGGTTAGTAAAATTGAAAATATCAAAACAAACATAGATATGCCAATACTTTGAAGCCCCGTATTGCCTATCTCTAGATTAGAAATTAGTCATCCTCACCTTTGCCAACAGAACAAAAATTTAAAAAAAACAATCATTAAACAGAAAAATGAAGTAGCATAAAAATGCCAGCATTGCCCAAAGTTCTTATTAAAAACACAATTAAACAACCCACATATAGGTATACGAAAAATTACCCACTGTAGCTATCTCATTTTATCGTTATTACTATCAACATTGTCATCATTTTACACCTCCAGCCATTTTAAAGAACAACCTAATCCTCACAATTATCTTAGACTTGTAGAGAGACACCGAACCCAGAACAATTATACCTACAACTAAGGTCATATAAAAGTGAACTCTAACGCTGGGAAACAGATTTAAGTAAGAGCAGAATACTGCTAGATAGGAAACATACCACAAAAAGCAGATGGTTTAACAACATACTGATAACTAAAATAACTATCACAGTTCCCCACTAAGTAAAACAGACAAAACATTACAAGCAATGACCTACAACTAAATAAAGATGAAAAAAAGAAGAGAAATATTAATAGAATAAAAAAAGATCTTACATCCTAGAAAAATAGCCCCCCAACCCCTGAAGATGTCTTGAATGGGGATGAAAAACGAAGCAAACCATTCGTCTGGAAAAGCCCAAACAGGACAGAAACATAGAAATGTTTTTGTAGCAAACCCTTTATTTCACCATATTTTAATCTCGATTCTAACTCAACTTGATGTTTAATGTTGAATATATCGAGAACTTTAT
The DNA here is from genome assembly GCA_963457665.1 of Thysanoteuthis rhombus. Lineage (NCBI taxonomy): Eukaryota > Metazoa > Mollusca > Cephalopoda > Oegopsida > Thysanoteuthidae > Thysanoteuthis > Thysanoteuthis major. Next base: position 18,704,576 of record OY735227.1, on the reverse strand, counting down.
GAAATAAACCCATCACTCATCAGATATTATATTATGTTATATCATATTGTATTCCTGATTTTTGTTATATATGTAACCCTATTATATATATATATATATATATATATATATTTATGTATATATATATGTATATACATATGTGTGTGTGTGTGTGTGTGTATGTGTGTGTGTGTGTGATTAATTCATGAAGCTCTGTAGTAAATAAAAGTTTAAGCTCTGTAAAAATTATAGAATGAATAGTGTGAATTTAAAAGCATTTACAAAATAAATACTTATGTACTTTTGCAGAACCTACACACACATGCACACACATACACACACACGCGTACACACACATAGACAGACACACACACACACACACACATATATATATATATATATATATATATATATATATATATATATGTATATATAGGTATACCACAGTCATAGCAAAATATTTGTATCTAATCAATATATATACATATAATGAAGTAAAGGATTCGCTACACAGACACATAACGAGTAATGACCAATCGCTAACCAAGGAAAAGAAGAGAGAAAAAGAAAAGATACGTATATATAAATGATAGGAGGGTCGTACCTAAGAAAAATAGACCCCCCCCCAAAAAAAAACGCCCTAAATGAAGATGTAAAATGAATCGAATCATTCGCCTGAAGAAGCCCAAACAGGACAGAAACATAAACGTGTTTGTGTTGCAAATCCTCGACTCCATCTATATATATATATATATATATATATATAGAGAGAGAGAGAGAGAGACAGACAGACAGACAGAGACAGGCAGACAGACAGACTAGATAGCTTTACAGCTTCGAGTACTGAATACATTAGGAAAAAGATTTTTTTAAATTTTCTCTCTGTCAATTTTTTCTCAATATCAAAATCCTGTTTCAGACAGAATTTGATATTATGGCACTATATATATATATATATATATATATATATATATATATATATATATATATATATATATATATATAGAGAGAGAGAGAGAGAGAGAGAGAGAGAGAGAGAGAGGCAGACAGACAGATAAACAGAGACTGACAGCGAGAGCTGGTGAGAGAGAGGTGGAGAGAGATAGGAGGGAAAGAGAGAAGTGTCCGGGTGATTTGAGTGCAAAATGGCCGACGTCAATTATAGCAAAGGAAGAACCTAATACAGAAGCGATTAGCAGTTGGTAGATGAAAATGATGGATCTTGACGGAATGGTTGATAGAAGAGACGAAAGACACAAACGAACCGGAAATCACTTGGTTGATTGCAATTGTGTTTTTCATTTCCTCTCCTGATGACTTGGGCAAATATCCAGTGAATGCGAACCAGAGGACCGACTGACAGCTTATATGTTACAAGACTCGACTGAAAATTACAAGAACTGAAAGTTTATCTTTCTGTGTGGCATGGCAAAGCGTGCTGTCTCTTAAGAGACAACTCCCAATGGAGTATGAAGGCCAGTGATGAAGTCCCGGTTTCTGTTGCACTCGTCAGCTCAGTGATTTCTGCAAGCCTACAAGTTTTTACGACCACCCACTAACCAGGATGCAAGTCGACCGAAAAGTAACTCCACCCTAACTTTGCAGCTTACAGTACACTCAATTAGGTGCTGAGTGCACAGATGAATACTTTCTAATGGAGAGTGGTTCACACTCTTCACTCAAACCGGGAATCATACCTTAAACATTCTGCGTGCGAGGGAGACGTGTTAACCATTACATTATCCGGGGGGGGGGTTGACCACTGGCCAGAACATGGGTTATATTACACGACTGAAAACTCCAAATACCAAGAAATTGTAATTGTATCTGGTATAGTAGGACTATTTTCCTAGTCTAGTCTTTTTTTTGTCTTATTTTTCTCTCTTGACGTGTCCCTGGTGTATACTCCCGCCTTGTTCGGTGTCCTCTGGTCTGGAATTTTCAGGTTGAAGTCTAGCATATGTTTCTGGTAGTAATTCCACTTCCCAGAACGAAGAACACCCGGAGACGGTCAGAGAGTACAAGGCTGAAACGGTGGCAAAATGAAAGGCGGGGAATAGTCCAACTATTCTTCATACAATGATTGAAACACCATATCCATCAAAATTCAGGCAGGTACAGAAATGTAAATTTGCTAGAAAATCATGTTGGATTTTTCTAGAGTTTTAAGAAAGTGTAAATTTAGATCTCCTTGTGCTTTGTCCTATCGCTCGATATTTTGGCAAAGGTCAAGTCAGAATCAAACTACGATGTTTGACATAAAAGGTCAGTTAGGTCAAAGATCCCTCCATCCTTCCAACTCTATGTTACTCAGTTTTCTATTTCATGTTAATTGAAAAGGAGATTGGTACCCCAGCTTGTTCTCCATTGCCATGTAAAGCCATGAACCATAGAATGTTTGGTTCAACAACTTGTGCTCACACTCATTCATACACGCATAATAAGCTTGCACGTAGACACACACACACACACACACATACACACACACACATACACACACACAACCATACATAGACACTTTTTACCTTTCCCACAATAAATTCAAAACATTAGTTACAAGTTAGATTTAGAGTTTAGGTTAAGTGTTTAGTGCTACGGTCAGTGTTCGTGATTGGTGTTGGGGTTAGTATTTAGTGTTGAGGGTTAGGTTTACATTCAAGGTTATATAACTCAATTATAGAACAGAAAAAATTGCAACCCTGTCGTTATCGTGATGTCAAGTACGCTACTGAAAAAAAATTTACGCTGTTCACATGTTTTGAATCTAACGCAGAAAAGATGACAATTGCCAACGCACATAAACAGACATTCATTTAGATCATGTTGTTTGTAAAGTGATGTCGCATATTCTGAATAACAACCATTCATCATCATCATCATCATCAGTCTTTTAGCGTCCGTCGTTGGACATAGACCTTCCCCAAGATTTGCTACACTTCCCTATCATGGGCGTCGTGGAGCCAGTACTTCCTGAACTTGTCTAGCTCGTCTCTCCATCGAATATTCTGCCAGCCTCTGTTGTGCATGTGGTCTCGGGGGATCCATGTCGTGAGTCGTGATGTCCATCGATTGTCTGCCATTCTTGCAACATGGCCAGCCCACTGACATTCGAGATTTTTTAATAGATTCTATGATGTCCCTAACTCTAGTCTTTTCTCGGATGTACTGTGCTGTCTTGTGGTCTCTCCATGTGAGGCCCAGCATTATTCTTTCATGTGCACGTTGCATGGTTCTCAATTTAGGGTTCTGTCTCTTGGTTAGGTTCATTCAATATAACAAAGATTAAATTCATTCGTCGAGAATATACAACGTTACTAGCAATAACTGATTCGCGTTATTCTTTTATTACTTATTCAAAGAATCTGGAATTCTGGACAAAAACCCATGCCAGGATCTTTACCGAAAGTCCCATTTGAGTTGATTCTTGGTTATCACCTGGTGGAATATGCTTCGTCTTTATCTATTATTGAAAGAAAAAAAGATTCGCCATCAAAGCCAATAATTGAACAGCCGTAAATTGAAATTTGAATTTGTGTGAAAAAAAAACATTCAATTCAAGAACAAATGTTGTCAGAATAAATTCTATTTATGACATCACCGGAATTTTCCACGGGAAAACATCTAAAATACAGTAAAATATATCTAGTCTGATTAGGACAACAGTCTTCAGAAAGATTACTCGAGCTAACACTCGGTAAAATAAACCTGGAAGAATATTAAGATGTTAGTTTTGATATTTCATAGTTTTCCTGAAATAACCGACTTGAAACTTCTTTAAGATTTGCGTTTAATCCGATTATAGGAATAGTTTCTCAGTGGCGAAATCTCAGAAGCAGTGAAATTTATGACGTGGTTCATCTTTGTATAACGCTTATTCTCTCACTCATTCTCTCTCTCTCTCTTTCTCTCTCCCTCTTTTTTATTACTCACTTGCACACACATAGACACACACACACATATAAACGCACATACAATAGATTTATCTAAATCTTACCCTCTCTTCCCTGCTTCATTTCTGAGACACTCAAACACACGAACACACGCATACATACATGTGCCCACAAATATATAGTCTTAAAAACTGTAGAATTTAAGCCTATTTTGAAAAATGATTATTATAGAGTATAGTGTTCATCTTAATCATAAGAAAATGGCCCAGAAAAACAAAGAGCATAATGCAAGTAATTGTTTTTCTTTTCACAGAGAATAATAACGAATTGTAAACTTACTTCTGAGAATAAACGATTGTGATATAGAGCAATATTCTTCTTCATTTTCTACGGAGGAAATCCATCCAAGACTGATCTGTAGGAATGACTTTGTCATAAGTTTTTACGTACGTCGCAACATCCATGTTATCCATCCATGATGTCACTGGTTTTTGGCCGGGTCATTGCCATTGCCATACGCCATTGTTGTTACTTACGAAAATAAAGTCAACAAGTAGGAGTTTGGCGATTATAATGACAACTCATCGTCACAGTAAATAATTGAACAACCGTATTAACAAAATTTGAAGTCATGTGAAAAAAAAAACTTCATCCATTTATTCATGGTCATGATAAATTCTATAATGATACCACTGAGGTTTTCCACTGGAAAACCTCTAAATCAAAGAGGTAATCATTTAGAAACATCCACATTTTCAGAATCTAGATGGTATAGATAGACCCCCAAAAGACCAACAAGGTTTTTTCCCCAAAATTACAGAAAAAAAAAATCTCTTGAAGGGGTCTAGAAAAGTACTGATGTCATTTTTCAAATCCGTAAACACGGTGCGGTCAGGAGAGCTGGAAAGATAAGCAAACGAACAAAGACCCAAACATGCATGAATAAAAAAAAAAGGGGATAGGACTCTTCACCATCATAGATGGCTACAGTAGTTCAATAATAATATATCCACTTTGGAGGAATCTGTGTAAGGTGTGGCCTCAAAATTAAACGAAATTCCGTTCAGCTCCGTCGGACAGGATGTTTGTTTGATGGATTTTCTGAAGAATGAATTTATTTAGTCTTTTTTTCTTTCAAACAAATCGTCCAAGAAGAAGAAGAAGAAGAAGAAGAAGAAGAAGAAGAAGAAGAAGAAGAAGAAGAAGAAGAAGAAGAAGAAGAAGAAGAAGAATAGGAAGAAGAATGCAATTGAAAATAAGCAAGAAAGTTGGAGATTGTCAAAATGAAGTAACACTTTGGGTGAATCTCACGTCATGCTCGGAAATTTGGCGCCATTCGTCTAACCAAGATGACTTGCAGTCCGGTTTATTACGTAAGGCTTGACTGATTCGAGAAGAATGACTCCCACTACGCCTTCCTCTCAAGCTCTCTCCATCCCAATCTCCCCCCCCTCTCTCTCTCTCTCTCTCTCTCTCTCTATATATATATATATATATATATATATATATATATATATGTATATATATATATTCACATGACCAAAATGCACAGTGTGTGTGTAAGTGCCGAGCAGTATAATATGCGTCCTTTATTTCGTGTTTTTTTCGATTGGATGCAATTGGGGTGTGTTCCGGGTGTCCCATCGCTCATGGCTTTTCAACGCCACCCTTCTGACGGATTTACTTATTGACCTCTTCTCATTCCGTATCCAAGCCAATATTCTCCCCCGAGAATCAATGGATGTTCTTGTGCATTGCATCAACCCATTTATCAAAACCTTTCCCTCTCATAACTTCTTCTTCTTCTTCTTCTTCTTCTTCTTCTTCTTCTTCTTCTTCTTCTTCTTCTTCTTCTTCCTGACCTGAACTATTTCTCTCTGTTTCTTCTACTCCATTTTCTTTCGTACACATCTTACTTATGTTCAATTCACAAATAGTTTTTTTTTCCTTCACTCATTCGACTTTGCCTGTGATCTTCCACGTTGGAAATCAACAATCGGAATCCTGTTTTCAAACCGGGCTGGAACATTGGATATACATTAAGTTTAGATGAGTAAGAACACAAAGTCAAATAGGGCGATAGCTATAGTAAGATTGTGTTGCACCAAGCTTCGTATTTGAAGAAACTGCCTGCCTTGAGAGTCAACTTTAGAATTTGTCACTTTTACATTAGCTTTAAAACCAATAATTAACATTGGTGGGAAATACACAACCAGCTTTCTCCTCCTCTTGCTTTCATTCTTTCCCTCTTCTTCTTCTTCTTCTTCTTCTTCTTCTTCTTCCATCTCTTATTCTTTATTTGTTTTCTCTTTCTTTATTGTTTATTTGCTTATCTTCTCCCCTTTCTCCCTTTTCTCACCTCATGTTATCGTTCAGATCGAACCTTCTGTATTTCATAATTCCTCACGACTTCCAGAACCAGCCTCATTTCCGCCCTCCTTCCTCCTGACTTCGTGCCTTTTTGTCAGGGCGGACAGAAAATATTGTTCGTTGCACGCCATCAGCAATATCATATCGTCCACCAATTTAATGGGATGACCCTATATTTTTGGGGTCCCTAAATCCCTTTGCTCCTGTCCGTCCAGAATATTCACAGCAATAAACATAACCGTTGACTGAGTTTATGTTTAACCTCAAAAGAAAATGGGTCTGGTTAGTCATTCAATAGATACCATCTAGTGACCAATGTCATTTGGCAGCATATCGTGTTCGGGGTGTTCAATCAAAGAAATAGAAAAAGTGTTGAACGATAAATGACTTACTTCTCTCGACTTTCGTTGCGAAGTAGAAAGTGCTGGCTCCGCGACACCCATGATAGAGAAGTGTGGCGAATCCTGGGGAAAGTTCATGTCCAACGAATGACGTTAAAAGACTGATGATGATGATGATGAATCATTGAAAAACGGTCCAGACTCATAAAGAAACCTTGAACGATACAGGACAAATTAAGAGACTAATTTAGCAATGAACCCTCACTGAAAACCTTTTTTGAAACTTTTTCTTGTAAACATATTGAGAAGTAAATGCTTGAATTTTCAACCCTCCAGCTCCGTACCCGGTACACGTGATATATACATAGATGATCAGCGAGCCTGACCAACTTAAAAATTGAAAAAACAAAACAAAACATTTTATCACTTTTAGTAACAATCATCAGTCTTTTATCGTCTGTCACCAGGATCCACCACACCTTCCTATCGTGGGTGTCGTGAAACCCAGACTTACTGAATCCGTCTAGTTAGTCTCTCCATCTGCATTCTCCCAGCAGCGCATGCGATCTCTAAGGATCCCTGTTGTGAGTTGGGATATCCATCGGTTGTCTGTCATTCTTGCAACATGACCAGCCCATAACCACTTGAGTTTTCTGATGGATTCTCTGATGTCATAGACTTCTTTTCTCTCCCTGATATATTGTGTTGTTTTGCAAGCTCTCCATGTGAGGTTCAGCATGAGTCTTTCATGCGCACGTTGCTTGTTTCTCAGTATGCAGGTCAGTCTATCGGTTACGATCCACGTTTCAGCTCCATAAATGACTATCGGGGGGATGCATTGGTTGTAAACCCTTCTTTTTAGGACTAATGGGATCTTCTGGTTTTTGAAGTTTGAGTTTGCTTTGCCAAAGGCTTGCCATCTTGGAGTGGTTCGTTGCTTGATTTCTTCTTTTAAAGATTTCATGGAGATTTGTTGTCCTAACTATATGTAGCGAGCCATTTTCTCCAGGTATACGTCTTCGATTTTGATTGCTGTTTTCTTAATTCTAACTAAATTGCAGCACATGACTTTTGTTTTACTGAAATTCATGTGTAGCTTGATTTTTTAAATTTCTTTGCTTAGTTCATCTAGCGTTAGTTAAAGGTCATGTAGGCTCTCTGCTAAAAGGGCGATGTCGCTCGCAAATCTGAGGCTGCTCGGATATTTTGATTCCTTTTTTTTCCCAGTCTAGGTTTCTGAAGATCATCTCAAGGCAAACCGTGAAGAGTCTGAGTGAGCTGGTATGACCGTATTTTGCCCCTTTTTGGAGCTGGACTCCGTGTCTTTACGTAGCCTCATAAGGGAGCTGATTTGACTGTCATACCATTGAGCTAAAGAGCCGCCGGTATTGCTATGAAACTCTATTTGAATGGACCTCCCAGTGTTACACAGTGAGTGTATTATTTCATAGAACTACTTGATTTTTCTACAATCTTCTGTTATCTTACGAGTAACTCCATCTTCTCATCTTTCCACGGTATATCCCGCTCCGAGTTTTTTTTACAGCTTTTTAGGGAAGCACAACAGGGAGGGGTCAACCCAGGTGACTGCACCAGAGGACTAACCCCAGAATGTTTAAATATTTTATGAAACTTTTTAGATTTAACGGAACTTTTCTGCGATTTTAGCCCATCTTTAGCTATTGTTTAGATTGTTTCTTTAGGGCGATCTGGCGTGTTTTTTTTTTGTTGGTTTTTTTTTTTTTTTGTATTTTTTACATCGGTCCAAGTCGATTACGTGCGGAAACCTTTTCAAGTTTACAACGCTGAGGATGATAACTGAGTCACTGCACCCGTCTGACACAAAGCCTGGGAACACCATTGTAGGAAAGTGAACCTTCAATTATCAAGAGAATTTCGTAAAAGCCGAAGTAATCCGAAATTTCACAACGTGGTAGAAATTGCAGATAAGTGAAAACTTCTCGGCCAAGCTGTGGCAATTTTTGCTTGGTCACCAGAGAAACGTGCCTTATCCTTAGAGAATATTGCACCATTTCTCTTTACTAATTCCAGACGTTTCGAGTATGTTTCCTTGAAATCGTGTAGTTTAGAGCAGTGTTAGTTTGAATAAATCGTTCGGTTCTCCAGAGAGAGCTCATAGTAGAGGGCTGCCTTCAAATCAAATTAGATAAATATGAATCACGTTCCCTAGATGAAGACCAGCCTTCAATACGATGTGATGGTTCATTTAGCTTGTCCCCCGATCTCTTGTTCAAAATATGCCAGTGTTATCGCCCATTAATATTTGTTTGAAGAAAAGAACATTGCTGTCATATTTGAGGTGCGAATAACTCAAGTAAATACGATCCAGTAGGTTTTATTCGCCCAAATTATGTGGAAGCTACACATCAAAGTGACTAACATTATCAAAAATTATACAAACGATTTTCAGCGTTTGATTTGGATATCAAATTATCTTCCACGTAATATAGCAGTGATTATTTTTTAATAATGTCTTCATTTGATCACTATCAAGCTCAACTAATGTATGCGAATGTGGAGCATCGTCCGGTAAAAAAAAGAAAAAAAAAAGGTATGAAACTTCGTAAACCAAGTGTTCGATCATTCACAGTACCTATCCTAAATCTTCCAAATCCCTTATTGCGCTTAAGTAGATATATCACCCTCTATGTGCGTGCGTGCATAGATAGATAGATAGATAGATAGTTAGATATAAACAGACTGGGATAGATATATAGATAATTCATTTGTATATCATAACTATATGTATATGCCTGAACGCATACCCCGGGTATATGCCTTTCTCTTTAGCGGCAACAAAGCATTAAAAGCTTATCTCGGTGACTTTCACCAGTGATCAGATTTTTATCGCCGCCTTTCATTCGATACGGTGAGAGGCAGCCAACTTCTCGTATCCTTTCAACTTCAAATCCACCCACGAACTTCCTATAATAATCTAAGTCGTGGGTGTGCGACCACGTGCCGTGTAAGTTTCACTTGAGCAAACTGTTGTTTTACGGCTTCACAGAGTCAATCCCTTCGTAAGCAATGTTCCATAACACCTCGCAGTGAACCTGGCTCGAATGCTCCATTTATTGTCGAGTATATTATCATTCATGCAAAGATCGTTTGGCAGATCCATTCTCCGGCCTTCCCCGGATGTACTATACGAATATGATGGTGATGAACAGAATTTTACCTCTAAGATGGTAGGAGCGTTTATAACAGAGGATTTGGGTGTCTCTGTTCCATTCCCTTGTCAGGCTAAGATTCCCCTGGGGACAAAGTATGGAACTCCAGGCCAAACAAGGAATGGATTGTTTTTTACTACCATCACTTTTAGATTGTACACTTGGAGAAAGCCGTAGAATAGATCGGCTGGAACGATGTAATAACAACACAAACAATGAAGAATTCAATCTTCCGAAAAACTCTTTGGAGTTAAATGACATTTCTCAAAACTATAGACGGTATATTATTCTTGTCTTCTATGGGGTGTTTGGGGCTTGTATACGTAAACGATCTCTTTAGGATAACATTCAAATGGAAGGGAACAAGACCGGTCGAATTAAGCGAACAAAGAGACCTGTCAGTTTCTAATTAATGTGGAACTGATTTATCTAAATACATCTAGAGGGAAAATTTCGTCACCTTATTAAGAAAAGTCATTTCAGTTTTAAAATAGTAACTTTTGTGCCACCTTACATCCATGTGTGTGTCTGTGGAAGAGGACGAGAGAGAGAGAGAGTGAGAGACGGGTGTATACCGAAAGAACAATCAATACTGCTTACCATTCAAGAACCCATTTACCCTTAAAATCAAGATTCAACGCCTGAATTTCACGATTCAATGATCTTCTAACAAACACCTACAAACACATATAATCAAACACATATATACGTGCCTCATTTTATCATATATATTGCTGGCATTACGTAAACAAAGAAATTAGAGGAAATGGAAAGAAATTAGTGATATAAACATAAGGGAAAGCCCGTAAAATACTGAGAAAGTAACTCTCCATTTCTCCGGATGCAATTGGAGAGGACTGTGAAAGTGTAACCAGAAATTGTCATGGAAAACACTGGGGACACAGCTTCAAATTGATGATATACATTGGCAAAAGCACTATCTGCTTTCTTAGTTTTTATCTTGTAATTCGTTGATTATTTGTAATCATTGCTCATTAGTGAAATAACAGATGTTCACTTAGAAGATGAAGTTAATTTGGAGATGTAAATTTTTGTGAGTATTTTTTTTTTATTAGTTAATATGTATTTATATGTTCGAAGTAGAGGGAAGCCGTAGCAATGCAATGTAAATAAGGCTATTTTAGCAATCAAAAGCTGCAGCGTTAAATACTTAGTGTGTACGCTGAGCCGGGTCGAGTGAATTAGAAACAGCCAAAAAAAACTGTCACTAAATTGTCAACGTTCCTTTCTTCCGTTTTCATTATGGTATAGCTAGCTGGCTATGTACATACGTATGAACCAATGAAGTGGGAAAGCTATAAGGTAAACATTTTATTATGCTTTTCTTTAATCTCTTTCCCTTAATAGGATTTTCGTATAGGGTTTCAATTTACAATGGAAGTTGGTGCTAAATTGATCTCTTAGTTTGTGTCTGGCAGTGTTCATAGTTATCATTTTTTTTTCTCTATATCAGACTTTTTTAGTGATCACAGCCCAACAAGGTGCAGGACAAGTAACTTATTCATTGATCACCCTTTTTTGTCAGTTATTTAAGTCAATCACCCCTGCATAACATGCTGCCAAAAGACGTTGGGTTAGGTGACGGTTTCTTCTGAGTGACAGAACAGACCAATCTTAATGAATAATCACAGATGTTGGACGATCAAATGGTTCATTCTCTCTGACGAAAACAGTACGCATCGTTAGCACAACATGCAAGTAATTAAAATCTGAAGAAATAGTTTATTATCAGAGAATTAATTAAGCCAATGTTTTCCACCTGCTTTTGTCACAAATTAATTACGGACAACATTTTTTGTCGTCAGGGAAATTTAATTCACGTTGAATTAAAGGTGACTGACATTTCATATCCAACGGTGCAAACCAAGATTCCTTCAATAAAAAATAATTTACACAATCATGTCACATCATTATATATACACACACATACACACGCACGCTCGTATATATACATATACACACATGCACACACACACACACACACATATTTATATATATATATATATATATATATATATATATATATATAGAGAGAGAGAGAGAGAGAGAGAGAGAGGATGACTGACAAGGGTCATCTTTTTAATCTTTTAGTAATCTTCTCTTGTTTCCGTGTGAACACATCTTCAATTTCAATGAACATAGATATTTTCCAAAAAGATAAAACAGTTTTGGTAACATATTCTTCTATTTCAATATAAGGGAGGAGTCGGACTGTTTTATCCTTTGGAAAATATCTATCTTCACTGGAATTGAATATCCGTTCACTCGAAAAAAAAAAACGTGACTAGGGAGAAATTATGCGTCTGTTATTTTTAATCAAAGATATTAAGAAAAAATATGCAGCCAAAACGCATGTTTATATATATATAGAGAGAGAGAGATAAGTAGTCAGATAGGTTGATAGAGAGGGAGAGAGATAAGTAGTTATATAGATTGATAAAGAGATAGAGATAAGTAGTTGGATAGATTGATAGAGAGGGAGAGAGATAAGTAGATAGATTGATGGAGAGATAAGTTGTTAGATAGATTGATAGAGACACAGAGAGAGATAGGTTGTTCGATAGATTGATAGAAAGAGAGATATAAGTAGTTAGATAGATTGATAGAGAGAGAGAGTCAAATAATTAGATAGATAGAGAGAGAGAGAGAGGAAGAGATAAGTAGTTATATAGATTGATAGAGAGATAGAGATAAGTAGTTAGATAGATTGATATAGAAAGAGAGAGAGGGGGAAGAAAGAGAGAGCTAGAGAGAGGGATGGAGAGAAGATTGATATTCACAATTTTGTTGCTACTGATAAGATTCACACCGCCAGTGCAATCGACGGGCAACTGTTTCTTTTTTTATTCACCCTACCTCTATCAAGAACTATTTTTCTGTTCCTGTGTATAGGTGGTAAAAGGTTTTGTGTCTTGTCCTGTGCTGACTTGGTTACGGTTATAGTGGATTACGGAAGTTTTTTTTTGTTTTTTGTTTTTTTATCGGTGTGATATTGGCGCTGGGTTTGGGTGGGGTCGTTGTTTATATGATTGTGTTATCTTACAGGAGAAGAAAAAGGGGGAAGTGTTGGATTTTGAGATAGTAAGTTTGAGTGGAGTGGCGTTGTTTTTTATAGTTCATAAAGGAATGAATGCAAATATAATAGAATTATGAATTAATTAAACTTGAAATTAGTTAAATTTGATTATTATTATTATATTTTCCTTTTGATTTCTAGTAGTATTCGTTGCAAACCGAGTTTTAGCTTGAAACTTTGGACAGGCAACGATGTTATGACTTGAGGGGGGCACTTATATATTTCTTTCCATCATCCCATATACAAAAGGGGGGTCAATACAGGATCAATACAGGAGGGAGCTACATAAGAGACAGTCCATAGTTATATGACAGGAGGTATTTACATGGGTAGTACTTTGGGAAGGATATGGGAGTTGCATGTTAGGACTACATGCTTGGGGTTCCTGATAATCTGCCAAGATATTTGTCGGCACCCTTTCCACGACCTCAAGGTCTCCTACAACAATCGGTATTTTAAGTTGCCACGGATTTACAATCTCAATTACGATTTGTCATACCTTTGTATTTAGACAGTTATTTAAACTCTTTTACAGATATGTTATTGTCTAATGGAATGGTCAAATCCATTTTTCTCTCCGTCCTTAATAATTGTGTCTGGGCGGTTGGCTTTGGTGGTTCGATTCGTGTGCGCTGGGAAATCTCATTATATTGCCACGTCTTGTGTTTCAGTCACAGGCTTTGGGTGGCATTCATACCAATGTAATGTGTGTGGTGCGCAATAGAGTTTACAAACTATCCAATGCATGTGCTGACCCATTCTATCGTGTCTGTCCATATTCATTGAGGGCTAGAACAGAGCATCAACATATGATATGGTCAATAGTCTTATCTGCGCTGTCAGGGAACCTAAAGTTTGAATTAGCACCGTTTTTGAAATTGTGAGCTAAGTAGTTCTTGGTAAGAAAGGTTTTGGTGTTATCTACATCAGCATCTTGGGTGCAAAGTGGGTATTGACTGTGGAAGGGTCTCTGTTCTAAGTATTCTTCAAACATTGATAGTCACTCGGCTGAAGTTTTAGCACTTTTCGCAGCTTTAGTCGCAGCTTATGCAGAGGTTTGATGGATTATGTCGGTCATGTTTAGTTCATCACGGGAATCACAATTGAATGAAACCTTTTTGCAGTGTCATAGTTTTTCACCAGTCAACATTCAGTTGTCACTTGCTTGCAGGTAAGCGAGTAGGCCAATGAGTGTAGTTTTGCGTGCCAGTTGTAACTGGATAATTCATCTACCGCCGTCTTTCCTGGGGAGGTTGTGTCGATCTACGTCTGCTTTGGGGTAGTGCATTCTGTTGTTGGTGAGAATATTCCTGGTTTTTGTGTTTCTTAAGTGTATGTCAATGATATTCCAGTTAATGATGTTGGAGTTCTACTGTACTACAAGTATTGCAAAGTTGTTGATGGCTCGGATGCGGTTTGTAGAGTTCGGCTCGGTTTTAAAGGTAGCTCAAACCCTTCTGTAGCACTCCTTTTCCATTCTTTCTTTCGTGAATGCATGTTGGATTCCATTCATTGATTCAGAGGTATCTGTAGGTACTTTCCTGCTCAAGTTCTCGAATGGTTGTGTCCGGGTCTACGAGGATATCCTTTGTTGTTGCCAGTTTTCCTCACCAGAAAGTTGTTCCTGCTCACTTATTAAGGACAATTTTAATTCCTATATCATCTTTAAACTTCTCAACAGTTTGCAGACGCCCCCTGAGCTCGGAGTCATCCTGTGAATAGAATGTAAGATCATCCATGAAGAATACGTTGTTTGCTCTCTTGTTTTATAACCATAAATGGTGTTGTTAACTTCACTTGAAAGATTGATGCAGGCTAAACAGAAAAAGAAGTATGAAAGAGAATCTCCTTAGAGGATTCCAAAGTGAATGGCTATATTCTTGATTTCAGAGATACTTTTATTGCAGTTGGGGGGGGGTGTTCTTGTTTCATGAATTTATGCTATGTTTAAGGGAATCAGTTATAGCTGGAGCGATTTTATGTGTTGTCAAGGCCTTTAGTATCCATGTATGTGACACACCATCAAACTCCAATCATTATTATTATTATTATTATTATTATTATTAGGAATCTCACACCAGTTGCCTGGTGGTAACCGCTGGAGTTTGAGTGACAGCAAGTCTCCTCAAGTCTCCAGCCCTCCTCTCCTACTACTCATAGGTCGCAGTAATTCTACGATTTACAGTTTCACACCGGTTGCCCAGTGGTTATCGCTGAAGGCTGAGTGACAATAAGTCTCCTCAGGTCCTCAGCTAACGTCTCCTCCCTCTTTCGCATATCATGACAGAGCTACTATTCGTTGCAGTACTTATATCTCTAGCACCTTCCTCAGTATCCGTGCAGTTCCAAGTAGCGCTGTGGTCTGTACGGTCTCTATCCTCCCCCTAATCCCGATCTCCTCCAGTCTCTCCCTCAGCGTTTTGGGGACATATTATTATTATTATTATTATTATTTTGATTTTTGTTCTTCAAAATCTGTTGTCGAGTTAATTCAACTTAGGGCAAAAGAATGTTCAAATGATGATTTTTTTTCTTGTGTTTTCTTCTTTTTTGTGTCGTAGTTAGTATACAACAGCTGATAGCACCCCTCTCAATATACGGTCCGTGCCTATGGGCATTATTTTCTGGATTTCACAGAAAGAAATATTGCCCAAGATCTGGGCCATATATTTATTTGTGCCTTTTTTTTTATCATCTTCAGTGCTCCAACAATATACAGGATAGTCTAAGCTTTCAAATACCACATCTTTTGCATTTCAGTTAGGGGGTCTTTGTACTTGGCTGCATTCACAAGCTCTACTGCCATATTTCAATCTGAAAGCACACATGTCAGTCGAAAGACATTTTTATGATGGTCTTTGATTATTACATCGGGTCTATTCGCTATGATTGTCCTGTCGGTATTTATTGCAAAATCTCATAGTATCGTGGCATTCTGTCCACATTTAAATGTAGATATTGCCCCACTATCTCATGTATTGAATTCTGTAGTTGTTTGAATAGAGGAGCCAGACATGAAGCAGTTTACTGTTTGGACATGCAGATCACATAGGCAGGATTCAGGGTCGGCAGCACTTTTTGTATTTTGCTTGGAAGTTCCGAGTGGGCAAGCTTTGGTCTTGAGCGACCATTATAAGTCCCTCGGATTCTGCTTTCAATCCACTGCTCTGGGGAACCTTATCAGTGTGCCTCTGGTCTGGATCAGGGTTTTTGCTTAGGAGGGCGTGTTGTCTGCATGTTGCCTCATCTTTTCCGCATCTATATTCTGTGGATACCCTCCACTGTCAAGACGATATCCGGTTTTAATGCTAACTTTTTGCTTACTTTCACTGTTGAGAGCGATTTTTTTCAGAATGTATTTTCATGTTCCTTAACCAGTTTTTCAATCCAGTCCTTTGTCATTTTGATGTATTATTATTATAAATAGAAATGCCTCTACGGTCATCTCCCTGTGCAAATTACATTTTGAAATACATATTCAACATATATATATATATATATATATATATATATATATATATATATATATATATATATATATACATATATATGTATACATGTATATATATATATATATATATATATATATATATATATATATATATTCAAGTGATAGAAATGCGTCTGAAAACTTAATCAAAATGTCAAGCTTATCATTACAGAGGAACAATTTGTTCTATTTACTTCTTCAATGTATTTCAATTGATAACTCCCAGAATTACTATCGTCCGTTGTACACTAACAAAAAAAATCCCTCAAACAAAAAAAACAAAAAAACTGCAACAGATACACATGTAAGATAAGACTAAAAGGGGTGAGGAAATTGTACATCACTTCAAATTTCTTTTGTCCTGAATCGTTGGTAAAGACTTGGCAATAGATTGTAAAGGACAGAGGAGATGATGATGATGATAATAATAATAATAATAATAATAATAATAATAATAATAATAATAATAATAATAACAATAATAATAACAATAATAATAATAATAATAATAATGATGATGATGATGATAATCATATAACTGAAACTCAAGATGTGGCAATATTCTGGGATTTCCCAGTAGTCACAAATCGAACCATCAAAGCCAACTGCCCAGACATAATTACTTAGGACCGAACGGAAAAGGAATGCCTATAAATAAATATGACCATTCCATCAGAACATCCAAAATGTATCTGTAAAAGACTGGAGTCAAAAAAAAAGGGCAGTCCACAAATGTTTTGGTAGAACCCCAGGAAGCCCAAGCATCTATTAGATACAGTAAATTGTCCTCACAGGAACTGCCCACATCCATGTAAATATTTTGTCTGTTATATAACTATGCAGTGTCACTTGTATAGCTTCCTGTATTAGTCTTTAGTCTTCGCCCCCCCCCCCCATTGCATATACGAGGAAAAATGCCTATGCTTACTAAATCATAACATCGTTGCCGGCCCTAAGTTTCAAGCGGAAACTCGGTGTGCAATGAACTTTACTAAACATCAAAAGGAATAATACCAATGATAAAAACAACCACCCCCTTTTCGGTTTTATAAGATATACCCACGGACTTACCTTCACAGACGAGTGATAAAGGGTTCAAACGATCAAGTGCCTGAACAGGAACAAACGAACCGACCATTCGTGTATACCGACCCTTCAAAGTGCCCACACTATCTTATTTCTTATTCTGTTTTTCCTCATTCAATTTGTGCCAAATAAATGTGTCCACAGGGAAAGTATCGCTGCTTGAACAGAGACAAAGAATTCTTTATAAGTCAACCATATGAAAAAGAATTGACCCTGGTAAGTACTAAAAATTATTAGTGTTTCGGTAATTTTCGTTCTAATTTTTGTGTCTAATCTTTACTTATTATTTCATGACTGCAATACGTACATGTAAGGGGACGTATATTAAGAACGTAGTGACATAAGCGCGCCTGTAATATATGGAGTGTACCGTTCTACTGCTGTTATCACTTACAACGATGTACACACCCATATATTATCTAATCGATGGGGTATATAAAGGGTGCGAAGGATCGATGGGGCTCTGAGTATACTCTGATTGAAATCAGTTTGAACCAACTCACAAGAGCTTGGTTGCTCGCCTGGAACTGTACAATTGGAATGTCCAATAAGTTATTCGTAAGAATCAGAGGCAGACCGGCAAACTGAGAAGTATGCAACGTGCGCATGAGAAAATCATACTCAACCTTACATGGAGAGATCACAAGACAGCACAGTATATAAGGAAGAAAACGGATGTCCGTGACATCATAGAAACTATTAAAAACTCAAATGGCAATGGGCAGGCCATGTTGCATGAATGGCAGACAACTGATGGACATCACGTCTCACAACATGGATCCCCAGATATCACATAAGAAACCGAGGCCGACAGAACACAAGATGGAGAGATGAACTGGATAGAATCAGGAAATACTGGCTCTGCGATTCCCATGATAGGGAATTGTGGTGAATCCTGGGGAAGGTCTATGTCCAACGACGGACGTTAAAAGACTGATGATGAAGGATCAGGCACAAACGTGACTTACTCTCAAAGGAATACTCCAACACATCTAACATGATAAACGATTGAGTCGAATCAAATTTAGACATAATACCTAATAGAAACACAGGTCAAAGACGAGAAGAAGACGCCAACGGAAGATAAAGCTACGATACAAACCCAAAGTAAAGCAATGCAAGAATAAATGGGGCACTACCATCCCTGAACGGCAAGAATTGAAGAAAAGAGTATTCAACGGAACATATCAATCGCTTTTTACAGTAAGTTAGATCTAACAGCAGAGATCAACAACCCCATTTACATGGTTGCAAAAATAGTAACAGGCATCTTTACGATACAAGAATAAACCCCGGAAAAACTCGAACAAGAAAATGCCCGAAAGAATAGATCAGAAAAACAGATCTCCCGACAACAGAAAAACACATAGCACAAGAACCAACTTTCAAGGAGGAATCTAATTCTGTGCCACAATTGAGGCCAACCATCTCATTCACATGAATGACGAGAAGCTATTTGCAAAGAACAGCAAAAGGTTCGTAATATTGTTCAACAAAGTCAAAGAATACAGCAATGACATTGGAATGTAGTTTGAAGTAGAAAAATATGTGCAATCGGTAATGTGCATGGGGAAGGTTTATGGCAGTGGAAAGAATAGACCTACCGGGCAACGAAAATGATTAGAACGTTAACCTTACAAGACCGATATAAATACCTGTGGTTCTCGGATGTGATTCTAAAAATCAATAAGTGGAAATTTTAAAAAAAGGGAATGCTTTACGAGAATAAGAAAAGATTGAAAATCAAGATAAATAGCAAAAATCTGATGAAAGGGATTAACACATAAGCAGTAGCGGTAGTGGAATGCTCAGGACCATTTCTTGGATGGACAGATAATCATCTCTAATCAATAGACCGATGAACTAGGAAACATATGATATATGCACAAGGCACTATATTCAAGGGGCAGGTTGTATGTGACAGAAAGAGAAGCGATAGAGGACTTATCAGCATTGAAAATTGTGTCTTAATGGCAAAAAAACGAAGCTGGAAAAAGCAGTGCAAAGATATTATGAAAATTACCTGAAGCAGTTCAACAAACAATGAAAGGGTAACAAACAAGGCAGTAATGACAACGAGAAAAGAAAAATGAGAACAAAAAAGACTTCATTAGGAATTCAAAAGATAGAAGACATTGCAAAGAACGATCATTGACTTTGTTTCGCAAAGGACTCTTGAAGGATTTTTCATCATGGCAACCAAACACAAATGTATCAGGACAAACTATCCTGAAAAGGAGATTGACAGAACACAGAGAAACAGCAAATGTTGCCTTTGTGGAGAAAGGGACTAGTCGGTGAGCCACGTAACCAGTGGATGTAATAAATCAGAGAGAGTCCTGGAAAACAGAAGCCATAAACTGCTCTTGATCTTTGACATCGAAAATGACCAAGAAAACCAGATCTGGTAGTTGTACACATGGAGAAAAGAACCTACCTAATCATAGACATGGCTAACCCAACAGACCATAGATTGAACGCAAAGCAGATTGGAAAAGTATCCCCAGAGCGGAGAAAAGAGTAGAACATGTTGGTAAAAGTAGTGTCAATAATAGTAGGAGCACTTAGAACAGTGCCAAAGGCATTGAAGTCAGGAATGGAGAAGTTGGAGATAAGAGGAAGGGTTGAGAGTATGCAAATCACAGGACTACTGGGATCTTCAAGAATATTGGGGAGGAAAATGGGAATAAAAGACTAACGATTTCCCGACGTCAGAGATCGCTGAACAGCTAAAAAGAAACATATCATAAATGTTAGGAAGGCGGGAAAAAAGTTAGGACAGCATAAACCGCAGCGCTGCTATGATATGTGAGGACGATGAGAGAAGGACTGGAGACCTGAGAAGACTGTCACTCTGCCACCTGCAATAACTCTAAGACATCTGGTGAAAAAGTGCAAACCACGGTCCTGTCGTAGGACTGCTGAGGACAAACTTAAGGAGAGTTGATGCACTTTAGTCTCTAGCGATAGCCAACAGGCATGAATAATAATAATAATAACAATAATAATAATAATAATAATAATAATAATAATAATAATAATAATAATAATAATGTGCTAGAAATATAAGGACTGCAACATTAAATCTTAGCAGTGGCCTAACAGAGGAAGGAAAATGAAAGCTGAGACGTGAACCACAGCATTGGCATGATAGCCGAGGGAGAGAAGAGACGTGGGCTGGAGACCTGAGGAGACTTATTGTCACTCAGTCTTCAGCAATGACCACCGGGCAACTGCTGTGAAACTGTAAACCACAGTATTACTGTGGTATATGAGAATGAGAAGAGGAGGGCCAGAGATTTGAGGAGACTTGCTGTCACTCAACCTCCACCAGTAACCGCCAGACAACTGGTGTAAGATTGCAAATGATACTAATGATCCACTTATATATTACGCCACGTTATGGATGATATTTTTTCTGTCTGTGACATTTCTCAAGGGAAATAACTATGAAATGCTAATGGTTGAGTCGCCTCGCTTATTTATCTATTTATCTATTTATGTATTCTTTTGTTTGCAAATGTGTATAAGATATGGGTCTATTCTGGTCGGACATAAATGTTTCTGATATTTTCTAAGTATAGTGTAGAGCAATAGCATAATCATTTAAATACAGCCGTCAAAAACAACAACAGATAATAATAATAATAATAATAATAATAATAATAATAATAATAATAATAATAATAATAATAATAATAATAATAATAATAATAATAATAATAATAATAATAATAATAACGGACGATGAGAATGGGGGAAAGGTTGAGCGTAATAATGTAAACAAGGTTGGGATATGTCATGTATTTGAGGAAGCTGCACTTTTAGCCGTGTTTGGAATAATAGCAATAATAACATAATCTTTTAATTGCAACAAAATAAACACAAGTGATCAGATACAGATTGAAAAAAAAAACAGACCTAGTTATTCACTCAATAGAAACCGTCAGCAAACCAATCTTTTTAAGCCTCATGCTGTGTTGGGGGTGATGAGTTGAAGAAAATTTTAAAACGCAGGCATCATTGAATGAATTATTCTGCTCACTCTCTGTTGGCCGGTGATCACTGAAAAAAAAAAGGTCCCAATTGGAAGAGCACTGCTGAACACAAACTCGGGGAGCAATTTAGCATGATGAGGCGTGAAGATTTCAGTTTGTCTCCCTGTAGCTTGATTGACGCAGTCCGTACATGTGATACATACACGCATAAATAGCCAACCAGCCAGACTGACTTAAAAACTGCTGATAGTTATGACCAAGTTGACTACGTTGATATCCCCCACAGATCTTATGCTAAACCAGTGTTAACAAAAAAAAAAAAAAGAAATCAGACGGCGTGACGAGCTAGACGAATTAAGAATTTGGCTCCGCGACGCCCATCGTATAGACAGTATGGCGAATCTTGGGGATGATCTCTGTTCCACAACTAAAACTAAAGAGCTGCTGTTACTG
This sequence comes from Thysanoteuthis rhombus, assembly GCA_963457665.1. NCBI lineage: Eukaryota > Metazoa > Mollusca > Cephalopoda > Oegopsida > Thysanoteuthidae > Thysanoteuthis > Thysanoteuthis major. Next base: position 18,682,681 of record OY735227.1, on the reverse strand, counting down.
TTATTACTACAACTACAACAACTACTACTACTGCTGCTACTGCTGCTGCTGCTGCTGATGATGATGATGATGATGTAGCCATTTTTGGTTGACGGTTTCCAAGAAGACATACATGTATATTTGCTGAGTGATTAAAGGAAGGAGAAGCGTATAAGTCAGTAAGTATAGAAAGGGAACGGAATTATTGGGTGAAAGAGGGCGCCACTCTCTGGTCATTCAAGCAAATCATTGACGCTCGAATAAATCTAAATTGTCCGTGCCTTTTGAGGAGATGTTACCAGGGAATTGTAGAGTTCCTGTTTTATAAAAGGGCTCGGCCATTTTTTCCCGTAATGCCCTGTTGCTTCTTGATTATCACTCGAAAAATGATTGGGGGAAAAGGGCGATGGCAAGGTATTTGGGAGCTGACGGAGGGGAGGGGTTAGTTTCGTGTCACTGAATAGTTTTTCACGTTACCATATTCTCGTGTTAATGCCTATTAAAATAGTTTTACGCCTTCTCTAACACTCACCTAAGCACAAAGGTTCACACCTACATATATGTATGCGCGTGTGTGTGTCAACGAGTGTATGTAATTGTGTGCATATACATGCGTGGTGTCGATGTGTGTGTGTGCGTGTCAGTGTATATATGTGTGCGTGCGTGTCAGTGTATGTGTGTGTGTGAGCAGATACGTACAGGAGTTCTCCGATTAACGTCGTTTCATACGAAGTCGCTTTGTTATAGCGTCGTTGAGAAATAGAGATATCAATAAAACTGGTTGCCACAAAGTCAAACTCTATTCCAGCCTCTGTTCGGACTGAAAATCATTTCCGCAACTTTTGTATCGTAAATATAATAATTAGAATAAAATGCGTATTGATAAATTCATTTATTAGAATGAAATAACTCCGTGCGTTGCTGTATGATAAATCTCCATTAATATCTAAGACTTGTCAATTTAACTCACAGTAAGACAGCCTCCTTGCAATAAGTTAGTCATGAGATCAAATCACCCAAGGGTAATGTGTATTTCGTATATCGGTTCACGACCCTAATTTTGGCAAGGGTACCCTTATTTTTAAGATAATGTATGTATACCTTATTTCGGCGTGGATAGCCATGGTTTACAAAAAAACCTTGCCTGTGCAGCATAATCATAGTTGTGTAAGTCAAAATGGGAGTGAAAGCCTGGCCCTGTTACGACAAAAAATATAAGTCAACTAGTTTCGAAGTTAGACAAGACATTTGCTAATATAAAACATGACTATGATATGCCAAGGGTAGAGTCGCCTTGCTTATTTATTTATTTATCTATGTGTGTATTCTTTTGTTCGCAAATGTGAATAAGATACGTGCTGTTAATTAAGAGATTTTTCTGACTAGACATGGGTTGGTCGCAAATTTTCCCAGTCTATGTAATAGTTTCAATGGTAAAACCCGTTTCATTTAACGTTGTTCCAGCAGTGGTTTTCAAGAACCTGACCACGACGTTAACTGGGGAGTTCCTGTATATACAAAAAGCACTTCATGGCACGCAATATCTTACATGTTCAACGTGCAGGTCATCAAAAATCTCCATCATTGATAAATTCGATAAAAAAAAAATTGGGAGGGGGGTTACTCATTCAATGGAAATCATCACGTGACCAACGTTTGGGTGATGAATTGAAAAAAATGTAAAAAAAAAAAAGGTGATCAATGAATGAGTTACTTATCTTGCCTTTTGTTGGGTAGTGATCACAAAAAGTCTAAGTTTTTGAAAATACACGCATGTAAGCAGCAGCATACTACTAATTTAGCATAAACTTACATTGCAAATCTAACCCCTCACCCAAAATTTATTTATGGGTGATTTTCTAAAAAATGAAAAAACAATTTTTTTCCTCGAGACATAATTGGGGTAACTTTTCCAAATTTTCAACCCTCTAACTCCATCGTTGCAGTCTGTGCGCGTGATATATTGTCAACCAGTCAGCCGGACTAACTTTGGAACTGAAGAAACCTATGTTGACAGTTTAAGTGACAGTCTTAGTTGAAACAAGTTGATTACCTAATTGAACACAACTGATTCCTCGCTGTGCAGTTCATCGATTTCAAACGACGAGTCGAAAATGGAACATTCCTGTTTTTTAAAAAAAAAAGAAAAAATCGCGAGCTGAAATGGCGTGAAGCGTTGTAGAAATTACCTTTAATTTTCATGGGGAAATTTCTTTCCAAGCGTTACTAAAATCAAAAGCTTTTTGGTTTTTACCTTTCGTCATGAAAGTAGAAAAGTAGCGTAAAACAAGTTTTCAAAAAATGGCGATACAGTTCTCTCTCTCACACATACCACCCATATATATATATATATATATATATATATATATATATATATATATATATATATATATATATATATAACTATTTGAAATGATCTCCCGTCATTACACGGTTAATATATCAGTTTGCATAGACAACGTAAAATAGAATAATCAATTAAAGAAAATGGAGCAGCTGGGGCTCTTTAATTGTTTATTCTTTTTACGTTGTCTAGCCCAAGTGATTAATCAACCATGTAATGACGGGAGATCATTTCAAATAAGAGTTGCAATATAATCTAACACGATTTACAATCAATCAGTCGGATCATGCATCAATTTCTTAACACACACACACACACACACACACATATATATATATATATATATATATATATATATATATATATATATCGTCACCAGGAAGTGGACATATGATCCGAAAAAAGGATTTTGAATTGCATTATATTATATTGAAACACTTATTCCGAATGACCACCTGTTATTACACGGTGAATGTACCATTTGAACTAGACAACGTAAGCAACAGCCCCATTTACTTTAATAGTTCATTCTATTTACGTTGTCTAATCAAAGTGATACATTCAGCGTGTGATATGATACAACAATAATATTTCAATATAATAACAATAATATTTCAATATAATACAACGTAATTTATAATCATATGTGTGTGTGCGTGTGTGTATTTGGCTGATACAAAATTTTTACAAAATCTTTTAAAATTACAAAATTTTTCTATTCATGAGATGAAGCACAGTCTATTATCAATTCCTAGACATCTTGATTTCAGTTGCTTTCAGTCGAAAATCTCAGACGATCATTCATCGTGGATTAGGACCTGAAGAAAGAACCTTCGGTAAGACTTGAACTTGCATCGGAAAGGGCCACCTAAATGTGATAGTTGCCTTACCAACCAATGTCATTCAAAATCAATCATATACCAATTTTCCCGACCGCTCATACGCCGCCATTTTTTTTTCAGATACACGTAGTATTAGTAATAATATGATTTTTCACAATTTCAATATGAAATCATCGACATATTTTTCTAGGCTTTTTTTGATTTCACGCTATCTTTCAACTAAATTGTGCATTCTCTCATAAACAATCGATTTATTCTCAATAATTCTTCGGGGCAATTTCGGTATATTCTATTTGTTGAAATAGCTGAATAGACAAAGAGTCTTCCGTGGAACCTAACAAGCAACATTCTGAAGGCGCTAGGCCCGGAGATTACTCCGCATGTAGAAGAACTTGCTCCCCTAGCTCGATGATTGTTTGTAGTGTTGCATTTTCAACAAGTGACGGGTGATGTCGCGACGTGAAATAACTGGTCAGATATTTGATCAGAAAAAAGGGTTTTTTTCTCTTCCAATGAGTTATTCAAGTTTGCCATTTACTTACTGTTGTGTTGCGCGGTAACAGTTTGTATCATTTGCAGTAATTCGTAATAAAGCATTTTCCTTGAATATCACGAAATCCAGATAAAGAAAACTATCTCGTAAATTCTGACAATGTAAAGATGTCGGGGGCTATTCTAGATCTAGTCTTAACTAACTTCTACGGCCGAATTACGTTGAATATACCGGTACTCGTACGACCACTGAAGTTGAGCAACGTCAAGTTTGGTCGTTACCTTGATGGTGACCTTTTGGGAATACCAAGTGCCGTATGCAGCGACGAGATTGTTCTGCAGCCGTCTCATCACCGGTTCTGCTACCGATTATGGACATTTTGCCAAGCTAAAATCGGATTATGCACCCGGTCCTTTCGAACGCATACGCTGCTCCATCAAGGACACATAATAGTTTCCTCTTCAAAGAACCGCCATGCTGGTAATGAGAGGCAGCGGTCATCGTCATCATCTTGACCAGAGGTTCCGAACCTTTTCAAGGCCATTCTCAACTATCGTAAGGATATTTCTTGTTTGTTTTTTTAACCGTTTCCATTCAAGTAAGGTGCAACATTTTTTTTTTATTGAAGTTTATGAAATCAACGACAAAAAGCTAAAACTATAACTTTAATATTATAATATTATAATTTTAATAAACAATACTAGTCGGAAAAATCCAGACCTTTGATTGCAGTCATACGCCATCTTTCATCGTATATCCCAACTGCCTAAAAGCCAATAACATTTACCACAACTTATTGTAGTCTTATCCTCGATTGGACGACATAAATTTCATCTTTCTCCTTTAGGTGGGGAACCATTGATCTTGTCTAAAAATGACTCTCTTCCGTGTCAAGCAGGAATAAAAAGAGAAGCGTTTAAACATTGACCGATTTCTCTTATATTTTTTCCCGAAGGCTTACAAACAACATGCAAGAGACAACTGATCGCACAAGCAATTGTAACTCCCACATGCCAGTGGATCGACCTCTAAAACAGCTGCAGTCGTCTATAAAAGGGTAAATCGGGAAACTGTCTACCACAGTTGCCAGATAGTTGGAGACATTTTGGGGCTAAAAAAAAAACAACAAAAAACAAAACACACTCAAAATGGCTAGGTGCCAAAATAGTTCACTGAAACGATTGTTTTATTATTCATTTTTATTAGATGAAGTGTTGTGAATCATCATTATTATTTCATCGTCCCTCCTGCACTCATCGAGGTTTCGGTCCAGAAAACAGGGTGAAAGGGGGTTGGGTGTAAGAAGGGGGTAGATTACGCTGACAAGAACTGAGAAGACTATAACGGAAGAAGAGATGGAGATCGGAGAGATAGACTTTGACGATGTCTTTGATGATGATGATGATGATGATGATGATGATGATGATGATGATACATTTGAGACTCACGAAGTCAAAACATTAGCTATGAGTGTTTGCATGTATGTGTGAGTGTGTGTGTGTTTGTGTCAAAATCTGGTTTATTTATGAAAAACATTTTACAAAATCTTTTTACTTGTTCTGCTGTTTTTGTCCTAAAATAGTTAAGACGTTTCTTTGAATGCTGATAAAAAACATTTTTCATTGAATTCCCCCGAACAAAATTGTACAAAAAATGTTGTTTTTTCTTATTAGTCTCCGTATATTGTTAACTCGAAAAGGTATGCGATTTCCAATCTTTTCGATGTCCGGATTTGAGGTCACACTCGGGATAAGCTATCATGCACTGCATGAAAAAAGTCTCAATTTTTCAGCATCAACACCTTGATGTTTTTCAATCTCTCTCTCTCTCTCTCTCTCTCTCTCTCTCTCTCTCTCTCTCTCTCTCTCTGTGTGTGTGTGTGTGTATATATATATATATATATATATATATATATAGAGAGAGAGAGAGAGAGAGAGAGAAGTAAGAAAATAATGGTAGACGAGGTAACAGAATTTTGGACACGAAATATGGGTTAGAGTCCGAACAATAATATTATGAACCATGGGAAAATTTACAAAATATCAAAAAAACGAAAAAAAAAAAAAAAAAAAAAAAAAAAAACAACCCAACACCTCTTAATCTAAACTTAGCAAATCATTTTTCACTTAAAAACAGTATTTTTGTAGAGAAATTTATTGTTGCCGAGTTTTCTTGAATTACCTTTTCGATGTTTCATGAAAATTTCAACAACATTATTCTGCGGCCGTCTCAGCTTATGTTCTGCTATTGAGTACAGAACATTTTGCCAGGGGGTGAATTTCTGTTCCAATGCATCAACAGGCTAGGACAGTGCCTTTTCTAAAGGTGTATATTTGGAAAAGACTGGACTTTACGGTGTATTGGACTGTCTGCCATAAAAGCCATGAAAAGTAATTGCCCGTCCCTCATACGAAACTGCAGCTCTGAAGTATTCTGATTACTTCTCTAAAGTGTTGCTAATTTTGATATTTTTCAAAGTAAGTTTAGATCCATTGCAAATTCAGCAATTTTATATCTGAATTTAGCTCTATAATTTTGGATAGAAGATCCGTCGTCTATAACTTTAACTTATTTTCATTAGATTTCTCGATGACCGATGATCAAAAGAACTTCAAACTGGACAATGAAGTGCTGGGTTCGATGACGAATATATATGGCAAATTCGTACAATCTTCCTTTTCAACTTCCCACAATTCTTCGGTTTTTAAGTTCTGGAGTTCTCCAGAACGTTCTCTTTGCTTGAATTCAAAATCTCCATTTTGAACTTCGCAAACTAACGAACTTGTGCTTGTACAATTGGCTTCCGGGATCTGTAAAGCCTTTTTCATCTCTCTCTCTCTCTCTCTCTCTCTCTCTCTCTCTCTCTCTCTCTCTCTCTCTCTCTCTCTCTCTCTCCACACACACACTACAAAAACACCATTGTCCTTTAGCCATACTGTTTTTTTTATCGAGTGTATCCCTTTTAGCATGCCATTCTATTTCGCTCGTCGGTGAACGATAGAATCAATTCAATACTCAAAACTTGCAATCACAGTCTATAAGTGAACCATACCGTCAATGTAGAAAGATTCCATCGGAAGAAAATATGGTTAGAATGAATTCTTTTTATGACATCATTGGCGTTTTCCACTGGAAAACATCTAAAACAAAATAAAAACAAATAGATACATCTAGATTCTGGAGAATCTAGGTATTATGAATTTTTAAAAAAATTTTAAAAGGGATATCATAGAATCCACTAAAAAAAAATCAAATGGCAATGGGCTGGTCATGTTGCAAGAACGTGAAACTACCGATGGACATCACAACGTGGATCCCCAGAGGTCATATACAAAGCTGTGGCCGGCAAAATATATGATGACAAGACGAAATAGAAAATTTCAGAAAGTACTGGCTCCGCCACGCTCTTGATAGAGAGATGCACCGAATTCTATGGAAGGTATATATCCAAAAACGGACGCTAAAAGGTTGCTGATGATACACAAAAGTATATATTTGAATTTCCTTTTTTATTATATATCTGATACGAAAGTTTCAGTGATCATCTTCAGTCGAAATAAAAGGTGGAGTGATCTTTGAACAAGCAGCATCCAGCCTTGTTTAGATGAACAAACCTCGACGGTGTTAATGTGAAAATACCTTGCTTGATTGAAATCCCAAAGGTAAGCAAAACAGAATTCATTTCTCCACACAACAATATTCTCAAGCAACGTGTCTCATTTATTAGTACAAGTCGATCTGAGTTTGGCTCCAGAAGTGGAAGTTGATTCCTTATCAGTTTTTACGTACGTCACTGTGTCATGTTCATTCATGAATGGGGTCACTGGTTTTTAGTCTGGCCATTGTCATCCGCTGTTGTTATTAAATACGAAAATGATGCCAAAACTCAATAGAAGGAATATGTCAAAAAAGAGATAAATACTAAATAGTATCGGTTTCGTAGGATATTCTTTGAAGTGACGATGGTCTTTGTTGTTGGGTGACGAACAATTGAATGTTGTTTTAGGCTGCAGACATACAAACCAGTTAAGCCTATTGCCCCACCAAAGAGGTCACTATTTATTTCGCTGCTTCATTTCCATAGAATTATACATGCAAGGATATATACACACACACACACACACACATATATATATATACACACACACATATATATATATATATATATATATATATATATATATGTGTGTGTGTGTGTGTATGTGTGTGTGTGTGTGTGTGTGTGTGTGCGTGCGCGCGCACCCAGGTAGGTGCGTGCGTATTATTTAGATAAACAGCTAGGTAGACTTACATATGAATCTGTTTGTACTTTTTCTCGTTATTCTAATCCTTGTATGACGTGGGGTCGTCATTGGCTAGAATGTTACGGCTCTACCAACCTTATTAAATCCACAACTATTTACTTTAACACAGGTTATCTGGTACAAATATGTATTCGGATATATTTCTTTGTAGATTCTTGAAAAGTTTATTCTGTAGTAAGCAATTATAAGGTCATAAATTTTCACCCACTTATATATATATATATATATATATATATATATATATATATATATATATGTGTGTGTGTGTGTGTGTGTGTGTGTGTGTGTGTGTATATATATATATATATATATATATATATATATATATATATATATATAACACAATACATATGGTACCGATCAGGTTAGCAATGTAGCATAATATAAAGCAACGTCTGATATGTGCTGGATTTATTTGATACAGTGCTCGATACATTCAACGTTATACTTCAAAAGTCAAGTTGTTTAGCGTAGAGCTGAAAATATATAATAGAATGTGGATTCGCAACGCAAACTAGTTCACGTTTCTGCTCTCTCTGGGCCTCATCAGGCTGATTCCCCTCTCTCTCTCTCTCTCCCTCTATATATATATATATATATATATATATCATCTGGCGGATCTATATACATACACACAGGAATTTTGGCAATGGTAAGTATTCACTCTTCTGTCAATGGCAGCTATTGAAAGAGAAATGTCTCATCACTTGGATGTCAAGATCATTAACAAATAATATTACGTTCAGGCTAGTATACTACCTTAGATGATCAGGTAGAGGTAGTTAAAAGTTATCAAACTATTCTATCAGTTCGCTGGGATTATGTTACGGTTGGCTAATCTGCCTTACACACTGAGAGTCCCGAGTTGAATTCTTATTACAAACGAAAAGCGCCGAAAACTCTACAATTGGACAATTCTCCCCTGCACTCAGCTGCTAATTGAGTACTAAGCTATGTGATTATCGTGGAGCGTGGAGGTATCCTTCGGGTTGATTTATATCCTGCCAAGGGGTGGTCTTGACTACACATTTCCATACCTTCCACTCCCCACCTTATCAAAGCTGATTGGGTCAAATCAATATATATATATATATATATATATATATATATATATATATATATATATCACATTCGTCTAACTCACTTCAGCTCCCCCATCATTATTTCACTCTCCGAATCCACGAAAACCATTTCCCCTTATACAGCTTTCTTAAGAAAGCATGCGTGTATATAAGTGAACTATAATAGGTATAAAACAAGCGTATGTGTACATATCTTTATTCAAAATTGCGCTCGATACCATCGGTAGAGCATAGGTGATGATTTTTCTGATGGTTCGTTCCAGTGGTTCATAAATTAGGCAGATTTGAAAAGAGAAACGTCTAGAGGTTTTTTTAATTGGAGGTTCTATTTACAATGTAGCTCCAATACTAAACTGCAGTCTTATTTTCCATTTGTCATTGGCGACAATGGTGTGGATTTCCCTTCCTCTCAGTGCTTATGTCAGTTTGACAGAGGTTACGAGCTGGTCTGCGCAGGTCCATTTTTGGGTGCACTCTGGCTCAAACGGCTAGGGATCAAAGAAGTAAAAAAAAAAAAATAGGCGCATCTGAAATCGGCTGGACATAATTTACCTCCAACACACATTTTGAAGTCGAATTTTACGAAAAAAAAACCCAAAAAAACGTCGATATCAATAGGGTCTGAGTTTGTGCTCGTCTAAAAATACTTTTTATTCAAGAAATCAATGATAGCAACAATTACCCAGTGTTTAGAAACGTTGTAAATACAATCGGCGAATGATTTCGAAACATGATGGAAAAATCTTTACTTTTTCTCTCATATCCAGGTCAATTTATTAGACCATCAATCCTCCCGGAAATATATCAGTTTACTGCAAGTAAAAATTTAAAGGGATTTTCTTTTCACGACCAAACGATAATGTTAAACTGCACCCTTACTTTCCAGTTTTTATAGGAGGCCACAGACGTGAATTTCTTCTTTTTTTTTTCCTCAGTTCTCATGCCAGTTTTGCTGAATTGTTTTTAAAGAATCTAACCCTAAACTGACGATAAAACATGTTTCTTTTTCAGAGCAAGAATAATAACCCTACCCCTTTTTCCTAATCTAAACCCAAGTGCAGTAATAAAACATGGGTACTACTTGAACCTTGTAGTCCGCTTTAACATGCGAACTACTAACGCCAAAAGTGATTTAGTGAATTCTCAGTTTTCAGGGAAAGTGTTCTACCCAGAGTATTTTTTAATGAAATCTCTGTAAAAGTTTTCATTTTGGTGTCGTCAGAGTTTATTTTCCACAGATTAAGAGTTATGTTGTTTTTTTTGTTACTTCTCTCTCTCTCTCTCTCTCTGACAGCTAACTTTTGTAGTCTTCTTCCAACCCCCTCGTATTTTTATTCCCCATGCTCGCCTTCTCATAAGCAATGCCATCATCCTCTTGACTATATCGCATATCCCCCATCGCCCTCCCCTCCCCCTCTTGCTATCACTATCTCCTATCTTCATATTTGCCCTCTTTCTCCCCCTCTCTCCCATTCTGTCACTCGTCCCCTCCACATCTAATCCTATGTCCCTACCTTCTACCCCCAACTCACATCCTCATAATATCTCTCTCTCTCTCTCTCTCTTTCTCTCAGCCCACCTTTCGTTCGTTGTCCAACGTATTCGTCCCCATTCTCTAACGCCATTTCACCCTTATCTTCCTCCTCTCTGTCATCATTTATCCAGATATGGACCCCCTCCGTCTGACCATCTACCATTCTTCGTCGATTATCCACATTGATCTCTTCTTCCTCTCCGCCTTGCTCAAACCAAGTTTCCTCCTCCTCCTAGTACTATTTCCTATTCTTTCCTCAAATCACTCTCTCTATCCCTCTGTCTCTCCCTCTCTCTCTTTCTGTTCTCTCCCATGTAATCATTCCTTGTCTTGTTGAAAGGACAAACGGTGATCTCGCTTGCGGACAAGCTATCCCACCGTGCATTGCACTTTCCATCGACTGTTGATGCTTTGAAACTCCCCCAAAATACCTACCTCTAATTGTTCCCCAACCCTTCCACACTCAAGCCCGTCATTCCTTACCTATCTCACTCTTTCTCCACTCTGAACCCGACACACAACTCCTGACTACGTTCATATTTTTTTTAACCATTTTCCTGTTTGTACACACCCAAAACCGTTACACACACACACACATACATATATAAATATATGTGTGTATGTGTATGAATATACATACCTATATACGCATATATATAAGTATATATATTAGTTGATGTCTATATATGCATGTACTGTACCTGTTCTGATATATATATATATATATATATATATATATATATATATATATATATATATATATATATATATATGTGTGTGTGTGTGTGTGTGTGTGTGCGTGTGTGCGTGCGTGCGTGCGTGTGTGTGTGTGTACGTGTCGCATCACAGTGATATCGGGATAAATGAATTGGTTGGGTTGGTACCGCAAAGGGGGGTTTTGTCGGTACCTCTGATGTCGGTAATATATCTCTTTTTGAATTTATCTCTGTGTCAAGGTATAAATCTATTCGTTAAGAACCTGATACTTCAGTTGACGCTTTGGAAGTTCAACCGCCACGGAATTTGGTTGGTTGGTTTTGGGGGCTTGGCCCCTTGACAAAAAAAAAAAAAAAAAGAGCCCTCAAGGTTTGTTTGTTTTCTGGGTTGTTGTTTTTTTTACGTTTTTGCTTTCAGTTAGCTCTCTATTTCCCCTGTGACGTTGTTTTAACATTTGTTTTCATTTTTTAACCTGTCTTTTTTCGTTCATTTATTTTCTTTCTTTCTGCTTTTATGGATTTTTTTTATTCTTACTTTACGTCTTCAAGTTTTCCTTCCCGTTGCATCAAGTATTAGTTTTCATCAGGTACACGTCTCTGATTTTTCTTTCTCTATTTCCTTCCTTAATTCATCCTCCTTTCTTTCCACCCTTCTTCTTTTTTCTTCTCCTACTATGACTTCTTCTCTCAAATTTTCACTTTCTCGCCTGGAGTTACTTTTTCTTTAATGTTTTCTTTTCCTAAGTATTTTTTCTTTCTATCCTGTTTGTTTGCTGTTGCGTCTTTTTCTTCTTGCTCTCTCCTTTTTCTTTGCTTTTTTTTTCTTTCTTTCATCTTTTATTTTACTTCTATTTTTCAACTCCGTCTTTTTTTTTCTTCATTTGTTCTTCCTATCTTCCCCTCTCTTCCAACTTTCATTTTTCTTTGCTCTTCCTCCGTCTTAATTTCGGCTACCGAGACCTTTTGTAATTTCCCACCTTTTTCTCGTGACATAATTTCTTCTTTTTTCTTCTTCTTCTTCTTCTTCTTGTTCTTCTTCTTGTTCTTTTTTCTCCTTCTTCTTCTTCTCTTGATTCTTATTTCACACGCCTTTTCTACTTCCTTTTCCTACTCTCACCTCAGCCTGTCCCAAACTATTCTCTCATTCCGTTTTTTTTCATTGCTCTCCCCTATTCCCCGCCATCATTCCTTTCCGCTTTTTAAATGTATCTTTCTTCTCCCTTTGAACTCGTCCTCTCAAACCAACTGGCACGCTTCCCCGACCCTTTGCTTATCTTCCTGAATCGCCGTGTTTTCCTCTTATCAATTTTCCAGCTGGAATTGAAACTCACATCTTTCCCTTGATACTTACAACACACAGATACCTATCTCAGCTTTTTATTTTTACTTGGAAGCGAAAAAAACTTTTTTTTTCAAGTCAGTTTTGCTTCCAATCAGGGTAATTACACATCATCATCATCTCCATCAGTCTTTTAACATCCGTCGTTGGACTTGGACGTTCCCAATGGAATCGACACGATTTCCTATCATGGGCGTCGCGGAGCCAAGTGTTACAAAAACAGGAGTAAATAGATTCAAAAAAAAATCTTCTAAGAAATTTTATAAAAATTGATTACTTCCTAACGTTTCTTCACATCGGAATTCTCACCATACTTATTTGCTTTGGAAATCTCAAATCCGACAATTGTAGAAATCTCTCTCCTCTCTCTCTCTCTCTCTCTCTCTCTCTCTCTCTCTCTCTCTCTCTCTCTCTCTCTCTCTCTCTCTCTCTGTATAAGCTGCGTTTACTTGACCAATGGCCATAGTACGATATCAACAATCATTCATTGGAACGTAAGTTGCTTAGGTCAGCAGTTCTCGAGAAACTTAATAGAAGTTGATAAACTATTAACAATTATTTCTACAGTTTCCGCTCTTCAGAACTTATTTAAATTCAGATATTAGATATCTCAATTGACAATACTGTAAGGAAGTAACCGAAATACCTCGAAGCAGTGGGTTCATACAACGGACAGAAAATTATTTCACATGACGATTATGGCAGGCTTCTCAACACATCAGATAGACCAGCCATTTCTAAACATACACCTTTCGAACGTGTATTACTCGGGTTCCAATCAGCTTTCTTAATGGGCATTTTTTAAAAAATGTCCACGGTTTTCAATTTCAGTTCAAAATTAAGCTTTAAATTCTCCCCTCCATGAGTCAGGTTTATTGGATTGATATCAATTTGTTTTTTCTTTTTAATATTCAGGTACACCCGCTTTTTGAAAGTCTGCCTTACGCCACTTCACTTTTATGAAAGATCTTCTTTAGAATAGGTCCTCCCACTACCCCGAAATGGCGTAAAGAGGAGAAGCAAGTACCATTTATTTATATCGGAAAAATTGTAATCATTCCCAGGCCTCCTGAAATAACTTTATTCTAAGTTTGTCTCTCGATGTCGAGAGACGAGATTCGTCATCAACTGCCAGTGTTGAGTGAGGCTTGAGAAGTGACAGAACGATTCACTGCTCGGTCTTACACATTTTTCTTCATGCTTTTTTTTCACGCAGGTCTTTGATGGCACCCAAAACAACTTGTAAATCTGCCCTGAATCTACGTGCGCTTCGTAACTTGAACATTCAAGCAATCTCCTTGCGGATAGCGGGGGCAACCTATATTAGCATTAAATGTACCAAAACATACATTGGATGTGTCATTCATGAATATATACTAATTTAGCAACAATCGAAGAAATCTGTGTGTGTGTGTGTGCGTGTGTACGTGTGTGTGTGTGTGTGTGATTGAGCGTATGATCTGCAAGTACTCGAAAACTGGCCATTGAACTAAATGGACATTCGCCAGGTAAGTTTGGAATCTTCGAGAAATCTGATGCACCTCGATTATTCGACAGTTCACCATTGAACGAAATAGAGACTGCCAAATATATTAGTCTGCACACTAAGCAAGGCAGAGTCAACATTGAGGTTTTTTTGAGCCAGTGGTTATCGAGAAATCTAATAAAGATCTAACAAAAATGAAAGAATAAAATTTAAAGATTAAAGTTATTCCGTCATTGTTTCTATAGATTATCTCCCTCGACTTCATCTCTTTAGAATAGTCTGAATTTAGATATAGAATATCTAAATTAACAACGCTGAAAAAAGTTATAGTTTCTTATGATGGACGGAAAATTATTTAACATGACAATTGCGACAGGCTATTCAGCACACCATGGAGTCAGGCTCCTTCCAAACATCGACGTTCGGAATGAGCTCTGCCTTTGTTTAATATCAATATACATATCCAGGGATTCCCAAGGGTGGCGTAACTGTTAACAGCAATGAAAATGGAACCAATGTACTGTATTCATATTCTTGCTGTGATAGATAATGTCTACTTTGCACCAATGCCTTTGGGGAAAGAGACATGGTTCCTCCTCTCCTAATGGGTCACTTCACAGATTACCCCCTGTTGTTGAGATGAACACCGCTAAGTAACCCAAACGCTCCGAGAAATGTCATGACGAATGGATATGCAGACAATCAACTCGGTCTTGGGATAATCTGATTTAATTTATAGATGAATTACTTATCACAGATCTGAAGCCAGGGATGGAAAATGATTTACTTTTGGGGGACTGCAGAAAATTTACAATAATTTTTTCTGCGAGCATTGAAGGTAAAATAAATGTATACTCGATGTTTACACGTGAGACTGCAATGAAATTAATCTGCTATTATCTGTCAGATCCGCAACAAAACTTTGATACCTAAATACACTCTTGGGTATTTGATAAATTCAATAAACTTTTTTTCTATTAGATTGTCTGTTGATTTGTCCCACAACATGGTTAATAAATAGAAAATAACTTTTATGATAACAAAGCAAGGGTTCACTGCAACGAAACTGAGCTGAAAAAAACATTTGATAAAGTCAATTTGCAAATTTTGTTGTTGACTTCAGAAGAAATCTCTACAAAAGAAAAAAAGAATTAGCATTAGATAATAATCATCACATGAAAAGCAATTTGATTCTTGTATCAAGAAGCCTATGCAATACTTCTGATTCTCCGTCAAAGTCTTTTAAATGGTCTAATAAGGATATCTCGTGAAGATGCCAATCACTTTCAGTACTTTTTCATTCACTCTTCAACAACTCTGTTTCAGTGAATAGGATTTGGTCCCTTAACGGCAATATAAAAAAAACTTCATTAACGTTGTCTACATCCATTGAAATCATGTTCATATGTTGATACTGTTGATCCCAATATTGATTCGAAAGATAGTATCACACAATCATTGTCAGCAGCTTGCATAATCACGAACTTCGCAACATCTTTGACAACACTAAGACCCTTGAAAAGAGTATTATGGTGTTCACACGATGACGGTGGCTTCGACAAGGGCAATGATTAAAAACAACGACTAGTGTCGGTATTCTCAGGTGTACGACTTAAAGCAGTTAGATTTGGCAAAATATCGTCAGGCTCATATTGATGTTTTTGGTTTTCGGTACTTCGAAAGCTGACTTAGAGGGACTTGACCAGACGACCTCTGCTTCGTAACATCCGTGTGTTAATTACCCAATGCCACTGAAAAATACAAAGATCAAAAGATGAAGGCTAATTACAAATTGAATAATTCAAAGATGTAGCTAACTGAACGGGGGTTACTTTATATACTTGTCGGCTTTTCTTTCCCCAATACCCATTTGCAAAAGAATAATCCAAACCCGATTCTTCAAACAATTAGGCCGGGTGATGTTATAGTATACAGTAACAACCCACCAATGAAATAAATAGCTTTTGAAAATCAGCCTTTTCCGGTTTCTTAACGTTTTGGGACGTTAGAAAGAGTTGAGCTGATGTAGCTTTCCATAATGTAATAAAGGATAGTCATAGCAATGCTTATTTATTATCTGAAATGATATCCATTATTAAGATTAACTGTTTTAATATCAATTTCACTTCATAACGACATCAGCATTCCAGTTAATTTTTTTCTCATTCATGTCATCCAGATTTTATATTTCTTCTTCTTCTTCTTCTTCTTCTTCTTCTTCTTCTTCTTCTTCTTCTTCTTCTTCTTCTTCTTCTTCTTCTTCTTCTCCTTCTTCTTCTTCTTCTTCTTCTTCTTCTTCTTCTTCTCCTTCTTCTTCTTCTTCTTCTTCTTCTTCTTCTTTTTTTTTTCTTCTTCCTCATTTTTCAGAATATGCTGTTATCATTTAAGTCTATTTGCTTCTTTTAGTAGTTTTGTTGCTATCCGTTCAGCTAAGATTTCATTTCGTTCTTGGATTTTTTTTCAAAACAAAAAAATTCTGCAGACTTGAAAAAATTCGAGGTACATTGATGGTGCGGCCCATTATTTTTCACCTCCCGTCTATAGCCATACCACCTGGGGTACTCAACGTTGCCTAGGGGAAAAAGTAAAGTATATTTTTATAAAGATTCCATGAAATGAAATACAGGAGGTGGTGCCCTTTTACACAGCCCCACTTCGGGCCTTGGCACATCCTTATGTTGGGCCTGCACATACTCCCAAGCAGAACTACATGTGCCTACGTCAATACTTGGGCAGGCCTGTGCAGCCCTTCCTGAAAATTCATGAAATTTATTTTTCTCAAAATTGAGAATTCGTATATCGGAGCAGATGATCAGATTTGAATAGTGTCCTTGTTTTGCGATCGTGTTTGGGTTGTTGACGTCAGAGTTATGGGTAGTGTAAGGGTCTTAGCCCGAAGAAACACGTTTTATTATCGGGTTAGGGTCAGAATCATTAAAAAAAAAATACAACCAGACTTCCTGAGATGAAGAGAAAAAATCACATCTGCAGATTCCCTACAACAAACGGAAAGTGTCAAGTTCAACATTATCGCTAAATTGTAAATAGAAGCCTCCCCAGACTCACACCAACAACCCTTAAATCTTTTTCTTTCAAGTTTATAAGACGAATTGACATTCTTCAATATGAATACATTATAAATGCTTTATATTAACATGGAACTCAATTTGAAACGCTATTTATAATGCATTTATAATTATTTCTGTTGGATTATGTATTAATTTCTTCTTCTTCTTCTTCTTCTTCTTCTTCTTCTTCTTCTTCTTGTCATTATTATTATTATTATTATTATTATTATTATTATTATTATCATTATTACTATTAATATTAATATTATTATCATTGTTATTACTATTATTATCAATAATAATAATAATAATAATAATAATAATAATAATAATAATGGAGACTTGAGGAGACCTGCTGTCACTCAGTCTCCAGCTGTGACCACAATAATAATAATAATAATAATAATAATAATAATAATAATAATAATAATAATAATAATTATAATAATGATAATGATAGTAATAATAATAATAACAATGATAATAATAATGATAACAATAATTATAAAAAATTATAAAATCATTTATATATATATATATATATATATATATATATATATATATATATATATATATATATATATATATATATATATATATACGCACACACTGACATAAAGAGTATTTATGAAGCAGTTTTCCATTAAAAGGATTTCGATTAAAGATCACTGACAAAGAATTAATGCGTTCAACAGATGTCAGAGAGTAAGTAAAACAAAGTAAATACCAATGTATACGCTTTGCTGTGCCGTAATGGTTAACAAGCTCGTCTTGTCAACTATTATGACGGTAGTGAGTTCGATATCCTGTGCCTGGGTCATGGGTGATTATATCAAAGTATTTTCCAGCGCCGCCTGAGGCTGGTATTCCACCGTAATTAGATCCAGGATTTTGAATGCTGATTTTCCAGGCCTGTGGAACCTCTGAGCTTGGGAGGGGGTATTGTCATAGCATAATCTTCTTCTTACCCTCGTATGGCCGTGCGCATCACAGTTCATAGCTTAGTAAATATCAGGAGGAACGTGTCCCCTAGGAAAGAAAATAGAGGCCCGGTTAAGAATTCTTTGAAAATTACCGACCGTCATATACAACAAAGTGATACCGGAGAATACATCAACCGAAAATTTATGATAAAAACAACACCGATTCGGATGGTCGGTTGAAAAATAAAACATTCAATAAGAAATTTAGAATTCCAAAGTATAACAATCTTGGGTTTGGACTATGGGTAAGACTTCTCCTTAAAAAAATTGAATAGGAGATGTGAGCTTAAATCTGCTTCTCCAGTTGAAAAATTCTTTGTCTGGGAAGTATTGCCGTGGGGCCGACAGGAAGCAATTTATTTGGTAAAAGCTGCATACATAGCTGTGTTTGGTTCTTTTTTTGCTTTTCGTTCGTCTCGGACTGAAGCCTGCAGCATCTGTAAAAACCATTATGAAAAACTTGGTGTCACATGATTAGAGGATTGCCTGCTTGTTGCCATGGAAATCGTAGGCAAAGAGCTATACACATGAAGAAACGATCAAGAACACGTCTGTAAACCACACAGCGCATGCGCAAAGAAACTACCACGGACGGGTACTTACATCGACTTAGATGAGTATTTTCACTGGCAGAGGCAGCGCCTACTATGATGAGGGTTGTTATTAAGCTCATCTCGAAGACCAGTTCGCTGATATCGGGATTTCGATTGTCGCTGATGCTCCAGTATTTTGGCCTTGTGGAAGACTAAGCTATCTATGCTCGATGAATAAATAAGGAGCCTGCCACAGGCACGAAGTGCTGGCTGGCCTGACGGTTAACGGTACGGAATTAGCGTAGTAAGTTCAAACTCCGGCTAGGACAGTTCCTGTTCACTTCGCACTGATGCCCTTGGGAAAGTTACGAATCCACTTCTCCCCTAGCTACAAGTAAATAGCAGAGCAGGTGGAGCCTTTTTTTTTACGTGTAAGGCAGTCCACTTTAGGCAGCAGACTTGCACTCCGACCTCGTGAAAACACACAACCGCAAATAAATGATCGTTCAGAAAAAAAAGATTCCCCATAATTTCCCACTACAAGGGAGCAGCTGAGCTAAAACTGATTTCATTGATATGTGATTGTGTTCTGTTCGGACTAATGTCCTTCAGAAAGGTATGAATACACTTCTATCGGTTGATAGCAGAGCTGTTCGCACTGTAATGCTCGAACCTAAGCCCAGTAAAAACCGACAATCGCAATAAACAATGATTGGATCTCCTTGGGTCTTTCCCGAAATGGGGAAAAATCATCGTCTCTTGTGTCACTAAACACGGTAGTAACCGGGCAGTACTGAGTTATGATGATTCAAAATCTTATCTACATTTTGACCATCACAGGTACACAGGTATTGCTGCCTTGGCCAGACTAAGGTAGCCCTAGTAAGTTAACAGGGCACCGTCAGTAGCTTGGTGGTTAACGTACATAATTCGTTAGTGTCATGATTTCGATCATTACAGGTACCAAAGTACTTTGGCCTTGAAGCAGACTAAGCCATAGTCCTACAAGGACCCTGCAGGCAAAATCAATGGCTCCAATGTTCGGAACACGGAGATTCGTGTACTGTTGAGATGTCTAAACCACTCTGAAACCAGAACAGGTGTTTCTAAAGTGAAGGTTCTCAGAAAATTATAAAAAATATTCAAACTGTCAAGTGACCCATATAGTATGGCAGCATGCCATGTTGGGGTGATCAACTGAAAATCGGAAAAAAAAGATGATCAATGAATTAGATACTTCTCTCGACTTTTGTTGGGCAATGATCCCCAAAAAGTCAGAATTTTTAAGAATAAAAGAGTGAATGATATTAACAAAGGGACTGATTCAGCAAAGTACGTACACGAAGCGATACGTACATACACAGCCAGCCAGACCAGAAATTATCAACTTGTATGATCCTTCCTCTTTGCGTTTTCCCTTTGGATCTATACACAGCGTCATATTGTTGTATATGATTCAGTTGAAATAATTTCAATTTTTTTTTTTCACAACATTTTGGTCATGCAGCCCCTGGTCTTTCTCGTACGTCTTTTGTATTATGCATCACCGAATCTGGCTCCGGGGGGGGGGGGTAGGAATTAGATATTCCATAATTCAGCGGACACTCAAGGAAGGCCAGAGGAAACACGGCCAAAACGTTGTGGGAAATAAACAACGAGACGACAATGACCATAAATAATGATTTTTTAAAAGATTTTTTGAAGTCCAACGAAATTCAGACAAAAACAATCTTACACATCACTTGTTTCAGTTCATATTTCCCACTTTGAATCTCAAGTGTCATTGTACTTCACCACATACGAGGAGAGAGAGAGAGAGAGAGAGAGGGGGGATGAGAGAGAAGAGATGAGAGGATGTGGAGAGAGGAAATACAAAATTAATTTCACTCCTAAACCGGGTCTCAGATACACCATTTGGAGATCTTGAAATCAAATAAATCGTCTGCAAATATTCCATTGGGAAAACCTTAAAAGGTTGTTTTTTATCGATTCAGCTAAATGGAAATTGATCGGGAAGATGTCCTTTGGGGAAAATTCTCAGCTTACGCCCACGCACAGACACTTCTTTAAATGAATTCGGCCTTTTCTGCGAAAACCAAGCCAAATGCGTACAAAGAAGGTCTAGTAAACCAATCAATAGAAACCGTCATGTAATCAATATCTTTTGGCAGCATGCAATGTTGGGGGTAATCAATAAAAATTAGAAAAAGGAGAATGATCAATGTATATATTACTTCTTGTCTCTTATTATGCAGTGATCACAAGAAATAGTCTAAATTTTCAAGAAACAAGTGTGAATGTTGCCGGGCACAAGCTGAGGGGCCAATTTAGAATAGTCTCACTTTGAAAAATAAATTTGCACCCCCCAATACACACATAGCAAACCAGTCTGGCTGACTGACTTGAAAAACTGGAGTAGCTTATGTTGACAGTTTCGATTAACAGTATCTTATTCACAGTGAAAGCTTTTTAATATGATCACAGATGACGCCGTGTAACGTTATTCTTGTTTCTGGGTAGTGGGTATTATTTCCTGATTCTGATTGTACAAGGGGTACAGAAAATGGCTTCTATTCCCTTAAACTTTGCCCTTGTGACCGAAACAGTGATATCCATGAGTAATGGCTTGCGTAAATATTGAAAGAAAATTTCTCTGTCTGGGTGGTAAAAGCAGAGTTCGTGCATTATAATTGACACTTTCCAAACATTCTGACCGAATCAATCAGAAAACAACACTTGATACCGCTAAGGACCAAATGATTTGGCAGTGCTGCCATGATTGCAAAAAAAAAGTATGCCTTGAATTTTGAAGAGGCTCGTAGGTTTAAGGCAGGTTTACAGGATGTTCTGGGTGCCATTGCAGAGAAAATGTCTCAAGGTAAGCAGTGAAACGTACCGTTGAATTTCAAGCCTTTGATCTCAGCTACAGCTGACAATGCACCTCGATCTTCGACAACGGGGCAGTCTGACATGAAAAATCGTTATCTTGGGGGTCAAGGAAAATAAAATAAGTTCCCATATAAATTAATCGTAAATACCCGGTTTATTGCATTTTGTATATTAATGTGTGTCTCGTAAGAGCAAAATCGCAATATGCAAAATTCTGAAAAGCTATATATATATATATATATATATATATATATATATATATATAGCTATATATTTATATGAATAGCATATCAAACACACACACACACACACACACACACACATATATATGTGTGTATACATATCATCGAAAAATTTATATATACATGTAGCTTTTCAAATATATATATAGCTTTTTCAGAAACATGTATATATATATGTTTTCAATTAAACTCTGCGTCTGTGCACATCTGTCTTTACCTTACAATGATGTTTCCACTCAAATTAACGTGAAAACATTTAAATGTCAGTAATTTTCCGGGAATCGTTTATATACCATTAGATACATACGCGCGCGCGCACACGCACACACACACACACACACACACACACACACAGAAGCCAAGGTTTCGACCCTACTTAACAGAAATAGAAGGGATACTGGATAGTCTATAGGCCCACTGAAAAGTTGTGATGCAACGAAACAGCTGTCAGTGGATGACACAATTATTAATTACATATATATGTCTGTGTGTGAGTACGTGAAAAATGACAGGATTATTTATGAATAGAAATATATATATATATATATATATATATATATATATATATATATATATATATATATATATGGAACGCTTTCCGGCTTAAAACACTAAACATTAAAGAACTTTCAACGGATTATTTTTGTGTCACTTCAGTCACCCATTCCCCAATACCCGTCAATGCAGTTTATGTAATTTTCGTAAGTGTTTTTCCCCCTGTTTTCCCTATTTTGTTGTTATGGTACTATGTATGAATTGTCCCTCGTTGAGATGAGATCATCAATTGTTTACCATGTAACCATTTCGCGGATTTTAAAAATAAAACAGTTATGTCAATATGCCCCCCAGTAATGTTGAAATATATACATATATATATATATATATATATATGTGTGTGTGTGTGTGTGTGTGTACCCTACTTCTATATTTCTGCCTTGGTGGATATGATATGCCAGCCCATCGTTTCAAAGATGGGGTTGACAATATATACGACGCTCTTCACCTTAAAACTCCATTATATAGGCCTGTCAGTTAAGGACCTGTAAAGCGAGGAAACCCTCCTGATCTTTGTTCGTTGAGTTAACTCATTATATATATATATATATATATATGTGTGTGTGTGTGTGTGTGTGTGTGTGTGTGTGTGTGTGTGTGTTATTGTATTATTTCAGATGTCTTAAGAATATGTGTGCATGTTTTGTGCTTAAAAGAATAACCATGACACTGATTTTCCGACTACTTGATGAAGGGAAATATTTCTGTTAAAAGAAAATGGAAGTCTTTGCCGTTTACGTTTTGATTTTAGATATCATCTCAAGGAAACATTTCAAGACAGATGGATCCGACGATGGGGCAGCGTTGAATAACCAAATCTTTCCCCTGTTGGAACGCATTTATCCTTTTGTGGGTATCTTGGAGACAAATGTTATGTTATGAGACCCACTGCTGTAATTCAATCATGAACAGAAATCAAAGAGAAATGTTTCACGATAACAAGGAATACACCAGGTGTTTTCAACTCGGCATCTCGACTATGCTTTGCAAAAAGGGGACATAGGGTAGTCGGGGCATCGAACTGGGACCTAGACATCCAGAGGGGGCAGAGAATTGGGAAGGGGTATATCTGAGAATTGAAATTCCCAATTCTTTACTATATGTCCATAGATAAAATAAGTTGACTGATGAGCGAATATAGCATCACATACTAAACCACTTGTAACAGATGAAAGTATGATGGCTAAAAGACAAGGGCGTTGGTTCAGTGTTTGTTGACGGGAATGCAAAGACAAATTTGCATCGCCATATAAAATTCCTCTTGGAAATCCTGAGGCGAATGCCAAAATGAACACTTCAAAGAAAGCCTCATTTAAACTTGACCAGATGAATGAAAAATTTCCAACCAAGCAGAGAGAGGTTTCACCTGGTCACCAAAGAAACGTATAGTCTATAATAATTGGATGTTACGCCCTTCCTGTTAATAGGTTGTTAGGTGGCTTCAATTGGCCTTACTGACTGGTGTCCAATATCTGTATCCTTGTGCCAGACTAACACCACTTTGGTAAATTATCTTATGACATGAAGGCCTTATTCGTTCCTTTATTTTTGTTGGTTGATTGATTCTCGATCACCCAATTGCAAACAGAAAAAGAGAAAGTTGGTGCCCCGAAGAATCAAATGCAAAATGGATGCTATTGGAAAAGCTGGAAGTAGGCAGGCAACTGCTACCGGTAATACAACTATCACTATTTCTGCTAATGTCTCAACTACGATTTTACTCACCTCCGTTGCCTTAATGTTTCAGAATTACTAAAAATCAGAGATTATAAGAAAAATATATGTTGAAGAAAATCGACAAAAAAAACAACAACAAAAAAAAAAAAAACGAATTCCGTGCAAGACATGCATTTTTTGTTTGCAATATATGAATTCACACTAATACACACACATATGTATATATTTGTATTTCCATGCGTAGATAACCCCGTCATTTTTTACGGGTACCACTCTAGTCCCAAATAAAGATATTTTATTCCAACAGGGATCGTTATTTGTTTTATATTAAATTTGTTAAATGAGGTAATTAATGCTACAGATAACCCATCCCTAACTGCATCTGGTCTTCTTGCTGAACTATACACGCATGCGCCGTCTGACACGTGCACATACGTATTATTAAAACAAAAACGTATATAAAAACATTTCTCTTGTAAGAAAAGCTTTCACTGAAATTATCTATCCACGCTTTCATATACGGCCCCACCAGCCAGGCATAAGTCGAACGGCAGATGGCACATTCCAGAATCCCCATACCCTCACAACAGCAACAGACCCCTCTCCATTGGCAACATCGCCGCGAAAGATCCCATCTGATATAATGACTCTGCAAAACTCAGTGTTGCCAAGTATGTTTTGTTATTGATAGCCAGAAGTTATTTCAAAAATGGCTAAAAGTTATATATTTGAAATATAAATCTATATAAGTATACGCTTATCCAAATGCTTACGTAAGTATATGCAACTGTTAATGCTCAAATAAAATAACTATACACGTAGACTTCAGTGCATATTATTAATGAAAATTGAGCATTTAGTTTTATTAAACTTATCAGATTTAATGTGCTATCGTTGATTCTTATTGGCTAAATTGGGGGGAAAACAGTCAGATCTAGGCGGAAAATGGCTGATTCGACAACCCTGCTCTCAACCGCATTGTCTGCGCATGCGTCTTGGCTGGCCGACATTGTGGCTGCTGCTGATTCCACCGACATTGCTGTAATCCATCCTCTCAATAACGCAGCAGACGAGACTCCGCTATTAAAGCAACTACTACTTCAGCTTCTAAAAAAATGCTTCTTCCACTATTAATGACGCATAGTGGGTGTTGATGAATCTCGAGGTAAAACGGTTGATTACGACTGCTGTGGTGTACGTTTTTTAAGTAATGGGTATGGTTTCGAATCCGACCATGAGACGCTTTGGTTATGTACTCTGTAACTTGTTTCCTCTGTGAGTTTTTTGATGAGTTATTCACAGAGTTTCTGTCTGTAGCAAGGTATTGTCGCTAGGTTGTAATGATTCTTACAAACCGGCATCTGCGTTTTTGTTGTCTTTGAGGAAGTTTTCATTTGCTCAAATCTCCAGTATTCTTTCTGCTACTATTGTACATTGATTCTTTCGGACAATCTACCTCGTTCTACCATTATTTATCACAGCGTTTCAGCTGCTGTACTCTTCACTCATCTTCTTGTCTGTCTCAGAGACGAGGCGATGTTACTATCATGCGATCTCTCTGAATTTCTGAAACCGGGTATTGTTACCAGTATTCATCGATTCATTCATATCTATTTTGTCGCCCTTGTCTCTATCATAGAATTTCAACCGGACACTTTCCAGTCGTCTATATCTCTAAGACAGGGTGGTGGTGGTGGTGATGGTGGTGGTGATATCATTATTATTATTATTATTATTATTATTATTATTATTATTGAGTGTTCTCTTCATCTTTGAGGTCTTGATCACCACTTTTTCGCGAAAGAAATCGCCCAGTGATTTTGGTTTGTTGAAGCATCAATCCTCAGGTTGCAAATGCGACACAACAAATAATCATGGGACTGGGATGGTAATTTTCTTGCCGGTGATTCCAACAAGGTCAAGATAATTCTTCCAAGAATTGATGACATCGGAAACAAAATAGTTACATTATGGAAGATATATATATATATATATATATATATATATATATATATATATATATATATAGAGAGAGAGAGAGAGAGAGAGAGAGAGAGTGGGAGATTATCATAATTTGTGTTATATCATATTAAAACTCTAATTTGAAAAGATATCCCGTCATTACACAGTGGATGTATCATTTGCCTTAGACAACTTTGATAGAAAAAACAATTAGAGAAAATTGGGCTGCTGAAGGAAACGAGCCTGCGTTCGATTGGATAGCTGCTTCAACGTAACATTGCTCTTACCATTGATCTGAACAGTAACCGGTAATGCAAAGGTCCAATTAAATGTGTATTCTATTTACATCCTCTATGCCAAATGATGAATCAACCGTATGCTGACAGGAGACCATTTCAAAATGGAGTTGCAATATGATACAACGCAATTCATAATCATTCTGTTGGATCATGTATCCATTTCTTGATAACATTATATATATATATATATATATATATATATATATATATGTATGTATATATATACATATGTACATATATATATACATACATATGTATATACACATATATATTCATATATATACATATATATATACATGTATACATACATATATAGATACATATATAGATGCATATATACATATATATGTACACATACATATATATATGTATATATATACATATATGTATACATACATATACATATATACACACACACACATATATATATGTACATATATTTCTATATGTATACATATATGCACATATATATATTCACATATACATATATACACATCTACATATATACATATATATACATATATATACATATACATACATATATATATATACATACATACATATATATACATATATATGTGCAAACATATACATATATATACACACACACATATATATATGTACATATATATATATATATATGTATACGTATATGTAAATATATATATATATACATTTACATACATATGTATACATATATATACATTGACATACATATATATATATATATGTATGTATGTAAATGTATATATATGTATATATGTATATATATGTATATATATATATATATATATATATATATATATATATATATATATATATATATATATATATATATCGGGTTTATATTGATTATATCTTTAACATGTTATGAAAATTACATCTAAATATAAAACTTACCATGGAACATGACTTCAATGAAATTCCCTTTTTGGACATGAAAAAACTAAAATGGTAAAATCGGAGCATATTCATCACAAACCTACTGAATCTCAACAATATCTTCATTTTAAGAATCACTATCCCATAAGTTCCATAAAATCTTCCCCTTATTTCTTGGCAAGTAGGGTGTGTACCCTATCACTGACAAAAATCTACGAAAGATCTGCCTTGAGGGATTACGTCAAACCCCTCTGCCTGAAAGGTAATCCTATATGTTTGATAAACAAAGGGATTGAATTAGCTGAGCAAATTCCACAAACGGAATTAAAGAACCACAGAGATGATGACTGAGACTAAACTCTCAGATTTATTTCCGCCCATAACAAATGCAATTTAGAATTATTTTTTAAAACATCGGAATTCAGATCAACTTGGAATGAAGGATAGGATGGAAAAATCACTAAATGAAAGAAAATGAATTGGACTGAAACGTCACCCAAAGAGTTTGAAATGAAATTTAACATTGGGCCGATCAGATTGGGACTTTACATAATAAGGGAATTCAGAATATCACAATAAGAGATATGGTGTTTGTAATACACTTATGGGGATGGGATATTATCTATCCAAGAACTCAGCATACCCTTTCGAAATAAAAGGAAACTATGTAATTCAATGTACAAATTGTAAGGAAAATTATACACGCTGTACACGGTCATCAAAAGTTGAATGTTGTTTCATAAAGGAATGTAAATGTTCCTGACAACAGTTCCAAAACATCTTTTTCGATATCCGAAGTGAAATTTAGAAATTATGCCAATTCATCAAATAGATGCAAACACGGTGCCAGGAATAAGGAGGCAAAAATTTTATTACTAAGTACCAACTATTTTTGAATGGACAATAAAAATGCCTTCGGATTTTTAGTGACTTTTTCTTGTTTTCTGATTATGTCAATGGAACAATTAACAAAGAAAAATAAATAAATAAAATAGAAAATAACCAACAGGAAACATTGAATTCAACAGTAAAAATTTTCATTGCTTTATTTATCATTTGAAAAGGTTCTTGCCAGCCGAAACACAGGTTGCTATCGATGTCGAAATTTAGAGTGTTTGTGGAAATTAAAAAAACATTTTTTCATTCCATTGTACATAACTGAACAATCCTCACCACACAGAACACTAATATACACAACTCCTACCATTAATATCCTCACACCCACATCTAAGACACATTCAATAATGGAAGCTTCAAAGTCACCTAGACCCATAGGAAAAACTTCACCTTAGCCTGTTATAACCCCTGTCCAAATCATAGCCAAAACATTTTCAGTAACTTATAAGGTTGATACCTATGTAGCTCCTAGACCTCACCACCCCTCCTACTACACAACCCCAAACATACCAAAAGATCCAACTCCACATCACTACCCCATACCTTGACACACTCTGCCCTCCCCAAGACCAACTGCTGCTTTACCAAAGTCCTGATACCTGCTGGTCATTCTTCCATTCAGCAGGAGGCTTCTAGTAGCCCAGACAAAAAAAACTTACCCACAATGCATAGCCCCTGGCAGTGGACTCTGGTTCCACATGGTACATTTTAATACACACTCACACAACACACACGACTGATGATGGGAAGAATCCCGAAACATGTATGGACCATTGACATATAAGGATTAATAAACCTCACCACCAAAAACTTCACTCCCGAGTCTGTCTCACTCTCTAAAGTACACATTATATATGTATATATATATATATATATATATATATATATATATATATATATATATATATATGTGTGTGTGTGTGTTGACCCAAAAGATCAATCTGTTTGCCATTAGATTACATTAGGAGGGATTAGTTTAAATCTGCTTCATTCAAAACGATCGGTCTTGATTGTATCGAGAACTTTCATATCAGCTTAATCGTGTTAGTCTCTTTGATGTGTGGCTTCCGCAGAGGTTAAAATCTTCTGAACTCTTCGATTTGCTATTTAATGAGAAGTTGATACGTCACAACGGAATGGCGTACAGGAAATCGTGGGGCAAGATGCACTTGTACAAAGTTCAAGACATCGCTTAAGATTATACATTAGACGAGCTGAAGTTGGACCTAGAGAAAGATCACTTGGCACATCGTAAGTTATTGTGAAAACCAAGGAAAGCTAAAGACAAGTAATCGTGTATCCTATTATTAGGCAAGAGAAAATTGCAAGTTTGATGACATTGAAATTTTAGTTGCTCATGACATCTCTTCAATAAAATGAATAAAAACATATCCAACAGAATTGTTTTAATAATATTTAGACTACACAAAAGATTCGCACTGAAAGTAATCCAAGCATATACATCTACGTCTTACCAGATTAAAGAGTTTACAACAACATTATCGAAGTAATGGACCAAGAAAAGACAAATGACCCCACACTGGTGGGTGACTTTAATGTTAAAGGTAGGTAAAGGAAAGGTTGGGGAATCTAGTGTAGGTGAATTTGGGACAAGCCAGAGAATCAAGAGCTTATATCATCATCATCAGTCTTTTAACGTCCGTCGTTGGATAAGGACCTTCCCCAGGATTCGCTACACCTCTCTATCGTGTGTGTCACAGAGCCAGTACTTTCTGAATTTGTCTAGCTCGTCTCTCCATCTAATATTCTGCCGGCCTCGGTTTTGCATGTGATCTCTGGGGATCCATGTTGTGAGTCGTGATGTCCATCGGTTATCCGCCATTTTTGCAACATGGCCAACCCACTGCCATTTGAGATTTTTAATGGATTTTATGATGTCCCTAACTAACTCTTGTCTTTTCCTGGATGTACTGTGCTGTCTGGTGATCTCTCCATGTGAGTAGTCAACTTTTCAGAGAGATTCAGAATGAAGATAATAAATTCGTTCTTTCACAAACAAGATCGTAAATGGACTTATGAGAGACCAAATGAGGTGAAAAAACAATAACGTTAAAAACATCACTGATAAAAACAAAACAGGTATAAGAAGAAACCATACAATGGTAGCTTGTAGAATTGAATTTAACTTTAAACATGAAAAAAGAAGAAAAATATTAAGAAGATAGTAGAGGCTATCAATGGAAGACTTTAAAACACGCTCGAGCTGCAGTTCATATCGGCTAACACAAGATGCTGGCTCTGGAGGTCAGAAACGCTGATATTACTAAATAAAGGCACCAAGAATAATTGAAAATACAATGAAAACTTGCACGCTTCTACAGTAAAATTCCACAAACTGAAACACCAATAGACATTAGAGATATTCCAGAAATAACAGAAAATGAAATAGTTTGCACGACGAAATTCGGTATAGCTCCTGGTGACGATGGCATAACAACAAACTTTCTGGAAGTTGTACGAGAGGTCTTTCACAAAGGACTAGCCCAGTTTTTGCATAGTGCATAAGAGGAAGTAAATATCTCAAAACATTTCTCCAGGAATGGAGATTCTACTTTACAAAAGGCAATAATCAAAACATCGACTACTACCACCCTTCCTTTGCATTGAAAGATATATTGATGATATGATTATTCAAATATCCCATTATATATATATATATATATATATATATATATATATATATATATATATATATATATATATATATATATATATATATTAGTGAATGTATATTAAAAATGGCAATGTATTAGGCGGAAATTCAGATGAAAAAAATACTGGTAGAATAACCAGAATGTAATGGCAATGCTTCATTTGATAAATTTAATAAAATACTACTTCTATATTCGGTGATTAACATTGTTTGTTTAATAACTTAAAATAGATATTTATTACCAAATGTAGCTATTTAGAAAAAATGCTTACGAGCTGACTAAAAGGTACGCTAGGTGAAAATTAACCATACAAACAAGCATTTGGTATGAATTGAGACATATTGAAGAGCAATTTTCCATTGTGTTAAAATATAATATTTAATGAGTGTTCTATACCAGTTATGGCTTATGGATGCAAAACATGGAAATCGACAAATCGAACAGAAAACCAACTTAGAATCGAATAGAGATCCATGGAAAGAGTAATCATAGGGATAAGTCTAAGAGATGGAAAAAAAACAATAACAGATCTGTAGGTGGATCTGGGTAAAAGATACTATGCAATCAATCGAGTGAAAAAATGGAGATGGGCTGGACACTAAGCAAGAAGAAATGATGGCAGATGAAGTTTGTGGGACAGCAGTTGTAGTAGAAAACGACAAGATGTAGGAGTTAGATGGAAATGTCTGCTGGTAAGATATGGCTAAGATCAGTGCAATCGAGGTCGTCATGGGTAGGGATGAGAAAGGCCTTCGTCCAGCAGTGGATAACTGATGATGAGGATGATGATGAAGATGATAAATGCAGGGTCGGTCCAGAAAGTTGGGATTGACTGAAAGAGAAAGAGAAGGGGAGTAAGTGGGAGCAAGAGAGAGAGAGAGAAAGTAGGATGCAAGATGAAAAGGAATAACCTGAGAAAAACTGTGAGAGATTAATTGGGAGACAGAGAGAGAGATAAGTAAAGAATTGACAAGAAAGAACAAAACGATAAGTTCTGCGGAAGATTCCTGGAGAAAACATTTTCGGTAAACGATAACCAGAATTGAATTCTGAAGTTCCGATATACCGATCGATATTCACAGAAAACCTGGAAACCAGCAAAACACCGCATGCATCCCTGTGCACCACACAGGTTACGACAATCGGTTGAGAGATGAGCATCATTGCATAAGACAGATCAAGAAGCAGAGCGCGAATAATGTGAGAGTGGGGCAGGAAGAGTCGGAAGGCAAAAGTAGTCAGAAATGCAGAGAGAGAGACAGACAGACAGACAGATAGAGAGAGAGAGAGAGAGAGAGAGAGAGAGGTGGGGGGATGAGGGACATGTATATAGATAGATGAATAGATGCGAACAGACAGAACTAATCGTGCATAAACTTTGTTAGATCGTGACAGTGATGTATATATCCATCCATCCATGCACACGTTCAAGCACACAAACACATGCAAACGCACACACACATACACACATGCACACACAGACATACACACACACACACACATATATATATATATATATATATATATATATATATATATATATAACACATACACAAATAACTATATAAGTATACACTGGGGTTCAATGGAATGATATAGACCGGTTTGGGGCAGATCTGAACAGACTGAGATAGTTACGGTCAAATTGAGACAGACAGAGAGATAGATGGATACCTAGATACGAACAGATAGATAGAAAATTCACAGACAATGGAGCGGCCAAACAGACAGACAGACAGACTAACGAACAAGACAGAGAGGGCAAATAGAGCGAGGACCAGCAGACGGGCCGGCTGGGTTTGAGTGAATGGAAGCCGTGAATGAAAGACAAATTCTGCTAGTCTGCAAGTGAGTCACGCTTATAGAGAATTCCTGTAAACGGGAAATTCTCGGATATTCAATAGAAACGGTCGCACACGTCTACAGAATGCCATGCGTGGGAATCATCCCAACCACTAGCACACACACACACACACACATACACAGACACACACACGTATACACTACCAACTTTGGAACATAATAAAAACCTGGAATAATTAACCAAAAATTAAGTAAACAGAACAATGTATATATATATATATATATATATATATAGAGAGAGAGAGAGAGAGAGAGAGAGGGGAGTATCTTGATTACTTTCTTTAACTCGTTCCCAAATTTCCTGTATGGTTCAAAATCGCACTGTTCAAGGTCTTGTTATAATAAATTAGTTCGTTTTTTTTTTCAGCTTCGACTCAATTACATTAATTCCTACGACAATACCTTAACCATACCAATCAATACCGCGCTATTCAAATAATTGCTGTACATATCATCATCATCAGCGGTTATCAGTCGAGGCCTTGATGATCAAGGGAAACTGTACACACACACACGTTCAAACACACACACACAAACATAAGTGTGTGTGCATGCACGTGAGTACATTAGGGGCCGCACAAGGTAGGCGATAAGTGTAAGAGTTATTGTTATCAATGAATGGAAATCTTCGGAAAGGGTTTGTTCAAATGCTCACACCAAAACTTTCTTCTTCGTTAAACATACTGTAGCATACCAGTGACGAAACATTTTCGGTCGAGATATCTCGTTTTGAGATAGCTTAGACGCTATCATATCTCAATTTGTTCATGTGTGACAATTCAAATCTGCTCGCATATACTTCATCATTTTTTTTCTTTTCATTCCAAGTTAGTTTATATCTGTTTGCGTAGAGTTAGGGGTTCCACGATAAAATAGAAAAAAAGACGTTGCCCTCCGCTTTTTCTGAGTCTTTATATAACAAGTAGTGGTCCCTGTCATGAAATTTGAAGCGCCAGAATTCTCCTCTAAAGAAGACCAGCGGCTGTCATTTTTTTCTCTCTGAAATGATCAGATATAAAGAAAACTATCTTCCTGTATACAGCATAATAATACTGGTAATTATTTACAGATCATGATATATATAAATTCTTGCACAAACTGATGGGTCGCTGGTTGTCCGTATGTACGATTTGTACGCAGGGGTTCTTTGAAATTTGAAAGTTCTTTCAAGTGTTTTTCCAGTCTGAAATGGTTGAGGAAGGCTATTCTACGCGAACGACTAAAGCTGAACCTTGCGAAACTTGTTTCTTCTCCACTGTTTTTTCTTGTAAACTCCTTTCCAGTTTCTTGTACTCTCCTTTCAGCATTCTTCCCAACGAAACCATACTTAATTTTGATATCAACTTCACATACTTTTATTTATTTTCATACAATCTTCTTGATTTTATCTCCTCCTTTAAAGATAGCAGCATATACCTTTGAGGGTGGGACGATTTCCAAACCAGGGTCTTCGACAAGGCAAGATAGTTGGGACTTGATATAATGAAATTTATTCAACTATTTATTCCTTTGGTTTTATCATCCTAGGAAAAAGTACTTCAAGGAGTGAAATATTCAAGTTGTGGGATATTATTACAGTCTTACCCGAAACATTAATCGGGCACTGTTACTCTATAACGTGATTAATACTCTGCTCAAATATTAGAATAATCCTGTGCCAGTTTTCAAATTTTGTACATTTTTCCCTCTCAGAAATCTGAATAGGAAGTTATTATGTGAATTGTTATCTTACCATTCCATTATTCCCGTTCCTCTATTCTCAATCCCCTATTCGCTACTTCTATTCCTCTATTCCCATTCCTTTATCCACATCCCTCTTCCCATTCTTCTATTTCCATTCGTTAGATTGCAATCCTCTATTTCCATTCCTTCTATTCCTCTATTCCTATTCTTTTATTCCGATTCGTTTAATTGCATTCCTCCAATGTATCTCCTTTCCTCTATTCTCCTATTCCCATTTGTTTGATTGTATTCCTTTTATTCCCATTCCTATTTCTATTGTTATATTCCCATTCCTCTATTCCTCTATATCCATTCCTCTATTTTACTCCCATTCGTTTAATTGCATTCCTTTATTCCCATTCACTTTTCCACTCCACTCTCCAATCTTCTATTTCGATTCCTCTTTGTCTCCTCTATTCCTATTCTTTTATTCGCATTCGTCAGAATTGCATACCTCTATCTCCATTCCTGCATTTCCATCCCCCTCTCTATTCCTCAATCCTCATTCTTGTTATTCCCATCTTTTACTTCTATTCCTTTATTCCCAATCCTCTATTTTGATTTCCCTATTCCACTTTCCTTTATTCAGCAGATGAGGCCTTGCTTTGCCCTTGAGGACATATTGATAATATGATATTTTAAATACCCTAATTTGAATCTTGTATATATAAATATGTATGAGTGTATGACACGTTTAGGCCGTAACAACGGCGATAGAAAGCTGAAAATTTAAACATTTATTCCTTAATGGACTACATTAGTGAATGTACATTGAAAATGGCGGAAATTAAGATGAAAAAATACTTGTAGAATGACCAGTACGTAATGTCATTGCATCATTTAATAAATTTGAAAAAAAAAAACACAATTTTTTTAATCACTCGAGTAGATATCTATTTGCCGGGCCACGTAGGAAACGTCAAGTTTCATGTAGGGACCATTAGAGTAATTCGGGAAAACCATGGAAAATTTCAGGCAAAACAAACTTTTTGTCCCCGTTTAACGATAGAGTTTCTGTAAGCCTATGGTGGTGATCCATACGTGTCCCTAGACACTTCCCTTTGGGACGCCGCAGGCACCAAGCAATGAACCCAATACTACCCCTCCAAGTGCATAGGTAGGTGCGGCCATGAATGACCGGGGGTGATGGGTGGCTGGCAGAACCGGAAACCACACTAAAATTATTTTGGGAATTCACTCGTGTCCAAAGGTAGCGGAAATATTTATTTATCACACAGCGACGAAAGAATGCGATACAAGGCCAGGGATTTAGCGCTGGAAAAATCAAAGAACGTGACTCCTCATCGTTTGTTTTTTTTTTTTTTTTGTTTGTTGTTGTTTTTTATTGGAGGGGTTATTCTAAAATTTAACTCGATTTATTCGTACGTTGTTGTAGACATTACAGTGTACTGCAGACCCTATCCATCTTAGAGCAAGAGGCTCAGCACTCACTAGACTATAACTGTGCCTGGAATTGTTTTGAAAACAAATGCGACGGGGACTCACACACACTTTCAAACGCATGCATGAACACACATACATATGCACAAACACATACACGTGCACAAACGCACACACAAACACACACTCACACTCTCTCTCTTCCCCTCTCTCTCTCTCTCTCTCTCTCTCTCTCTCTCTCTCTCTCTCTCTCTCTCTCTCTTACACATATGCTATTGACATGTTACACAGAGTTACACAACTATGCAGGCACGCGCACTCGTACGATCTGGCCTTTAACTAACTCCAGCTAACACTCAGTGCTGCGCTATGCGCATGGGCCCCACCCCTTTCATGCAATTCACTCCAAAACAACTCTGTGACACACAAAAGAATCAGATGCAGACCGAAAAAAAGGGGTTGAAGCAAAAATATATATATATATATATATATATATATATATATATATATATATATATATATATATATATATATATATATCAAGAAATATAAAGATGAAATAAAAGCCTTGAATTCTCGCTTACTCACTGTGAGCCCAACTCATCCATTGTTGCCGGCATACTTCTGTTTTGGGTGTCCCAAGCGTATTCAGAGAGACGAGGGGGAAGGAGGACTCACGTTTACTCACGCACCCAGCCCCTGTCAGTCTGTCTGTCTGTCTCATTATTACACAAACAAGCAAAAAGTCTGAAGACTACAAATTCAGTCGCTAACATTCTAACTAGAAATTCTCTTTCAAAAGCATCTGATAAGTTCACTCAGATCGACCTTCTGGTGCTGGAATGTTCTCAAAAGCGCATAAAACGATTCTTTGTTGTCATGCAAGAATTCATATACATGAACACGATGCAAATGTCTTTATATATATATATATATAGAGAGAGAGAGAGAGAGAAAGAGAGAGAGACAAAGAGAGAGAGAGAGAGCAAAGATTTTATCATGGGAAAATCATTTTATAACCGCTCTACTGACGGTGTTGAGCAATTTTTTGAACAACGCTAGTATTTATTATTGTTCTTACGGTGATTATTTAATACATACATATATATGTGTGTGTGTGATTATACGTAAATACATCAAAATAGCCTAATGAGGGAAAAAGCGTTTGTTTTACATAACAAATACTCATTTTTCAACATAGTTACCTTCTTGGTCATTGCACTTTATTCGGTGTAAGTTTGTTTTTCAGCATATTTATGTATATATGCGTATGTGTGTGTGCGTGCATCCGCGTGTGACTCCATTCGACAAGCTAAATCAGGCAATCTTCGTCAGTATTTTGAATGATAAGCGATTCGTTAAGTGAGGAGTTATTTGTTGTTATGTAGCAAATGCAGGTTTTCATAGATCAGGGGCGCTCAACCCAGCTCAATTCTCAAGTGGGCTTGGGACCAGCTATGGCAACTGCCAAGCGATACGTTTTTTTGTTTGTTTGTTTTTTCTGTTAGAGTAACTTCCTTTTTGATGGACTGCCTTACAGAACGGAATATCTCTCAAACAGAAAAAAATCCTGGATCCTCCCCCACGAAAAAAAATTACCACCTCTTCCCAACCCATTGCCCACTCTTCCACATTTCATTAAAATTCAGTCTGTACTTTCGGAGAGATCGTGTGGACAGACCATCAG
>OY735227.1:18620227-18642727 GCA_963457665.1 Thysanoteuthis rhombus | reverse complement strand
AATAATGTGTAATATTCTGTGTATCATCCACTTCTGTAATAATTAGCGATAAGCATTTGTTGTCTGTCATTCTTACGTCATCAGTGACGTCTGGAGAATTACGTTAAACTTGATAAATTGTATATTTACTTGATATCACCTTTAGATTAGTTGAATATTCAAGGAATATTGACCATGAAAAAAGAAAACGCTGCCCAACATAATGTTTTCTTTTGTATTTTATAAGTACAATACGATTGCAAAATACTTTATTATAGCCATCGTTTCTTGATGACAAGGGGTAAGCTAGTATATTTATAATGATAGAACATATTATATTCTTTAATATATATATATATATATATATATATATATATATATATATATATATATATATATATATATATATATATATATATATATATATATATATATATAAAATCATTTTCTTCACTTTTTTCTAACATTCATTCTACCATTCATTCTGCTTGCAATCCTGACAGCCCTGGAATTATTTGCGTTCCGGAACAGAGGCCATACAAACAACAATTATCTGCAGACTGAGTGAAACTCTGATCAACGAACGATTCACTGGGGGACCCCTTGTTTTTATTTCATTTGTATTCATTTAATTATTTAAGCCTTTTTCCCTTGCTTTGGGGAGAGTCAGGATCAGAGAAATGAATCTGAGACTTAGATAAAGTAAAGAAAGGCACGTTTTTCATGCGATCCCTGTTGCAGGGACGAGACAGGAGGTTGAGGGTGGGGCCTTATAGCTAAATGTAGAAAAAAAAGTTAGGAGAGATACAAAGAAAATGTTATGATTCTCCTCCATCTTGATTCAGTCCCTTTAGACTATTTTCTTTCAATTATCTATTTTTCTTAGAATAAACGTCCCTACTCTCTCCCTCCCTCTTATATATCTTTTCCAACTCTGAAATGGAGCACTCTCGTGGATGTGGAATTGTGCATAAGTAAATATATCACTCAAATTAAATTTTACTGGCTGTTCAGTTCTACGTAGGGCAGGGATAAAATGCCAGCCTTTGGATCTGAAACGAAGGTTTCGATCCTACCTCGTGATACTTTATGGGATATTAGATCATCAGGAGCCACAGTGAAGAAATCTAATTCAATGGAACATATATATATATATATATATATATATATATATATATGAAGATGGGAAAACCCCGAAACATGTCTGGACCATTAACATCTAAGGATTAATAAACTTTATTCATGAACACTTTACTCCCGCGTCTGTCTCACTCTTTGCATTTCACATTATATATATATATATATATATATATATATATATATATATATATATATATATATTGGCCCCCTTCAGATTCTTAATTTTTTTTCCTCTTTCAAACTTTTGACAGCTATAGCATCATCTTTGGGCAAATGTGCAAATATCTGATCACTGGACTCAAGTGAACATATGTACATGTCTGGCCGTACAGGAGAAAAAGTTGAAATATTTTCTATCTTCCAAGATCAAATAGCAGTTTCTTTATTGATTTACACGACCAGGGGGCGCTCAATCCGCCACTGAATAACGTCTATAACGAGCAAAATATCATTCCAACAAAAATGTCAGAATAATCATCACATTCTGTCGGAAATAAATTGTCCACCTACTGGTACTTAATACTGACAGTATAGAGACCGTACACACCTACGAGAGTGATATGTGCGCTCTCCGGATTCTTGCCCTGTTAAAGGTGTTGTTAGGTCAGGACAGAGCAGCACATATATATATATATATATATATATATATATATATATATATATATATATGTATGTATGTATGTATGTATGTGTGTGTGTTATTAGGAAATGGATATATGATCAAATGGAATGATTATAAATTGCATTATATCATACTGAAACTCTTTTTTGAAATGATCTCTCATTATCGCACAGTGAGTGTATCACTTGGCCTAAACAACGTAAATACAAAAAACAATTAAAGAAAATGGGACTGCTGCGGGAATCAAACTTACAACCAATAGGGTTGTCGCTTCAACGTAACGCTGCTCTTTCCATTGAGCTTAACAGCCGCCGGTAATGCAAAATGTTTATTCTATTTGCGTTGTCTTGGCCAAGTGACACATTTGAACATTGTAATAAAAGGAGATAATTTAAAATAAATATGATATAACGCAATATATAAATATACACACACACCCATATATATATATATATATATGTGTGTGTGTGTGTGTGTGTGTGCGCGTGTGTGTGTGTTCAAACACACAGACGCATAAACATATGGATATAGATACAAAATGTTTGCAAAAGCTCTCTGATGTTTTATAATAACAGTGCATTTCCAAAAATACTGTCACGAGTAGGACATAGCTCTTACAAAAATGTCTAAATAATCATTACATTCTGTCGGATAAAAATCGTCTAATGTCTGATACTTGATGTTCAAAGTCGAGGACACAGACTCGTATGAATATATATATGAGGGATGCCAACAAAAAGTTAGAGGAATCTCAACAGCAAAACCAAACCGAATGGGAGACGGACTTTAACGATGAAATATATGATTTGCCACGCAAATACGTTTAGAAGTATAAACATGTAGCTAATTCTTTATTCCATCGTATTTTAAGCCTTACTCCAACTTGACTTGATGTTTGATGAATCGAGCACTTTGTGAAATAAACCCATTACACATCGGATATTGAATTACTGATTTGTACTTTGATATATATATATATTCAATTTGTGAAGATACAAACAGTAACTGAACAAAAGCTGATTTTATACGTAATAAATGTTTAATCCCAGTGCTCAATATTTCACCATCCATAGAGCTATCAATATGCAAAAATGAGAATTTCAAGGACATACTACCCTTTAATATTAACAATTCGTGCCTATTGCACTTATCAGCAACCAGCATTATGCTGTCTCACCTCAGAACTTTAAACTCAAGAGGAAATTTTGAATCATTTCATTTTTTCCGGAATAAATTGATTACTTTTTTTAGGTTGATAATTTGAAAAGTCATATGTCCTGATCAGTGATCATAGATTGAGTGTTTTTAATGGAATTATAATGATTGAGAATTTCCATAACCACCTACCTTTAAATTCATTGAGAATATGATTAGTTCAAAGTTCATTTTCAAAGTTCTGTTTCTGTTATAGTTGAAAATCCTCACAGTAAGGGGAAGAGACAAAAACTACTGAACGCGTCAGATTGCTGCACTTTGATACCAGGGGCTATCACAACCTGCTAGATCTGAGTGAATTATTTGAAATAAAATAGTTTTTTAACATTTTCTCCTTGATCCAGAAAGTTATGGAGCCAAGTACACGGATATTATACCCAACAAGATGTCTGATCATGATGAAAGGGTTATCAGAGCGCTGGTGCAAACCCAAAATCACTCCATGAAACAGGGGTTCAAGTTCACCAAGAGGCCATCAGACGAGCAATTAAAGGACATGATTCAGGCAACGAAATCCATTGCAGAATCCAGAATAATCTCCAAACAATGCAGAATTGAATTTGCAAGACTTCATCAGATGTTCGATATCTGCCATTCTTCATTCAATGGCAGATATCCTCTTCATAAACAGGAAGAAATTAAACCTTGTCTGCTTAGATGGCCATCGAGATTACTGGAAATATAAGAAATACTTTTCGTATCATGCTTGCGAAGAACACGTTCACATGGCTTGGTAGGCTGTATGATATGATGGGAAGATGACACCCCAGTTTGTTGATAAGCAACAAAACACATCCTGCTGTGAGGATATGCCAAGACATGTGAATTCTATTGCTGAAGGTGTTCAGATGTAAATGATACAGCATGATAATGCTGTTGAAAGAATCATGCAACAATTACTCAAAAAGAATATATAAATAATATACACGTCCTGATCTGAGCGGTCAACAGCCCCAATCTCAACGTCATTGAAAGTTTATGGGGATTGTAGGTAGGTGGGAGGCAATTTTGTCCGGTGCAGAAATCCATGTGCTGTCTTAGAAGCTTGGAAGGAAGTGCCTGATGAATTCCTCGATCGTTTGCTTCAACGTGTGCCAAGTGTGGATTTTCCAGGTGATGGTGATGCGATAAAGTATTAGAAAAACAATCTTACTGCAAAAGATCAAGTAAAATCCCAAGAAAACCATAAAATTAGCAATGAGTTGAAAGCTTTGTGGGACATGATTAAACGATTGATGACTCACTGTCTATTTAAACGTACAATGATTCAATTGGAAATTTTGGCTTTGAATTGGGAATATTCACTTGAATTTGAAGTATGTTCGCAGAGTCAAACCATTAATCAAGTCATATATACATATTTATATATCTATGAAGTGATTAAAGATTTTTCAATGGTTCATTACAAGTTGTACAGTCTGTTTCATTTTAAAAAAATTTCGAAATGATCGATCAAGATACATTCTTCTTATCCTTTTTATACCCATTTTGAAATTCCTTCAAGCAATTTGGTGGGCTGACCCACAGTGTGAAATCATTGGCCAGCCTATCTTAGCTGCCTTTCAAATCCTGTAGCTAACCGCAAGGTAGCTAAGCTAGGTTGACCAATACCTCGAATATTTATCTTTTCCTTATATATATATATATATATATATATATATATATATATATATATATATATATGTGGGGGGGGGGGATAGGAAGAGTGAAATAGTAAGATTAACCAAGTTCGTCTCCGACCCAATGTGCATCTAAGGCAGTGATTACGAAGCTTTTGCGAAATTTTAAATTTTTCAAATAGTCCTGTTGTTGGACTGTTACTTACATGCATGACAAAGGTTAGTTTTCGGTAAAGGCTTATAGATAAGTGGCCAATACTTCATGAAACATAACTTGAAATCTCAAAATCTCCTTATGAATGAAACACAATGAAATTACATTTAAAGTTTTTTTTCAAGGCCCATGGTATGTCAACTTGCAGCGTGTCACTACTGACCTGTGTGTCTAAGATTTACCATCACTAGTATCGGTGGTAGTCACCAAAAACTGGAATACGAATGTGGTGCACGAACTAAGCGTGGTTGTATTTTGTGCCTCTAGGAATCATGGATCAACATTATTCTTGGCCTGTCGGCTACGTAGTTCCGGGTCGAATGATATGACTCTTGTGGCTTCCCCCTATTGTCAACGAGTACGCTAAGCAATTCTCGCAATCGCTCATTGAAATATGAATCAAGATTATGAGATGGGTATTGTTTGCTTTATTTTTGGAAAAGCGGTTGCCGAGATCGTTGTAATACTTCAAGAAGCTTTTAAAGAAGAAGTTTTGAGTAAAACAGAAGTGTACGCGTGGTACATGTCATTTGGAAACCAATCACAATGCCGAAATGACAAAAAACCTTGTAGTTTGACACGTATTCTGTGAAGATCATCGTTGGACATTGATGAGATATTTGTGGAAGGTGGTTTGTCCTTTTGAGCTCATGCCTGCAAAAGTGAAAAAAATATCAAACATTCATTTGCAAAGATTAGGCACACCGAATGAGACATTTTACACAAAATCACTTTCCCATTATCTCGAAAGCAATCTAAGAAAAGAAAAAAATTAAAATTAAAATGCTCTATGAGTTTTCTTGTAAACTTCATGTAATGAATTGGCAGGCTCAGTTTTGATTAAAATAATTCTAGTGGTTTAATTCCAGAAATGATCCACTGTGCCCCGACTCTCTGTGCCTCACATATACCTTTGAGAAAGATAACTTGACATCTCTCAGAAGAGCAAGCACAGTGATTTACACGAGGAATTGTCCCAGTCTCAATTTTCCCCTCATTTAGCACAATTAGAAAAATTTGCGGCTTTATGATAAAAGTAAGAGTACTTCTGAATATTACTTCTAACTTGAAATTAGATTCCTTAACTTGCACACTAAACAGCAATGCTCAAGCATTCAGGTTTTTCACAAAATTAGAAGGCTGATGGGGAAAAGGAAGTACTAGCCGTCATGTTTTATTCACATTTATATAAAAAATCATAATGATCCACTCTGCCCCGGTTTCCTCTGAAGTCACATACAATAAAGTGTGACTAAATTTAACCACATGTTTTCCCCCCATTCCTTCTTAAATATGCATATCTTTCAGTGTGTGTTGAAACGAGTTTTGGAACCAAAATATTAACAATATCGGTTGCAATTTTTCCGCTGCTCTACCACTTTCAACCCAGACACATCCAAAGAAAACGGTCGGTTGCCATACCAACCATCTTGTGAATCAGTATAAGGTTTGCATAATTGTATCACGAAAAGTAATTAGTCAGTGACTGAAAAATAAGCAAATCTAATCAAGAGTTCCGGCTAATGAAATAACTAATTGATCATTTGTTTTTGGGATCATGTATTTAATTAAGACAAGGAAATTTTATTCGCATTAATGCTCGTACCCAAAAAATGAAAAAAAATAAATAAATAACAGATGTGATTTTTTTTTCTTCTTCTGTTATTGGGAATGAATTTTGAACAGGAAGAAGTGAAAAAATTATGTTATCTGAAATTAAAACAGAACAGGAAACAAACAAAAACCTCCAAGAAACAACATTGGTGAAGGAATATTTTCCAAGATGAAATATTTAAAATGTTATCAAGATCAACGAGATTGTATTTCTGATATCTTAAAAGATTTTTTTTTCTGTCTCTATCTTGGACACACAAATATTTTTAAAAAATGGCGATTTTTTTAATATTTTTCATGATTAGAAATGATTAAGTCAGAAAATTTTAAATAATTTGCTCTTGTTTCCGATCAACATCATTTCTTCTTTTTTTTTTTCTTTCCTCTCTTCCCTTTCCGTTTACCCCCTCCCTGGTGTTGCCTATATTCTCTTTTTTTCTTTCAGTTCTTTTTCTTGTTGTTGTTGTTGTTGTTGTTCTTCTTCTTCTTCTTCTTCTTCTGATCGATTCGAATTGTAGCCCTTGTCCTGATTTTTATAGCCACAAGGTTTCGGCCGTTGTATCCTCCAGCCTTTTTCGGGTGCCTGTCATAACAAAGTTTACCAGGTGGTCACAAGTTCAATCCTTACTTCAGGCAGTTAACCCAGCAGAATGCCCAGATGCAGCAGCACAAAGACGGAAGAACAGAAGAAATAGCAAATACAAAATATCCCTTTGCATAGACAACGAAATGAAAACAGCCAAACCCAGTGGATTGAATTGAAAGGTTCAGTTCGAAACACCTAGAAGGTTACTGAATACCACAGTTGTGACTATAATAACTAAGATGTGGACAACAGCTGTCGGCAGTAGATGACCCATGGTTCGGCACCATCTTATTTTTGTGCCTGACACAGGACTCTCAGAGAAAAAGGAAAGGCAATATTATCATATAGAGT
The DNA here is from genome assembly GCA_963457665.1 of Thysanoteuthis rhombus. NCBI lineage: Eukaryota > Metazoa > Mollusca > Cephalopoda > Oegopsida > Thysanoteuthidae > Thysanoteuthis > Thysanoteuthis major. The sequence goes on along the minus strand of OY735227.1, from coordinate 18,635,387 downwards.
GGAATGGAGAGAGAAAAGGGGTGATAGATACTGTTGATAACTGGAATAGGAAGGGGTAGGTTTTGAAAAGACAGAGGGGGAGAATAAAAAGGAGCCAAAAAAAAAAAAAACGAAATATTTTGGCGATCAGTGTATCCGATTAGATGTTATTCCCATCCCAGTGCAGTGGAAGTTGTCCCAGAAAGCGTGGATAGGGAACCCGAGGGAGGGCGAGAGGATAGAGATGGGGGCGTTAAGGGGCATTGGTGGAATAGGGAAGTTTTTTTTTCTCTCTATGAAGGCGGATGACCTACCCCATCCTACAGGGGAAAAAACTCGAGGAATTCGCAAAATGGGAACAGAGTTTTAGAATGGGAAAGTCAACAGGAAAAAATACTTTTTTTTTTTTCGTAGGGATAAGAGGGGAAAGAATGAGGAGCGAATGAAGAAAAAAGAAAGAAGGATGAGAGGAGGAAGAAGAAAAACTGGGAGTGAAGGAAAAACATGAATTAAAAATAACAGGAGGTGAGGGAAGAAACGAAAGAAAATAAAGGGGGGCGAAATAGAAGAAAAGTGAGTAGGAAAATCTGGGAGAAGAAGAAGAAGAAGAAGAAGAAGAAGAAGAAGAAGAAGAAGAAGAAGAAGAAGAAGAAGAAGAAGAAGAAGAAGAAAAAGAAGAAGAAGAAGAAGATGAGGAAAAAGAAGAGAAGGACTGAAGAAGGGAAAAGACTGAAAAAGAAAGAAAAAAGAAAGAAAGAAAGAAAGAAAGAAAGAAAGAAGGAGATAACAGTAAAAGGTAGGGCGCGAATCAGGAAATGGGTTGTTTAATAAAGTAAAAATGTATTTGAATAAAGGAAGCTCAATATAAGTAAAACATGTTTCAATAAATGAAGTCGAAAGGGGAGAAAAATTCCAAATGTTGACTAATCAAGAGTCAAGTAAGATGAACACTTATCTGGCAAAATATCAATTCTTGAAATCTTGGTTTTCAAGTGAGCTCGAACATCGACTGCTGGCACCAGTTGAAAAAGTGCAACTATGAACACCACAAGATTGGACCTCAGAAAAACGAATGGAAAAATGACTCTTGCAGAAAAATCTGATGGGAGAAGTAGGGATAAAGAAAAGCTGACGAGGAAAACATGATGTATAAATCATCAGCAGCAGCCACGGAAACAACAGCAGCAGCAACACCAGCTATTATCAATTCGATGCTGGATGGAGAGTGTTTTCCCGTCTCTTTCCATAACGACTGCAATTGCGCTAATCTGTCATGTCTTACCGGCAAACGTCTATTCCATCCCTCCATTTTGTGTCTGGTCTTTTCCTACTGCGTTTACTGTCTCATGGGTACCAATCAGTTAGTCTTTCACACCATATGTTGTCATCTCTTCTAGCTATATATATATATATATATATATATATATATATAAGAGAGAGAGACAGACAGACAGAGACAGACAGACAAAGTTAAAATGTGGGCAAAAAGTCGATAAGTCAGATCTTTTAGGAAGGTGAAATTTTTTTGAGGTTAGGAGTTCCTTCCTGCTTTTGGGGTGCTTTTTCCAATTTTCCCTCTTTCTCAGGGTGGTCTTTGGGAAGTTCTTCCATAATTCCAGAAGTTATTAGAAAACTGTCAACATCGAAAAAGACAATTTCATCATCTACTCCTTTTTTGTCACAGAATTTAAAATACATAAATCCCTCCACAAATACAAGTTTGTTTTTGTTTGTGTGTATGTGTGTGTGTGTGTGTGTGTGTGTGTGTGTGTGTGTGTGTGTGTGTGTTTGAGGGTGGGTTCAATTTACAATGTAAAGTTTTGCTGAATCAACCCCTTAAATTGCACCATGCAGTTTTCACGCTTATCGAGTTTTCATTTTGAAAATTTTCACTTTATTTTTGTGCTCACCGCTCAATAAAAGGTGGGTTTATTGATCACACTCTTTTTCAATTGTTTTCATTCATTACACCCAACTCGGCACGCTATGGTAGTTTCTACAGAATGACTAATCAGACTTGTTTATTTATTTATTTATTTATTCAACTTTTTTCTCTATAGCAGGGACCCCAGCATTCTCATTGGCACATGTAATAGTCGATAGTGTGTGGGTGGGTGGGATTTTTTTTGTTCAAGAGGGTAGTGCTCTTGAATAAAGATTGTATTGAGCGATATGCTGGAAGAGAGAGAGAGAGAGAGAGAGAGAGAGAGAGAGAGAGAGAGAAAGAGAGAGAGAGAGAAAGAGAGAGAGAGAGAGAGAGAAACGGCTGTATAATTAAATCATTAAAAAAATTTTATGGAAAAGTGGAATAGATAGAGAGGAAGAAAAGGAGGAAGAGAGAAAGAACAAGGGAGACAGAAAGAATAGAGTAAAGAAAGAGAGAAAGAATCGAAGAAAGAGTGAGCAAGAAAGGATGGAATGAAGAAAGAAAGAGAGAAGGAAGGGAAAAAAGAATGAATGAAAGAAAGAAAGAGTGAAAGATAGGAAAGAAAGAAGGGAAAAAAGGATGGAATGAAGAGAGAAAATATGAAAAGAGAGCGAATTGAAAGCCGTCAAAAGTAGAAGAGAGTGGAAAATTGAACAAGAAGAAGAAGAAGAAGAAGAAGAAGAAGAAGAAGAAGAAGAAGAAGAAGAAGAAGAAACAACAACAACAACAACCCTGGAATCCGTAAGAATGGAAATTATTGGATATGACGTGAAGAAGAAGAGGAGGAAGAAGAAGAAAAGACAACCCCATTGCAAGCTGGGATAGAAGGTTGTGACGAAGGGTGGGGCTGGCTCGCTTACACAAGGACAGGGGCAAAGCTTGGTAAGATGTAGGGGAGTTCTGAGTTAAATGGTAAAGGAAATCAAGATTATGGACGTGGGGGGGAAGTAGGATCCTATTGTACTAAAATGGGACCGTAGCTTTCTCTCTTCCCGGCCCTATTCGTACGCACACATGCGCGCATAATGCCTCACCTTACCTTAACCATCTTTGCCCCTCTCGCCGGAATATTTTTGCCTCTCTTTTTTCCTTTCCTCAGCCTCTCTCATTCTTTACCTAAGAACCTGATTCCATTACTAGATTTTCTAAGATTCTTTGAGATAATTCTGTTCGAAAACTTTTGTTCTGTAATTTTGCGTTTTTGACCTGTTTCTATTGCTATGTTCGCTGTGTTGCTTAGTCTGCCACAAGGCCATAATAGTTGGGCTCTCATACAAACCAAACTCAGAAAACTATCAAACTGAACGGTATACTAACATCGTATTATAATAGTTACACTAGTTATTAACCAAAAACGGATTATCATGGCACAAAACTACAGAGCTCTGACACGTACGATAATAGAACCCACAACATAAACATGTTGGTCCAGGAGACAAGCTTGAGAACCCTCTTTTCTTTTTTACATGAAGTGGGTCAACATCATCTCTGGGAATTTCAGTCTAAATCTCTTACATGAAAGATCATCAATCAGTATGAATAGATTGTTTTTCTTTCACGATACCAAAAATGATCTGCGACATAAAGATGGTCCTAAAGGAACTCTCTTACCAGAAAATAGCTAGCAGGATGAGGTCAGTCCGTCCCTACGCTGCTTTGAAGGTGGAGGCATCGTTCCAGTAATCTAAACCCTCCCCGTTTACGGCAACCAGATGAAGAAGGCTGTAACTGTCGAACCGTTGTGTTCAAAAGATGAACCAAAGCGAAGACGACAGCCTGTAACGTTTTATACATATCATCTGTGGGGTTTAAGGTTTTATGTATGTTTCTTCGTGCCTTGTTCCCTATTTCAGTTGCATTCTTGTCCCGCTCCTAAGGGAATTCTCGATTAGATTTTAATTCGGAATTTCCGTACATAGTTCTGCAAAGGGCAATTTTGATTACCAAGGATTTACCAGAAATAGACGTTTAGTCACTATTAATATAGCAGTGATTCTAAATCAGTGAAGCAGCCCCTCCCCAAGAGACGTGAATAATTTCAAAACGGGGCACGAGTCCACAGAAAAAAAAAAGTGAGAATTTTTCTGATTATTTGGATATTCTCTCAAGAACTGTTTGTATGATATCATAGTGAACATAATGAATCAAGATTAATTTTTTCACGGAATTTCACCCATTTCGAACAAATAATTTGGTGGAGAATGTAAAGCAGGCATGGAGGCAGGGTCCAACTACTAAAGTGGTGAGGGTCGTAGTGGTAAAAAGGTCAAAGATTACTGTGACATTGTGTTCAAAGTTCAAATGACAACTAGCATGGCTCTCGTCTTTCGTTCAATATTTGTCGGGTCTTAAACTCTAGAACCAGATATTTCGAGTTTTTTTTAATTGTATCGTTTTTTTGTTTTTTTTCTTCATTTTATTAGATTTGATCGATATAACCTCGCATAATTACACAAAAAGATGCACCAAGAACTCTGAAGAACGTAGGGTCAGCTGGAATTTACTCTTTAAATATATGAATTTCGTATTCGTGTTTCAATAGTGTAGAGAATTTTACTAGTGTTCCAAGTAGCTGATTGTTGGGAGTTTTTTTTTTTTTTTGCATTAAAGATATAACCCCCTACACCTTCTTTTTCAAGCACTGCTCTTTCCTCAAGGTTTAATTTTCTTTTTTTTTTTTTTTTTTTTGTTGTTCCTGTATCTTTATTCACCCCTCAGCCTACACTTCCTTCTCCCACACATTTTTCTCCTTGCTCTATCAACATGTATCTTCTCTGTCCTTCTTTTAATGCCTTATTCCCCCCCCCCAAGCAACTATCAAATTCTTCCCACTCCCCATCCCGCCACCGGGTCTGGTTCTTTAGAATCACTTCAACCCCATGCTTTCTTCTCTCCACTTTCTGATCATCTTGACTCACATTTTCTAAGCTGTATCTGCTTAAGGATGAGAAAACTATAGGAATGCCAAACTTCTCTCCAAATATCCCTCGTATTTTTTTCGTTCTCTCTCTCTCTCTCTCTCTGTCTGTGTGTGTGTGTGTGTGTGTGTGTGTGTGTGTGTGTGTGTGTGTGTGTGTGTGTGTGCGTGCGCTTATTCTGTCTCCGATATTGTATATTTCTTCTATGAGAAACTTGGAAAAAATGAAAAAAAAAACTGAAAAAAAAAAGAATTATGAGATCTAAACATGACGTCACTTCATATGAAAATATGCATTATTTTTTAAATCTTTTTCTTTTTACCCTGAGGGTCCAGAACAGATCGTAGTTGGAGGAATAAAGATGAAGAGAAAACTAAAGGATGTGTGCAAAAGTTCCCAGCGTCCTATTTGAAAACTGTACATTGAATATTCAACGGAAAACCGCGCACGCATAATAGAAAAGGGAGAGAAGAGATGAAAATAAGACAACCTGGGCTGCTGGAGGGTCAGACTCCACTCCTTCCTCAACACCGACTGAAGAGGATAACTTTTTCTTTAGTATATATGATAAATTATATATGTGAATATATGATAAATTATATATGTGAATATATATATATATATATATATATATATATATATATATATATATATATATATATATATATACATATATATATATATATATATATATATAGATAGATAGATAGATAGATAGATAGATATAGATATATATATAGATATATATAGATATAGATATACATATATATACATATATACAAATACATATATATATATACATATACATATACACACATATATATATATATATATATATATAAATATACATGATAAGTTATATATATATGAAAAATTACATATATATATATACATGATAAATTATGTATATATATATATGATAAATTATATATATATGATAAATTATATATATATATATATATATATATACATATACATATATATAAATGTATATATATACATATACATATATATATGTATATATATATATATATATATATACATATACATATACATATATATATATATACATATACATATACATATATATACATATACATATACATATATATATATATATATATATATATATATATATATATATATATGTATATATATATATATATATATATGTATATATATATATATATATATATATATATATATATATATATATTTATATATATATATACATATAGTTTAAATGTTTTTTTATTAAATGAAATAACGTATAAAACATTTGAAGTATAATATTCTATATGTAAGGCAGTTCAGCTCAGTCAGTGAGAGAACTGACCATTGATCATTTGGTTGTGATTTTGGGGAAAGGTTCATTTTATTTATTGGTTTGTTTCAACATGACAGGACAGATGAACACTGAAGGGTTTTCTATTCATAAATTAGATGAAGATTGTTCTTGTAGTTGTTACATTAAAAAAACAAAAAAAAAAAAAAAACAACTTCCTGTCTCCGACAAGTACTTGTTATTTAGACAAAAGCACCGTGAGAAAGATAGCGATGGATTGGGGTTGTAAGATATAAAAAGATCTTGTTGTGAAACACATTTGTGCTCAAATCTGAAGTGCGTGGGGTCCCAAAGGGGAATTTCGAATGGACCAAGGCACCGTTGCGTAGTTAGGTTACAGGCTATCTTTCGTTGCAATCAATTGGCTTGATACTTTTTAGACGATCAATATATATATATATATATATATATATATATATATATATATATATATATATATATATATATATATATTTCAAGACAAGATGTTTTTCTCTGGGACAGCTATAAATTCATTCTTAAATAATCAATAGAAATGAAAACCAGAATTAATCACTCAATTGAAACAGTCACGGGACCAACGTCTTTTGGTAACACGCTCAGTTGGGGATGATCAATTAAAAAATTAGAAAATCGGATGATCAATGAATATGCTATTTCTTTATCGTTCGGGCAGTGATCACTATAAACTCTGAATCGTCAAAAAAAACAAACAGCGGGCACCAAATAAGGGAACAGTTTAGCGTAAACATACATTGTAAATTGATCCCCCCACACACTCACTCACACACATACTAAAAACCTATTCGGAGAGGAAAAAAAAAATTGTTTTTAAAGATGTACATGTTTATATTTTCAGCCCTCTCGCTCTATTGGTGCAGTCAGTGCACGTGGTGCATAGCTTCCCAGCCAGCCAAATTAAAGACTGAAGAAACCTTTATTGACAGTTTTGGTTGACTGTTTCTGATGAATTTGTTTTCTGTGGGAATGCCATCTGTTTTCCCCTACAAGATTGTCTTCGGTTTTACCGGATTTACAAACCAATAAACAAGCAACTCTTTGCTGAAATTTTGTAACCTGGAGACATACTGGAAGGGTTCAAAAGCTTTAAATGTCTGCACGAATGGGAGTCTTTGAAAATTCACCAGCAAAACAATTATCAAGTTGATTTCTTGGGGAGTCGATGCCCAAGATACAAGATCCACCCTAAGCATCTTAGAATTCAGATTTCGATAAATCCTTACGGAGATGTGAGGAGGATTGACTGTTTTCCTCAAGGAACATTGATAGCATCGAGAGAAAGAGTTCAAATTTCACCTGAGGTTGTTTATGTTCAATTAACACCTATACCCCTGGGAAAGACAGGAATTCGCATCCTATCGGCAGATCTCTTGGAAAATATGAATAGCCCTTGATAATTATGGCGGGCCTTATGCAAATTCGATTTTTTTTTCTTTTCAAGATCGACTTTTGTTCTCATCATCAAGGTTTTTTTCTTCGGCAAATTTAACCAACAAGGGAAATATTTTGAACACATCAATTTTAGATAATTCTAAGTTAATTGGTCCTAAAATATGATAGATTGCGAAAGAATATTTTTTCTTTTAATGGCTAAAAATGGCTAGGGTCGTTTTTTTTTCATTCACGGCTAGCTTTTCTGTTACAAATGTTATGTAAGCACTGGAATGCATACAAACCGGTTAGGATTAGGAATAGTGGTTAGGGGTAAGGGTTAGGGATTGGATTTCGAAAACAATATCTAGGATTGTGAGAACAGGATCTTATAGTAATGACCACAACGTTGACTGTAGCGCACATATAATTTTTAGCTATAAAGTTAGCTAGAAATGAAAAATCTAGCCACTTTTCTGTCATAAAGGAGGATAACTTTTGACAACATTCATGCTATCGTACTCAAGGACCAAATAACCAAGGATTATCCAATTTCAATATTTCAAAAATGTCAAGTATTGCATTCAGAATGAGAATATATCAAGATTTTTATTAGGTTTACAAAGAAAACATCCAGGAAAGTTTTACTGCGGGGGTCTTTGACAATGGCGTTGAAAATACGGTTTGCCCTTAATGTAGACATCGCCTATTCTCCTTTCCCTCTATTTTGGTGGGGCACTAGGCTGATATTTCATCTTAGTCGTTTCTCCTCTTGATTTCTGCAACAATTTTATTCTACCAGTTCTGTGGCAGACGTGATGTTTTGACGCTAGATTTCGTGAGCTGATGCTAATTTTTTTTAAAGGTTTTCCGGTTGATGTCGGTTTTTCATCTGTAAGGTATCACCCCCTACTCTCAGAATGGATTAATCTGATTAGACACGTAACGAGAAGGGCTATAAATCACCGGCATGAAAGAATGAAGGGAGGTTTTATTCCAAACCTTAGCGAAACGTTCATTGTTCTCCTTGTGGTGTGAACAAGAGAACCCAATCGACTGTTAGTTCACTAGCGGAAACTGACTCTGAGTTTCACACATGTGAAAACGCGTTGAACTGTTAACATTGTATTTCACGTCGGATTTGTTAACACCTATCAAATATTAAACCCAGTATACTGCAGCGGTAGTACACAACATCGATTCGAGTTGATACTTCAAGTGTCGGGGGTAGCCGTAGAGTCTTTCATTGGGGTCGAATTTACTGTAAGAGATAAAAGCAATGAGGAGGTGCTGTCCCTAGGGTCAGAATCCCCAGAACTAAGCTTGCATTTTTATATGCTGCGTTCCACTCAAAAACAAGGATACAGAGAAAGAGAGACGATTCTAGTATCTTAGTCTGAAGGCAGATGTCTGGTCAGCGACACCTTGATCCGAGGCAGAGATCACCGATATCCATATCCCTTACAGAAGTACTGATCCAAACGTAAATAACCCTGTCATTTTTGACGATCAATTTGCTTGATTTGCTGAAATATTTTACCTTCTATATCGTTCACTTAGAGAAGTGATTCCATAAAACCTTGTCAAATTTGATAAACTCGGCCAAATAAAGGTAGAAAGATAGTGTTGCTCCGATCGTGTGAGTGAGGAGGGTCTGCTTATCTTGAATATCCGAATCGGAACCGTGTCGTGAAACCTCTATGTATGTCATGAAATCAAATACAGCAATAACTTGATTAGTTTGATTATGATTAGTGCTGTTTTTCATGTATGTACGATTATAGCATTATTGTACAATTTAATGTAACCAAATATAAGCTTGAATAAAACACATCAAATCATATCAAGACTTTGAGCAGTGCAATTTTGAAGAGAACAGAAAACCTTTGAACGATTTAGCCCATGAATCATGGAATACCTTTATAATGTTGCATATCTTTCGAAAGATGTTCATCCAGGACCAATTGAACTGCTGGGATGACATTATATATTTGACTTGGCAAACAAAACTTGAGTAATGTGTTACAAAGAAAATATATATTTCAAAAGTGTGTCGCCGTTGCAAAATAGCGAAACTCTTATCTGAATCTTAGCTTTTACCTCGACTCCAGGACCGAACTGTTAGAGGAAGAAATGAAAATGAGGGTACTGGCTCCCAACTAACTAACACACCATGGTGATGTCTCATCCCAGAACTTAGACAATGAGTCTCGCTTGTCTGCCTGCTAGCTTAGTCAGGGGGCTCACCCATCCTGCACCCTCACTAGACAATTCCATTGGATAGAACGTCAGACGTAGCTGATGATGACGACGACGGCGGGAATATTCCTACTGCTGCTATAAGCCTTGTTTAAACACATAATAATGATGGCGATGATGATGATGATGAACTACTGATAGTGATGATTGTAATCGGGTTATATAGGAGGCGGTGGTGGCTGTTAAGACGTGTGGGGCAGGCGGCGATGAAAGGAAAGAAAAAAAAAAGGTTCGGGATAGGGGTGCCACACATGGGCACATCTCCTGCTCTTCGGTTTGCTAGCATCTGATTTTGCTTTTGGGCCCCTGGAGTATCTTTGGTATCTCCTACGCCCTCCTCGGCTGCTGCTACTACTACTCCTACAAAGCCCACCATCCACGTACACTTCGCTTCTCTCCAGACTAAAAGAAGGTCCCCTGCTCCCTCCGCTCCATTTCGCTCCCATTGCAAGGGGGGCACCTAGGCAGAGAGGTAGACAAACAAGCATAGAGACGGCCTCGCAGACGGATATAGATGAAAAACGACGGCAGGAACAGAGGAAACCATTAGAAGGAATCGAAAGGAAAGAAAAAGAAGGGAAGAAAAAGAAATGAAGAAAGAAAGAGACAGAAAATAAGAGAAAGAAACAAAGACGGGTGGAAAGAAAGTATAAGAGATAAACGAAGATAGATATTAATGAACTTGTAAGAGAGGGGGGAAGGAGGAAGATAAATTATCAAGAAGACAGGTGAGGAAAAAAAGCAAAGTAAAGCAGACAGTAAAGAAGAAGAAAGGAAGAAAATGAAAAAAAATGAGGAAAATCTAGAAGGAAAAATAGACTAAGAAAAAGAAAGGGGGAAAATAGAAATAATTTAGTGGACGGAAGAGAGAGAAGGAAAAGGGAGAAATAGGTAAAAAGCAGAGAGAGAAAAGAAACGAAAAATAAAGAAATGGCTTGAAGAAAGAGAGAAAGAAAGAAAGAAAGAAAGGATGGAAGAGGTGCATAAAACGACCAAAGAAGAAAAAGAACAGAAAAGAAAGGTGGGGAAAAGAGGAAAAGACATCTTCAGAATGAAAAAGATGGAAAGGAGAAATTATCGTCTGCCTTCTCCCAAAAAGCCATTAGTGACAGAATGTTTGTTGGTACGTGGGCTCAGTGAGGTGAGGTACTAAAATCTATGGAGAATTAACAGTCAGTGAGCAAAACTATTAAATAAGATTGGAAAATTCTTCTACCGCCTCCTTTCCCAAAAGAATAGACTCAGTTTACGTTTTTATTTGACTCTTTCTTGTTTCCAAACACTGCATTCTGATAATTTTTGGACTGGATCTTTTTTCCAAAAAAAATTCAATCCTGCTTATTCTTTTACTCTTTTTGGTTCCGAAAACTTCATTCTGTTAATTCTTCGACTCTTTCTAATTTCCCAAAACTTCATTCTGCTCATTCATCGATTCCTTCCTGATGCCAAAAAACTTCACTAAGTCTATGACTCTTTCTTGTTTTCAAAAACTTCATTCTGCCAATTTTTTAACTCTTCCCTGTTTTCAGAAGTTTTATACTAAAGTTGCCTGGATCAATAAACTATTGCGATTCTTAGATTCGAAATATACTGATCTTATTTGCTGTAAAAATGTCATTCCATACCTCATCCCCCAATTTCAGGAACTTTCCCCCAGTGACCCACTCAGATTCCTCTAGAAAGAATCACGGGTGTTTCCGTAGCAAACTTTCAGAGAAAACAAAAATATTAGGTCTGTATCTCTAAGAATTTTAAAATTAAAAATCATAGAAATTTTATCAATTTCGCCAACCTTCAACAATTAGAACTCGTTTCGTATGACATGCACAAATTTGAAACTCAATGACTACGGCTAGTTTTGTCTGAAGAATGCATATAAGTAATCAGATCAAGTGTATCTTATGTACTCTCCCTCCGACATAGCTCAAAAATGGTCGGAAATCCCAAACGTAAAAAGACAATGCTCACTTAGAGACCGTCTCACTCAAACAATATGCAAGATATAGCACCCATAGTTTTCCCCCTGTCATATATAACACATAACATCATTTGTTTACCGTTACCATATTTATTACCGTTATTGGAGTGTTAGAATGATGGTTCGAAATGTACTCCATTTTCGGATGCTCTCAAAACTGCCTTTTTCCATATCCTCAGTTAAAGATGTGGACAGTTAACCGACTTATTCATATTTTACCATGTATTTTAATGTATCCGAAGATGATCTGACGAAAGTTCGGTGCTGTGGAGTGATGTTTTTTCAATGCATACGGGAGCATGTTGAAAAGTTCTCGGCTTGAGAAACAATGTCAGTTCTCGGTTCGACTCGCTTCCAAGATCAGAGCGTTATTTTGTCACTGTGCGTGGAAAAGTCTATTCTTCTATATCGTAAAATGCCAGTTTGTAGGATATTAGCGCCTTCGTAAGAGATTGCATCTAGGTCATTCCTTTCTTGGTCAAGCCGGGGAGTTTTCAGCACCAAGAGCATGACAGCTCAACATCTGTAAAATTTTAACTCTACAATGAAGCTCAGCAACAAGATAAATCTTCTGCCATTTCCTCACACATGGATGCAAAGCCTTGGCAGTCAGGTGCATAGGTTTATTGTCTTCCTCACTTCGAAGCTGATTATCCCGTTCCATATGTAAACCCCTACACCTGAACAGACAAACATACATACCAACATACCAACAAATTTTGTGACACTGGTATTTAATGTATAGCTGTTGATAGAGATGCCAAAAGTGAACAGCTATTCATAAAGCTTTTGGGACCCCACCCTCCATTAAAAATCACCCCTTCAGCTATGCCCCTGTCGGGACAAGATACGTTTCGGGCAGTAAAACTTTAGATTAAGGTATCTTTTTGACGTTTTCTTTGCAGTCTCTGATCTTAGATAATTTCGTTTCTTCTATAATTTCCCAGGAGTGCTACTTTCTGCTTCCACGGGGAGCTTTCATGTGAGCTATATATGAACGTGCACTAACTTCTCTCTCTCTCTCTCTCTCTCTCTCTCTCTCTCTGATATAGAAAAGAAGGAGGGAAAAGAGAGACAGAAAAATGGCACAGAGAAAAGAAGAGAGAATAGTCTGAGAAAGACAGAGAGGCTGAAAGAATACACTGAGAATTGAAGGATATATTAATGAATGAAAAATGTAACGAGCTAAGATAAGAAAATAGAAAGAAAGGGAGAAATTTGGGGAAAGAGTTAAATTAAAGAAAAACTGCAAAAGACTAAGATAAAAGAAAGCAAGAAAGAAAGAGGGGAAGAAAAAGAGAAAGAAAAGACTGGTGGAAAAAGGTACTAAAATATAATTAGCTGTGGTAGAAAAGAAAAAAACGAGAAAAGTTTAAAGAAAGAAAGAAAGAAAGAAAGAAAGGAATGAAGAAAAAGGCAATGAATGCTAAGATAAAAGAAAAGAAAGAATGAATGTATGAAAGAGAGAATATGCAACGAAAGAAAAAAAAAGAAATGAAGATAGAAATAGAAAGGAAGAACATGTTAATGAAGAAACAAATAAACAAATAAAGAGAAAGTAGAAGGCAATAACACGCCAAGATGACATAAAAATGAAAGAAAGAAAAAAGAATGAAATAAATGAAAAAAGAATTAAAAAAGAAGGGGCAAGCTTAGAAAGAAGGAAATAACCGGTTAAGGTAACGATAAGAATGAAAGAAAGAATAAAAGAGAGAAAAGAAGAAATAAAGAACAGACTTAGAAGGAAGGCTGAGATATAACTAAAGAAGAATAAGCCATGCAAGTATGTAAGAAATAACTAATGAATGAAATATATTAACTGGAAGAAGACAAAGAAAAGCCATGGAGAGAAATTTAATAAAAGAACACAGAAAAAGAGCATAAAAATGTCAAATGTCATAAAAAAAATGTTAATTTGAGCCCAGCATGCATATTTTTCTGTTCTTATTCAATAGGCGTTAAATCTCCTAGACACATAGTTATTTCCTACATACACAGCCCCCTATTCAGTTAACTGAAAGTTGCCCCAAACTTTTGTGACTGTTGACCCACTCATGGAATTCTTGACTCCATTTCGACCTTTATCACATTCTGTTAATTAAGAAAATTATACGGTATTTAGTAAGTCGATTTCGTGTGTAAATCAACCCTTGTTTTTTTTAGACCAAACAATTGTTGATTAATAAACCTCGTGTACAGGTCAACCCCAGTTGTTCACGCTCATGCAACCACGAATTAAGGTAACGAAGCATTATGTTTATGGCATGTGAAACACATTACAATGAACTATCCTTAATATTCCATCTATGTCCTATAGACGCAGATAGATAGATAGATAGATAGATAGATAGATAGATAGATTTGAACAGGCTGAGACGGACATAAATAGGTAGATATAACAGTTTGAGATAGATATGAACGGAGCGAGATAGATAGAGGCATCAGGCTACGCACTCAATAGAAACTGTCACGCCAACGTCTTTTGACAGCATGCTGAGTTCGGAGTGATCATTTAAATAAATTTGGAAGTGCAATAAGAAAACAATTTTACTTCTTCCACCTTTTGTTGGGCAGGGATCACTAATGAGAAAGATTACAAAAATCACGACCGGACACAAACGAGGCAATCAATTCAGAACCAACTTGCATCGAAGCCGCCCCTAATAACCTATTGATTTAGTAAAATAATAATTTAAAAAAAGGTTATCTAGACATAATGAGGAGTAAATGCTTAAATGTTTAGTCCTCTAGCTCCATTGATGCAAGGTGCACGCATGATACATATATAATCATCAAGCCAGTCAGCCAGACCAATTTTTAAAAACTGGAGAAACCTATTTTGACAGTTTTGGTGACAGTTTTGCTCGACGGTTTCTAATAGATAGATAGATATATAGATATGAACAGGCTTATGTCACACCAAGATAAACAGTTGATTGGGATGGATACGAAGAGAACTAAATAGATTGAGAAAAATAGATAGAAAGATAGATTAAATAGATAGAGAGAGATAGATTAGATGATTAGGGAGATAGATAGATCGATAAGATAGATAGATAGATAGATAGATATGAACAGACATAGATAGATAGATAGATAGATAGATATGAACAGACATAGATAGATAGATAGATAGATAATGAACAGACATAGATAGATAGATAGATAGATAGATAGATAGATAGATATGAACAGACATAGATAGATAGATAGATAGATAGATAGATAGATAGATAGATAGATAGATAATGAACAGACATAGATAGATAGATAGATAGATAGATAGATAGATAGATAGATAGATAGATGGATAGATAGATAGATAGATAATGAACAGACATAGATAGATAGATATGAACAGACATAGATAGATAGATAGATAG
>OY735227.1:18467727-18612727 GCA_963457665.1 Thysanoteuthis rhombus | reverse complement strand
TATCGAGAAATATGTTTTATATCATTGGTAAAAATGTATTTATTTATTTGAATGAAATGAGCCCTCGCGTAAGATATATGGCTTTTCTCAGTCTGACTCGGTCGGTAAGAGAGCTGCCCACAAATTGCTGGGTCGTGATTTCAAATCACAGTAAAGAAATGTTAATTCTATGTATTGGTTTGGTTTAACGTGACAGGACAGACTAACAGTGAAGTATTAAATCCTATAAATTAGGGGAGGATTGTTGTTGTTGCTGTTGTTGATGATGTTGCACCAAATAGAGCTAGAGGGCTGAACATTTGACTAATAGGTTTTTGGTCGGGGGATTAATTTGCAATGCAAATTCTGCTAAGTTAATCCATTATTTTTGTCTTCGGCAGCATTCCCACTAAATTTTTTCTGAATTCAGACTTTTTTAACAGATTACTGCCCAACAAAGGGCAAGAGAAGTAACATATTCATTGATCACAGTTTTTTTCTGTTGATCGCCTCCAACACGGCATGATGCCAAAAGACGTTGGTTATGTGAGGGTTTCTATTGAGTAACTAACCAGAGCTATTTCGCTTACTATGACTATTTTCAGCCCGCTTTCCAGAGATAACAAATGTATATCATGCTGAAACAAAAAATCTCTTCTGCTTGTTCCTTATACAATACAAATCTCATGAGAGTATATTATCTTGATATAAGGATTTTGAAAAAGTACCAACCTATCCACATGTTCCAGAAATTGGATTGTATATTCAACCATGATTCATTTTATTAGTAGTAGTTCATTCGACGGAATGGGATTTGAAATTGAGTCCAAGATCTATCTAGCTATGTATCTATCAATCTCAGTCTGCTCATATCTATTTATGTAGATATCTGTCGATCGATCGATCTATTTGTCAGTCTGTCTATCTATCTCAGTCTGCTCATATGTTTATCTTTCAATCTCTAGCCATTTCACTCTGTCCTTCTGTCTCTTCTTTTGGGTTTATCTCTATTCATTTATCTCAGTCTCTCCATATTAATATATACACACACACACATTATATATATATATATATATATATATATATATATATATATATATATATATATATATATATATATATGTGTGTGTGTGTGTGTGTGTGTGTGTGTAACTAATACTACCATAAATACTGTTTTCGGTCTATTTCCCTACACCAATCTCAATCTGTTTGTGTATGTTCATATAGTTTATATATATATATATATATGTGTGTGTGTGTGTGTGTGTGTGTGTGTGTGTGTGTGCATGTGCATCTTTACACGGGACAGTTTATGACCAACAAAATGAAAAAAAATGAGCGCACGGAGCTGTCTCAACGTGACTTTGCTCGAACGACTGAGCTAATATGTTTCAAAAAGTTCGTTTCTACAATTACATATATATATGTATATAAGTATAATAAGTATATATAAGTAATAAGTGTAGATAAGTATAAAACATTCAGAATTAGGATATTATTTGCTGCATGCAATCCTCTTAAGCTCTGACCGCAATTTTGGACTTCCTGAGGGAAAACCCTTACATTCAGGAATGTTGTCGCTGAGCTGTTCTTCAGTCACTCTCACCTTGTGAGCTTGAGTAGAGTCCTGTTAAAATACCCAAATTCTATCCATGAAACAGGATCTCATTAAGTTGTTTAATTTGACTTTTGAGAATATAATTCGCGTAGACATTAACCGTGTTTTACTCCTTCCTCACGAAGATGAAACTAAGTAACATCTTCAAAACTCACTCACCATTACAACATAACTGAAAACGGGCAGTGACCTTGCAGCACTTGGTGAGTGACTTTAAAAGCTTCTCTGAAACTATGAGCATAAACTCAGTCATTTTGGCTTTTGAAACTCTTCAATTTCTCATCAATTAAAGTAGATTCTTCTGTGACCATTGCCTGTGTACAGCTAAAGCAACAATTTTGATCTCTTCTCTCTTATTGAGTTAACAGTTCTACGTTGATAGGCACGTAGTCCAAAATCACTTTTGATCTGCCCTTTCGAGGAAATCTTTGAAATCTAATCAATTTATAATAAAAACTGTATATTTGGAAACACACCGGCACATTTTTTCTTATCAGCGAATCGTTAAAATACATAATTTTAGTTGTACATAGATAGTGATGGAATGCAGTACCCACGCATTGCCATTGCACTGCACAAGTGGGTACCTGTTGACCAGGTATGCCACAAAGGACTTGACATGGCGCTAGGACGATCTCTTTATGCAGTGATGTCTGGGCATTTTCTCAGCTACCATGTAATATGATAAATCTCATATTACTTGGAGAGGAGATGGGCACTTCCAGATAACTTTTTCTTGTTCTGAAGATCCTACAAAGTGACGAGAACAGTGCCTCGACGATCTCCTAGATCATATTATTATCTATTTGAATCATTGTCGATTAAGCTTCATTTTACTTTTGATATCTGTGTGGTGGGTCACTTTTAACATCATCCTCATATATTTTGGACAGTGTTTCGCAACCTCTACAAGTTCATTAACCACTTTTGTCCGTAAGATTGCTAGTTTCTCCCTTTTCTACTCGAGCAAGCTGTAACACAGAATCATTTCAAACAATCATTTTATTTTGCGTATAATTAAACAGCTTTATATTGAGAATTAGTTTGATTTTATTGTTGTGCAACTGCTGTTGTGTATGTATTACTCAAAGAAAGTAAGCGAGAATAATCAGGAAGACATCATTTGAAATCCCGATTCATTACAAGAAAAACGAGAATTCTGCTATCGTAACTAATATACATTTCAATACGATCTCTGTTCTTGTTTTCTTTGGCTATTAGTTCTTCGATTTGGGTATCTGTTATTGAGATAAAAAACAAACATCACCGGTGCCTCGAAGCCAAGCCGTTCATCATGTCTTTTATTTTTACCTAATAGCCTTATTCCCTCATGGACTACCTTAATCCAGTTTTCCC
This sequence comes from Thysanoteuthis rhombus, assembly GCA_963457665.1. Lineage (NCBI taxonomy): Eukaryota > Metazoa > Mollusca > Cephalopoda > Oegopsida > Thysanoteuthidae > Thysanoteuthis > Thysanoteuthis major. The sequence continues at coordinate 18,609,774 of OY735227.1, read as the reverse complement.
CCGGTTGGTAACCAATGATCTAGGACAGTGGTTCTTAACCGGGCTGAGGATACCTCCCTTGGAGGGGTGGGGGGCGTGAATTATTTCAAAAAAAGGGTGTGAGCTCACCGGAGACAGTAATATCCTTGGAAAATTCTTAACAAGTGTTTGCCTAATGTCGTGTTGAACATAGTCTGTTGAAATTTTAAAAAAGAGAAGACAAACAAAACTACATATTTGGTGTTTTCAACTGAATTAATAATTTGATTGAAAATGGGGAGACGCTTGAGGGTAAGGTCCAACTACTGAAATGAGGGGGGGGCAAGGTAGTAAAAAGAACCACTGATTTAGAGTTTTAAATTTCGTCCCGCTATTTTGTTTAGTACCCAGGCTGATCAGCAGATGGCGCAATTATTCAAATTGGGAGAAAAATAAATCAAAAGGTTAAGCGAACACGCTGGTGTGCTTTCTTATTGATTGATTTGCAAAGGTGCAAAGCTTGGATACAGACTGGGCTTCAAATTTGAAAAAAAAAAGAAATATGAAACAGGTCTGGTTGGTTACTCCATAGAAACCATTATTAATTCAGAGTCTTTTGGCCGCAGACAGTGTTGTGGGTGATTAATTAAGAAACAAGAGAAAAAAAAAAGTGATCAATGAATAATTTAATCCCCTCGTATTTTGTTTGGTGGCGATCACTAAAAAGTCTGAATTTTCAATAAACAAACTGACACAAACTGTGGAACCAATATAACATAAACTTACGTTGCAAATTGGACTCCGACGGAAAACCTATTAAGGGGATGGATTTTTAAAAACAACATCCGAAAACTGTTGATTATTCTCCTGACATCATCTGCCTGTTGGCATCCGTCGTTGGACATAGACCTTCCCCAAGATTCACCAAACCTGTCTATCATGGGCATTGCAGAGCCAGAACTTCCAAAATGTATCTAGCTCAGCACACCATCTTACATTCTGTAGTCCACAGTCTCACACCTTATCTCTGGGGATCCATGTTTTGGGACGTGATGTCCAATTGTTATCCAGCCCATTGCCATTTGGATAATCTAATAGTTTCTACTATGTCTCGGACTCCTGTCTTTTCTCTGGTATACTGTTCCGTCTTATGCTCTCCTCATGTAATGTTCTGCATGATTTCCACCTGTGCATATTCTAGCTTTATCGGTGAGGCCTGTATGGGTGATATATACATGCATACATAGCCAGCCAGACCACCTTGAGAACTGAAGAAACCTACTTTGACAGTTTTGGTGGACGGTTTCTAAAATCTAAGGGCAAAGGCGATATTATGATATATCCATAAATTCTGCCTCTATCACTTCAAAGAGATTCCCTTCCTAGATAAACTAGGTAAATATAGGTAAGACCCTGTTTACTCTTCTCCTATTTGCATTCTTTGATGTGGTTGTATACACAGGCACCCGAGCCCGACAAAGAGAAATGTACACTGCTTTTTTTTCCGCTGCTCGAAAGTGGGTTGTTCCTGTGAAACGTTTCGTGGGCCAGAATGGCGTAAAGCAGAAACGCAGTAACCATTAATTTATGTGAGAATAAATTTTGAACGTCCCAGATTCAAAAAAAAAAACTTCTTTGTCTGCTCATCCTATGTTCAAAGTAACTTGGGTAACCATTTAGTATTTTCTAATGAACAAAACTGTTTGGTTCCTGATATGAAGATTTAGTTCTGAGAAATATCTACAAAAGATAACAATCTCCTAAACAAGAAACAAATTAAATATTCATGAACAATGTGTAAAAAATTATGTATTTGAATCCATTTTTTCTGAAAACACATTAAATGGAATTTAAGTAATTGGATCATTTTGGTACTCAATTTGGTCGATTTGATCTCAACAACATACAAATTTGGTCCTTTCCAACAAAGGACTACTTACTACAAACTTGAGCGTTACACTTTTATAACATTTCTGATATCTTGGGGCAACAGTCTCGAAACTGGGGTCCGTGGAACCTTGGGGCTAAGATGGGTATAAGAATTTGAATAGATATGATCCAATTTGAATGAATTTGATTTTTAAAGATCAAAAATTGATTTTTAATCAGTTTAAAAAATAATTGTCCATCAGATGTCCACCAGAATATTTCCTTTATAGAAGTGGTTCTTGGGTTTTTGAAGTTTCGAAGCCACTGCCTCGGGACACGTCTTGGCGTGCATAAAGTGAACATAGATATAACACAGATGCTCATGCAAAAAATCCCAAGTTATGGTGGCTTGAAATCTTTCCTGAAGCGAAAAGGCCCGAAGCGAATTATCATAGAGCTGAGGATACCTGTACACACTTCGTTGATAGCTCTTCTGTTCTTTACCTTGAGGGTATCCAAACACTTTTATAATTAAGAATAAAAGTTTCATTAAATTCAAAAGGTAAAAAGCATTAGATATCTAAGTTCAAATGATGATGAGTGTTAAGAATTAGCTAAGCCAATTTTAATCAGGCACAAAAGTGCAATGGAGAAATATCCAGTAAAAATTGAACTCGTTGAATGATATGTTAGCCGATATTTGATCTGGAATTTTCATTCTATCTGATCGATTAGGTGTATTGAAAAGAAATGAGATTCTGTTGGATAAATAGTAATTGCTTCATCTGGCTTTAAACTTTTTGATGAACCTACGTATATCGCAGATATCTCTATCTCCCTAAATATATACATATATGTATCAAGGTAAAAGGATATTATGTATATATAAGGTAAAAAGACACATATATATATATATATATATATATATATATATATATATATATATATATATATATATATATATATATAACACGTACAAAAACACATACAGAAAGAAAATAATCTCTTGGTACTGGATGGGATGATGGAAAGTCTATAGCCACACTGACGAGGTGTAATACATCGAAACAGCTGTCTGTGGATGACACAATAATTAATGCTCCCCTACTCAGAGTTGAGCACTCTTTAAGTGAGGTAACTCATCCATTGTAAACTTATGCAATGCTCTTCCATAGGAATATAGCACTCTGGTGGATGGGGAATTTATGCATAAATAAATACATCGCTTAAATTCAGCTTTACTGACCGTCCAGTTCCGTAGCTCAGAGGTAGGATATCGGCCACCGGGTCTAAAGCAAAGGTTTCAATCCTGCCTCGTGGTACTGGATAGGATAATGAAAGGTCAATAGACCTTTCATTATCTGAGACAGCTGTCTGCGGATGGCACAATAATATATATATATATATATATATATATATATATATATATATATATATATATATATATATATATATATATATATATATATATATATATCTTAAACGAAGGCAACCTCTCACCAACCTGAAATCAAACACTTCACCATTTATGGATTTAACTTAAAATTCCGGTTTGTGACAACTGACAGTGACATTTGCTTATTCACTGGACTGATGTTAAAATTACTTTTTTTTTTTATGTTTGATGTCAGTTTAGCGCCACCTCACCGTGTCTATCGCATCTATTTGGATGGAAAAAAAAACAAGTGCATTCTTAATTGAAGCCACAATCGATCCATTGGTTTTGTTGTCTCGTCTCCGTTCTGGACATTCACCCACAAACATACTCATTACCATAAATACAAGTACGGAAAATCAACACACAGACACTCAAGGGCATACACAAAACACATTTACACACAAAAACAGAAGTACAGACACACACAAACATATGCAAATACACACATACGCTTATGAACATACCCACCCAAACACAAATACACACATATACAAACATCCATGTACAAACATAGACCAATACAAACCCTCCAAAAATACACTCTTACAAACATACCTATACAGACACTCATATGTACAAACACCCACATATAATCACACACATTTACAAACATCCACACAAACACAGGCCAACACACACATGCACACACACACACACACACACACAAACACACATTCACAAAAAATAACAGAATAACGTAAACACTGACCCACATACGCACAAATACTACCCCCCTTACACACATGCAGAAAACAAACACATTTAAATGCACATATAAAAACACACACACACGTACGAATACATATACTGACAGAAACGCATACATACACATATCCATACACTCCCAGGCACTTATAACCTCTCTCCACACACACACGCGCGCATTTAAACACAAACTCATACACACATAACATCACTACATACCGACTTATAAACATTTACGAATGTATAAAAACACATACGAAAATACACATTAAAGTACCATACACTAACACACACACACGTACACTCCCTGGCACTAATAACCTGCCATCCCCCCCCCCACACACGCTAAAACACAAACTCATGCATACACACAAACACATAAACACTTACGTACAGAAAAACATACATACAAAAATACGCATCCAAGAATCTATACACGAGCACACACACACACATACACATACACATACGCATTGTCTGTATTATTTGAGAGATAATAGTACTAACGAGCTTTAACCGTAGGTTTGTCTACAATAATTAATCAATCAATCCATCATGCGCCTAATTGTGTAAATTCAATCAGTTCATTTGTCTCCGTCCGTTTAAGTTTACGATCGATTTTCATTCAGACCCACTTCTGATGACATCTAATCAGACGACACACAGCCAGTCTAATTCTACTGTTTTACTGACATTCAATCTGTCTGTTTGTTTCATCTTTTCATTTTTTTTTTCAAACCAATGTTTGAAGAAGACAGTAATACTCATTTAGTGCCCATTTAACGTCCATCGAAATTCTCACAAAATGGACGTCCAAAAAAATTGAGAAAAATTTCCTCATTTATCTATTCAATGGGTATGTAATAAAAATGTTTATCCGACAAACAGTTTCTTTATTACCCGAAAGATAAGTAACAAGAATGATGATCGGCTTTTCTTTGAAATAAACTTTTTTTTTTGGTGTTGTCATTACCCAAATATAAATCTGTGCTTTTATATAAGTCATCTCGTACTATTGTTCTCGAATCGGTTCATCAACGGCCGAAATGGTGTGTTCAAAGGATGAACCAAGATGAGGACAACAGTCCGGAAACACTTGGACATGATTATAATTCCTAATCTAAAAGAAAAAAAAGGAAAAGAAAGCCACGCTTCCAACTTTTCCTTTATTATCTTTCAGTCCATCAAGGGAAGAATAGATATTAGATAATCAGGGACAAAATATATAGACAAAAGAAATAGATAAAACCAGCAGACAAAGCCAACGCTTATGTTATGATGAATAACTCGGTGTATTTTGAGATATCGGCAAGCCAATCAAAGGGGTTGTAAAGAAAAATGAAGAAGAGCCCTTACGTTGGTTGTCAGTCGTCTCCTCCTGGGCTTCAAGTATCACGCCTCGCAATCTGTTAGATTTAGAGGCGACAAACTCCTGAAGTAGCGTCACTAAATTTACCATACTCAGGAATTGTTGCTACTGCTGCAACTTGGAGAATGATCCAATCATTAAAAAGAAAAAAGAAGCAATTGCAGTTATAGAAGTAATAAAAGTAATAGCAGTTATCATTCCTCAAGCCACAAATATAGACGAGTGAGTCCTACGAAGGCAAAGTTCGACCGATGGTCTTCATTTCTAAGGCAGGGTCGGATCAAGCTAATTCCCTACCGTTGAAACATTTACTCATTATGTTAACAAAAACGGTTTTAACCCCCTACCCACAAAAAATGTGGTGGTACAATTTGCCATGAAAAATTATGCTAAATTATGATCGCTTAGTTTGTGTACTGCAGCATTCACAGTTGCTTTTTGTAAATTCGATCTTTTTCAGTGATCACAGCCCAGCAGATGGCGTGAGCAGCAACGTATCCATTGATCACTCTTCTTTCCAAGTTTTTAATAGATCATCCCCAACACGGCATGCTGCTAAAAGACGTTGGTTATGTGACGGTTTCTAGTGTGTGACAAACAAGACCTGTTCTTTTATTTATTTGTTTTGAAATATCTCAGTCCAGCTGACACTGATATTTTGAAAACTATTATAAAGTTCTCCTGATTATCTGGCAAATTCAGTCCGCGTGGCGATTACTTTTAACTTAATGAAGTTTTGGCGTTGACGATTACTGCTGTTTTTGCGATGAGGTTAAATGATCAACTAAAAATATTTACTCCGTAAGATTTTTATGAATCCACCCTCTAAACTCTGGGTGTCCGTGTGGGGGTATCTTTGGGATATCTTTTTGAATAGGCGCATAAAAGGTAAAGTGATGCGTCCGCCAGTTAAGAGACAACCCCCATTGGAATATGACTAGCTGGTGACGGAGTACCAGTTTCCTTTACATGCGTCAGCTCAGAGATTCTTACAAGTTTCAAGTCTGTTCGAGACCAGGACCTTGGTCCGAGAAGTTTTTACGACCAACCCTTCTAAAGATGCGAGTCCAGCTAAGTGATACCTGCGCCCTTATCACACAATTAGCTGCTGAGTGCACGGGGAACTTTGTCTTGATGAAGTATATTCCACGCACTTCGAACCTGGATTCTACTGCGTGCGAGACCGGCGTACAAACCATTACTGTATCCACGTGGACGGATTTGGCCCATAGGTGAGAAAATAAAGAAAAAAAAAACAATTCAACCTAATCTAAATATGATGTAATGGTGGTTTTATACTTACTTTTGACATGTCGCCTTTCACCTATTAGTGCTTTCAGCTAGCTCTTTTACAAACTGCACGAGTTAAAATGTCAGGGATTTATTAATCATCTTGTCCCATTCGAATCGTAATCTTTGAAGAGGAAAAGGTGAACTATAAAAAAAAATCAACAGATTGATCACAAAAACGACTTTGGTTCTCGGTGAGCTCCCTTTGGGAGAATGCACGTATATATTGCAGTGTACACACATACATGTGTGTGAACGTGTGAGTGTATAGTTCTATGTACAGAGGAACATCTGTTAACCGAATACCAATTATCCGAATTTCGGATTATCAGAACGAGGTTCCACGGATATCTGATTTTACGACTTTGTATCGAGAACGCCTCTGTTACAAGTGATGGAGTTCATTGCTGTCTCCATGTTTGGTCTTTCCGCTTGGTCTTAGTCGGCCATTTTAAACAACGTTCAAATAGCACATTGCCCATAGTTTCAAGATGGGCCACAAACATTCAAAGAGTTTTTCGGGCCATTCAACTCCTCCTTGTTGGTTGTGTTGCTAACACGAAGTTTCTACTGATTCATTCTACGACCTTCTTCAGTTGAAATATGCAAATGTGGCGGTGGTAAACGGAATTTTCCAATGATGCTAATTAAGAGAATCTTCCAGTGGAAACTACTTTACAACTCCAAGCCTGACAAGGGAAGAGGAAGAAATCGACATTGATCGAATCTTACCTTGTAACGTGGCTTCCATAGGAATATTCCGTCCATTGCCATAAGTGGGAAATTCTGCCAACCACCATTACTCTCGGATAGTACACCTGAAGAAAACCGAAGAATGAATCGACCAGGACGTCGTGTTTACATCATAAACGTCTAAGAAGAACCTCTTTGAACGTTAATGACCCTTCTCGAAACCAAAGACAATATGCTATTTCACGTACTCGTGTTCAGCACGGCTCCCTTTCTTATAATTGAATCTCTTATCTGAAAAATGTATGATCCGAGCAAAATATTCCCCACCCGTCTCGTTCGGATAATCAGCGTTCCTCTATATATCTATCTGTACGTAAGTACGTGTGTACCTGTACATTGATGTATTCACCGACATACACGTGTATATTCATACATCGGTACACTAATCAGTTCGTAGACTAATGATGAAAAAAAGTATTGATCTTACTCAACAAATATTCATTTTCCAGCATAATCTCCTTCGTTGTCAAGGCACTTGATTTAGTAGCGAATACCAATTACATAAATCAAACATACAGTAAAAATTATAGCTGAAAATTCAGCTAATAATTATGTGTCAGGTTACACGCTCATTCATGATCTACTCTCGCATATCTAAGCTGAAACATATATCCGACATTGTATCTATAAAACTACAAATTTTCTTGGACTTAGTAAAATTTAGGTAAATTCGTTAAAAAAGTAAATTCAAACAATTCCTACGGAGTGAATTTTGAATTCATCCAAGTTCTTGTAAATTTGACGAAACTTTCGCAGCATCCAATAAATTTGTAGCGACTTGGTTAAAATTGAATACGAAAATAAATAAGTATTAGCTTTATGTACGAAACCTCACATCCAGCCAAATAAGCAATACGTCACTTCCTTTACCAACCGTCCATAAAAGATATGGGCCTACGTGTGCCAATGCTCATTTGCCCCGACTTTTTCAGTCGCTCACCCCACACAATCTCTCTCTCTCTCTCTCTCTCTCTCTAACCTCCTGGTCAGCATAGTTTTCTTTCTTTTACCTTGACTTTAGCTTTTTGTCACTAATCTTCCTCGACGTGAGAAATCGTAAAAGTATTCTGACGCCTGAACGCCTAGAATTGAACTAATCGCCCTTCGGATAATCTAGCCTGACCAACTATACCATTCATTATGATAGGCACTACTAATCAGGCTTCATTCGATAGATAAAGCAAACGACATTAGACCCGTCGTGCCATGTGTTTCCAAAACTAATCATAAGTTCTCTCCTTTAACACATTCTAATGTATAGGAATAACCTGATAACCCACTCTCTCATTCATATCTCCTTTACAGTAGAGATGCTATGAAGTAATCTAACCCTAATTTTTTCCACTCAGCTTTCTGTGTATTGTTCATGAATGTATCATTTGTTAAATCATTAGATGTATGTCCTATTTGTTTGTTTAAACATTTGTCTCGATTTCCATTACGAACAATGTTTAATCTCCGCGTCCATATTCATTCCTATACGACGCGCGTTGCATCACTCTTTTAACAAAAAAACAAAAATGGCTACCAGATGTTTAAATCTAAACAAGATGGCCACTTCCGTTTTCTTATCATTGCGTCACAACACGTGGCGGTAAACTCAAGCACGTGGGACAGATTCCTTTGTCCTCATCAACTACAAACAGCTTCTTGCTACACACGACCACCCACCAAAACTTCTCGTCCGCAATATAGGGAGAAGGAATTATCAATCTTATGAATCTTCAGAATTAATGAATCATGAATCTATGCAAGTTTCTTTAGATTATATAAATCATTGAAGTTAATGAGTTGTAAATTCATACAAGCTTCTGAAAATGAAATTTTCGTAATAATCAATGAACCATCCAATGCAATGAATCGTGCATTTTTCAAGTATCTGTATATTCAATACATCATTGAATTTAATGACTCGTATATTAATACTAGTTTTTGTAAATCATTGAATTTAATGAATCGTAAAGTTGTATAAAGTTCTGTTAATTTGATAAAACCTTCGTAATATTTGATAAACAATCAAAGTTGATGATTGTTAAATCAAAACGTAAAATAAATTGTCCGACAAAAGCACGTTGGCATTTTGGAACGATCTATATATTTTGGGGTAGAAGAGTACATGTATGTCTGATTGTCTATCAGTCTACTTGCCAACATTATAAATCCAAAATTTCCCATTTGATTTCAATGATATTTTTGGGCCATTGATTAAGGAACAATTTAGTAATTTTGGGGGCGAGGGGATCAAAGGATTTTCACTGTTACCTCATAGTATCATGACTATACATGGACAGAGTTTGATTCAGGTTTTTGTGCCAATGGAGTTGGTAGACGTATGCGCTCTCTGAGTACTTACTAGTTTTATTCATTCATTTTACCTCCAGTTATTTAACCTTTCGGGATTTTGACTTACTTTTTTCTTTCAATTTAGTCTACCTTTCAGAACAAATACCAACGGATGGGCCTTTGCAATAAGAAGCATTTCTGTGCCCCGGTCTCCGTCTTAACCTTTATAAAAAGAAAAAGATGTCGAGGTCGAAAAAGTAATTCTCCTTCCCCGAAAAAATCGCCTCTGAGGCTTATCTTTTGAATTCAAGTTTTTTCTCTCCTCAGACATTACCTTCGGCGTCTGCAAGCACCGCACACTGTAAGTTGGTACGTACAAAAGCCCTGATTCGGTTTAATTTGCTGCTATAAAGAGAGGTTAGCAGGAAAACGTCTCTGACACGCCCCCTTGACTTCCCCTCTTCGGGAGAGGCCAGGGTCGACCCAGAGGAGTGAATGGGAAAGCAGACAGACATTTCTTGGGGGGCAGGGGTTGAGGCAAAGCTAGACGTGAATATTGGGGAACGAGAGAGGGTGGAAACGGGTGGAAAGAGAATTAAAATGTTAGCGGTGAAGGAAATGTAAGGGAAATAGAAAAAAGATGAGAAAAAACGTGCGAAAGGCATAAAAATGTTAAATAGAAAAATTCTTTTAGGAAAGTGAAGTTAGCGCCCCAAGACATACAGACAGTGCCATAAAATTGCTTATACATAGTTAAATGTTTAAATTGCAGCTTTGATTCTTATGTAGAAGTTCATGAAACATTTTATAAATGAATAGATATTTATAATGAAATTCATTGAAAGCAGGTCTGGTTAGTCACCAAACAGATATCGACAACGTCTTTTTTGGCAGCACGCCGTGTTGGGGGTGATGAATTGAAAGAAATAAAAGAAAGAGGTGTGTTAAATGAATACGTTACCTCTGTTGCCTTTTGATTAGCATTGATCAAACAAATTTTTTTTTCTTGAGTGAGAAATTTTCGGAAAAAAAAGCGTGAAAACTACCGGAGACAAACAATGGTTATGTTATAAACTTACATGAAAATTTTTTTAAAAGTCTGACTAGAAAAAAAAAAATGAATAAATAAAAAAAAATATTTAGGAGAAATTTTGAAAAAACAAAACAAATTTTTTTTTTCTTAGCTTGATTGGTGTGGCCTGAACGTGCATAGATTGATAACCAGCTAGACCCCGTGAAAAACTTAAGAAACCTATATTTTGGTGACAGTTTTGGTTGACGGTTTCCAGCAGCATTCATGGTTTAATGTTTGTTTTCAAAGTTCTTTTTTTACCACTGAACAACCATAGCCACGAATAGTGGCGAAAGCTTTTTTCTCCCTTTATATCTGCGCCTGCTTGTGTGTTTGTTAACGTTTTAGTTTACCAGCGCTCCTGGCCATATGGTTTTATCCACAAACTTGAAAATTGGCATCATTATTCCATTCTACCCGTTCTTTATTTTTATTTAAGTGAAAAAAGGCTTTTTTGACCTTTTTTTTCTGACGAGTTTATTAATGGCAACCAGATTTTCAAGTATCTAGATGCATCCTTCATCATTTCATCTCAGATGTTTTCCTGTGGAAAACACCGATGATGCTATAAATAGAATTTATCCTGAGCGTATTTATTTTCGTTATCATTTTTTACGTGACTTCAAAGTTTTGACGCTACGGTTGTTTAATTATTGACTATGATAGCGAGTCTATTTTGGTTTCGATTTGTATGCATAGTTCAGATATCTTTTTATATTTGTGTAGCACCCGTACACAATTGAGTACATGCTTTTGCAGTTGCCTTTTGTGACCAATGCTCTTTGTAAGCCGACATTCAAAGTACAGGCGAGAGACTATGAAGAAGGCAGTAGAAAATGAGCGTTGGGGAATTTTTCTTCATGTTCAAGATTCTTCGACGGATTTTTTTTCCGTCAGCACCACATATATTTATATCTATCAAACGCGAAATCGTTAATGAAGAAATCGCTTCTGTGCAAGAATTTAACACGCTTTTTGCTGTAGTCTGTTATAATCTAGAACAGAGGTTATCAACCTTTTCCGCGTCATTGCCCGCTTTCAGATTAAAAATATTTCCACCGTCCACCAGTGTAGTGAATATTCAAAAGGATACCAAAAAATGTTTTAATTCTCGCCACAAAAATGAATTTTTGCATTGCAAGATTCTTTAATGAAATTATTATAGGTAGTAACATCAAATGCCAGTCACTCACACATACCGTATGTGGACATCATCAATGTGATGCCTGTGTCTGGTGCGACGCAACTTGAGTAGACACATTTGGTTTGAAATTAGTCATCTTTAACCACGAGTCACCTCCCTGGTTATATCTAGCCAACTTCTAATTCTAAATTACAAGGAAGTAACGTGACTGAAACCAAGCAGGACGTTGGAAAGATAAGTATAATCAAACCTAGTGCTTCCATCGGGTACAAACTCAATACACTTTGATGATACCAAAAGCTGTAAAGCCAATGTCGCATCGTGGCATCGTGTATCATTTTGTAGCAAAAAATTCTTTTTGCACATAGTCTTTTCAATCGACTGCTTGGACCTCAAACATGTTGCTAAACTTGAAGAGGCAATGCAGTAATATCTAAGACTATGCCCTGTCGTCGTGTAACGATTACAAATAGTTGTATCAGGCATTCATATCAGTATCTTGCTATCTAATATTAGAAGTATATTCAGGAGAATCTTGATGTTATCAATAAACGCACCAGAATAAGGCTCAATTTTTTTTTCTTTAAAAAGCTGAAAAAATATACATATATAACTTTCTAGATCGGGTCTTGCAGACTAATGATACCAATTTTCAAGTCTAAGAACAAAACGGTATGGCCAGAAGCGTTGGGGTAAACAAGTAAACAAAATAAGGCCAAAACGTCAAAAAAGCGTTTTTTCTAAAAATCAAAATAAATTAATAGAAAGAGTCTAGTGGAGTACTGATGACAATTTTCAAATTCATTTGACAAAATGGTATGGCAAGGAGCGCTGGAACAATCAAACAAAGACAATAAGGTCCGTCAAAAGTTTTAAAAAATTAAGAGGCAACGTCACCCACACCCGAATCTGCAGCTTTGCCCTTGATTGTGATTATTTGTTCTTTTCTTTATTCATTCGGACTTGGTTCCTCGTCTTTGTTGATTACGTTCGCAACGTTTCGGTTGCTGTAACCTCCAGCCTTCCGTTGTGTCTTCTGGAATGACATTTTGTTTTCTCACTGTTTACAAGAACGGTAACAACTGACACTCAGAATAATCATGAGGAACATCAAAAAACTGTACTCCATGAAGGAACCTTGAAATCAGGGATGCCTGATAATGTGGGAGATGCAGTGGCTTGCTGACAGTGATCCAGACCCCAGGACAGAAAGGTTTATTGGTCTCTTGACCCATCTCACCCTAACATCCATCCAATACAAATGTTAACAATCGTAGTCAGACATTTGTTTCTAAGGCTCCGTGTCTCAATCAAATATGATATAAATTCATTTGAGTCCATTTGAAAAAATGTCTTCTTTGCTAATTGGGCCTCTTGGTGCTTTGGGTTCCCGGGCACTGCCCGATTGCCTAACTGCTCAGTTCACCCCTGAAGGGACGATTCGAATTATCCAATGAACAAGAGACCGTTAACGCTGGGGGAGAAGTGTTAGGGATTTGATGACCCCAAAGAGATGACCGAGCTATGGTGGAATCCACTTACTTCACTGGAGGGTCGATTGGGTTCAACAAATTGGGTTCAACAGATTGGGTTAGGGGGGGACTTGGTGTAAGTTGTATAAAAGGGAGGGGGGGCGCATGTCCCCCAGAACAAAGTTGGCATTTTATGATGTTTTTTTCCTTTCCAGATTGAAGAATTAAGAGTAAAAAAAGAAAGTTTGAAAGTGAAAAGAAGGAAGATGTAAAAGCAGAAATGAGTTAAGAAAACTAGTTTTATTTATTAGATATGTTTTGCGGGTGGATTTGGCCACCCGACGTTCTTTGATGTTCATTTCGCGCTCAGTCCTCAGAAACCTCGACACCCCTCACCAACAAGAATCCGATTCACTAACATCTGGTCCCACACCTCAACACTTTGATCTCAATGCCGCGTCTAAGTGCTTATATGCATTTCTCTTAGCAACAAATTACGCATAAAAGTACTTATATACTGTAAGTAATTACATATGTATGGTCTGGGATGTTTTTTTGTTATGTTTTGGTTTTGTTTTGTTTTTTAGTCAGGATTGCAATAGTTTGACAGGTAAGTTGATAGGTCAGCGTGATACGAACATAAAAAGTCTTTTTTAGTATCAAAGTAGGTCATAGGGCGGATAACTCTCTCTCTCTCTCTCTCTCTCTCTCTACATTTCTCTCTCTCTCTGTCTCTCTCTCTCTCTCTGTCTCTCTCTCTCCATTTTGCACATACACACGCACAAGTGTATATTACTGGTTCTTGTCAAGGTCGACAATGGATTTAACACCATTTAAATGTTATTTAAAGACGGGGATATAAACGGTTGTTGATAGATAGATGGATATACGGAGAGACATAGACGTCCTAGGATTAATAGATATGAACAGCCGAGGATAGATAGATAGATAGATAGATAGATAGATAATGAAAATGATCTTAATAGATGTTAACAGCCAAGGATAGAGGAATAGATAGAGAGATCGATGTATAAAGAAAATTGCATTGATAAACATGAACAGCCAAGAATAAATAGATAGACAGATAAATATGAACCGCCTAGGATAGATAGATAGATAGATATGAAAGGCCTAGGATAGATAGATAGATAGATAGATAGATAGATAGATAGATAGATATGAACGGCCTGAGATAGATAGATAGATAGATAGATAGATGTGAACAGCTGAGGATAGATAAATATGAACGGCATAGGATTGATGGATAGAAAATGAAAATTATACCGATAGATGTGAACAATTTAGGATAGTTAGATAGATTGTTAGATACGAATAGCCTAGGATTGATAAATATGAACGGCCTGGAATGGAAAGATGGATAAATAAATCATGAAAATGATATTGATAGATGTGAACAGCCAAGGATTGATAGATATATATGAACGACCTCATATAGATGAATATATATATATGAACGACCTCGGATAGATAGATAGATAGATAGATAGATAGATAGATAGATATGAACAACATGGGATAGATAGATAGATAGATAGATAGATAGATAGATAGATAGATAGATAGATAGATAGATAGATAGATATGAACGACTTGGGATAGATAGATATGAACGACCCCGGATAGCTAGATAGATATGAACGAACTAGGATAGATAGATAGATAGATAAGTAGATAGATAATGCACCGAGAGAGATATTAGACATGACAGTGTCAATTGCCGTGTCGGTGCAGAGGGTCGATGTTCCTGTGTTCAAGAGTAAAAGTACATTTATCAACGTTGCGTCAAATCAGCAAAGAAAGCACTGAAAGGGTCGCCCGATGCAGAAAGACAGACACAACACAAGAAATTACATAAACGAAGTATCAAAAGCACAGACATCTTAACAATTTGGCAAATGTATGAATACACGGAAGATAATGCTCTAGACAGGAGCCCAGACTGCAGAGTCTTGACTGCAGAGTAGCGCAAGTCAACACCCGAGATAATTTTTGGCGGATGAAGCTGCACACATGGAGAGAGAGAGAGGGGGGGGCAACGAGGCCACTGTTACTGTCTTTGTTTTTTAGCAGTGGGGTTGAATGATACTGAAATGAAAACAACAATATCTAGTTTTGGTATCTTCGATGTGGATAAATAAGGGACACCTTGCCAACAGTCACATGCTCGGATGTCTCAAATGAAGCGTGGGTTCTGGGTGTCCTCACCCCAGGAGATCTCGAGTATCAGACATTTCATTTCCTGCACTCTGGGGAATTTTCAAGCAACAGTGCTGGCTTTTTATGTGTCATTTTTTCACGCAATGCGTAGGACACATTTTGTCAGAATTTTTTCTTAACCAAAAATAGGATTTACTTCAATTTGAAATAATTGTGAATTCTGAGATTGAATCGCACACTTTTGCTCTTAAAAGTTCGCTCTTGCACATCCGAGAACTTTGCAGTCGGATGCAGGGGAGAGGATTCATGTTATACAGTGATAGATTGTTAGCAATTCTTATTGATAAGTTGGCAATTGTAGTAATATCTATCCTTGCTGGGTTCCACAAATGCTCCGGTTTAAGACAAGGTTAAACAAAGCTAAATAAACTAAAAAGAAACCACGAACTTCCACCTACAAAATTGTCACAAAATTGGATAAATTACAGATCCTTGCCCAGTGGCCGCCAACAAGGAGTGGGGAGTTCCCCGGGGACGAAATCTCGGCAGTACAAGGGGAATAAGGCTATCAGGTGAAAATTAAAATCGTGGTGAATGTTTTTGGCTGAAGAGTTGTGGGTATGTGTGATGCAAGATAACTCTGCAACCAAAGGTCTATACAATTACAATTCTTATAATATAGTTGCCCAATTATACGCAAAAATAAAATTGTCTTATTACACGCAAAATAACATAATTATTTCAAATTATTCTTAGTTACAACTTACTTAAATGGTAGGGGGTGAAAACTAGTTATCTCATTGTAAAGGTCGGAAACCATTGTATGCGGAGACAAAAGCTTGAAATAATTATTAATCTAAGATATATCATCAATAGCTTGAAAAAAAACCAACTATAATGCAATTTATCAATTCATTCACCAGACGCAAGACAAGAAAAATAATAGAACGGTATGTATATTAAGTTATATAAATCTGAAAAGTGCAGTTTTTAAATATATTTTGACAAACACAAGACTTCAGAAACATTTCAATTCAATGAATATTCAAACAAATAATTATCTAAAATTATCAACATTCACTTACAAACTTCTTGAATTGTAATTCGACACAAAAATTGATTAAACATTTCGAATGGAGAATCATTTAAATTTCTGAATATTTATGTTCGCTTTACGTCAACAACTCTTTACATATTATGATGACGCCACCTTGATGATATCATTACTGTTTTATTACAACCGAAAACACAAAATTGTTCTATCTTGCCATGTTAGCAAAAAACATTGTAAGATCCACAGTGTAACCTATAGTTCATTTGTAAATCGCCCAACACTTCATTTATTTTCTCTTAATACGCAGTCAAGTTGGAAAGTATAGAATCATCGCGAATATCTCGAGAACAAATCGCACGACCTTGGTGTTACGAGGCAACTAGAGTGGACCGTATTGCGCATGTGTAAAAAGACGCTTTCCAATGGCGTTACGAAGCTGGGTGTAAGACGCCATTGGGTGAGCCTGCACGACGTGGCCCTTCTCATTCACAATGATAGAGCCTGCCCATCCTTCTCGTTTCATGTAGATATATTGGCAAAACATCGTATCACCCAGCTTTGTCGCCCTCCCCAACCCTACAGTCCAGGCTTGGCTCACTTGAGTTTCTGTCTTTTCCAAAAGAGATTCTTGTTCGGAGATGAGATTGAGAAGAACGCATTGAGGCAACCGATAGCGACCCCGAAAGAGTACTTAGCACATGAAAATTGGAGGGGTGCTGGGATAAGTGTGTAAGGTCGCAAATGTAGTACTTTGAATAGACGCCATTTTTCTTGGTAGGTTTTCGCTAATGCTAAATAGCTGGATAAATTCCGGACAAACTTTGTATACCTTTAGGATGAAGCACAGGATGTCAAGAGGCAAAAGGTGTTGCATCTGGAATATAAGAGGAGGAGGCGAGGAGGTGGAACGTGTGAAAAAAAAAAAACGTTAAAAAAATGAAAGGCTTCGTTGAACGCTGTTTTTGGTAAGAAAAAAATTCTGTCTTTTCCTCATTTGCTTAGACATTTTTTTCATCTAGGAAATCTGGTTCTTTTTGAAATGAAACGCGAAAAAAAAAAAAAGGAGTGGGTGGGATAGAAGCACGTCGCGGTTTGTACGAGCCACAGCAGCACCCTACTCGTCCCGTCTCCCGCCCGACAATCACCACGAGGGACACAGCTTACAAAGATGAGAGGCTGAGCTAGCGTCATCCGATAGAAAGCCAACCAGACCTACCCAGACAGGGAGTGATAACAGGAAATATCTCAGTGGGGAGAGGAAAGAGATATGAAAAGATGATTCGCTGAAAAATTATGTTTTATTATCATAGAGAAGGGCCAATAGATTTAATTCTAGTTTACTTTATCTCTCTCATTATATATATATATATATATATATATATATATATATATATATATATATATATATATATATATTGATCTGTTAACATCTAGTGATATACTTATACATGCACATACAAGGAAACATAATGCTTATATTGTAAGCGTACATACATATGTATGGTTATGATAACAAAACTGCATTATATTAAATAGAAACTTATTCGAAATGATCTCCCTTCCTTACACGTTTAAAGTATCACTCGTCCAAGGCAACTTAAGTAGAATAAGCGGTTAAAGAAGATAAAGTTGCTGCAGGAATTGAATCTGCGACAGACAGGGATGCTGCTTCAACGTAGCTCTCACCACTGAGTTAAACAGCCCGCCGCACAAAGGCCCAAATAACTGTTTTCACATTAAATTCATCTTGTTTATTCTCGGTCTATTCGCCTTTTTTTCCGATTGTAATTAAAAATAGATGTATGACCCGACAGAGTGATGATGAATTGCGTTACATTGGACAGAAAGCTATTTGAAAAGATCTCCAGTCATTATATGGTTAACGTATCATTCCCACCAGTCGATATAAATAGAGTAAACAATTGATGAAAATCAGTTCTTTTCCTCCAAACCAAATGACTTTCACAAAAACTTATGAATCGTTGGAAAGAGGATTTTGATAATGATTCAAGTCATGTTACTGATTAGATTCTAATTTGAAAATGATTTTTAATACTTTTTATAATTCGGATACTATTTTCATACATACATCACAAATACATGACAACTGGTCAGTGTGCAAACTTAACGTTCACCAGATATATATATATAAGACAGCAAAGAAAGCATTGCAATGTCGAATTTGCAATGGTTTTGATCAGCTATTTTCGAGAAATCTAATGAAGTTTAATACTCAATGAAGAATAATAAATCTTTCTTCAAATCTTCCATAAGTTATCTCACTTGACTTCTACTCAATATAATTATCTAAATTTAAATATAGAATATCTATACTAGCGACGTTGAAGAAAAGTAACTGAAATACTTCGAAGCCGTGATTTCGGGCGGTGGACGACGAATTGTTTTACATGCAAACTATGGCTGGCTGTTCCACACACCATGAAATCAGACCTCTTCCAAACAAGCACCTTTGGAACAGTTGCTATACTTTTTTTTCTGTACAAACATATGAAGTTACTCACACCATATCTTAGTGGAAGCAAACAAAATGAGTGCAACCCGTACTGGACTTCCATCCAAGGAAAGTTTCCAAAAATGTAGATTGCGTTAGAATTGTTCAGTTGCTACGATTACAGCAGTATTTAAACAGTTTTTGAGTGAAGATAGGTCTAGTTTAATCATTACGAAAGGCGTGGTGTTCCATCCTGTTAATGTACGAACCAATATAGCAAATATCACGTCTGAAAAGATTGAAGACCTCGGCTAGGAAGAGAATTCCACACCCTCCTTATTCTCCAGATCATGGTACATTTAATTACCACGTATTCCACAGATTACAGAAACATCTTGATTGACTACTTTTTAGAACACATGAGGGTGTTCTTTACGTTCTTTCCCTCCAAACTGAATGACTTTTACAAAAACTTGTGAATCGTTGAAAAGATGATATTGATAATGCTACTATGTTACTGAATAAATTCTAATTTGAATATAATTTTTGATATTTTCTATAATTCGGATATCATTTTCACACACACACACACACACACACACACACACACACACACACACAATGGATGGGCTCCGTTCTGTCCCTACGGATAATGGAATGTTCCCTCCTGGATGCTGGAGCTGGCAGAAATATAACAAATTGGGCGTCAAACTACCACAAAGGGGTTACACTCCCTTGTTTTGAATCAGTGTTGTTCATCTAATAGACTAATTGCCTTCCCTAGGATAAAGAGTATAATCTTCGTTGTTATTTTATCCACAGTTGAGAGGAGGAGAGCTGGATTTGTACCTTTCCAAAGGGCTTTAGTGCAAAGTGAACTGGAACATATGTGAGTATATATATATATATATATATATATATATATATATATATATATATATATATATATATATATATATATATATATATATATATATATATATATATATATCCACTGGTTGAAATGTATATGTTCTTAATGCCCTTTCCCTTATATTTATTAGGGTTAAAAAATTTTTTAGTATTTTGTAATACCTTCGTATTTACGTATCTGTATATAAAACTGTACATGCATAATTGCATAAATAGAAGCATTTAAGTATAACTATCATGATAAATTCAATACAGACTATATTAAAACGAAGGTATATAATTTCGTTTAGGCTACCCAGTAAAGATAGATTGATAAATCATTTTGCTAACCTGCAACCAATCTAGACTACGCACTAACGAATCTTTTGGGTGATAAGCCGAAATTAGAAATGACGAACTGAAAACCCTACTGTCGGAATTCCTAGCGAGTTCCTACGGAGGGCCTAAGTGGGGCTTTTGGTCCTATGGAGAGATGAAATCTGTTTCTGCAATTTTATATAGACATTGCAATTCTGTCTACCATGCAACATTTTGACTACTGAGAAGTCATGTACACTTGAGTGGCCGATCAGCGATTCGTTATTCTTAGACAGCTTCATTTTCAGGCATGTGATGAACATTTTGCTATTGTTTTATCGTTATTTATGATGATTTACAATATGCTCTTCTGGATGTGCAGTTGGAGCTTCCCTTTGATGCTCCTGGTAGAAATGTTCGTCAACAGTAGGATGAACATTTCCTTGTTGTTATTGATCATGGATACGCTATTCTTGAGGTTCACTTAGAGGAGCTAATGCCTGCGCGTGGTTCTGTTATTCTTACAACTCAACCTCAGGAGAAATGTTCATTTGACAACGACGACGCCATCACCGCCGCGCGGAAACATGATTGAATCAAGTACGCTGTGGCATGATTCAAGGAAAATGGTATAAATCATCCAGTTTTGTCATGACAGCAATAAAACTATTGTTCAAAGCAATAGAAAAATATGAAAATTACCACTGCCCCAGTCTGATGATTGACAAAAAAATATAAGTAAAATAAAGTATGAAATAACTCTAGGGCTGCATTGTTAGAATAGAAAATATTAAACACTTCGAGACTGAGAAAAAATAGCGTATGGGATTAATTTTAAATTGCCATCATCAACATCATTCAATGACCGATAGAGTATGTATTTAATCACTGTCCCACCACAGCAATATCTGACACAAGGTCGGGCTTAATGTGGGAAGAAACAGTAACTTACCGCCAAAAAATGGCTCCAGCCGACGCAGTTACCTGCGAAAGCTGGGCCGAGTAATGATGGGAGAACCTAAGGACGAGTCCAAAGGCCTCCCGTTGCGCTTAGCAAACGCAGCCTCGGTATAACCTCATTGGCCAACGTTTGCACCGGCGCACTCGGTCTTTGATACCCTGCACACAATCTCCGGCCCACTCAACGGACAAGCGTCAGTACCGACTCCTCGGTCTATGCCGTGGAGCAGATACTACACTTTGATTTCGAAGATTGGGCCAGAAACCTGTGCCAGGTAATGACCGATAGAGTAAAAGTCTTTTTCGGTGATCGGCGCAGAAACGTGAAGCAATGTGAAGCAATAATTGAACTGAAACGCATTATAGTGAGTACAAGAAAAATGTTTGCGGAGCTTTGTTTAGAAAGCTTCCGGTCTCTCCCTTTCACTCACTCGTAAAACATTCCCTTTCTCTATTCTATTTCAAAATCATAAGTGACGCAATTTGTGTCATAATTACGTCATTAACCGATGGTCATAAAAAAAATGTGTTCATTCCAGTACAGTTTTTTTTTTCGTAAACAGAGCATTCAACAAATCGACTAAGATGGCCTTGAAGCGAAATACACTTAGGTGGTGGTAAACGTGCAGGAGGTGAAAATACAACATTGGTTCGATAAACATTATTCATCCTGTTAACAAGGGGGGCTATATGAACACATTTATATATAATCATTTTAGAATAGGTAGATTTTATGTCTTGTAGGCCAATGTGAATAAAAAAAATAGGATAATGTTCATACAAACCCATGGAGACGGACTGCATTGCGTTGAAACATGAGCCATGAAATTCTGGTTTATTCTAGGCCACTGGCATAATGGGATTTTTGTTGTGTTTTTCGATATTGAATTGTATTGTTTGCTAATCAGAGATGAAGTAAACGAAGAATTTCTGTTAGCAACGTCACATATTCAATGGGCTGGAATGCAGTCGTGGGTTAGATATGGCCTGCAATCCGTAGTTTGTCGACTCCTGATCTAATAAACAAAAAAGGGCGAGGTTATCGTTAGACTTATAAAAGACGAGTGCAATCAGTCGGGCAAAAGATAAAATCAGAGAAATCTTGCAATTGATATAATCTCAAAAGATTAAGCTCGAAACTATTCGATAAGAATAAGTCAATATTTATGCGTGTGTACGTATCTATGTGTCTATATCCAAGCATGTTTATATGGAACCTAGCGAAAAGACTGACCTTTAAACTGAGAACTATGCAACTTGCACTACAAAAATCTTGAGATTACAAGACTGCACAGTATATTAGAGGAAAAAACAGGAGACAGAGATATTATAGAAACCATAAGAAAACTTAAATAGCAATGGGCTGGCCATGTTGTGAGAATAGCTGACAACCGCTCGACACCACTACTCACAAGGTGGATCCCAGTGATTACATGCGAAACCGGGGTCGACAAAATATAAGATGGCGTGACGAACTAGATAAGCACAAAAAGTACTGGTCCCGTAGGGTCCACGATAGAAAGCTGCGTCTTATCTTGGGGAAGTTCTATGTTCAACGACGGACGCTAAAAGGCTGATGATGATCATCATCATCATGCATGTATATATGTATGTGCGTATTCAAATGTGGGAGTTATACACACACACATACACACACATATATATATATATATATATATATATATATATATATGTGTGTGTGTGTGTGTGTGTGTTTAAACTAATTACCGCTGAGAAAGGAATTTTTTGGTCAAATTCTATCGTACCTATTATCCACGTCTACGTTCCCTGCAAGTCATCTTTAATCTAGTCAGTGCTATGTCAACGTGTAATTCAATTTTAAGCCATCATTCTCGCTCTGACGAATCCATCCGTCAAATATAAATAATATTAGATATTTGTATTTACACTCAGGTTGTATTTTTCCAGTATATATATATATATATATATATATATATATATATATATATATATATATATAATAATAATAATAGATCAATTCATGTCAATTTACCTATATCTATCAATCTCTTTCAAATATAAAAAGCAGTATCTCTCTATACATACATCTTTCTATCTATCATAGAGAATGACCACATGTTTATCAGACAATCCTACAGTTATACTTATATATTTATCCCTGACTTCTCCCCAAAGGAAATCAAGGTTATGGAAGAATGAAAAAGTCTTATCCAGTGTAGATTTTTCCATCTTCGGAAACATCCAAGATTTAGCAAAAACATCTTTCCGGCATCCATGGGCAGATTGAAGTTGATATTTATAAACTAACCTTTGTTAGACACAGCGTTCAGATCACTGGGAGATAGGGGTGATTTTTTAAAAATATTTCCCCTGGGGTAGCTTCAGGATGATTTCAACTCACTCTCTACGATTTCAGATCACCCTCTAGGAACATTTTTTCATGTTTATTCTTCAATTATTTATATATTTTTATTCAGATTTTGGATTAGTTTGAAGGTAATTTCAACTCGACTCCTTTGCTCATTTATTTATCAGTAATTTTGATAGACGAACGTAATTATGGTAGCAGACCATAAAATCTCAATGTTTGGGGTTATGGGTTAGGGTTTACTTTATGATTTAAATTCCAAGTTATAATCATCATTTCAGTTAAATGAGCAGGGGGGGCGGACGACACGGGAGATAGGCGCAAGTCTATCTCCATATTTCCATCGCCGCCTTGTGCCGAATAGAGTTAAGGTTAGTCAGTAACTATTTTGGACACTTCATCGTTCAGTTAGCCCTAAGACGACGATTGAGCAAGAGACAATTTAGCGGTGATAACTGATATGCACATGTCAATATACAAATACATTGATACACGCATTTGCACATTCATATTTACTCGTCCATATTTACGAACAAATACATCCAGTGTATTTATCTTGTAAACAATTGCTACTGTAGTAAATTGGATCCTTAATGGATCTTCTTTATTCATGGCCATCCGCCATGCAAAAGTAGATACACGTACGCTTTGCTCGGGTGCAACGTTTGTAAAGCTGATCTTTCAGTCCATTATCACTGGATCTTCAACGGGTATTACGTTCCTGACTGAATAAATATCAATTACGAACGCAGAATCGCTTTCAAAGAGTATCTTATTTTAATCTTGACATTCTGCGTGACATTTCATGATAACCTAAATTCAGATAAGAGATACAATAAAAAAAAAAACAAACCTCGAGCACGTTCCTCAAGTTACTATTGTCACTTGGAGTGGAATAGTTAATTTCGTCAGAGGTTCACCTTGTTCATGAGAGAAACAGGAGAGAGAAATAGGGTGGAACATATAGATGGAGTAAATAAATAGATAAATAAATCGGAACACGCCTTGTTGCTGAAGATGATGTCTGCAACATTCCTATTGTATATATGATAGATAAATAAATTATGATTTTTTTTTCTTTTAGTATAAATGTATTTATTTATTAGAATGAAATTAGCCCTGGCGTTTCTTTAAGGTAAGTGTTTGTAAATATGTAAAACTCATCAATCCGGCAGAGTCGGTAAGACAATCAGCTAGTAATCACTAAAATGTTGATTTTTACTTCCCTAAATTTGGTGAAGATTGTTCTTGTCGTTGTTCTTATGGTTTTTCTTGTTACAATAGAAAATCCAAAGTCAACTCAAGGTTCGGATTGGGGTTTGACAAAAGAGAAACGGGGAAGACAAAGTAGAAATACAGAGTGTGTCAGAAAAATGATCATTCATCTATTTTGCTAATAGGCTGATCTATCTCTTACCTGAAAATCAACTGAACTGATCCATAATAAATAAGATAGAGTAAAACGTCCTTTTTTATGGGAGAGTTCCTTTAACTTCCGGATAAGAGTTTCCAGAGCAGCTATTAGCAAACAAAATGTGTGTACGTTTTTATGAAACTCCATTCCAGGTTACGTTCGAGAAACCGTAAGACGAGAAAGGGCAATAGGGTGGGGGAGAGGAAGAAACGGCGGGAATCTGGAGAAGACTAGAAGTGCACACACACACACACACAATATATATATATATATATATATATATATATATATATATATATATATATATATATATTCAATTTGTGGAAAAAAACAGAAACAAATGAAAATAGATTTTATCAGTTGTAGATGTTTAATAACAGTGCTCGATTTTTAATTGTATAAATTCAGACACTAATATATCAAAAAATAATAATTACAAGGAAATGTGCCCGATGAATGTAAACATTTCGTGCCTCTCACACTTGGCAAATTGCAAATGGTAGTGAGCGAAACAACAGTGATGATTGAAAAATAAAACAAATAAGCCTGAGGTAGGTTTCGAACCCACACTCTTTCTCATAGAAATGATGATGCAGCCTAGGTCTGCTATAAGCGTTTGAGCTACCGAATTTCTTTATGTAAGCAGAGGTCGAAAATCCATTTTACATCACACACACACACATATATATATATATATATATATATATATATATATATATATATATATATGAGAGAGAGAAGGAGTGTGACAGAGAAAAGAGTGAAGAAAAAGATTAAGAAAAAGGGAGTGAAGGAAAATACAGAAGGAGAAAAATGGGAAGAAATAAATAAGAACAGGGGAGGGGTGATAAAGAGAGGAAAATGCAGAAAGAAAGGAAGGAAGGAAGGAAGGAAGGAAGACCAATAAGAAAAAGAAAGACACAAACAAGTAACGAAAGCAGAGAAATAATGAGAGGAATAGAAACAAAACATCATGGAAAGAAACATAGATGAGAATAGGGAAAGAAGGAGAGAGAGTCATGGAAAGAAAGAGTTACAGAAGAAAGAAAGATAGATTAAAATAGAGAAGGGAGGGAGAGAGACAGAGAGAGCCATGGAAAGCAATATGAAAGAAAGAATCATAGATGAAAATTGAAAAGACAGAGAGAGAGAGAGATTCATGGAAAGAAAATGAGACAGAAGAAGAAAAAACGTGAAAAGAGAGAAGAGAGTGAGGAAGAAATACAGACAAAAGAAAAATATAGAGAAGGCCAGAGGTTCATGGAAAGAAATTGAAACAAAAGAAAGAAATATGAAAATAGAAATTATAAGAGAGACAGAGAGAGACATTGAGAGAAATGCAGGAATGGAGAAGAAGAAAGAGAGTTGTTGTTAGAAATAGAGATAGAAGAAAGAAATATTGATGGAAATAGAGAAGGAGAGAAAGAGAGAGATTAATGGAAAGAAAAAGACAAAAAAACGTGAAGAGGGAGGGAAGAGGGAGAGAGAGAAAGGATCATAGAAAGATATACAGATAGAAGAAAAATATAGAAGAAAAAGCGAGAGGGTTATGGAAAGAAATAGAGACAAAAGAAAGAAACAAAAAAATGAAGAATATAAGAGAGAGAAAAGAGTAATGGAGAGAAATAGACAGAAGAAAGAAACAAAGATGAAAAAAGAGCAGAAGAGAGAGATAGATGGATAGATAGAGAGAGAGGGGGTGAGTCTTGGAAATAAATAGAGATAGATGAAAGAAACAGATGAAAAGAGAGGAGAGAGAAAATAGACGGTAATAAGTAGCATGGATGAAAATAGAGAAAAAAGAGGGTGGTAGTCATAGACAGAAATAGAGACAGAAGAAAGAAACATAAATTTTAAAAAAGAAAAGAGTAGAGAGTGAAGAGAAGAGAGAGAGAAGTGAAGTAAAAGATAAAGAGGGGTGAAGGCGACGAAGAGGGAAAGCAAAATGAAATAGCGAAGATAGTGAAATAATAAAGAAAAGGAGAAATTAAGAGACAAAGGAGTGATGGAAAGTGAGAGAGAGGGAGAGATGATATAGGAAAAACGGGAAAATTAAAGAGAAAAGAGAGAGACAGAGACAGAAAGAAGGAGTAAACCAGAAGGGAGAAAAAAAAGAAAGAAAGAAAATGACGAGCTAGAGAAAGTAGTAATAGTTTTAGATCCAATAGCCAAATTTTATTCATCTGATAAATTTACTGCAGACGCTTACAAAGGCAGAGAAACTAAGTCTGCGAAGCTTAGAGCCTGGCATTTCAAGAAGCCATACCCGGAGAGAAGATACATGCGGTAGACGGCCAAGTGCGCAGGTTTTTTCCTTTTTCTTGTTGGGGTAATGTTTTCCTGCTAGGAAACCAAACACCAAATATATAAGAAAGTTTGTAGCTGGAGGTGTTGCCGATGGCTTTTTAAGTCAAAGTCTCTCACTATTTGGCTCGTAAATTCGCCCAACAACGCATGTGAGGGGGAGGGACCGGGGCGGATTTAACCTAGTTTGTCATCCATCTCTTGCTCCAGGGAAAAATGTTGGAGTTTCAAAGTTACACATATACAGACAAACGTGAACTTAGCCATACATGCACACTCTCTCTCTCTCTCTCTCTCTCTCTCTCTCTCTCTCTCTCTCTCTCTCTCTCTGACACACACATATCGAAATATGCATACACACATACACACATGAAAACACGCACTCACGTTGCGTGGTATAATGTATCCGTGAGAACACGTGAAATCTCTATTGAAAGCTACTTATAGATATGAACAAATACGTACCTTTAATTTAAGTACGTATATGCATATGTTATGAATACACACACACACGTATATATATATATATATATATATATATATATATATATATATATATATATTTTGCGTGCGTATTTCTAAAATATGTAGCTGTATTCATAACTCAGATATGCACAGGCACACAACACACACACACGTATATGTATATTTATATGTATATATACATTTCTAACTATATATATGTGTGTGTGTGTGTGTTTATTTGTGGACGTATTTTTTTCAATGTTAACATCTTGCTATATGATCAGTGTAAATATTTCTATATTACACATGTGCGGCATATATATATATATATATATATATATATATATATATATATATATATATATGTGTGTGTGTGTACTTTAGAGAATGAGACAGACTCAGGAGTGAAGTTTTTGGTGGTAAGGTTTATTAATCCTTATATGTCAATAGTCCATACATGTTTCGGGATTCTTCCCATCATCAGTGGTGTGTGCTGTGTGAGTGTGTATTAAAATGTACCATGTGGAACCAGAGTCCACTGCCAGGGGCTATGCATTGTGGGTAAGTTTTGTACATACATATACATGTATATATATATATATATGCACACACACGCATATATGCATGCATATTACACAGCTATGTGCATGAAATATATATATATATATATATATATATATAAATAGTATTGCACAAATCTATTCACGTTTTACATAATGTGTACAACCTTTATTCATATATATATACACAATATGGATAGATCTCTCTCAATACGTATACTATGTATATCACATATATAGAAATCTCCATGTGTATTGATTAATTATACGTATGGAAATGTAGGCAGATTAAGAGGAAGAGAGATAGAGAGGAGGGAATAAAGAGAGAGTATGAGGGGGAAAAAGAGGGAGAGAGAGGAGAAGGAGAAGGTGGATTGATATGAAGAGAAAAAGTCTGAGACGGACTGACAGAAATTGCTAGTAACGTTTGCTTCAACGGATATCTGCATTCTCTCTGGCTTAATCTGATTTCGTCTTTGAAAAAACCAACATTTCTCAAATATGTTTGGCGATTATACCATAACGCACCAGGAGTGATTAATATGTCTCTGGTCCAAGGCAGAAGGACATGAGTTACACTTTTCAAAATAAATTCGCATGCTGTTCAATCATTTTAGGTGATTACAGAGAGAAAATCTCAAAGGTTTTCCAGTTTCATTTTTTGCCAGAAATTTTCGGAAGAGTCATTAACATATAAACCTTTTTGAGCTTTTTTTTCAACTTCGATACAGTCAAGTCGTTTCGGCTGATTCATTTCTATGGCCTTCTTCAAGTGTAAAATGTAATATACACAAAGAAAACAAACGTTACAGGAACAGAATATTTACAAGCGTTGCATTTACGTTTGATTTTTCTGTTCGATACTGTTTTTTGTTGCTTTGAAACATCAGAAGAAGAGACCAATAGGGGAGACTTTATTTCCTTATGGATATGACAATTTGCACCTGAAGAGGGCCTAAGAGAGGAATCGGTCGGAATGTCATGACTGTATAGCAGAAGAAAGGAAAAGATAGAGAATAAAATTGGTATCTCAATGACAGAAACCAACACTGAAATGTGACTTCCGTTACCTGTTTGTCACCATCACATTTGGATAGTATTAGCGAAGAAGGCCGTAGAATGGATCAGCCCAAGCTCCGTGTTAACAAAACAAACAAGAAAATCGCCAGAAATTTTTTTTCTAATGTTAATGACTTATATATGCATGTGATTAATAATTGAGTCATCCACAGACAGGCGTTTCGTTGTATTACAAGTCTCCTGTGTGGCTATAGACTATCCATTCTCCATCTAGTAGAACGAGGTAGGATCGAAACCTTTGCGTCGGTTGAACCCAACCCTACGCAGAACTGGACGGTCAGTAAGACTGAATTTAAGCGATATATTTACTTACGCACAATTCCCTATATATATATATATAGTAAAGTTACATCCTTTCTCTGTCAAATTATTCTCAACCCGTGCCTCCCTGTGTGTGTGGAGAGGTATAACATCATCACCTCAGAAAAAAAAAATCTAGAGACTTCTCACAGAAAATTAGTGGCCAGTTGTGTTGACAACGCCGTAAATCTCGGACTGAGATCGTTAATCAATTCAAGAGAACTGGCGTCGAGAAAATACAACAGTATACTGAATAGCTTGGTTTGTCGGCACGATCTACTAGTTGAAAAATGAAGAACCTTTCAGATTGGAAAACACGAACGCCATGTTGACTTTCCAGCTGTTGATAACGTCCGCCGCTCAGCATCTTGACATTGACATCTGTTCAGTTGATTAGAACCTTCTAATCAATGAATCAACATTTCATTTATCGACCATTAAAAACTAATAGGAAAGTTGTGAATACAAATATAGATATACGATGGTGCTGCACTTTCATCTGGTATTCCCACATTGTAATGGAAAAAAAGTGTTATCGGGGGGTACTGCTGGGGCGCTCTGGATAGGTGGTAATGATGGTTCCGTCCGAAACCACGAGTGTCCACGAAGTAATCATTTGATGAAGGCTTTGTTGGCAATACTACTATTGTATTTTTTCCCATATTTTTCCCAGCAGTATGTGTATGAAATGATGTATGATATTAACATGGACTTCCGCCGCGATTTTCCAAAGGGATGCAAGTTAGAAGGCTATATTTCCTGGTAGGAGGTTGTCACCTATTATTGACAGACCCCCTTCATCTTTGGTAAGAAGGTCTGATCAAAGGGGGGCTGCCTAATGCCCCGTTTATTCCCCCTACCTTGACGGATGCTCATGGATACCAATTGAGGTAATGGTTTGATGTTGTATACTAATCTTTGCATTCTACAAGAAAGTATATAGAATCCATTCGTGCTCACATACACGCTCGCTCACACTTTTCGAATTGGGTTTTTGCGTTTGCTAATTATTAGGTTGATGCAAAAATCCCAAGTGCCATGTTGTTCAAGTTCAATATAAGGGAAATCTTAGAAGTGTATTTGAAGTTCACTCGGCTGTTCGTTGTTTGCACAATTGCTCGGTTGTAACACGTTGTAAACAAGTCTTATGGAGAATTCACATGTTCGGAAAATATGTAACGGATCAACTTACGGAAAGAAACGTAGGTGATTGCTTGAAACATATGTCTCTCTCATCACAAGATATAGAAAAGTCATTCTTAAAACAGGATAGCCACTGGCGAAGAAAATGTTTTGATTGTAAGAATCTAAAAGAAGAAAATTTATGGTAGATCCACGACATTTTTCAACGTTCCAATTTGGACGGAATCTATTGTGGTAGAAGTTTTCATCAGTTTGATGGGGTCCAAAGGGAATTCGTTATTACGAACAGCAGGAATATAGAGAAATCATCTCAAGTAAGTTTCTCAATAATATAACCCAATTTATGATTCAGTTGGGCTAAATATGTCCATTTCTTGATTCATGACTGTCGCATCGGAAGAGACGAATAGACAGAGAATGCATTACCGGCGGCTGTTTAGCTCAATAGTGAGAGCAACGTTACGTTGAAGCAGCTACCCCATCGGCGGCAGATTCGATTCGTGCAGCTGCCCCTCTTTCTTAAATTGTTCATTCTATTTACGTTGTCTAGGTCAAGTGATGTATCAACCATGTAACGACGGGAGATCACCTGAAGTGAGTTCCTGAATAATATGACTCAATTTATGATTTATATATCCATACACTGATCACATACATACATACATACATATATATATACATACATATATATGTATATGTATATATATATATATATATATATATATATATATATATATATATATATATATATATATGATTGTAATTTGACAATTCGAAGATGTATCAGTGAATAACAAAAAGATCAAGTAAAAAAGAATGAAATATGGAAGAATCAAGGATGGAGGGGAGGTAAGAGAAAAGAACCGAATGATGAGACAGAAATGACAGTAAAAAATGCAGATTCCAATACAGATTCGTTTTAGTTCAAATATAACCCAACAACATCAGGAACGACTGGTGTGGGACATAAAGCGAAGAAACTCTTCACCTAACCACACGTCTATTTACCACCCGTCTCTAAGCTATGACCCCCACCTCTCTAAGCTTAGACCACCGCCGTATCTAAGCAATTGCTATGATTTTAGTCAGGAGCGTAACATGGATGCCCCCACCCCAATGGAATAGACCACCAAAAGTTTTTTTTTTTTTTTTGTCGAATACTCATAATGACCGATTTGTTTAACGCGAAGTGTAGCGAAAATAAAAGCTATTTAATCTTGGTAATTATTCATTAATTTGTTTCGTACCGCACATGATTAAATGGAGAGATGAGGAAAATCACGTTACGCCTTGCATGTGAGTAGGCCTTCTGTCCTAAAAAATCTGCATTTGAAGTGTTGACCCACTTGTGGTCCAAGAATCCTACCGTCTGGTTTGTTTAACGTGAACGTGTCGAGGATTAGGAAAGTAAAAGGTATCCAAATTTATGTGAGTATTCATTATTTTGCCTAATGCGGCACGAGGTAAAAGAGGAGGATCAGTAAGATTGTGTTGCACCAATCTGCAATGTGGGCTGGTCCTACCAGCCAAGAAAATCAACATTCAAAATGGCAGCTCTCTCGCGTCTGCTCGGAGACTAGCTTCTGACCGATGTGATATACCTTATTGGCAAAGTCATGAGGTAGACTACTTGGAGGGAAGTTTCCTATAATTACCAAGTTTAGATTAGTATGAGACAAAAGGCCAAGAGGTTCCATGTGGGTAAAGACTGCTGACCTACAAAATCAGCACCTCTTTCGTCGGTGTGTAACACGTGGTTATTTCGGCGAAGAAATAATGGTATTAGTTTGGTCAGGCAGTAGACCGTAGTAGTTAAGCAACCTGTGAGAATCAAACTCACTGCACCAGCTCATGTTCTACAAAGCTTACTAGCTAAGCCATCTGTTTACGGACAGTGTTCTTGAAATCATTCCTATTAGAAACCGTCAATTAAAACTGTCAGAGAAACTACGGACATAAGTTTCTTCAGTTTTTAAGCAGATCTGGCTGGCAATGTATGTATGTATGTATGTATGTATGTGTGGCGAGTATGGGTTGAACCAGTAGGGTTCGATCGCCGAAAATTTCCACAAAAACTGGACCCAAATACGTTTTTGGTGAGCGGGTTCGGTTTGTAATGTAAGTTTATGCTAAATCGGTCCATAATTTTTGCCTGACTGCATTCAAACTTGTTTAATGAAAATTCGGATTTTTCAGTGATCCAACGAAATACTGGAGAAATAACTTTTTCATTGACCTTCCCCACTTCCAACTTTTTAATTGATCACCCACCAACACAGCATGCAGCCTAAAAGACGTTGGTCACGTGGCAGTTTCTATTGGGTGACCAATCAGACCTGTTTTTCTTTCAGGTTTGAAGCTATCAGTGTACACCAGTGATTAACAGAATTTACCAAAGCTCACACGCAGTTTTCATGGTCTCCTTCGAAGTAGTTCCTTTGATCACGAAGAGTAGCGGCACCAATTCCATTCTATCTCCTGTTGACGCGTTCTGTTTGAATTCCCTGAACTTTTGTGGCATTAACTCGTACATACGCACACACTTACACATACATACATATACAGTATCGCCCATAAATGATCACACCCTTACCCCTTTTTATAGAAAGTTTTTCTTTCTATACCAAACATAGCAACAAATGCCAAAAATATATGATGCTGCCATCCAAAAATGAGTACACTCATTTGAAAAATATTCTTTGCAACAGAGTTTCAATCATGTAGACTTAGTTCACCAATAAGACCCGTTTAGATTGTAAAATGTTCAACTAGAAACAAAATTTAAAAAAAAAATCCTGCTATGTTTAGTTTCGAAGAAAATCAACTTTCAATATCATACATATATATATATATATGTGTGTGTGTGTGTGTGTGTGTGCGTGTGGGAGTGCATATAATTTTTGGCGTACATGCTTAAATAGTTTATACGTACGTAATCATGTGTATGAGTGTGCATAAATAGTATATATATATGTAAATGCATTCCTGTTTGTTAAAGGAACACATATTTGCAATGAAAATGTAATCAGGTTAAAAACACAGAAAAGTAGAAGCTGGTGCCCATCTTTTTTAAATTAAATGGAAAGGAATTCACGTTCTGCTCTCAGATATCGTTGAATAAATATGTTTAGATGAGGATTAGAAAGAAAAAAATCAGGTTGATAAAAAGAGAAAAGACAAGAGAGGGCACAAAAAGAACCAAAGTTGAAAATAAAAACCTCACATACAGAAAGGAGAAATTGAATTTAGAAAAACAGGGGATGGGGTAAGGAACAGGTTTGGGTAGTCATTCAATAGAAACTGTCACATGGCCCATACTGTGTTGGGGGTGATTAATAAAAAAATTGGCACAAATTGATGATTAACGGATAAGTTACTTCTCTCGCTCTTTGTTGAGTAGTGATCGCTAAAAAAGTCCGAATTAAGAAAAAAGAAAAAAAATGAAAAAACAGCGCTAATGGATCCGGAAAGAAACTAGGGGATCAATTTAGCATAAACTTTCATTGTCAATTGACCCCCCACTAAAAATTGGATAGTGGATTTAAAAAAAAAAACAGACATAATATTATGTAGACATAATAAGGAGTAAAATGTTGTTTAAATTCTAGCTCACTGCAGACTCCGGTGTAGGCCGTTGGCGTGATACATAGCCAACCGTTTAAAACTGAAGAAACCTATTTTGACAATTTAGGTAGGCAGTTACTAATTTAGGTAGAGCTGGTGTCGGGGACGAATTATTAAAATGATAATCATCATCAGAGGTAGGGAAAAGAGATGGAGAGAAAGACGAGCTAAAATGGAAGAAAAATGCCGATTATTCTCTCCTTCCTAGCTCCCACTATAGCTGAAAAATTATCTCTACAGGGAGGGAAAAATATTCATTACTCTAAGAGAACGAAGAAAAAAAAAATGAGGTCGGAAATTTTGGGGGATGAGCGAGCCATGTACTAACGCGATGAAGTCAGAAGAGTAAAAGAGCAATTTTTGTTTAATGGACCTTGTGAAGTCTTTCCGGAGAAGAGAAATTGTAGAACCCATTCACGTAGCGACGTCGTTCATTTTATATTTATGATGATAATACAGAACCGTCCACTGACCGAGAAAGCGTCAGATTTTAGAAATTTTGAATATCTTGAGAACCGGTTGCGATACTTTGAAGTATCTTGGTAACTAATGAGAAGCGATTTTTTTGTGCATGCATGAATACCCTCCAGTTGGCTTATTAATTTGGCAGCACGACTTCACTGAGTGAGATTGTGTTCTGAGTGACTGTTACTATCACAATGATTGAGCGAGTCATTCTTCACACCTTGTGTTTTTTTTTTCTTTTTTTGCAAAACATTGCCCCATCCCCTGCTGTCTAAACTTGGCTCCTTGCAAATTTTCCCCATGAGATTCCAGACCGTGAGATAGATCAAGGTGAACGCCAAGAGGCAACCGATGGCAATCCCGAAAGGAGACTGGGGCGAGTGTGTAAGGTCCAAAGGGGAGTACTTTAACGGAACTAAGGAGTCGTTGTCCTTGGTGGGTTTTGTTTGATAATATCAGATCGATACTATCTGGAAAAACCTCGTATGTATTAGAAACCGTCCAGCAAAACTGTCACTAAAATTGTCATCAGATTTCTTCACTTATTAAATCAGTCTGGCTGGCTAGGTATGTATGTATCTCGTGTACAGGCCTTGCCATTATAGCTACATTATCATTTATTTCTTACTATGTTTAGAGAAAACATTTTTTTGTTTTTTGATGATTCCACTTCTACATAGGTTTTTGGGGAGAGTTAGCTTTACAAGTTAGTTAGATTTATGCTAAATTTGTCCCTTAGTTTGTGTCCAGTAGCATGCACGCTTTTTTCCCTCTAGTTTGGAATTCGTCAGTGGTCACCATCCAACAAAAGTTGTGAGATTTATCATATCTATTGGTCAACTTTTTTTACAATTTTTTCAAATCAATCATCTCCAACACGGCATGCAGCTAAATCACGTTGGTCACTTAACGGTTTCTATTGAGTGACTAACTAGAGTTGTTCCCTTTTTATTTTGGAAGTAAGTAACGTTGTCTTTATTTATCGGTACTTACTAAACTCTAGCTAGTCTGGCATAAGGCCATATTTGTAAGGCACCTAGGAAGGAACTCACTACGTCTGCATACTGATCTGAGAAACGAGCAATCGTATCTTCATGTACGCGTATATCCTCGAGCTCGTGTCTGTACAAATTACACGTAAATCAACTCATAAGAAATGACGAACGGTTTTTCCTCTCTTGGAATATGAAGATTAAATATTTTCGTGGCATCATCTCAAAGATATTTTTTACGTATGAATTTAGTTTCTATTTTATTTTTTTGGTTCATTCTTAATCCTCTCCCCAGGCAACGGAGGACATCTTTTGGATCAGTCTGTGTTGGATCAGGAAAACAGTCTGAAATTCTCTGCCTATCCTCTTTTAAAGAATTTCATGAATCAAGGAAGCAGACGTGATTTTTTAATGACATTCTGGGCGATTTGCTTTTGTTTTAATGAGATTAAATTTCAACCAGGATTTCAAGGAAATCATGAAAAATACAATTCTATGAGTCGTTTCCTATAACTCTAATACTGATATCATAAGTTTGAAATTAGATTAAATTTCAACCCGGATTTTAGGGAAATAACGTAAAAACACAGTTCTATGATTGTTTTCCTGTAAGTTTCATGATGATATTTTTAGTTTGATATTAGATTCAATTTCAACCCGGACTTGAGAGAAATCATAAAAAAACAATTGACTAATGGTTTCTCACAGCATTTATATAGATATTTAATTGGCTTACCTTAGTCTGGAGAAACTTTGGTAAGAATGAGAAATAGGCTGAAGAAAATTGGGATATATCAATCTTCAAAGTATGGAAGACACAAATGCATTGAAAGTTCAATATTCGAAACCGTGGCTTTGACTTGGGCTTGAACACCGACAAAAGTTCACGTCATTGAATTGACGTTTCTTTTTTCGAAAATATCGTCGACTGAATGGCCCACGAATGTCAGCCAGGGAACTTTGAAGGTCTCGAGAGGACTGTAGGAAATACGGTTGTAGAACGAAGATTTTATATCGCAGTAGGAAGTTGACTGACTCGATTTAGACTTCACCACGTAATGCAGGGCCCATATGTACTACAGCATAGATATCAGGTTGCACTGAAATATCAAAGTACGTGTATCAGAGATGTGAAAAACATGTTGCCAATTGTTTTAGCAAATTATTGACCCGTATCTATGATCTCATCTTTTGCAATAATTTCTTATATTTATCACATAGTCGGGTGCATTTATGAAAAAAAGCACTAAGTACATATTGGCAAATGAAAATTTCTCACTGGTATTTTTGTTGTGCAAAGTGTGCTCAATAGCTGACTAAAAGTCTATCACAGTCTGACCACAGGAAAGGTATAAATTTCAAGATTGCATCCAGGATGGTCGCTAAATCCTTACAATGAACATTACTCGTTCATTATTTATCGAAAGTTTATCATAGTCTGACAACTAGGAAGGTATGAACTCTAAGCGGGCGTCCATTTTGACCGCCATATTAGTGGGCTGCATTCATGAAGATCCACCTTATCCTCCAAAGAGAATCAGTTGAAAAGTTTCTCAACAGTTTTTTTTGTAGTATCATGTGTGCTGAATGACTAAAAGTCCATTGCAGTCTGAACACTGAGAAATGTGTACTTTTAAAGATGGCGTCCAAAATATCCATTACTCACAAATTATTCACGCTAGACAAGTTTTCCCAATAGTTCTTCGTAGTATAAAGTGTGCTCAATGACATATCAAAAGTATATCGTAGTCTGACGAACAGAAATAAATAATTTTCAATACGGCGCCCAAGATGGTTGACCATCGCAGACATTATACTTATCCATTTGTCAAATTGTGATATACTTTTGATATGTTATAGAGCGCACTTGATATTACAAAAACCGTTGCAAATTAATGTACTAGTAATTGGTAATTTGAAAATTTGGCGGCCATTTTGGACGCCGTATGGGGAAAAACATTTTTATTAGACAGTCAGAGATATACTTTTGATGTGTCATTGAGGACACTTGATACTACAACGAACTGCTGGAAATACTTGTCTAAAGTGAATAATATAAAAATATACGAGTGATGGACATATTGAAGATACTGCAACCATCTCGGACACCATCTTAGAAATTACACCTTCCCATCAGACTCAGGTAGACTTTTATTATGTCATTCAACACACCTGATACTACTTAAAACCGCTGTAGAACTCTTGATTGCGATTTTTTCGGCAAAAGCAATTAGAATTAAGATGAAAGAATTACAAGTGAGGAATTGATAATTGTTAACAATTCTTCATCTAATGGAAAAATAACTCCAGAGGATATTACTGAGCGCACAATCACTTCACGATATAATGAACACTAGAAACATAAGAGATTTTCGGTTTTTCAAGGTGACGTATTTTTGGTCAGTCTGTAGATGGGATGAACCAGTGTGTTCATCACATGAGTAATTAGGGATGATCAATCAAAGGAAAGTGGTGGGCATTAGAGATAATGGTCAGATGCTGAGAAGTTTGGTACCCTACCATCAGCTCATCAGATTTGTTCTGATTTGAACAATTTTCTTACAGCAGACAAGTAAAGGTTTACAAATCGCCCAGCTAAGAGTTTTGTTTAAACTGCCTCTTATCAAACATGGCAATATATCCGTTACGTTTCAGGTGGAAAAGGTTACTTAGAGTGCAAAAGGAAAATCAATTGAGAAAAAAAAACAGGTCTAGTTAGTCACTCAATGGAAACCAACGCATGGCCAACGTTTTTGGGGGGTCTGCATGCAATGTTTGGGATGATCAATTAAAAAATTGGAAAAAAGTGTGATGAGCAGTGATCACTAAATGGTAAGGATTTTTAACATGAAAAGAGCGTGATCAAACGAGGGTCCGATTTAGCATGAAATCACACCAAGAAATAATGTTTTTGTGTTGTAAATATTAAAACTTACTTACTCAAGCTCCATTGGAGCTGCTTGTACGGGTGAAATATACATCCATAGCCAGCCAGACCAATTTGAAAACTAGAGAAACCTATTTCGGTTGACATTTTTTTAGTACATATCCATTAGACAAGAGACATTTCTGATATTCACTGGTGATTGTTGGAATAACCAAACAGCGTCCATTTCATGGGAGATGGGACTCATTGTAGACCAAGACGAAAAGGTTCATGAATGCCGGTGAAAAAAGGTATTAGGCAAATTTCATGACCAAGTGATTCTCTTAACATGTAACCCAATTGAATAGGACTAAACAGATATGTGAATCGGTAAATACAATAATTTTATTCAGGTTTGATATATTGTATCTACTTGTTGGCAATTCAGTACGAAAACACATGAGACATAACCACATATTGAAGGGTAAAGCATTGCAACCGACGATCTATTATATCAGGGGATAATTTGATTTCATACACACACGTATATATATATATATATATATATATATATATATATATATATATATATGCATGTGTGTGTGTATGATCAGTGTTTGGATATAATTTATATGTATTATAGATAAAATATGCGTATGTGTGTGTATGTATATGTTTACGTGAGCATGATATAGATGTATGTCTCTCTATATATATACATATATACATAGACATAGATAGATAGATAGATAGATAGATAGATAGATACCAATATATTTTCATATATATATATATATACATGCATACATGAATATGTACGTACATAGATGCATACATACGCGTTAAGGAACACATATGCATATACATGTATCTGTATACATCAATTGATCTATATATGTGTTTTTTGTGTATAGATGTATGCCTTTTTTTCGTATGATTACATATATCATCATGTGTTGCGTACAGACCTGTTATTTTGCGAGCAATGAGCTGGTAATACGTCCCTTGCACCGTTAACTGATTAAAGGTTTATGCGAGAAGATGCTATAATTTACTTGATTGGTACTCATATGGCTTGTTACTGTGCCTTCCTCTCATTCAATTACAGCAGTAAAGAAGCCCGCCATCTCAGAAATGCTAGTTTAATGTAATATACCAAAATAAAACGGTCCACAATACAAAATAATTCCAATATACGAATGTATATCATTGGTTTTCTGACAAATATTGCCCTGTTTCGGAACGTAATGATTATCATTGATTATATATATATATATATATATATATATATATATATATATAAAATGTGCATATATGTGATCCGATAGAATGATTACGAATTGCCTTATATTATAAAGAAACATTTCTTTGAAATGATCTCCTGTCGCAGTTAATGTATCACACGTCCTAAACAACGTTAGTAGAATAAACAATTAAAGAAAATTTCCTGCAGAAGACCCATTTCTTTAATTGTTTATTCTGTTTACGTTGTTTAGGGCGAGTGATGCATTAACCGAGTGATGGCAGAAGTTCAAATAAGTTTCTAGACATTATAGCGCAGTATATATATATATATATATATATATATATATATATATATATATATATATATATATATATATATATATATTAATATATAATTTTGCTTACCACACGATGTTTTTAGAATATCTTTTCTTAAGACGGGGTGTTTTTCTCGAGGAAGACAGTTATAGATTTGAAAATTAGTGGAAATAAAAACCGGAATTCGTCACATGACCGACCTTTTTTTGGCAATATGATTAGTTAGGAATGATCAATTACAAATATTGGAAAACGAAATGATCAATGAGCGAATTACTTCTCTCATCTTTTATAGAATAGACAAAAACATCTTTATAAGTATCGTTTTCTCTCTCACATATATATACATATATATATATATATATATATATATATATGTGTGTGTGTGTGTGTGTGTGTGTGTGTGTGTGTGTGTGCATGTGTGTGTGTGTGTGTGTGGCTCTTAAAAATAAAATAAAAGTCCGTAGTATGCCTTGTTTGTGCCTTAATGTGCATTGGATTTCCGGATTGTTGCCCGTGTGAGAAGAAACATGGAAGCTTGGATTTCATCTCTCTCTCTCTCTCTCTCTCTCTCTCTCTCTCTCTCTCTCTCCCTCTCTCTCTCTCTATATATATTTGAACTATCGAGAGTGAGACAGACTCAGGAGTGAAAATGGATGGAAGTAAGGTTTATTCATCAGTAAATGTATTCATCGATGGTCTAGATTATATATACATATATATATATATATATATATAGATAGATAGATATAGATATAGATATAGATATATAATCATAGAAGTACATTTTTGTTGTAAAAATGTATTGATTTATACGAATGAAATAAGCCCAAGTGAATCTGCATAATGAAATTTTGTGAATATTCTAAGACTGGTGAATCTAGTGCAGTCAGTGAGATAGCTTCTTGGCAACCAGGCGGTCGTTAGTACAAACCATGATGGGGGGATTTGGGTTTTACATATAGGTTTAGACCTTTAAGTTTTGTTAGAATTGTTCTTGTTCTTGTCCTGCTAAGAAAAACGAACTCAACTCTTGCCTTCGTGCTGGACTATGACAATATATATGTATATAAGAGCTCGATATCAGGGATACAGCAT
This sequence comes from Thysanoteuthis rhombus, assembly GCA_963457665.1. Taxonomy (NCBI): domain Eukaryota; kingdom Metazoa; phylum Mollusca; class Cephalopoda; order Oegopsida; family Thysanoteuthidae; genus Thysanoteuthis; species Thysanoteuthis major. The sequence goes on along the minus strand of OY735227.1, from coordinate 18,568,344 downwards.
ATATGAATAGGAGTACGAAGAAAATTCAGGGCTTCGCAGTGACTTCTTATCAGTAATCGTCAAACGGTCTCGCACGAAACATGAAGTCTCTGCGAAGTACTGAATTTTATATATATATATATATATATATATATATATATATATATATATATATATATATATATAGCAAAATAAGCATAGTCTGATATTCAGATAATTTTTAGCGAGATGAAAACACTTCTCAATCGAGCCAGTGGCAAATATTCATGTATTGCAGTATTCAAGGAATAGGTTCTTAGTATAATCCAACATAACAAATCAATGATAGGTCCCTCAGTGAGGATTGAACATATAAAAATGATCTGCAACACCAACATCATATTTACCAAGTCTACCATAGTAGTGTAGAAGGTCCGTAAGCTGGAAATTGAGAAGGGGAGATAATCGCATCACCCATCTTCCGAATCACGGCATCAATGTGAAATTTGTAACTGTTCCAGCCACTTGATAAGCCATTTGCTTAATTCAGTCTGGCACAAAAACTAATTAGTGAAACACTGCGTAAGAATCGAACAAGCTCGTAATAATCCACGAGCCTAACATAATTAATATTCAAAACACACATACACACACGCGTACATAGGCTCTCACACTGACAGATAAACATGTACAGTAAACCTTCGATTGAAGATACTAATAGGGAACGGGCTGACAGTCTGAGTACTTGGAAAGAAACTAAAACCAGCTTGGCTTTATTAGAATTTAAAAGGTTAACAAAAAAGAAAAATTAATTTCTCCATACAGTATTATTCCAAAACTACGTGTCTCATTCCAATTCCTTTACTAAGAGTTCCCATGAATGGAATTCGCTAACTTTAGCCAAACAAGTCGGCATCAGTTGCGAAAGCGAATTTTATCATCAGTTTTTGCGCTCATGACGTCATTATTTATTTTTTAGTAAGGTCATTTTATTACAGTGACGGACTGAAATAAAGTCAAAACTCAAAGAGTAGGAATCTGACAGTTAAAATCAATGAAGACAATAGTCAATGATTAACGGTTGACAATCCTTCGTCGAATCTAAAATTAATATGGTATTAATACTACTGGTGCAAGTAGTACACGTAAAAACAATATCAAACACGGCGCCGAGAGATCAGGGAAAAATTAAGGTTTCAGTTTGATCTTTTGCCAACTAGTAACTCAATTGATAAAGCAGTTGTCGTACATAAGCAAGCCTCCTGGAATAAGAAAGGTGTGATTTCGAGTCTCACGGAGACTTTTGATCTGCGCTCACTAAAGAAGATTGAGGTCTGAGTGGTTGCAACAAAAAGCAACTAAAATTAAGATGGGGAAAAATGCGAGTATTAAAAATCGATAATGGTTGAGGATGCTTCATCTAATAAAAATTCCAGACAATATTACTATTTTCCCCCCTCTTGTCTTTCTGAATTTTTGTCTGAATGTCAGTTTGTTTTTTTGAAGTCCTTAGTCTCTTTGTCAATATGTCAGTCTGTCAGTCAGTCTACCCGGAACAATGCGTTTCATCTCGAAAACAGAGAATGTACCGAACGAAGTATGCATCAGCCTAGGACCTTGCGCGTGACGTCATCGTGTGCATCACTTATGCAAGGAGGTAGGGGAACCCCGAACACAATGGTTGTGAATGATGCACTTGGTTGCAACAAGGAAATGACGAATTCTGGAACGTTCTGCAATAGACAGCAGATTAAGCATGGGGCGAAGAGGTGTGGCAATGAGTAGAAGCTTGAAAAAAAAAATCACACAGATGAGAGAAAGAAACTCAGAGTGAGTGCCACAAAGAGGTAGAAAGTAAAGTTAGGAAAACTCATTCAATCATATTTTTTTTTGCTTGCAGTCATGCTAATCAAAGGTTTCAGGGATGTAGAACAGGGTCGGATAAAGGCGTCTGGGATGGGGTGGGGTGAGGTTGTGGCTTGGCACTTATAAAATTTTGGTTTCACAAATGTTTCAAATTGTACATATTTTTATGATTTTAGAGATTCAAATTTCTCAAATGATGTGGAATATTTTTTTTAGTGGGTCCCAAATTTTTCGCAGACCCTAGGCACTGCGCCTATTGTGTCTAATTGATTATGAAACGCTGAGGTAGAGGACTCTAGCCTTTGTTTTGCGTTATTCAGCTTTGTGTAGAGATCGGTGTCCCTCTCCAGAGGCTCTCTACATGATTCCCAGCTGCTTATGGCATCTGGGATTCTCAGACGATCATCCATCCAGATTCTGACTCGACTAGACGTTGTTTAACTTCGTTGATTGCACGAGAACCAATGTGTTCAACGCAATTCGACATTTAGGATGATAAGAAAAAGACAGGAATTGGGGTAATAAAAGTATGTACTAAGATTGGCTTAGTATGGTAGAGGACAGCTAATGTTGAGCACTAAGTAAAGATCGAACTCTCTACTGGTCTATAAGACACGCTCACTAATCATTACTCCACAGCAAAAAGCCCCAAAAGAAGTTGGTAGAGGTTGAACACTGCTAATCCAAGATTCACTTCGCCGGTAGTTTTTTATGGTTCAGGATCGTGATTTGAATCTAGTCTGGAGAAAAATATTTCAGCTGGAAATCGACACCTGAGAAAAAGAATCGTTTAAAATGCCCCCGATAAAAAGAAAAAGAAGTAGTGCCCTTTCACTGGCTGCAGCATCAGCCTTCCTTGTCCGGTCTTCACATTTCACGAATTTCTCTTTCTCAGCTAGTTCTTCGAGGTTTGCAATTTGTGAATTAAAATGAAAAGAGGCGACAAACAAAATGGCGTCACTCTCTTCACCATACGGTAATCTACCCGAAGCTGTAAAGAGATGATACGGACTCAGCTTGAACTTGGTTGGTGGAGTCTATTTTCCAGCTCTTCCATAGATATAAGTATAACTCAACTTAAATTGCATGTAGATACATTTGGGAAGTACATTTACAATAATAATAAGGGTAAATATATAATTGTTTTTGTTCATAACATATACATTATGTTTTAGCGGCATCAGAAGGCGTTTTTCTTCTAATCTGCTCATTTTTTTTTTCATGCAAAGCATTTCTATCATTAAAAAGTCGAATAAGCCTGATTTAGGTTTATCCTTGCGTAGGTTGCATTGGTGTCAGTTTCAGTACAGTATAAGTGTCTGGAGATTCGTTGTAGTTGGTAGATGTTGTGATCTATCTTGCCGAGTTTTGCATCTTCTATCTTGACAGTTATGTTCTTATTCTCATCTTGATTATTGCACATGATTTTCGTTTTACTAAAGTTCATGTGTAGGCCTACTTTTTTGCTTTCTTCGTTTAGTTCATCTAGCATTAGTTGAAGGTCATGTAGGTTCTCTGCAAAAAGGACAATGTTGTCTGCAAATCTGAGGTTGCTCAGATATTGGCTGTCTATTTTGATTCCTCAATTTTCCCAGTCAATGTTTCAGAAGATCATCTGAAGGTAGGCTGTGAAGAGTATGGGTGAGCTGCTATCACCTAGTCTTATTCTTTTCTGGGGCTGAACCCTCAAAAGAAGAGGATATCAAGCGAAGAATCACTCTGGGATGGCAAGCCTTCGGCAGAGCAAGCTCAACTTTCAAAAACTGGACGATCCCAATAATCCTGAAAAGAAGAGTATACAACCAATGCATTCTCCCGATAGTCACTTATGGAACCTAACCAAAAGACAGACCTACAAACTGAGAAGTATGCAACGTGCGCATGGGAGAATCATGCTCAACCTTACATGGAGAGAACACAAGACAGTATAAAAGGAAGAAAACGGGTGTCCGTGACATCATAGGAACTATTAAAAACTCAAATGGCAATGGGCAGGCCATGTTGCAAGAATGACAGACAACCGATGGACATCAGGATTCACAACCTGGATCCCCAGAGATCACATGCGAAACCAACGCCGACAGAACACAAGATGGAGAGATGAACTGGACAGATTCAGGAAATACTGGCTCCATGACGCCTATGATAAAGAATTGTGGCGAATCCTGGGGAAGGTGTATGTCCAACGACGGACGTTAAAAGACTGATGATGATGATAATATGTGTCTGGCCTAATTGGCGAAGTTTCAATACTGGTTTCAAATTTGACCAAGGATTTATTCAAGCGAAGAGAGGATATAAAACTACCAATATTCATGCAATCCAAGTGAAATCAAACTTTTACTTTTACGAAATCCGAGAAAATTTCGCCAAGTAGGTAATTTTGCTGATTAGGCCTAGTATATATAATCATTTGGTCTGAAGACAATACACATTTGGTCTCTTGCGGTTAAGGACATCTAGCAACTTCCGTACCATCAACCTCACAAATTAAGAAATAGGGAGAGAGCTATTAGAAATGATTGACCAAAACTATCACTAAAACTGTCAACATAGGTTTCTTCAGTTTTACAGTGGGTCTGGATGGCTGGCTATTTATGTACTGCCCGTACAAGCATCACTAATGTAGCTAGATGGCTAAAAATCAAACATTTACACCTAATCTTGTCTTAAAAGAAAGAAGTTTTCCATGGAGAATCAGTTTACAATATACGTTCATGCTAAATTGGTCCCTTGGTTTGTGCCCGGCAGCACTCACGCTTTTTTGAAGAGTAGGGCTTTTTCAGTGATCACAACCCAACAAAAGGCGAAAGAACTAACTTACTCGTCGATCAACCCTTCTCCATTTTGATTTATCATCCCTAACATAGATGCCATAAGACGTTGGCTGCATGACAGTTTCTATCGTGACTAACCAGACCTGTTTTCTATAACATTTAAATACGCACTCGTTCTAGTGCCAAAGTACTGACACAACCATTCATTTAATTTCAGAGAGGCAATTAACTTTTTGTGAGTGTGGGGCTTTTTTTTTTAGTGGGGTTAATTCTTTTGTTCTTGGTTGTTCTCGTTATGTCTCCGTACTTGTCAGCTGTTAGGGAAGCATAAACAAAGCTGGAGATGAGCCATGCCCTCAGCATCTATAGAAGAATTTTTACTTCCCTGTTTCTCTCTCTCTTTGTCTCTTTCCCTAGCTCATCTCCTTCTTCTCTCGCTTTTTCTTGCCCTCTCTTTTATTAGCTCATTCTCTGTCTTTCGTTCACTATCTCTCTGTCAATCTCTTTTTCTCGCTCATTTTCTGTCTCTCGCCCAATCTCTTTCTCTTGCTCTCTCGTCCACTCCCTCCTCTTCTCTCTCTCTTTATCTCTCTCTCTCTCTCTCTCTCACACACACACACACACTTTTCTAAGATGAAAAATAAGGCAGTCTGATGTAATTTGAACGTCAAGAGCATAATTGTCAACACAGACATTCCATTTTATGGAATGTTGATATAATACCAAGGTTAAATAATTATAATATTGATGACAAGAATAATGACGTAAAACAGCAGCTTGGAGAAAAACAACAAACATATGTTTGTTTGTTTGTTTGTTTTCACTCCAATGGGATGATCTCATTGGTTGATGTACTTTCCCTAATATAACAAAAATTACGTCATAGAAACTCTTAAGACTTCGTGTCTGATCATCACACATCAAAACAGCTTGAGTTCAGTTAAGACTTTGAAGAAAATGAAATTAAGAAAATGAAATTACTAAAAAAGATGACCTAATAATGATGATAATAATAATAGCTTTAAGCTCCTTTGTGCGGGTCCATCAATAAATAACACCGTCATTGGAGTTTTTTTTTTTTTAGTTCTTAACTACCATGTTGTCTACCCAAAGATTAATTCCTGATTACTATTTGAAAACTTAAACCTCTTTTCAACTTCGTTCACAGGGGTGAATCAGAAAATAATGCTCTATATTCATCAGATAAAAGTGGTTTCTTTACGTTGACGAAACGATGTCATCGAAAATACAACAATTCTGGTCCCTGCAATTATTCTAAACAAAATGTTATTCCCAGATTCTGATTGCCAAAAATTGTAGTGTCTTTGCGAAGAACCATTATTTATTCCGTTCAACTGAAATTTGATATTCTTCAACCGCTGTAAATTTTACTCGGACTACTACTACTACTACTACTACTACTAATGCTGCTACTGTTGCTTGTATCTATTATAACACTCGTTTATCCGTGTAATCATAAATGACGATTGTCTTATTAATTATAGATAATCAATCATGAATCGTTTTGCTTTTCAACAAACGGAATAAGAGGTTTTGCCAGTCCCAATTCCATCTTTTTCATTGGTTGGATGGAGGGGATCGTCGTGTTGAGGGAGAGGGTTGTGCGCAGCGGTGAATGGCCGGAGAATAAAAAGGAAGAGGAACGAGGACGTGGAGGAATCTAAGACAGTGAAAATAGACTCCCCATTTTTTTTCACCGTGACGGACCGAAAAACCAAGCAACAAATTAACCCAGCAACCAACACACAATATCAGACAAGGGCAACCTCTTTGATGTATCCACATAAGACATTTTTCATCTTTATTAGGGCCCACACATTCGCTTGAAAAATGTCGATCATATTACAGAAAGCAAACTTAATTTCTATTTTAGACAAACGTGAATTACAATGATTATATTATTGATTCGCCAAGCCAAAACAATTGTAATTTTACAAACATGAATGATAGAACAGACTTTCTAGGAAAATTCATACAAGATTCTAGATAAACTACCAGATTGGCTGCAGGCCACAATAAATGTTGCTGCCAGCCAAATCATGGGCCTATGGTTGTCCATTCTTTGTATTACTATAGTTAGATTACTAGTTTAGGACGCCTTGTTGAGAGTGTAATAGCAAGCTCGTCTTGCAGATCATTGAAACTGAGTAATGAGTAAAATCCTCACTGGGTGTCCCATGATAATGACCACGTGTCCAAATTTAGCTGAGTTTACTTGAAAACTCTTGATTATTGTTAATGTAACCTATCATATGACGGGTATAAATTTATGGAACAGAATATGAACACTCTTCATTCACACCGGTGGTTTAACAAATACGGTAGAAACTAGGTGTGAGGGCAGGTTTTTCATTGTCAGATTCCTCGAACTTATGGGTATCACTTCGTGTTTGTGTTGACGTGTATGCAGTTTTGTAGGGGAGATAGATATATAGATAGATAGATATGAATAGACTCAGTTATATTGATGCGAAGAAATATTGATTTAAGAATTAAGCTTTGATAGGGAATTGTGGGGAGAGCAATTAGTTTGGTTTGTCATACATGAGCAAATATGTATGGATCGATGTTCGCGCTCAAAACAGCTGAACTACTATGTAATAAACTGTATTCGAATTATACAACACGCAATATATATATATATATATATATATATATATATATATATATATATATATATATATATAAACAAAGGTCTCAACCCTTCCTAGTGGTTCTGGAAGGGATACTGGATAGTCTATAGCCACACTGAATTGTAATACAACAAAAAAGCTGTCTGTGGATGACACAATCATAGATCTTATATATATATATATATATATATATATATATATATATATATAATTCAAATCTGGAATGCAGTGAATATAACACAATATTCAATGGTTCTTTTTCATAAAGTGCTCAATACATTCAACATTAAAGATTGAATTGATTTAGAGTAGAGCTTAAGATAAGCCAAAACAGGGCAGAAACATGAGCATGTTTGAGTAGCAAATCCTTACTCCGCATATATATATATATATATATATATATATATATATATATATATATATATATATATATATATATACTGCAATATACCCGTCAGAAATTACGGGGTTATGTATGGATCGACACTGAGGAGCCTAAAGCTATTTTATTGGGTAACATATTTTTAATGATTGAAAAATCAAAATTCCAACTTTTTTTAAAAGTCTCAACTCGTCTCAAGCTGTTTTAAAACGTGCTAATCAGGTATGAGGTCTTGAGAGTTTTTGTATGTCTTGATTTCTATTGCTTTAGTCATAATACAACGGTACATCAACCAATGAGATCATCCCATTAGAGCGCAAACAAACCTACAAAATAAATGAACACAAAAACAGGCTTATAAGCTCATTATATAATGAGATGTTTTTCAATGAGCGTACGAATATTCTAATCATTGAATGAAGTTCCAATGCATACATGAATGATCTTGTCATTTTTATGAGCATCATGCTTGTAAACACATAATTACTCAATTCTACATATAACAATATGATATGTCCACCCCTTCACTCATTCACACACACACATATATATATATATAGTTTTGTTGATACTGATCAGTCTCACGCCTTTGTGATCGACGGACAATGGCGTTGAACTGATCAATTATAACAAAACTGAATCCATCTAAAATATTGAGCACAATGAACATAGTAAAAGCAACACTATGAAACCGTGAATATATATATATATATATATATATATATATATGAGAGAGAGAGAGAGGGAGAGGATAGTGGGTGGGTAGTACATCCAAGAATGCGATACTGATATTTCTAATAATAAGATCGATAGCGTATTTTCTTGTGATCTCATGGCATGTTCTCTGATAGAAACAAATCTTACAACGGTTTCCTCTTTTTTAATAACCAGATTTCTTTCCGCCTGTCATACAACTTTGATACGGCTTCTCGACGGATAATCTGATATGTCATATTAGGAAGTTCGAAAGACGTCAAGAGTGCCTGGTTAGGTGAGTCTAGTCGAATACATCCTGACAGGGGTTACGGTTCAAATAACCAGACTTTTCGTTACTGTAACAATCGGATACGAATATGTTCAAGAGAAATGAAGGGTGTCCAGTCCATGTGGAGAACAGTTCATTGCAACCTTCTCCACAAATAAAGTCGAAATATTCAAGTATCCGGAAGGATTTTGTTACAGTATCAATCCAATACAAATACATTTGCATTGGAGCCCAGTTCATGCTAAGTTCATTGCAAACTTATACATATCATAACATTTGATGACAAAAAGACCAAAGGGTTGAATATATCTTGAGCTGATACACACACTCAACTTTCTAGCATTCTTAAATTCACGTACATTCATTAGTGTTGCAAAATACTCCAGTTAAATTGTCTTTTACAATATGGTTCAGTTTACGTATATATACATAAATGTATATATTTGTTCATAATTCATTTCCAGTTCGTAAGAATACAAGGGGACTGAGATAGAAAACAGATTATATTCGTTATTGATATTTGAGCAGTGTTCAAAATTCACACAGCAAATAGAGATATCAATATAAAAGAATCTATAAGGCTATACTCGATGAATGTCAACGTATCGTGCCTAGTGCATTCCTCAGCTGAGTGTGTTGAGAGATTTAGTGAATCGTACCCTCTGCCGAGTCGGTAAAGCAAGCAAAGAGACACAATGACTGAACAGATACAGGAAATTCAATTTAATATCTTTGATGAATTTATGGAGACTCACTGTTGTCGTTTCTAAGACTACTTAACGGAAAACTATTATAAAGCTGGTAATTATGGAAACTCCAAGTCCACTTGATCAGCTGATTAGAATTACCCAATCAACATCCTCTTTGGGTTCAACAACTTTATGTAGAAACGCTTTCTGGTTCCACACCAAGAGGACTTTCATAAGTAGACAGGAAGGGAGAACGATTGCATCAACTGTTAATATTCAAGATTGGGCACTTATCCACCTCTCCAAGGGTGAAATGTGACAAGGTTGAATTCAGTGTGGGGATCCTCAAGTATACATGTGGACGGTACTAGAAATTGTCTAGTTCCTTAGGCACTTACCTTCGATGCGCCTCGGGCATCAGGGTTTGACCATGACCCAATGCTTCTAAGTGCAAAGAGAAGGTACTGCCTGGGGGACACCTTCTTGAACTAAATATTACAATTGGCTCGTCTTCTGAAAAATCTTGGGCGTGTAGATTACAAAAGAAAGACTATCCTTGGTGCCAACAGGAGATGATTATGTCAGGGCTAGGGCCTCCAGTTTGATGCCAAAACTTTCTTTACGCACGCCTAGTTTATTTTTGTTGCACACGTTTTAGATCAGAGTTCTTCAACCTATCTTTTTTCCTAATATCTTCCTCTGTTTTTTAATCTTCCAACCCTGACCCTTCAACTCAAGTTTCACCCCCTTGGGGGCAATATTGCTTGCATTGAGAATCGTTAATCTACATAAGTGAGCAGCTTCATGTACGTCTTCCAAAAGGAAGATTGTTTTCCTTTATGTAATGACTTATCGTGCCAAAGCCAAGTTAATTGCATATTAAATTGCTCACATTGGATAACTCAGGACGACCTACGCGTGCTTGCATAATGAAATAATGCAATAAAGGATATGAAAATTGATAATCTAAACACTATTAAATACATATTTTGCAATCCACAAAATGGGAGGTGGTTGATTTTATTTGCTCATTTCAAGAAATCATCAATATAAAACGAAATAATGCCTTTTTCTATTTTTTACGAAAAATCAATTGTATGTGTCAATCTATCATCACCCACTCATCTCACTGTTACTTCATTCGCCTCCTGTTGTCTCTGAAAAATCCGATTTTTCAGCAAGAAAGCGCGCATGCTGCTGAACTTAAAATGTGGGACCGAATCAACGTTAACTTGCATTACGAATTGATCACCCCACCAAAACCTTCTTAGTTAAGGAAGTTTTGACAAAACAATTGTAATAGCTGATGATGATAATTGTGCTTTATGTATAATTTCTGTGGGTGTGTTTGTGAGCGTAAGTTTTTAAAGCATGTATGAATAACTTTTAGAGTTCATATGGCAATGGGCTGGTCATGTTGCACGAACAGACAACTGCTTGGCACCACAATTCACCGAATAGATCATCAATGATCATATGAAAAACTGTGGCCGACAAGAAATCAGATGACGTATCAGAAGGTACTGGCCCCGCAGCAGCGATAATAAAGATGTCTTGCGAATCTTGAGGAAGGTCTATATCCAACGACGGACGTTAAAATGATGATGATGATGATCGAGGGTTATTTTATCTTTTAAATCATTGTTTAAAAAGCTGAACATCATGTTGTGTTGAAAGGGAATAATTAAGCTTAGCTTCGTCAGTTTAGCATAAAGCCATAATAGAGGAAACCTTGATTATGAATACTTTAAACAATGGAAAAGGAAGAAGATTTAAATAAAATTCTTGCGCGTTAGTTGGCAGAGGAAAGATATATATATATATATATATATATATATATATATATATATATATATATATATATATATATATATATATATATATATTGAGAGATATAGATAGATAGATTGATAGATTAGAATATAAACAACTGATGATCCCCAACAAGAGGAAATTTACACATATTACCATAATAACAAAGTATATGCAGAACAATGGAGAAAATTACATAAATTATATTAACAGATATTGGGAAATAAGTGACTTAAGTGGCACAAAAAAAATTATTGTAAAAGTATTTTAATATCTTTAGTCTTTGAAGCTGTAAAGCTTTATATATATATATATATATATATATATATATATATATATATATATATATATATACATATATATTTATATATATTTATATATATATGTATATATATGTGTGTGTGTGTGTGTGTGTGTGTGTGTGTGTGCCTCTCAATGCTGCACACATGAAACTTATTCCTCACGATACCAAAATGGCAAATGCCAGGAATCATCTAACATCCTTTCCTGCTGTCGGAAAGAGAGTGAGACAGAGAGGGGAGAATATGGGGGAGAGAAGGGAGTAAATAAGGGAAAAGAAGAAATATTTTCAAGAACACGAAAGGAAGAGAGAGAGAGAGAGAGAGTGAAAGAGATAAAGACCATGGCACGCTTGGAGAGACCTTGGGCTGGGGGTTGTAATCAAGTAGGTAGGAAGGTGGGAATAACAGCTACCATGTTTTTGCTATTAAACGAGGAGAGACGGCAGAGCTGAAAGGAAGAAAAAAAACGAAACGAAAATAACAATAAACCCTCAGAGAAGCAATGGTAAATGCTACTACCATTTCCTTGCAAATGGCAGTATGTCTATAAAGGAGTTTCGCATAGCTTACACAAGGAGTGTTAAAACGTATTGTTTCCCAAAAGTACATAACTCTAGATCTGTCTGGCGACTCCTTGCAAGGATCCTGTTTACGGGTTTCATTCTACCATTCGTAGATTTACGTACAATCTATAAGAATAACTTCAATTACAACGTCTTTTAGGATATGGTTGAGTCTGTGTTTGCCTCCCAGATAAAGAGACTGAAAATTCGACAGAACAATAGAATTCATTTTGCGAGTGAAAGGGAACAAGTCTGGCGAGTCACTCAATAGAAACCGTCGCGTGACCAAGATATTTTGGCAGCATGCTGTGTTGGGAGTGATCAATTGAACAATTTAAAAAAAAGGGGGATGATCAAAAAATCCCTTTCTTTCCTCGCCTGTTGTTGGATAACTGAAAAAACATTTTAATATTGATGTACATTGTTAACCCCCACTGAAAAAAACAATTGTGGGATTAAAAAAAAAAAGAAGCTTTTCTTAGATATGATAGAGAGTGAATTGAATCGTCAGTTCTCAATCTTCATTGGTATGCCCTGTACGCATGATATATACATAACCAGCCAGAGCCAGACAAACCGAAAAGCTGAAGAAACCTGTGTTAACTGTCCGTGTTCACGTCTTCCAATCCTTCATTTTCTCAATAGTTTCATATTTCTTTGACGATGTTATTCCTAACGCCAACATCGATAAGATAGTAAGATTGTCTTTATATAATTAGGATTGGATGAAATTTGGATAGTTAAATGAAGACTGCTCTCATAGTATACAGTACTAATTTTTAATGTCCGCTCCGTGCAAGCATGCCATACGTGATTCTCTTTCTACCATTCGTAAATTTACGTTTGATCTATAAGAATGCTTCATTTTCAACGATTTTATAAAATATGGCTCAGTCTGTTCTTTGGCCTATCAGAAAATGGTGGTTAGAATTTGGGTTGAAAAAAAAAGAGAAAAATACATGAATGTATTCCCCGTTGTATGAGAGTTTGCCTTACGCCACATCACTTTTTACGTAAGACCCAAGCCGCCATAGCTTTGAGTTTTGTTTCCGAGTATGTGAGGAAACCAAGATTATTCTCTCTCTATATATATATATATTCTTTTTCTCTCTCTCTCTCTCTCTCTCTATATATATATATATATATAGAGAGAGAGAGAGAGAGAGAGAGAGAGACCGTATTGATAATAAGGTTGTTGGATCTTTATGATTATTTTTGGATTAATGAAACAAATACGTCAAAACTTTCATCAATTCTAATCCTCAAATAATTAGTGATACAGCAAATACTGAAAGCCCGTATTAAGAATACACAGAGATGCCAAAATGTCAATAGTAGATAGTAACTCGAATCTTGTATTTAAGTTATGATTCAAGTATTTCTAACTATCCAGAGGGGTCGCAGTTCATACCCGGTTTCTCTTTTCTACTTCATCAAGTGAGAGGAGAAAAAGGGGCTCAGACAACATATTTCCACGAGCCCATCATTAAAATTCGAAGACCCGTTTGTGGCACTCAAGCCACTGTTTGGCCATTCCAGTTCTATATCCATAGCCTGAATAATCAACTTTGATTTGTTGTTTAACAACAAGCCAAAAAAGGCTGCCTTCTTCGTTTATCAAAGCAGTTCCCATTGGAATACCTTCCAGCCGGGTGGGGTCCTCTTGGGACATGAAATTTATGGGTAACAACACAACCCGGCCGACCTCACCGCTTTTCGCTGGATCAAGTCGGCCAAAGAAGCCTGTTTTATTTCAGTTCGACTCGGATCGGGTTTCCAGCAAAACTGAATTTGGGATATCTTTGCGTATGTTTTCTGCTGAGAAATCGTCAATTTGAAAAATCGCACTACAAATTGACAAGAATGACTGTAAACTGTAACCTAAGACTGTCGACGAAGAGTTCTTCAGTTTTTAGGTAGGTTTGACTTGCAGGCTATGTATGTATCACGCATACAGGCTGCAAAAATGGAGCTTTTTGGTTGAACATTTCAATATTCATTCCTTATGATGTCTAGCTGTGAAAATGAATCCTTTAAGTATGTTTTTTAGTGTGGAGGTTCAATTAACAATGTAAGTTCATGCTAAATTGGTTTCTTAGTTTGTGTCTGGGTGTGTTCATACTTGCTTTTTGAAAATTCAGATATTTTTCATAAATCACTGCTCAACAATATGCGAGAGAAGAAGCACCAATGTCATAAGCCATCGCAGTTCAACGGCTGGACAAAGGCGATGGGCAGCTCCTTCAATGCCGACTGCAACTGAGCCCATCTTTGCCATGTTACTTGTTTTCTTTTTTCTAGTTTTAGGAAAACTCTCCCAACCAAAAAGGTTTTAGCGGGCTGATCAATTCACAATGTAAGTTAACGTTGATTCGGTCCCATTTTTTTGTGTTCAGCAGCGTGCGCACTTTCTTGTTGAAAAATCGGATTTTTCACTGAGACAACAAGAGGCGAAAGGAGTAGAATTCACTGATCACTGCTTTTCCAATTTTTTTTGATCATCCCAACACGACATGCTGCCAAAAGACATTGGTCACATGACAACTTCTACTGCGTGACTAATCAGACGTTTCTTTTTCTAGGTAGGTTTGTTCTTTTAACCCATTTAGTGCAAAAAGAAAAAAGTGCTTTATTGCGATTATTTAACAGCAATGACATAAACCTCGCAATCACAGTCAATAATCAAACAACTATAGCGTTAAAATTTGAAGTCATGTATGAAATATGCCACCGAAGAATAAAATATGGTCACAATAATTTTCATCTGTGATATCTCAGGCGTTTTCCATTGAAAAACATCTGATATAAAGTAAAATATCCGGGAACATCAAGATTTTGGAGAATCTTCTACTTGTTATTAATGACTCCGTCAGAATATAATTATAAGGTAAAAAAAGCTTCCTGTTTTTACCAAAAAAAAAAAAAGAAAAGATTAGAGGGCGCCCAGTGGAGCACTGATGCCATTTTATAATCTATAGACAAAACGGTTTACCCAGGAGCATTGGAACCAACAAACACAAAAACACATGCATATACAAAAAAAAAGAACATTTTGCCATTTTCTTATGGATACGATTGTTCAATGACAAGGTACATCAATAAGTCCATAACCTATTGATGCATAAAGCAGTGATCTATCTATTGACTTCCAATTTTCTTCTTGTCGAAGTTCAGTCATACTTATATATCTAGGTTCATTTTCCCCTCTAACACTTTCTCTATATACATACCATATACATATATAATAATTAAATAACTGAGTCATCCTCAGATAGCTGCTTCGTAGTATTACAACCCTTCTGTGTGGCTATAGGTTATCCATTATCCCATCCAGTACCACGAGGTAGGATCGAAACATTCGCTTTAGACCCAGAGGCTGGCATCTTTCTCTGCCCAATGCAGAACTGGACAGTCAGTAAGGCTGAACTTAAGCGATATATTTATTTACGCACAATTGCCCATTCACCAGAATGCTCTATTCTAGAGTTGGAAGAGCATTGCCTTTGGCTTATAATGAACGAGTTAACTTACTTGAACGGTGCCCAATTCTGAATAAAGGAACATTATTGAAAAAATCTCAAATGGCAGTGGGCTGGCCATGTTGCAAGAATGGTGGAAAAATGATGGACACCACGACTCACGACATGGGTCCCCCGAGGCCGGCAGAATATTAGATGGAGAAACAAGCTAAACAAATTCAGGAAATACTGGCTCCGCAACGCCCATGATAGAGAATTGTGGTGAATCCTGGGGAAGGTCTATGTACTACGACGGATGTTGAAAGACTGATGATGATGATGATGATGATGATGATGATGATGATGATGATGATGATGATGATGATGATTGTGCGCGTGTTTTTATGTGTGTGTGTGTGTGTGCTTAGTCTATTTCATCATTTGAATTGTAATTATCGGTATATGTATATATTATGCAAACGATACAAGTGCCAAATACCCATTCGTACTTTATTGGAATGGAAATAGAACATTTCAGTCAGTGTACAACCTGTGATTTAAGAAGTCTATACCCGCTGGAGCAGCAATTCTTGAGCATTTATACAGTACTGATACTTATGTTCCCGATATCCGGGTTGGGGAAAGTGACCCGTTACAAACAGTCGAGATATAATTCTCAACATCATTGTTATTATCATAATGACAAATCTCTTTGAACAAAGGCCTCTCCCACGTCTTCCTCGATAACCCGAGTGTCTTCATTGCACGCATACAAACGAGCAAATGTATCGTTTCGGTTGTTTTCTCTCCCATACACAAACACATATATATAAGAGAGAGAGAGAGAGAGAGAGAGAGAGACGTACACATACATAAGCACATGCACGTATATATATATATATATATATATATATATAAACACACTCACATGCATAAACACACACACACATACATAAACACACACACATATATATATAGATATATATATATAAACACACTCACATGCATAAACACACACACACACATACATAAACACACACACATATATATATATATATAAACACACTCACATGCATAAACAACACACACACACACATATATATATATATATATATATATATAAACACACTCACATGCATAAACAACACACACACACATATATATATATATAAACACACATACACATATAAAGCACTCTCACACATATATATATATATATATACGATAAATCAAATACAGTTTTATGTGTGCAAACATTTATAGTTAGATGCTTGCACACCCGATGTTAATGTAAGTAAAAGTATCTAAAAAATTGGATAGTTTCCCAATGACTACGTACCAAACATTGCCTGCTTGTTTAATAAATTGTCTCGTAGCATTGGATTGTATTTTGTTCAGTTGTCTGCCAATAGTTTGGTCAGCATTGAAGCTTTATAGAAAATGGATGAAGGCAGACAGTAACACTCTGCAGTCTGTCTTTGGCGGGAAAGTGGAAGGTGTTCTGGCGTTGATGATAAGATACACATGGGGAGGTCAATTGCGCCTGGACTAAAATGCAATATATACAATGAGGAAGAAAAGAATTTTAAACAGAAGGAGAAAGGAAAGAAGGGGAAAAAAAAGGAGAAGGAAGGAATGGGGGAGGGTAAGAGGCAGAGAAGAAGAAAAGAAGGGAGGGAAGGAGTGAGTAGAGAAGGAAGGAAGGTCAGGTAGAAGGAGGGGAAGAAGGAAGAGAAGGGGGATAATAATGAAGGAGTGGAGAAAGTGGAACGAAGGGAAGAAGGAAGGAAGGAAAGAAAGAGGAAGAAGTTGTAACAGAGGAGAAATGAAAAAAGGGAAAAAAGAAGGGAGTGGAAATGAAGGAAAGAAGGTGGATGAAAAAAGGAAAAAAGGGGAGAACAACGGGAGATAGAACTAAGGGACAGAAAGGGTGAAAACAGACGGAGGATTGATAAAAGGGGAGGAAAAGGAAGGATTGAAGGGAGTTAAAAAGGAATGTAAGAAAAAAAGACAGAACGTAAGAGGAAGGGGGAAGGTAGGACGGATAAGTGTAGATAGGGATGTATAAGGTGAATAAGAAAATATATTTGCACTAAAAAAAACGGGGAAATTGAAATGAAGGAAAATATATTCAGTAAGGAAAAAATGATATAAGTAATGTTACAGAAATGAAAAAACATGTATAAATATACTCATACACACACACATATATGAAACATATATATGCATGTATGAAACTAATATATATATATATATGAAACTAATATACATATATATAAAACTAATATATGAAACTGATAATATATATATATATATATATATATATATATATATATATATATATATATATATATATATATATATATATATATATGAATAAAACTAATATATATATGTGTGGAAATAATATACATATATATGAAACTAAAATAGATATATGAAATAAATATAAATATATGAAACAAATATATATACATAAGAAATTAATGTATATATGAAACTAATATATATATATATATATGAAACTAATATATATATATATAGGAAACTGATATATATATGAAACAAATTTATATATATATATATACATATAACTCAAATATATATAAAACTAATATATTTATATATGAAACTAATATATATGTATATGAAACTAATATATATATATATATATATATGAAACTGATATATATACACATATATAAAACTAATATGTATATACAAAACTGATATATATATATATATATATAAAACTAATATATATATATATGAAACTGATATATATATGTAACTATTATATATATATATGAAACTAATATGTATAGATAAATATATATATATATATATATATATATATAAATAAAACATAATATATGTATGTGTGAAAATAATATACATATATATGAAACTAAAATAGATATATGAAAAAAATATAAATATATGAAACAAATATATATACATATGAAATTGATGTATATATGAAACTAATATATATATATATATATATATAAATATATATATACATATATGAAACTAATATAAATATGGAACTAATATATAAATATGAAACTAATATATAAATATGAAACTAATATACATATATAACTAATATATATATATGAAAATAATATATATATATATGAAACTAATATATGTATATATGAAACTAATATATATATATATATGAAGCTGATATATATATATGAAACTAATATATACATATATATGAAACTGATATATATACATATATATAAAACTAATATATATATATGAAACTAATATATATATGAAACTAATATATATATACATATGAAACTAATATATATATGAAATTAATAAATATATATACATATGAAACTAATATATATATATATATATATGTATATATGAAACTAATATGTATATGAAACTAATATATATATATATGTATATATGAAACTAATATATATATAAATAGATATATGTATGAAACTAATATATATATGAAACTAATACATACATATGAAACTGATATATATATATGTATATGAAACTGATCCATATATATATGAAACTAACATATGAACGTATAAAACTAATATATATATATAAAACTAATATATGTATATAATACTGATATATAGATATAGAAAAATAATATATATATATTTATAACTAATATATATATATATATATATCTGTTTATAACTAATATATATATATATATAACATCTAGATATATATATAACATCTCTATATATATAACTAATATTATATATATATATATATATCACTAATATATATGTATTTTTATATCTAACTAATATATATATATTTATATATAACTAATATATATATATATATAACTAATATATATATAACTAATATATATATATATATAACTAATATATATATATATAACTAATATATATATGTATATAACTAATATATATATATATATATATATATATAACTGATATATATATATATATAACTAATATATATATATATATAACTAATATATATATATATATAACTAATATATATATATATATATATAACTAATATATATATATATATATAACTGATATATATATATATAACTAATATATATATAACTAATATATATATATATATATAACTAATATATATATATATATAACTAATATATATATAACTAATATATATATATATATAACTAATATATATATATATATAACTAATATATATATATATATATATAACTAATATATATATAACTAATATATATATATATATATAACTAATATATATATATATATATATATAACTAATATATATATATATAACTAATATATATATATATATAACTAATATATATATATATAACTAATATATATATATATTCATATATAACTAATATATATATATATTTGTATATATATATATAACTCATATATATATATATATTTGTATATATATATATATATAACTCATATATATATATATATATTCGTATATATATATATATATATAACTCATACATATATATATATTTGTATATATATATATATAACTCATATATATATATTTGTATATATATATATATATATATATATATATAACTCATATATATATATATTTGTATATATATATATATATATAACTCATATATATATATATTTGTATATATATATATATATATATATAACTCATATATATATATTTGTATATATATATATATATATATAACTCATATATATATATTTGTATATATATATATATATAACTCATACATATATATTTGTATATATATATATATATAACTCATATATATATATTTGTATATATATATATATATAACTCATATATATATATTTATATATATATAAAACTCATATATATATATTCTTGTGTATATATATATATAACTCATATATATATATATTTATATATATATATAACTCATATATATATATTCTTGTGTATATATATATATATATAACTCATATATATATATATATTTGTATATATATATATATATATATAACTCATATATATATATATAATTGTATATATATATATATATAACTCATATATATATATATAATTGTATATATATATATATATATATATAACTCATATATATATATATAATTGTATATATATATATATATATAACTCATATATATATATATATAATTGTATATATATATATATATATATATATATATAACTCATATATATATATATATATTTGTATATATATATATATATATATGTAACTAATATATATATAAATAAATATATCTATATATATGTCTGTTGTTTTCATTGTGGCCGTTGTGATATCGGCGTAGTCCTGGTTGACTGATTATCGTACATATTCCTGTTCGTTTTGTTCTCTGGCTGCCTGGAGTAATAGAATAACTTCTGGTCACTTAAATAGTAACTCATTTCACTGTCGGTCACTCATGGACGAATTGCATCTACTGGATCACTCTCGTTGATAATAGCTACAATCACTCCTTCCTCAACAAAGCTCCACTCAGAGAGCAACTTTCCGAATTAGAAGCGGCAGAAGGTAACGTCTCTGTTATAGCAGTAACGTAAAGAAGACAATAAGCCGAAAAACATCGCCTTGGGAGCCTCGTCGAGGAACACAGAGCAGCAGGTTTGTCTTGCATATTATGACTGAAGCAATAAGACCCTCACTTGGTTCTCCAAGAGTGTATTGTGCAAGACTGGGCTAAATTTACTAAATATCTAGGGGCCCAGCACAATATTGTTGTAGTTAGAAAACTAGACGCATAGGCTTTTGCTTTTAAAGTTAGAGCAATCCAGTCGGTTTGTTAGATATTTTTGTCTTTTGCCACAAGAATCTTAGCATAGTAAAGATCTTGAGCGCCTCGAAGTAGTGTTATATTGTAAGGTTGGGTGGAGTATCAAAGATTTTAGAAAGATCGGAGTCTGTTGATAAACAGGAAAAAAACTCATCCCAAACTGAGATCAGACTTATCTAGAAAAGATTGTTGTTTGATGTTGAAACAAACCTATCATAAATGTACGACTATGAAACAGTAGAGTAGTAATTTTAAAAACCTTAACTACTCTGGGAACCCTTTTCAATTTTTTTGTGAACCCACTCAGAGATCAACTTCCCTCCCTCTCTCTCTCTCTCTCTATATATATATATATATATATATATAGATGATGGAGTAAAGATTTACTACACAAACACATTTATGTTTCCTCAATGCTTCTTCAGGGATTCGCTTGAAGAAGCCTGAACAGGGCAGAAATGTAAATGTGTTTTTGTTTCATATCCTTACTCTATTACATTTTAAGCTCTACTCTAAATCAACTTGATGTTTAATATATTGAGCGCTTTATGAAATGAACCCATCACACATCGGATATTGTATTATATTATATTCCTTATGATCCTAATAATCCTAAAAGGAAGAGTATACACCCAATGCATTCTCTCGATAGTCACTTATGGAGCTGAAATATGGAACCTAACCAAGAGACAGGCCTGCAAACTGAGAAGTATGCAACGTACTCATGAGAGAATCATGCTAAAACCTTACATGGAGAGATTACAAGACAGTACAGTATATAAGGAAGGAAACAGGTGTCCGTGACATCATAGAAACTATTGAAAAACTCAAATGGCAATGGGCAGGCCATGTTGCAAGAATAAAGGACAATCGATCGACATAATGTTTCACAACGTGGATCCCCAGAGATCAAGTGAGAAACCGAGGCCGACAGAACACAAGATGGAGAGATGAACTGGGCAGATTCAGGAAATACTGGCTCTGCGACGCCCATGATAGAGAATTGTGGCGAATCCTTGGGAAAATCTATGTCAATCGACGGACGTTAAAAGATTGATGATATATATATATATATATGCAAACCTTAATGTAAAAGCCATGAAAGAATTGTTTATGTAATGAAAAATTATAAAGTATACTGCTAAAATGTTCCGTTGTTCTACAGAACCCATGGAGAAGTTTGGCAACGCCAAGGGGTTCCATAGAAGATAGTTTGAATACCGCTGCCGTTGACCATTACATTCGAGCTGATATTGATCTTCACTTGGTGTATCATACTCGTGACCGTGTGTCACACTAAACTAATAAATGGTACTCATCGAGAAGTCTACTAACGTTTTCTCATACAACTTTCTCGTGAAACATAACAACAATGGCGAAGACGACAGCAGAATAAAATGAAATGAAAAAAATATCACGGTCGGAGACATGAGGGAACAGTTGTCTTGGGTACAGGGGTGTAGCTAGAGGTATGGAAGCCCAGGGGACTTGGCTTGTCATGGGGCCACCTCTCTCTAACATTTATTGCAATAGTTCCTAACTTGGGGACCGCGAACCGTTCAGGGTACACAAAGGTATTTCTGGGTAGACCTTTGAAAAATCTGGACTGGTTGATTGGGCAGTTCTTTCAAAAGCATTAGCATAGCGAGTGATTTGTGGTCCCGATGGGGGATTTGGCTCCTTGAAGGCCCCCTCAACATTTAGTGACTTTTTCTTTACTGTATAATGTATGAAGAATTACTATAGATGGATGAACTACTATTTATGAAGCAAACATCAATTGATTTCAGACTTGACTTTTTTCAATAAGGTTGTTTCAATATCATTCTCGAAAACTGGAAAAGAAACCTATTTTCACTCCCAAGAATAAGAGCATACGGCAAATTGAAAAGAAAAAAAAAAGAAATTCTTTTTCTTGTAATGCGATAAAATTTAGGGAAAAAAGATCTCTTTGAAAAAGAAACATTTATCAAAGATAAAACCACGTGAAATATCTTTGAATTCAAAGATTCTCTTTTTTTTTTTTGTCGTTTTTCCTTCGTTCTTTTTTTACGATATTTTTTTTTTTTTACGTTGCAAAATTCTCTCAATTCGTTCGTGGGTAGTTCGTTGGTTCCACTTTAAAGCGGCCTTTTGTATATTCAGGACTTGCCTCGTTTGGTTGTTACAAGAAGAAAAGACACTGCTGAGTAAGAGTGATTATTGATGGGGTAGTTGGGTGCAATCTTAGGTGCATTGTAGTGCAGTTCTCTGCAGGTGCACAGGGTGGATCAGAGGAATGAAAGGGTCAATGCCTAACGTGGCACTTGTGAGAAGTATACTCAGTCATATGTGAAGAAACTATCAAGAGTTTTAATGTGCTTGGCAGAAGTTGGACGACATTAGAAAAAGAGGAAGAAAGAAAGAAAATGATTGAAATGAATTTTTTTTAAAAAGAAATGTACAAAAAATTAATTAAGGGAACGGAAGAAAAGACAGAAGAATCAAATGAACATCTCAGAAAAAATAAAAAAATTACTGATCCGACTCAACCAAAGGCGATCACGATTCGTCGACGTCTAACTACCAGTGGAGAAATTTCAGTCGGTGTATATATATATATATGCACACACACACGCATATATGTGAGGAAAAAAGAAAACCAAACTTTTTAGTTATGGTTTTCAGGTATAGTAAATTTTATTAACCCCGACGGGTTTCGCACATGTTTCGAAAAAACTTTTATCTTTGATCTAATTAACCCTTATTGCAGAATCTATCGATATATATATATATATATATATATATATATATATATATATATATATATATATATATATTAGTGTAAAGTTTGAATATGAAATGTCTAAATTGCTAACTGAAATACTCTGAAGCTGCATTTTCGTACGATAGACCGGATAATCATTTATAAGACAATTATGGCAGGCTGCTCCGCTCAACATAAAACACTCGATCCATTAATAAAACAAGTCAGGGTAGTCATTCATTAGAAACCATCACGTGACCGACGTATTATGACGGCATGCCATATTGGAGGGTGATCAATTGGAGAGAAAAAAAATGGAAAATGATGATCAATGAATAAGCTACGTCGCTTACCATTGGTTTAGAAGGGGTGACAAAAAAGTCAGAATAATGAGAATTGAAATGGAAGCCCTTGCTCACAACCTATTTAGGTAGCAAAGCCCCTACCTAAAAAAAAGAAGCCATTATTTCTGAACACAATGAGGGATAAATGTTTCAAGATGTTCAATCCCCTGGCTCTGTCGGTGTGGCCTGTGCGCGTGATGATATATACTTACATTAGCTGTCATCCAGACACACCAACTCCAAAACTGAAGAAACCTACGTAGGCCATTTTTTATTTCGTTTCTAATACTTGTTAAGAATTGTACTCCACTATGTATTATTCGCATTTTTTCCTAAAATTTGAGCTTAAAAAAAACGGTGCGTATCATCTATTGAAACATTCTCGTTATATTGGTATACTTAAATGCATACTCGAGATAATCTATTTTTCATCCAAAATTGAGGCTCAATTAAGGGTGCAGGTTATACATGGGGATTTCCCCCATGTATAACGTACACCCCTGGTTGAGCCTCAATTTTGATTGAAGATTATATCATCTCGTGTAGACAATTACATATACAAATGTGACAAATCTTTAACTATGTTTTATACTATGAAGATCAGACTCATTGTCGTAGTAAGAATCTACGAGACCTGCTTGCTAACTGCTACGCTACAGTAAGGCGCTCATAACTACTTTCTATGCCAGTAAATTCT
Source organism: Thysanoteuthis rhombus (assembly GCA_963457665.1). Classification (NCBI taxonomy): domain Eukaryota; kingdom Metazoa; phylum Mollusca; class Cephalopoda; order Oegopsida; family Thysanoteuthidae; genus Thysanoteuthis; species Thysanoteuthis major. The sequence goes on along the minus strand of OY735227.1, from coordinate 18,543,310 downwards.
CGAACAGGGGCGCCTGGCTTTCAGAGTAGTCATTTCTAAAGATGGGGAAGAATTTTAGCCGGGGAGGAATTCGGAACGGAATTTGAGTCAGGTGAGGGATGTATCATGGAAAGTAGAATTGTGAACAAAAAATGACTGAATGACAATTCAAAATGGGGGATTGGGGACATCTTGAATCGCAAAGGGAGTTTTGTGACCTGGGATCGCCAGGGGAGGTACGTGACCTCGGGCTCTGAATACCAATGTTTTAAGCAAGGCGTAAAAAAATTAATATGAAAAGCACAGACACGAACAGACGTGAAGTAATTTCAGACGTACTAATCTAAAGACCCTGTCTTCGACCCTTATAAAAATCTTTGCCTGATGGAGACTCAAGACTAAGTAAAAGCCTGGCTCAAGGGTTAAACTCCATCCCAACATCTATTCCGACTGAAGAGGATTACTTCGTATTGTATATGTAACAAATGAATTCGTTTTATGTGTAACAAATGTAGAATTGTAAAGATATATATTTATGGTATAAATGGATTTATTTATTACACTGAATTAAGCCAGTGTATATCTGTACGATGAATTTTCGTTGATATCCAAGATATGTCAATTTAGTTCAGCCAGGAAGATATCTTCCGGTCAATCAGCTGATCGCGAGTTCAAATCTCGTTTCAAACCTTGGGAGTGAGGATTTTACCTATCAGTTTAAACTCTTCAGATTGATGAGGATTGTTCTTGTTATCCTTGTAACGTCATGAAAACAAAGTCAACTTTATATTGGAGTTGGACAATTTACGAAATTAAAAACGAACATACCTGTTTAATTACCTCTTTATCGCGTAACGTTTACTAAGCTAGTCCGTAAGACCATTAAAACAGCAATGAGTTCGATCTTCGCTCGATATATAATCATGGCCTTGTGGCAGATTAATTTAGTTTATCAAATAGGATCCCTCATCATTTATCAATGGTTAGTAAGTTCCAACCTTACTGGGTATCCTATACATGTCGCCTTAGCTAAGCTAGATAGATAACAGTGAAGGTGTCCCACTTTGGAACAATGATTAAAAAAACTAGCCTAGCAAGCCATTACTAAAATTGTAGGTTCAATCCTGAGTGAAGAACAGGTAGCCCTGCATTCCCTCGCATCATTTTTTAGCTCTACAATGCTGCCACAAAACAATTTTATGGCATCCATTTCTTCATTATAGCTGAACGACAGGAAAAGATTAAGAACATCAGAAAATTAGGCATTTTGAGGTTTTTGTAAACTCTATTCTTCGCTTTTATCTATGATATTTGTCTCGTAAAGGTCTAATTAGTAGAAGCAGCGAAAGTTTCGTCGAGTACTAACAGAGATATGACACATACTAATTATTTCGGGGAAAAAATTCTCCTGGCTCGAACTTTCCAGGACCAAGAATCGTCCCTTCGCATGTCTCACGACACGGAAGCAACTGTGTCCGAAAGCTCAACATGGCTAACAGACACACACACGCTCAGAGATATGAGCGTCCAATGGTGGGAAACAGGGTATCTGCCCCCACCTTTGGGTCAGGCCTTTGGATCGGGCAAGGGTGTTTGGAAGAATGATATTGAGGTGCACTTGTTTTATGTCAATTTGACTTAATGAACGCATATAATGAGATCATTATTCGCTGGTAACAGGTTCGCCGCTAAGAAATATTCCGAATACATACTTTTGCCCCTCTCCCTGCAACTATATCCTTTTGTCCCCACTCTGACACTTCCCTGGAGAAAGGGCAACGGACGCACATGCATACAGGTAAATTTAACAGAAAGCAAAAAAGGCAGTTTGTTGAACGGAGGGAACTTCGACGAATACGACGCCAAGCCGAGGTCTGCGGGGTTGTGTGCGATACACAACGTGTTTACTGCTCCGGCGAGACGTACGGACTGCTTGAAGTGTCTGTTGTTATGTCAGCGACTGTTTTTGTGCTCTGAGATTTCATTGCGTTCTATGAGTCAGCAGTGACGAGAAGAACTTTGAGAAGGAAACAGATGACAAGGTGGGGGCAGCGGTGGCGCCGACTCCTCGTCAAGCGTTTAAGTCTCCTCAATCTCTCTCTTCTTTCCCTATCCCACTCTCTCTTTCTCTCTCTTTTGATCAACAAATCTACCTATGCAGATGTCTCTTTATCCCTAAAAATTCTTTCTCCTATCTCTGTTAGTCTCTCTCCCTCTCTGTCCTTGTTCATAGCTTACTCTCCCCCTTCTGTTTCTGTCTCATTCGGTCCACACACACACACACACACATATATATATATATATATATATATATATATATATATATATATATATATATATATTATAATTTCTATTTGTATAGTCCTTTCTCTCTCTCACTCTCTCATATATATATATATATATATATATATATTTGTAATTCCCTTTCCTCTTCATGACTATAACATTTTTTCTCGTAAAAGCGTCGACGACGAAAGAACACATTTATAACCTTTTGTTCTGATGTTTCTAATTTTGTTGATGTTCCCGGCTTTGCCAAGGACAATGGACAGCAGTCCAATGGTCATACGCACACAAACTAACCTGATTTTTCCTCGTAACCAATGAACATTCATACTAGCTTTGAGATCAATGAGAGTTTTTTTCTTTTTTTTCAAGCAAAAGGGGGTGTGAGAATTCTCGGATTTTTTTTTTTTTCTTCATGAGAACCAAAATTAATTGCTAGCGAAAGATTTTCAGACTGCGAATTAAACTCGAAATTGAAAACTCATTTAGCATTTCTCCGCCCTAAATTATAAGGGTACCAATGCAAAACTGGACATAAACATCATAGTCTAAAACCAGTTCGTGCAAATCATAACAGGATGTTTGACATCCCCTTAACAATGCATTAGTCTTCTACCGCGATCATGCGATGGAAATCAGATTGAGAAGAACCATTTTAAACATCAAATCTAATCATTTCATTGATTGTTCTTAAGTAAACGTGTAGATCTTTAAACTATAATGGAGATTAGCATTCAATTGTGAAATGTATATATTCCTTATTAAAAAGAAACGTTTAAACCTGACCAAAATTGTTCCTAGTTTTTGGATAACGTTTGAAGAGTAACCTTGAAAGCAAATTATCAACATTCAGTTGGATCAGTGTATTTTCAACAAAGCTAAAATAGATTGCTCTGACAAAAAAGGTCCGGCAAACATGGAGATTTTAACCGTCGTTATTGGATCACTTAAATGGAACTGATTTTGACACTGTAAAGTCTTCTTTCTACTCAAGATGTTCTTGTCTCTTTCTTGCAGGTCTCTGATACTATGTTCGAATCATAAATGCAATTTTGTCCATACCTCAGCTCGTAGAGAACACGATTGAAACTTTTTTGCACAGTCAAAGAGGCACTGACTTTTACTTCTGTATTCTGAAACTGACCACTCTGACATATGGTGATGGTGATTAGAATCACTTTATGTCTTCAACTCTATCTGGAGTGACCAATTGTCTCCGCTTCACAAGACAATTGAATACAGATCTGCGAAAACTTGCTGTAAGTACGGTGCCATTTCCACGTTTCCACTGTTCATGTCCGTTTTCCCCTCCCCCTTCGACCTGATGTAACCAGCAATACAGAGCATTGTCAGTCCCTGGGCTCCCCAAATAGCCGTTTGATGCCAGAAATGATGGCATCTTGCGATCGCCAATTTAAACATTATTTGACCGTTGCCACCATGTTGCGCGGCTGCATGTTTATGAAGGACGTTGACGAACAAATGAGGAATGTATAGTACAAGGATAACGGCCATTTTGCTGAACTGGTTCCCAACTACATGAAAACTGCTGTGGGTGACCTTGCTCTCTGGGGACTGAAAATATCTGCTACATTCGTCGGTAACCGCACTGCCATCCAAGAGTTATCGGAGCGAATCTCTGAGCAGTTAACTTCTATGTTCAGACGTGAGGCAGCCTTGTATTGAAGGTCTGTGACGGAATGGAATCCAGAGACCATGTTAAACATTAATTATTTGATCCCTGAATATCAGCGATATCAGGATATTAACGACAAGGAAAAAAAACGGACATCGACGAGGAAGATGTGGAATGAATAATTAAAAATTGACTCTTCTAATCTGGTCTGATGTACTTTACTTATCGGTGTATCTATTCTCTATTCTGTTCAAGTACACTTTAGAAATCATTGGTAGGATGGGCTCATTACGGTCCGTTGGGGGCATTTGATTTTTCCCGGATAGGGCCTTCTCACTGGAGGCGAATTGTTTTGGAAGATGAGACCTTATTGTCAACGAACAGTAATGGTGCAGTACAATTGTCTTTTGTGACCCCAGCTCAGCATTCCCATATGAAAAGAGTGCACAGTTATCCATGCCGGTTTCCCATTCATTGCTTTGATGATTCGCAGTTCAGTCTTGAATAATTAAAGCGAAGGTGTTCTGCGAAAAACTGCGTCATAGAATTATGCTATGCCGTCTAAACAAAACGTTAAACGTTCACGAAATTGTAAATGCATCGTAATAATATTTATGTTATTAATTTATTTATAAAGCCGGTTGAAAACTTATCGTGGCTGAAAACGTAAACCTTGTTTTTAATTTGCAGTTTTTCAATAATCAACTTTTGTTACTACCATCTACTTTTAAACAATCTTTTAAAACGTATTGTAATAATCAAATGTTGTTTTGGTTATAACTGCAAGAAAATAGCATAAAATTAGTCATAAGAGAAAAAACTCTTACGAACTCACAGAGGATTTCTGAGAAGTTGATTTTACGTTTTTAACTAAAAATTAATCGATTCTGCCATGATAGACAGATTTGGCACCAGAAAATTTTCAATTTTTACTGTATTCATTAACTTATCTGTACATTTACAATTTGGGAATGGTAAAGTGTTTGCTGTAGTTTATGATGCAAGATTTATGGGTTTGGGGGACCGAAAGGGTTCAGTTGGAGGGATAGTCATAAAGAAATATTAGCAGTTTTTCGAATCTGCGACCACCGGTGCCCTTCACCACCTTGAATAGCAAGTGATAACTGTATAATTATTCTCTGGTACTCACCCCATCATGTCACCTCGGGGTCAGGTCAAGCATCCCCGTCAACGGTCAATTGTTCCATCAGAGAGCTAGATCATACAGGGTGTTGTAGTTGCTTACACTACAAATGCCGGGTGGATTTTCTGAAAATAAATTTTTTGTTAAATTTCTAATAAAGAATTTGATACCTAGTTCAATCGGTTAGAGGGACACTACAAATGGCAGGTGGAATGCTTATCGTGTAATAGTGTAACCTATAAGATATATACCCGAACATAACCTTTATATATCCCCCGTCTGGAATATATGCTTGTTAATTTTTCGAATATAAAATTCTTTATCAACATTTTTTTTTTATTATTTTCCCTTACTTGTTTGTAATAACTCTTATTGCGTATAGAATTTCTCCAAAGAACCTAAAAATTTAATCCAATTTTTTGTTAATCCATTTTCTTAGAGGGAGTATTGAAAATCATTATTACTAATCTCACTAAACTCAGGCCAGTTTCCATTTGGCACCAAGACACTTGGATATTAAGTGTTGTAAAGTATAGATAATTTTTCGATTTCACTTAAACGGTTAAAGAATGGATCGTCGTTCAATGTTGTGTAAGAAAAAAAACAATAAAATGAAAGCAAAAATTGCAATTGATTTTGTGTGGATAAAAGTCAAAATATTGACTTACAGCTCGTAAAACAGCTTTTCCAATGCTCAAATATGGTGATTCCACCGAAAAAACTTCTTTGTTTCGAATCTGTTCTTGTTTTCTAGCTAGGGAGAGCGACCTGAATGAACGGATTTATAGTTCAATTCCAAATCGACCCATAGCCAAGATAGAGCAAGCAGCGATCTCTCCACCGTGTTCCAAGAATCTGTTTAACAACGGAAATCCCCTGATTGGAAACCTTTCAGATATTACGCTGATAAAAAAAGACACCTCTTTGATCAAATTTGAGGTCAACTGCAGAGGTCTGAATGCTTAACAAGTGTACATTTCCAATGGGTATGACTAAAATAAAAACACCAGATTAAGAAAATCATAAACTAAAATTGAAAAAAAAAAAACTTTTCTGTAAAAAAAAATCCTAAAATCATATTTTGATCAACTTGAAAATGGATTATTTCTGTATGATTATATCTAAATATTAGAAAAAAATGAATTGAATATATTCATGACAACTATCGTTAGCGTAGAGATATCCGATTGGAGTGAGCGGTCAGTCTAGAGATATGCAGCTAACGGTCTGCGAGAGTTGAAAACGAAATTGAAAGCTCCCTTTCGGTGGAAAAAAATCCACTAATAAACATAATTGATAGAAAAACATTTCATGAGATCATTTTCCGTAAAATATTTACCTAAAGATCTGTTTTTTCATTCTGTCATTCTGTCTTCTTTCTTTTTTTTTTTTCATTTTCCTTCTCTTTTCGTTCTTTCTTCTTTTTCCCCACCTTCTTTCTCCTGTTGCGACTTCTTTCTTCCTGAAAGAAAAAAACTCACGAAACAAGATTGGCTACGCTGGGATCAAACTCCCTTGCTTTATTAAAATCTAAAAGGCAAATAAAACAGTATTCATTTCTCCTTAAAATATCATTCCGAAACTACCTGTCCCATTTCAACACCCTGTGAGTGGGATCCGCAAACTTTAACAAAACGGGTCGACCTGGGTCGGGTTTTAAAAGTGGGAGTGAATTCGTCATCAGTTTTTTTTTTGCCTACGCCACTGTGTCACGGTTATTCATGCATGACATCACTGTTTTTTGATCTGGTTATTGTCATCCGTCATTGTTGCCTCATACGAAAATAAAGACAAAACACAATAGTCGGAGCGGATAAATCTAATCCTGCTGGCTTTCCTTTCAACATTACTTTCGTCTCAGATAGAGCCAAACTAGAGGAATCAAGAAAGCTAGGTTTTTAAAAAAAACAAACAAAAAAAACACGGATATTTCATGCCTGCCTAGAAAATCAGTATGCGAAATTCTTAATTTTTACCGGGTTCGATAACTCATTCTTGGTATGAGGGAGAAATACGTTACAAGATAAGCCACCGGGTAGGCCGCACTTATTTTATCTCTTGTTCATGTCATATACTATCTATCAAATTTAGGGCATTAGTCAAATTTACCCCCAGTAAATGTGGTTCAAGAAATTAGGGTAATAATTTTTCCTAAGCTATTTCTCTTTCCCAGTCTCTTGCCCATCTATCTCCATCAGTTTATTTCTATCTATAAGTTTGGTGCAAAAATAATTGCAGTTTATTATCATCAACTTTAAAGCAGTATATATCAGAGCTAAATTTGAAAAGTATTTATAAAAATAAGAACCTCCTGAATCTACAGATCTTTTGCCAATTAAAAACAAATCCATTTACTTCAGAAGCATGGGAAACCAATGATACCAGTGAATTCTCTAAAAGGCGTTCAGAGCTGCTGCTTGGTTGTTGAAGATCTTCCCTTGCAGGAAGTGGTCGAAATACTTAAAAAAAATGTTGTCGTCCGATGAGAGGTCTGGTGAATAAGCTGAGTGATGCATAGTTTCGAAGCCTAGTTCGTTTGATTTCTTCAGGGTCATTCGCGTGACATGTCCGTCTTTTATTTTTTTTTTTTTTCAGCTTTTTTCAATTTGGTACAACTGTCGAACAATTGTTAAATGTCCAACGTTTAGTTCCTCTGCAACTTATCGAAATGTTTTGCGTGGGTTCGCCTCAATAATGGACTTCTACTGGATGTCGTCAGTCAGAGAGGACCGTCCACGTCTTCAAAGCTCTCGTCTCGATAATTTTGGAACCAATGTTGAGCAGTACGTTCTTTTAAAGTCTTTGGTCAAATACCCGTTTGATGTTGCGAGTAGTTTCCCCTAATTTGCATCCTATTTTGAACTCGTACTGCATAATTTGTTTTTTCCATCTTTGATTTGACAACCTCTATTAAAATATCTTTGATTTGACAACCTCTATTAAAATATCTTTGATTTGACAACCTCTATTAATCCAGAATGAATAGTGAAAAGAAAACTTTCAGCTTGAGTGAACAGAGCGAAATTCACTCTTTACATTGATGTATTACATGAAGATAGTTGAAAAAAAATACCTCATTGCAAATGCAAGCATTAATGTTTGAAATAACAAAAACTGCATTTTTTTACATTAACCTAATATTCTCAGTTTATTCACACGAATCCTTCTCATCATATTCACATGTACCTACCGGAGACTATTCACATCTAGCTGAATACGCCAGTCTGTTTGTATATCTATAGTAAACGCGTATTGTTTACGAGTGTTCGCTGTGTACTAAGGGATATATTAGATTTAGTTTTTCGCTTTTCCACCTAAAATTCTCTGCTTTTTTCATTCTCTCGCCATTAGCCCTTCTTTTCTTTCCACACTTCAACATTGTTATGTCTGCATTTTTATAGTATTTCTGTAGTATCAATGACGCAGTTTTGAATCAGGTAGGATTCTGGATATATTTAATCTTAAGCAAACATATACAACCAGCCTTGTGAACTTGTGACCAACCTTTTGGATTAGATGTCAGTGTGCGTGCATCTAGCTATTGTATGTATGTGCCTGTGTGTATTTGTGTGCCTGTCCGCAGAGATGTGTGTGTTTACAAAGAATCTTTCTTTCCCAGTTCTTCCCCAAGCCTCTCAGTTGTTTTGTATCCATTGGCAACTCACCTCATTCTCACAAGGACAGGAACCCACGTTACTCAAACTGTGCAGATTGTCTGAGAAAGAAAGTCGGGCGTATTGTTCCGCTCCTTTTTTTGTGGTCTGAGAGGGACCAATAAGCTTGTGGGCAACTGAAGAGGTGGAATGTGCCGAGAATATTCTTACGTCTCAGACTACCTTTGATTTTTTTTTTTGTCTAGACTCTATGGAACTAACGCAAGTTACTTATTTATAATTAAGTAAACGTGCATACCCCATGCGTCGCTCGGCTACTTTACGAAATATTTGTAGCATTTAATACAACTCTCTTGCTTATTGCATTGAAGGTAGGACTGTAGGGTTCGTCCTTTAAAAAGTATTTCCTGAGGTAGGAAATAACTTTATCATACCAATCATATTTGTTTGAAACTAAAACAGTAAAATTGAAAAAAAAAACAAAAACAAACAAAAAAAAACAAACAAAAAAAACACTTTATGGAAATAACAGCAGTAACTGCTTTTGGGGGTATGAAGGCTAATTTGTATCCTTCTCACCAACTGTTGTATTAATCAAGAATTTCATAATAGAATTATTATTGCTTGTGTGATGAAATAGAATATAATCTAGTCTACCATGTTCAAATGTCTGTGGTGGTATTTTCAAAATGGCTTGCCCGTTTTCATATTTCAGAGAATCAAATGCGTTTTAAATTATCATTTTGATTACAGCTGCAATTAAGTTTATGATCTGAATTCACTTTTTATGATTTTAACTGTATGTTTCTTTTTGACGAAATGAGGGAATCCTTTTTTTTTTTGTTGTTGCCTATAACGTCTGTTGGATTTTGTTCCATTTGCGTGACTGTTTTCATAATTTTCAGATAAATGTATAAGCTGCCATGCATCGACTTGCAACGGACACCTTTTTCTTATAGTAATGAATAGGCCTATTTCAATACCCACGCCTCGCTTCGTTTCACTCGTTCGCTTGGATAGAAAAAAATAAGTGCATAAAGAACGAAATGATTTACCGGTGCATTGCCTCGACTTCATTATTAGAAACTGTCAAGCAAAACTGTCAACAAAAATGTCAACATTGGTTCCTTCTGTTTTCCTGTTGGTCCGAAATGGCTGACTTGCTATGTATGTATACATAAACCGTATATATTACACCAACGGAGCGAGAGGGCAGAAAATTTAAATTCACGGCAGCAATCTCATTGGTTTCTCGAGCACCAATGGACGGAGAGACACACATTGGGCTTCATTTATGTTATGGATCAAATATAGAACCAAGACCCCGAAATTGAATCGCAAATTTTCAAATTATAAAAAATCAAAATTTAATTTGATTTATTAAAAATAAGTACCGCGCGTTGAAATATAGCTATGTTGGGGTCCCGTGGTAACTTTTTATTAGAAGCATAAATTTTTTTTTTTATTTTTTATATAAATTCTATATGAAACCGTGGCTGGTAGAATATAAAATGGCGAGATGACCGAGACAAGTTCAGGAAGTATTGGCCTCGCGAAGCCCATGATAGCGAGGCCTGGCGAATCCTGGGAATCCAACAACGGACGATAATTGGCTGCAGATGATGGATATGAGTACTTTGAAAAATATTGCTAAATTTTTCAATGGCTCAGTGTGTATGATTTTCAAGATAGCGTCATTGAGCACACCTGATACTACAAAAAAAAAACTGTTGGGAAATCCTTTGTTGTGATTTTTTAGGTGTGGTAAGGTTTTTTTATGTTGATGAGGTCAACTAATCCGATAGTCAATTCGGACGCCATCTTGAAAATTATACCTTTCCAATGGTCAGACTGAGGTAAAATGTTGATATTTTATCGAGCACACTTCATAAATAAAAGCAAATAGACATAACTTTTCTAGAGTGGATAATGAACCAGTAATGTGCATTATAAGTATCTAGTGGCTGTCTTGGACACCATCTTGGAAGTTATACAAACCGGGCTTTACGAAAAAAATTGGCAACTTCTTTCTTACTAGTAGTAAGGAAAACCTTACTTCATGTTTCTAATAAAGATTTTCCTATGTGTTACGAATCATCCGTCACAAAAGGATAAAAAGTAGAATTCAATCCTATTTAACTTCATGTTGTGAAGAATTACCGCAAAATTTGAAAAAAAATTATTATTCAAATAGAAATTTTGCTTACGGTGCAACCTAGAAAAAAAATGCCCTTTTGACTTGAATCAATTTTGGGATCCGGATTCTATATTTAAACCCCATTCTATATTTGTAAATCATCTTTGTTAATCTTATCAGATTGTTTACACTAATTTTGTATTTATTTTTACCAACATGTCCTTTTCCCACGTCTTTTTTTTTTTATAATCTATTTTTCTTTTCTACGGGTGATTGTTTTCTCACTTTTATTCGGTCAATTAATTTTCCCATCTATTTTGGATCTGAAAAAGCACGGTGCGTCTCACTGACGACGTCCATAAAACCTTTCAACTTCATGATTGCAGAAAACAAACTACATCATATAAGTCCACACATTTTTCTTCTCCTTCAACGATTGATTCATGAAGACGTTCCGTTGTTTACACATATCTCTATACACTTCATTTCAAGACGAGTGCACTCGCACCGTCGAAAAAAAAAAAATGACGGCATGCATGAAACTGATATCATGTTATATCCTTACTATGTCAACTGTGAAAACGAAAAGCCTGTATGCTGCATGGTCAAACACCACTCCTACTTCCATCCTGACTGAAGATGATTACTGAAACTTTTGTATTGTATGTGTAATGCATGGTTATAAATAAAGACATTTTCTGTGCGAGTGTATGTATTTTCAGGGGAATGAAATCGGCCCTTGCGTATTTGTAAGATAAATAGTGTGTATATATATATATATATATATATATATATATATATATATATATATATATATATATATGGCTCAGTCAGTAAGAGAATCGGCTACTAATCACTTCGTGATTTCAAAACACGGTGGGAGAATGTTGAATTTTACTCCCCTAGATTTGTTGAGGATTATTCTGGTCGTTGTTGTTATTGTTGTAGAAAAACAAAGTCAACCAGGTTTGGATTGGAGTTTGACAAAAAGGAGACGGGAGGGGGGCAAAGACACCAGCCTAACAATCTGTTGGGCGTGTTTTGAAATCATGGTAGAGAAATCTTGATTTTATGAGTCAATTTGTCAATTCGAATAAATTAATCCCTCGCGTATTTCTAACATAAATTTTGTTAGATATAGAAGACTTGTCAGACTGAAACATGGAACCTAGACAGCGACAGACCCACAAATTGAGAACCATGCAACGTGCACATGAAAGAATTATGCTCAACCTCACATAGAGAGAGCACAAGACAGCACAATACATCTGGGAAAAGACAGAAGTCAGGGACATCATAGAATCCATTAAAAAACCCAAATGGCAATGGGCTGGCCATGTTGCAAGAATGGCAGACAACTGATGGACCTTGCAACTCACGACACGGATTCTCAGAGATCACATGTGCGACTGTGGCTGGCAGAGCACTAGATGGATAGACGAGCTAGACAAATTCAGAAAGTACTAACTCTGCAACGCCCACGATAGAGAAGTGTGGCGAATCCTGGGGAAGGTCTATGTCCAACGACAGATACTAAGAGAATGATGATTGATAGATATAGGGATATTTATTTTGAAGTGTTTGATTGATGGAAAGGGATTTTTACTGTTTTCTTTTATGGTACTCCATGATTCTCAGCACTGCGTTAAATGGTGGTATTTCATTTTTGGACATTTAAATTGGTGGAGGATAACGATTTTACAAGTGAGAGGGTTAATGCCAGCAAGAAACATTCCTTAATGAAAGATAGGACTTGTAATAGAAGAAGACACCTTTCGATGGGCGGTGATCACTAAAATAGTCCGAATTCTTGCGAAAAAAAAAGCAAGGTGAATAGACACAAACTAAGGGACCAATTGAGGTTAAACCTACATTGCAAATTGAGCCCCCCCCCCCGGTGAAAAATTTTGTTTCGATATAACAAGGAGTGAATGTTTACATTTTCAGTCCTCTACCTTCATTAGTGTGGTCTGTAAGCGTGATATATGCACACATGCATAGCCATTCAACTAGACCAACATGAAAACTGAAGAAACTTATGTTGACAGCTCTGGTTGACTACTTCTAAAGAGACAAAAAGACTGCAGTAAAAAATGGAAAGGTAAAATGAAAAAGATATCCCGTTTGGATAGATATTTCACGAAATATCACTTTAAAAAATGTCGTTTTTTTATAGATAATTTTATTTGATGACCAAATCTTTTTTTAATACAAGAAGTTTTGAGTTTTTTCTTTAAACACTCGTTGACTGTTGATCTGATACACTAAGTTGATATCTCTACACTATAGATAGCTAACACTAATATTTTCAATTATTTTCTCCACATTTGAATACAACTTACATGCAAGTTGGTTAAAATATAATGTAAATCTTGTTTAAAGAAACGTTTTGACAATGAAAATGCTCCATCCAATATAGTCGGACAACTTGAGACTTTCAGCGTCGTTTATTAGGTCTTTACGCTTGAAATGTAACTTTTTTTTTCACTTTTAGAGATCAGTATCGAGCAAAAATATGAAAAGGTTGAAGAACAAGTTTCAAATTTGTTTGTTTTCGTTAATACAAATTTAAGACTTGTTCTTCAACTTTTCCATGATTTTGCTATGCATACACTAATTACGACAGTGTTAACTATGTATCACCAAGATACTTTCCTACAAATGTAATTGTATTTTACAGATTCAGTGTAAATAAAGATATAATTCCTTATTATTGGAAGCTGTAAAGCCTTTAACTCTAACGCTGTCTATCCAAAACTTTAAGGTAATTTTCAAATTAGGGATACTGCATAAGCTACAAATAACGTAAAGAAAGCATTTGGTGTGAATATTATAACAGTGCAAACTGTTCAGCGTTGCTCTTGGTTTATACCTGGAAATATGGATACCATTAATAATTATAAAAGCAGGGTGTCCTTGATGATTAATTACTGAAATCAGTGGCTAGCGACCCACGGACAAAGGTTTGAGCATTTTCTGGAGACTTTGAGACTTGATTTACGACCACATCACGCTATATCATGGCCATATGAAAAGTAAATTTCCGTCACTGATTATGAGAGCGGGTAAAAAAAATAGCATCTCCATACCAACTAACTATTTTCATCGTTGTTCTTTCTACTCCCGCCCAATCCAGACCCTGCACCATTTCTCTCATTTCTCTTTCATAGCCGCCATTTTCTCAGTGTTTTCTTCCACCTCCCGTCTTCTAATCTACTCAGTCTGTGGAGCCAGTAGCCTTCACCACCGTTGCCTTTGGGAGCAGGCAGAGGCGAAGGTAAGGAAGCAATACCGAAACCACAGAAGGAGGAGGTATTTCATTGCTACCAGCCTTTCGCACCCGACTTTTGGGGGAGATCCTATCATCTCAAATAACCTCAATGCCAACAGAAATCCTTTGCCGCATCCCTCCAACCCAAACCAGGATTGTTCCCCTATCGACTGTGCAAAAGTTATAAAAGAAGGAGCTTGTAACCGTATAAATAGGCGCCTCGGAAAATATTTTTTCTGTTTCACGGTTATAGGTCGGACCCGAGAAAATTCAGTTGCGGATCAAAGCAATTCATGGAAAAGAAAACATCATGGAATTCACACAAATAATAATAATCAGATATGTGTGTGTTGCATCAAATCGTTGAAATTGCACTTTTCGTGAAATATACAAAAATAGACCCACTGGCTGCATAATTCACGAACTATTTACAACAGTCGTAAAAATTTATAATGATTTGTAATTATCCATCGAATAGAATTAAACGAAAAATATCAATTCTGGTCGTGGGAAATGTCAGGGTTTTTTTTTTTTTTTTCAAATTGCTGCCAAAATGTCTACGGGATACCTGACTAGATTGAATTGTCCAGACCGGTCTTTCCAAGGTCTAATTCCATTGGATTAGAAAAAAAAAGGACCCGACACCTTCCTATGTTTTCTTTAAAAGTTAAATCAAATCAAAATAGAAACATCTGTTTTAAAAATAAAATGCATAAAATGTAAAAAGTATTGAATAAAGTATTGTTAATGGATTAATTCCACAAACGACTGTAAAAGCACTGTTTTCAAATTTTCAACTTAGAATAAAAAAGATATGAACATGTTAATTCTTTTAACACTTAAAACCGAATTGCACAGAAGTGATCAAACCATGTTGATATAGTTATCACTCAAACGAAAAACTAAAATGAAAACAAGTTCAATCGTCTGAAAAACTCTTTGAATGTTAATTACCCTTCCCAAAACTGTGGTCAGTGGGGCAAGTCGATTTCCAAACTGTGGTCTTGGACAAGTCTAGAAAGTTGGAAGAAACTGCTTCAAAGGGTGAAATATCTAAGTAGTGAGATCGCCAACCGAGAGAGTCACGTACATATAATAAGAACCAAAAATCTTTTTACAGCGTTTTTATTTTTTTTTTCCCCAAGTGGAATGTATCATCTTTGTAAACGTCGAGCCATTTTTGTATCCATGATTTTATTTCTACTTTTTTTCTATTTTTAGGAATACTTCGTGTCTTTTTATTATATTCTTCTGTAATTTTTTTTCTACGTGTATACTAGTCACAGAAACGATAACTTTCAGATAGTTTGTATAACAAATTATCTCTCGATTGTTAAAATTCTGCAGTGGAGCTTATAATTCCCCCCTCCTTTTTTAAATTTCTTCACTGAACACAATTTTGGAGAATTCGTTTCATAACATCATCATTAAGACAAGCACATTCATTTTTAATTATCATTTCTCTATTTCACAGTTATCACACGGGTGTAAATTTTGCTGACATAATTCCCCTTTGAATATAATAAAAATAGAATGTAAACATGAATATTATCAAGTTATATAAACGGCCTTGAATATTGATTGCATTTTTTTTCTTTTTTCTTGGTATTCTCACTCTTAATACGTCGTCTCCGGTGTTTTTATAACTGTCACGTAGAACTATTCACCCTGTTTCAACAAAATAGTCCTTTTATTTGAACATTTGGTCTATTTTATATAAATTTCAATGATATTAAAATAGATATGATTTAAATTAGAAACGAACGTTAATTTTCTTAAATCGGGTTCATATAAAAAATGCATATTATGTATCTATCCATTATTTATTATTCTTTTAAAGAATAGAATAACATCTTCTGAATTTATTGTTGAAATAACACAATTTTTCGACCAAATTTTGCGAAAATGAAGGGTTTTTTTCAAACATTTTAGCAGACGATTTTTCAATGTTTCCATTGGTATCAGTTATCATGTTAAAACCCAACTATCTAGACTTGTCCGAAGGATATTTTTTTACAAGATCAAACTTCTCTAATAGATAGTAACTTATAGTTTTTACTCTTTTTTACGACGCCTCATGCCTCACCGTGTTCCTTTCTTTTCTTTTACTTCCACAGGTATTATAGGTAAGAGTATTACTCGAATCATTTGTTACCAGATAATCTACCAATTTCAATTACTTACAACTTTAAGAAAGACAGAATTCCTTGTAAGACAGTTGCAGAGATGAACTCAACAGAGATTAGGATATTACACCAAATAAGTTTATGAGCAGTGAAAATAATGCATATCAAGATTTAAGTGAATATTGAGGATAGCAAATATGGCAGACAATCGATGGACATCGCGACTCACAACATGGATCCCCCGAGACCACATGCGCAACCGAGGCTGGCAAAATGAAAGATGGAGAGACGAGCTAGACAAGTTCAGGAAGTACTGGCTCCGTGACGCCCATGATAGGGAAGTGTGGCAAATCCTGGGGAAGGTCTATGTCCAATGACGGACGTTAAAAGACTGATGATGATGATGATGATGATGATGATGATGATGATGATGATGATGATGATGATGATGAGGATAGCAGGAGAGTCTATCGGTCAACAGATAGATTGAAAAAAAAACAAAACAACAATGTTGAAAAAAGTAATTGAAGAAGATGTAATAGTTACTGCAGGTATTGACTAGGCCTACCTTCATGTGGAAGATGGCCAAAACTGTTGAGCATTCAGTGAAGACAGGACAGAGGTGACGAGGTGCCAGTCAAGGTTACCATAGTGCTATATCGATGCACCCGGATGTTTACAAAGCTTAGTTCAGATGGACACAAAGCCACAAGTGCCGAGCATCCAGTGAAGACTGAAATGAAGTCATATCATTTGGCTGGATATTTTAGCTCATCTTCCAAGCTCAGCCAGCTTAGAATCTAAAGATTTCAATTCCATAAGACCTTCGGGACATTTTTCAAGTGGCAAGATCTTTGAAATCAAGGAAAAGGTAATACGCCCCTGATTTATCATACCTTATATTTATTATCAATGCTAAATATTTTATTTGCAATCACAGCCACCGAGCAGTTCCTCCGATTCACCTTTGATAACGATGCTGGAGAGGTATATATATATATATATATATATATATATATATATATATATATATATATATATATGTGGGACTCTGGTTCCACATGGGAAATTTTAATACACACTCACACAGCACACAGCACACACCACTGATGATGGGAAGAATCCCGAAACATGTATGGACAATTCACTTATAAGGATTAATAAACCTTACCTCCAAACACCTCACTCCCGAGTCTGTCTCACTCTCTACAGTACACATTATATATATATATATATATATATATATATATATATATATATATATATATATTCTGACCATCTGTCTGTCTGTCTACAAGATATCCCCAAAAGTACTCCATCGATTTCAATTAAATTTTGTGGAAGGATTGGTTAAATGTGGGGTCTGATTAATATACAATAACCTACATATACATTAACTCACGTTGCAGTTATAACTTCAAACCACGAAAGATCACCAGAAGACCAAGGCTTTTCAAACAATACCTCCAAAAGTTCTCAATGAATTTCAAATAAATTTTGTGAAAGAATGGGCAATGGACCATGGATGAAGTGATTGAATAATTTTGGGTCGGATCAATGCACAATTATCTCCCCTGACAATGGCAGTGGTATGCGTTCTCTGGGCACTTTCTATTACACCTAAAATTTTATAATTTCTCCTTCAGTATTTTTTGCAATTTCCTTGATGTTAGAAGATTTCCTAGCTCTCTTTTGAGCTCTGTTCAGAAGATTCTCGATAGGGTTCAGGTATTGTTTCCGACTGGCCCCCCAAAAGGATGACATTGTTATTAATGAACCAAATCTTGAGAACTTCTGGTGTGTGTTTCAAATCATTGCCCTGAGGGAAAATTCAGCCCTGGCTGAGGGAAAATTTTCCTCTATGACCCCGATCTACCGCATCGCTTCTTTCATTTCATTGATGTCAACTATTTTTACAAGGTTATCAGACCCATTACCTCCAAGTTACTCCCTCTAAGATTGTAATATTCCAATCTCCATGCTTGGCCGAGCGTGCAGCGTTATTTAGGTCGAAGGCGTCTCTTCACTC
Organism: Thysanoteuthis rhombus; assembly: GCA_963457665.1. Taxonomy (NCBI): domain Eukaryota; kingdom Metazoa; phylum Mollusca; class Cephalopoda; order Oegopsida; family Thysanoteuthidae; genus Thysanoteuthis; species Thysanoteuthis major. The sequence goes on along the minus strand of OY735227.1, from coordinate 18,525,088 downwards.
TTTCAAAACATCCTCAAGTCCAAAAAGCTCCTGTTTTTGTTTCATCTGACCGCGGAATCGATAACCAAAACCTGTCATCTTCATAAGGGTAAACCTTTGCAATACTTATACGAGATTTTATGTGGCTTTGTTCGAAATTTAGGGTTCGTTTTTGCTTGAAAGCATCGAAGACACTTCCGAGCAATGACTGCCTTGAGATGATGATGCAAGATTCGTTGAGATTTTTTCAGGATGGCCTTAGTCGAGGTCTTCGTTAATTGCCTCGCGCAGCACATTTTTTTTTGCCAGGCACTGACTACACCTTTTCAGATATTCTAGCGTCTTCTATTTTTTTTTTTTTTTGAAATATTTCTAGAGGAGACTCGGCGCCGTGGATACCAACGCTTCAAATCGTCTTGATGTATTATTGGAAAAAAAAACCTCCACTTCACACGTTGGTGGAGCACGTGTTCATCTATTGTGATGACGACATACCAACAATGATTCAATTAGCTCTCATTCATTTATTTTTCATTGAAATATTCTAGTGCAGTGGTTTCCCACAGGGAAAATCCCTACAAGTGTGTGTGGGGTGTAAGTATACCAAAGGAGAATGAGGCAATACAGCGTATATTAGTTACAATAACAGAATTTTTATTCTTCTTGTAATAAATTGGAATTTCAAATTATGTACTCCTAATGATTTTCGCTTGCTTTCTTGGTTAGCAAATACACAACAGCAGCTGTAGGATTATACAATTTCACTAATTTTCACTAAAAGAAAGCTCTCTATTTATACTCAAAATAAAATAACTATTCGAAATTATTCTTTATCACAACTTAAATGGAAGGGGTGTAAACTTGTAATCTCATTGACGAAAGCGGGGAATGACCTTGGAAATGTTGGGAGCCACTGTTCCAGAACATGAGTACTCGACCCTTTCTAGCTTACCGCCCACTTCGACATATTTTAAATAGACTAAACATGCTGCTGCTCACCTAATATGAAATTTGAAACTAATTTTGTTGCATAGTATTTTGTACAAAATAAGTGATAAAATTAGCAATAAAATAAATTTGTAATTTCGTTTATTACTCTTTTATTACAGAAGCAGTACCCTTATTAATATCTTCCAGAGGATAAGTACTTTTTAGCCTACCAAGAGGTATAAAATAAATTCACTATATTCTATCAAAAAAATGAATATTTAACAAATAATTACTTTTAATGAAAGCATTGTGGTCTATCATTCAGACCAAATATTCCTTTGGGTTTTTATTACAATGTATATAACAATGAATTGTAAAAATATTGAGTATAGATATTCTTCAAATTTAAAAATATTTGTATATCCACTTAATACTTGAAGGTTCCGATTAAAATCTAATGAAAATACATCCACATTAACATTTCCTTTAAGCCAATTGATTTTCTACAAGACAGACTGGTGACCATTTAGAATCACAAATTACTCACTAGTGGGCGGTACTGCGCACGATGAAGGTCCCTGTTCAATAAAATGACAAAAATAATCAATACTCCTTGGAATTCCGGTTAAGAGTGTAGAAGCCTCCTAATATACGAGCAATGAAGTTTCCAGAAAGGTGATCGGCTAGAAATATTCGACATAATAGGAGTATCAGTAATTTTAGACATCGGATCTATCAATAATCTGTAAATATAAAACAAAATAAATAACAAGCCTGGCGGCTAGAGGGTTACTCCATTCCTACTTCTGTTCCGATTTGAGATCATTACTGCAACATATGAATTATATTTATGATGAATAAATTGGTGGGTATAGAATACTTGTCTGTTTATCTCAGTCGGTAAGATAGTTGCCTACCAATCACATGGTAATGATTTCAAATCACCATTGGAAAATATTAATTTTATGTATTGCTTCGGTTAAACGTGATAGGATAGATTAACAGCAAAGAGTTTACAACCAAAAAATTGGTGAGGACTGTTCTTGTTGTAAAAGGGGTAAAGCAAAGTCAACTCCAACTCGACTGGAGTTAGATAATATTTGAGCAGTCACTTATCACCGTGTATGCAGGTGTATCTATATATACATGTACACTATGTATAAACATCTATGTAGGAACTATATTTTGCTCAGCACCGAAGTTTCTCAATAGCCTCAAATAATGTAAAAAAAGAAATTACCCGCACGACGCCCATTCATTAATGATCCAAGGACGCTTTGCTACTTACTTCGGTGCCGAGCAAAATATAGTTCCAACATAGAGGTCTTCATAATTATTACATTCTGTCAGATATAAACTGTCTATCATCTGATACTTCACACACACGCACACACACACACACACACATATATATATATATATATATATATATATATATATATATATTATCGAAATTGTGTATTCTGTTTATAGTTGTCAAAAATGTGCACCAGGAACTTTAGCACACACCTAATATAATCGTAAGTACTTTGAGATGTGTGCTCGCTTGGGTAATTTCAACAATTTATATAAGTAATAAAGATCTATTTTTTTTACACAGTAAGTCATATGTAGATATTGATATTCAATTACCTACATGAAAATGACACAATACGTCCCTGTAAATATGTCTAGGTTACCAGGTAGACACAGAGTAACAACTGTCAACCACACCTGTTGCTACCTGAGCTACGCTGATTACAAGCAAAACAAAACTAAAAAGGTGTTTTCAATTTTCTCCAATGTTTGCGTTAATAGAATGAGATCATATAACCAGTCTAGTCAGACAGGCCGGTAATTTTTTTGACAAGTCTCATATTCGATGTGGGCCCAGGAAGTATCCAAGCATTTTGAGACTACCGTCTAAATTAAACAACCAATCATGGGACACCTTACCGAGCGTGTAAGAACAGACACTCTGCCGTGGGGTCACTCAGTCTATAACAAAATGCCGTTGATTGAGTTTGTGTGACTTATGGCGATTCACCTTTGAAGAGATTTCGGATTGTGGATGAGATTTAGATGAATGCGACGATGCAGCTGATGGCAACCATGAAAGAGGACTTCGTAAACTGTTAGGAAAGACGAAGATGTGCAGGAATGACTATGTGGGGTCCGAAAGTGAATACTTCGAAGGGGACTGAAATGTGGTTACTGTCAGTGGGCTATTTATTGTTAATATTTCCCAGTTTAATATTTCTCGTTTAATACTTCTCAGGCAGTTCTCATAAGTGTCATTATAGCAGTAATGCAACACAAACAATTAAGAATATCTATGCTATTTACCCAGTTGCAATGACACTACAGAAATGCCTGTGATGATTTAGCAAATTTTTAAAAAGTTGCTATTAACACTTAGCCAAGTCTCACACTTGAAGTCCAATATCTTTGGAAGGAAATTTTTTTTTGAAAGCTTCACTTGAAATAAATACATTTCAAATCAACAGAGATTTAGCATGAGACAAGATACTGTATGAACGTGAACATAATTTTTATCAGTATTTCTGTTGCTTTATATCTCAGCTACCCAGACCGTCAATCTACGACTTTGAATAAACAGCACATATCGAATATGAAGAACAATCTCTCACCGCGGCTCGAACGCACATCCCCATGGTCGCAGGAAACCTCTTCTTCCCTACAGGCAGCTCTATCACATGAACTACGAGAGCCTTACAGCTGGAAAAAGATCAAATCTATCCTCCTTAACTAACCTTCATAGGTACACTAGCAGTATGGATTGTTATTATATCTATACAGCTTTCCTATCCACGTCAATGACTCATCGCCCTAGACTGACGGCCTGATAAGTTGCGATGAAAACCAACTAAAATTTAGATGAAAGAGTTCAATCCAATATTACTATAGGCCAGTCATGGCGAACACAGTATACGCGTGTCAGCATTGACACACCACAGATTTTCAAGTGACACCATTGGATTGAGAGAAAAAATTAATTTCAAGTATATTTTAAAATTTCAAGTTACATCTCATAGGACACCAAATTTTATCCACAAATCAAAAAATAGCCCCTTATGTATATGCATTTACCTGGAATCAAAATACACGTATGCATACAAGTGACAATCCGATAACAGAATTATTCAAAAGATTCAGATTCCTTCACACCATCCAATGGAGAATCACCATCATTGCTATGGACGAACGTCCTAAGGGAATCAGAAAGAAATCTAGGGAGAGAATTTCGGTCCCTCCATGAACTCCTGCTAGAGAAAAAGGCGCAACGTTCAACCATTTCGAAAGAGTCTGCTGACCAGGAATGGAGACTTAACCCTTTCTTCCCCGGATGCATACAGGAAACGAGAAACGAGTAACGTGCGTTATAACAAACGCGAAAAAAAGATGTGGTTATCACAGCGTGTCATCGATAGCAAACCTACGACATGCTTTTCCTTTGGGGTATTAGTTGACATGCAGTAGATTTTGGATGAAAAACTCGTTAAATTTCATTCTATTATCTTAGTTTTTAAAAGAAATTTCAAGTTATATTTTATTGAACCCCTGGTTTTATTAATATATATATATATATATATATATATATATATATATATATATATATATATGAAATGTGCTGCTCGTCACTCAATATAATCATTCATCTAAAACTAAAATACGTAAATGCATGCGACACTCCAATAACAGGACTAAAACAAACATTAATAAAGACTTAGGTCTCCCTTCGATAGGGAGCCCTGGACAGTAATTTTAAATTGCCCCAACTCCCAATTCAATATTTAGCTGTGCCCCTGCACCGAGACACAGCGTACAAACATCCTTCGAGAAATATCGACACAGTGAGCGAAGAAGTTCGTCATCACTGCTTTCTGTCAAACTAATACCAGCACCAGGAATGCAATTTCGTCCATTGAAGTTCTCGCTTTACATTTGGTAGAATATGGCAACTATCACTCTCAGTGATTAACTGAATCCTTGAAAAGGCATCACGACAGATCTTTATTGTTAACAACTGGAATGCGTCAATAGCGCATTACACAACGTTCGTGAACGGAACAGATGTGATTCTCTGGGAACGACAATGTAAAGCCTCCCACGGCAAAATCAGCCCAAGGGAAAATAAGTCAGTAGATTGGATTGCTACAACATCCTCAAGTCTTAGCACTTCTTCGTTTTCATCTGTTTCAATCGCAAAAATATCTTCTCAGTGCCAGGGAATTCAGAAATAAAGAAAACATCATTTCAAGTCTCACGGTTTTCCCTGAAGTCGATTGGCCCGGATGTTCCGACTTTTCCACCCATCAGTCTTCGCAACTTCCGGTTTTCATTTGTTACCATCTCAAGAGCATTTTCGCAGCACTGGGAGATCCAGAAATAAGGACTACATCAATCCAAATCAGTTAGCTTTCTCTACTTTAAAATCCCCTGGTTTAATAAGCAGTGGACGGATGAATGGCCCATACTTCGGGCTGATAACGGCGATCATATCGATGATTGATAAAAATTGAACTTGAGCTGTTCCAAGAGATCCTTTAGTAGTTCACATCCAGTTGTTCTTGAATATTTCATGACCACAACCCGTTTAGTAGTTAGATCCCAACTTCCAAGTTCCTATACCTCTACCAAATGATTCTGACACATCGTCATCAGTTTTGAGAAGGGTCATCAATAATCAAAGAGTTTTTTTCGGGTGATTGGGCTCTTCTTCTTCATTGTTCGTGTTCCGAACACGGTTTCGACCAATCCATTCAACAGACTTCCTTAGATGTTCTCTTCGAATTTTCTGCTCTCCAACGGTAACACCACTTATGACGTAGAATTATGATGTTTTCCTTCATATTATTGTTAGGCTTGGCGTTCCATACTTAGTCTCTATTAGGTAGAGGAATTCTGCAAGTGTCAGACGGATACACTAAGCTGTTGATAGATGCAATTCCTCCGATTCTTCTCATAAAAAGAAAAAAAAAAACCGAATCATACGTTATAAAAAGTTGCTAACAATTGAGGGGGAAAAAGTTCTATTTATCAACATCATATTCGGATAGTATATCTGAAGAAAGCCCAAGAATGGATCGTCCGGATGATCGTGCTATCATCACAAACAACGAGATGGAGTTGAATCGGACAAAAAGTTCTTCGGGTTTCAAAATATATTCAACATGATATCGATCAAGCAAACCCTTGCTAAGAGAAACCCATAAATAATCAGAGAAAATATTTTCTTCCAGCAGCTTAGCACCCCTCTTGAAATTACCATACCCCTCACTTAGGGGGCGTATCCCCCCCCCCGCAAACTCCCGTTCAAGAACCAGAATAAATAATCCAACCAAACTTACCAACTTGAATCAACTCACGGGAATCCAGAGTCCCAAAAAGGATTGAATAACAAACAAAGAAGAAAACAGTAATAATTCATTTTTTATCGTTAAAACTTTCTCACTCACATACATACGTACTTTTCTTCCCTTTTTACTTTCTACATACATAGTGTTTTTCTGTCTCTCTTTTGTTTCTTTCTTTTTAGATCAGTTTTCTGTTTGTTGGTTCGATAATTCCAGATGTATTTACTTTCTCATCATAAGTTCACCGCTGGCATGTATATGTAAATATACATATATACATATAAAGGCGCATACATTCATACACACAAACATGTGTATATACACACATCGATACAACCTAGCATTGAAACATGTTTATGCATGTGTGTTCGACTACAAACAATTATATATATATATATATATATATATATATATATATATATATATATATATATATATATATTCACATACACTCATGCTAACATATATATATATATATATATATATATATATATATATATATAAACAGCACCTCGTAGTGTAGTGTCCATGTAATTGTTCATATTTTTTTGTGTGTGTATTGGGTAAATAATCTTTTTTAATCTCACACAAGGCGATATTTTGCTCCATTTTCTCTCACATTGAAAAGTTCGTCACCCTGTCCAGTTCCAGAAAACACTGTCTTTTTTATGATACATGACGATAGAAGTCTGAAATTATTTTTCAATCATTTACTTGCTTTTTTCTCTTCTTTTTCCATTGCTTCTTTATATATATATATATATATATATATATATATATATATATATCTCAGGGTGATATTTTAGTCTGTCTTTGTGGTATATAAGTTAGTATATATTATTACGATCATTTTTTTCTTCTCTTCAAAGAGTTTTTTTTTGTATTTTTGTGTCCAATAACAAAACACACACAAAAAAAAAAAAAATGATAGGATGGAATTTTTTCATTGAGTCAAATTTCCCTGACCCAAACGCTTCGAAACCCCTAACCCAAAGAAAAAAATCAAAATAAACTTGCAAGTCGTTTCTGCCTATTGAAATAACTTCAGATACCCCTTTCTTTCAGCCCCATCCCCAATGAAACATTTTCGGTTCTGACAATGATTTTTCAAAGACACCAATATGATCTCACTATCTGAGTCATTTGATAGAGAGAAAAAAATATTTTGATTTATAATAAACAAGTAAATTTCATTTTTTTTTTTTAATATCTTTGAAATGTCTATCAAATGAATTGAATGTATCTTTTTATAAGTTCTGCCCATGACCGCTTCCGTTTCAAAATACTGCGTTAATGTTGAAGAAAGGAAACTAAGACAAAAAAAAAAAGACATCCACTGAAATTATCATTTTTTTTTTGTTGTAGCATTATTATTATTATTTTGTTTTTCTAATTTTCCATTGTAAAAGTCAAGACAAACAAACAATACATAGCAGGTTTCTCCATGCTGACCTTCAACAAGAATCACAGCGTTTGTTTTTGCAATTTTTTTCATTATATTAAAAGGGCAAGGGAGTAGCTTGAGATTTGGTAGCCCAGTTGTGGTGGTAGGGGAGGTCCTTGGCTCCTCGAGAGACCCCTTCCAAAATCAAGTGAGATTTGATTTTTCAAAATGTTAGTAGAAATGCAGTAGCTAAACTACTACCGATTAAGCTTTTGGGGAACCCGCTACCTTTCTCAGTTACACCCTTGTCAACAGCGGAGGGGGAACATTGCTAATCAAAAGATGTATGTTTATACATACACACTGTATCCCCCTCCGACCAAAAAGGTTGAGTATCAACAATAAAAAAAATCCTTCTGAAGGAGAAATATTCTTCTGAAAAACCATATACATAATCTTTTCATTACATAGCAATTTGTCATAATGACGGTATTGCATCTATACTGTAGATTCTTATAAGTCAATTTTCACCATGTAAGCAACTTCCAACATCTAAAACGTTTCAAGACACTCATTTCCTCATTTTTTTTTTCGTAATGGCGATAAAAACTGCTTCATGGTAAAACGTGATATCTGTATATGTAACGCGTGTTGCCTCTACAATGGAGTGGACGTTTTTTATTCTGGGTATATGAGTATTTCTGGATTCGATACCTACATAGAATTCACATTTGATACATCAAGTTTTTAAATAAAGGAAATGCATTGAAGTAGCTGAGAACGATAATAAAAAATGTTGGATTTTTTTGTGGACACAACAGGTCTGTCGAGTTCACTCCTGCCTCCTTCTGATACCCATTTCTCTTCAGTTATTGGTTATCCGTGATAAGGGATATCTGTCAGACGATTGGTGTTTAATTTTGTTCACGTGATTCCATTTTGTAATTATTATGTATAGATGTTTTTCGAACTATATCCATGTTATTCAAAATGGAGAACGATAATTCGAATAAATCAATCCATAATAATGACAATTCCTCATCTAAAAATCAAACAAAAATTTTTTTTGTACTATCGAAGGCTGTTTTCTAGCCGACGAATCTCGACAACTGTTAGGCCACTTGCATGCCAGATTACATTCTTATAGAAGAAAGATTACACACACACATGAAGAATGGGATATTTCAGTATTTTATTTACATTCCGGCGATCCAGTCATAATTTGTTCATTTTGTTTCGTTTTTTTTTTTTGACAATTGTAGACATTAATTCAATGGGGCTGTAGCCAAGGGAAGTGAAAGAGATGACCACCAGCACGGCTCAAATTCCTTCTAACATAAAAAATATAAATAAATAAAAGTTTTAGATGGCAATTAAAAAAAAGAGAAATGCTGTGACTAGCTAATGTTACCGTTATTGGGTGACCGACTTAATAACACCTCAATTCTGTGATTTCGTACTTCAAGAACCGTCGCATACACCACATCCATATTGTCAACAATTTCACCCGATTCTCTAAAATCATTTTTAGTATACCTGTAACAAAACTGTGGTGGAGGTTGAAGTAACTTTTCATTTACCCCTAGAGCCAGACATCTATGTTATAGAGTGAGGAGACGATTCGGAAGGCCATATGATGTACAAACGAATTTTTTTTAATTCAATTAGACGTTTCGTTAGTTCATTACTAACATCATCTGAAAATAATCCCAGTTGTGAACAGAACGCCAAATTGAATAGAGAAATCCCATCAGCACAAACATATGATTTTCCAAATTGTCTCATCACTCTAACACTGTCGGATGAATGATCTACCACATCGATACACTGGTCTTACCTGTGTTTTGCACAAGTGTTTGAACAAAACAATAGGTTCAGACTATTCATTTTTCAGACCAGACCCTCCCACTTAAAAGACTGGCACAACAGATACTTCCCGATCAATACATTCCCTCTCCTGTATTTTGGCCCCGTCTCAGACTAAACTAATCTTGGTAAGTAAGTAGCAATGCGGTTTGCTAAGATTATGAAAGTTCAAGTGACACTATGATGTAGAGGTCACATATGGAAAGCACAACAATTCGCTAGCAAAACATTACATCACTACTATCCTTGAGCCAGACATAGCGTTCCTAGTAGATCACTATAATAGTAAATCATAACAGAAATAATAGTATCCCTACCAGGTGATCCATCATACCAAGTCCAGGACTATGACTTGTAAAAAAAAAAAATCAAATGTTTTCATTGTCTAATTTTTCAGACAGTTCTGCTAGTCTGACATGTTTATGTGTGAGCAGTATAAAATCAACCATCAAATAGTGTCAAAGGGAGATAATTACTTTAAAATAAAGATTATCCGTTTATATTTTGCACATAAAGCCTAATTCCGGAGTTCTAACGACCAGATACCATTCAGAACAAAATTTCTCCTTCATCAGCTACAACTTATTCAAAAGAAATATTTTCAACAAGGTTGTTCATGTGTGGGTGAATGTGTATTTGTTATGAGGGGGAACTGGATGATCATGTGATAGTAGCCATTCGTGCTGAACAGTTAGCAGTAATAATACGAAAATAACCCGCATCCCCCCCTCCCAGTCTCCCTCCCCAATCAAGATACCCCCCGAAGCAGTGTAAGGGATATGAACGTAAGTAGTAAAAAAAAGTTCATTATTTCCATCACAAATTATTTGTTATAGCAGTAGGAAGAACACAACCACAGACTTGTCCTTATAAATATATAGATATGTACATATTAATTATACACATACACCCACACACGTACATTATATATATATATATATATATATATATATATATATATATATATATATATATATATGAGGAGAATTTACTGGGTGGGGGAGGAAGTAAAGGTGGGGATGTAAATGAATATTTTGTTTTTTTAAGATGCCTAGTCATTCAATTTGGACGTCTTTATCCAATAATTATTTTAGCATAGTCAATCAATTAGGAATAATCTCAAATTATTGTTCAGAGTCTTTGAAATATTACTCTTCATTTACTTTATCGTGTTTATATTCAATTATCACCACTGTTATCGTTATGTAGGATACACACACACGTGTATATATATATGTATGGATGGTATCGGCGCCCACAATGGCATGAGGGTCAGTGCAGGGAGTTTGGTCCTACTACCATGGCATTGTGCCAGACTAGTGTAAGCTTATAAAATAACTGATCATAAATATCATATAAGTGTATGATACATAGGAGAAGAGAGAAATATATGAACTTATTATTAGGCAGGAGATGGAAATTAAATACTGCTCTGTCATTTGAAATTTCATTCTTTTCCCTAAATTGTCAGCAGCAGACACCCATATCATGCAGTAAAGCAATTGTAAGCTTTGTTGAACCCGACCCACGCTGAGTTCACCCAAATAGATTGAAACATGGTAAACATCGAAGTCTCCTTCAATGCTCTGAAACATAATGGATTCTCTCTAGTTGGGTGGTAAGATTCTTTGGTGTTCACTCCAAGAGTTTTATTTTTATCATTTTTGTTCCAAGTAGATGAATAGACTAAATTTTGCTTTAGACCCACGTCGATTGGATATCTTACAGCTAATGTATTGTTAAAATGGATGTAGGAGAATCTCTTTCTAGAGAAAGACATTGATATATGTACATTTATTTGTATTCATGATTGATGATACACTATTAAAGTGTATCAAAAGTTATTTGTTTTTTTTTCCTCAGAAGCTTATTCTATATACACATCTTAAGACTATCTATGATTCCACTATATCATATATATATATATATATATATATATATATATATATATACTGATCAGCTGTACCTTTTGTTTCGGATGTTATAATGGCAGATACGAGTATTCTAGCAATTTTGAGGAATTATTTTCAACAGGACCTCAAACCTACTGAAGCTGCTCGCAGAATTCAGTAAGCGTAAGGACATAAAACAGTATCTGGCCGTATATCCAAAACTGGTTAAGCATTTCAAGGGCGTTAAAATGTCCCTTGAAATAAAATCCAGAAGTGGATGACCATGAGTTTTAAACGCGAGATAGAAGAGAACCCAACCACCATCACCCAGAAACTAGAACGAAAGATACCATATGTAGAGCGTTACACAAGCTTCCGAAAACATACGGGAGCTCTCCAAAGGTTCCTCATGATCTCACACTTAATTATAAAAGGAAAATTCTTTTTAGACAGCCCCATTAACTAGTGTGACAAATGGTGATCATACAGAGGTCAATAATAAAAGTTGTTGCAATTCTGAGACGAATTTTACGCTCGAGTGTAGGTGAGATGACTTGTGAGTCTTTCATGAATGGAGTAATTTCATTTCTCTCACAATATTTACCATTCTAACCCATTCAAGCGTAGATATGAAATCCTTCTAAAATGCATGGACGTAAATTTTGATTGCTTTTTTGGATTTGGCTAATAATTGTCAAAGACATTTAAATTATGTGGCTGTTTTTATAAGTCTTCTTTGAAAAACTCATATTCATGTTCAACCCAGTAAAAGAAGGCCTTTTACATTATTTATAATGTACATTATATATATTTCTATATACATATATATATACATACATATTTCTATATACATATACATATATATTTCTATGTACATATACATATTTCTATATACATATTTCTATATACATATACATATGTATGTATGATTATTGGATGAATTGGTTATATCCGAGATGATGAATTCTTTTCATAGACAGTGAGGAAAACACAGATTACAAACCTATCCATCGAATCAGTGTTTCTCTCGTTGTCTATAATTTTTCTTACACCGTATGTACGTATGTATGTATATATAAATATATATGTTATAATGAAAAATTAATCTAATGGCAAATTTTCCTGTCTTTGACGATAGGGTATGTTCTTCATTTTTTTTTTTTTTGGTCGCATTTTTTTTTTATAACATGCCTGTGTGATAGAGGTCAAAGAAAAGGGGGAAACTGCAGCTCTTCATGCTATAGAACACTTTTGGACTTCAAAAAAGAAGAGTGAAAAAAAAAAATGAATACGTCATCAGTATTTATAATAACAATAATAATAATATTAAATGTAGCGGTGGTAAGTTTGGGTGATTTCCCTTATACATCATTTTATTTTTTTTTTTTTCCAATTTTCTATTTTTTTTTTTTTCATCTTCGATAAGACCTTAAATGGCCGGATGATAAATAAAAAAAAATTTTAAAAATGTAAGTCCTTTTTTTCAGTTATAGAAAAAAAAAAAGATGATTTTTTTTTTCTTTTGAGAATGATTGTATGGCCGGTATCGTCAATTTTCTTTTTTTTTTTTTTTTGTTATATTTTGTTCTTTTGTTTGTTTCCGTTCTTCACTCTGGGTAACATACCCTATTCAAATATTTCATTTCAAACTTTCTCCCCTGAAAGTTTATCAAATTCGTTCATATATTTATATGTGAATATATACGCAAAACAAGCATACTTACACATGCACACACCTTATACATGTGTTGTTTCATTTCTTTGTGTTAAGTGTGTCCTTGTTCATCATTATATGATCAATATCAAACATTTTTCCTCCCATTTCGCTTGTCCCGTGTTCAGGACACTTTTTCATTTTTCTTCGATTCCAATGTCTTGCGATGGAAAAAATCTCTTATAATTCTTGTAAAATCTCCTTTTGTTAATTGTAATACTTGGCTTCCTGTGACTGCACAAGACATATGACGTAGTTTCTTTTTCTTCCATTCACATTTTTTTTTTTTTTTTTCATTTTTACATATCAGCATTTTCTCCCTCCAAAAACTGCAAAATCTTTGATGGTGTCTTTTTTGTTTCTATTTGTTGCAAATATCAGATGATCTTTGATGCTTCTAGAGTCGTTTCTTCTTGATATTGTGTTATTATGTTGTTGTAGTAATAGCTGTTTTTTTTTCTTTTCGGTTTGAAACTTTATCCTCCATTTTGCAGTGTGTTCAGACGACGGCTGACTGGTTTCGGGGCACGAAAAATCTACAGTAAAAACGTTTCCACGAGTTAAGTGTTTTCCCAGTCCATATCCAAACGCCTGAAGTGATGCCGACAATAATGGTCATTAGATACTTGATCATGAAAACGGTGAAATCCGGCCAGGGTCGCGTTGGGTCACCCGTATGGGGGCAAGGGAAGAAGTATGTGATGCAGACTCGAGAATGCCAGGATACCATCCACTGATCTCGAAACGATTGTTCGTAGAAAAGACAAGCAATCACAATGGTAGCCGGCACAGTGTAGAGAACGGAAAAAATACCAATTCGTACCATCAGTTTTTCCAATTTGTCTGTTTTGGTACCGTCACTTTTCATGATGGTACGTATGCGGAAGAGTGACACAAACCCGGCTAGCAGGAAAGTCGTACCGATAATGAGGTAGACCACGAGGGGTGCCAATACAAAGCCTCTGAGAGCATCCACATCGAATATTCCGGTGAAGCAGACCCCACTAAGAACATCGCCATCCACCTGGCCCATAGCGAGGATTGCGATGGTTTTGATAGCCGGTACAGCCCAGGCAGCCAGGTGAAAATATTGTGAATTCGCCTCGATGGCTTCGTGGCCCCATTTCATACCAGCAGCAAGAAACCATGTCAAAGTTAAGATGACCCACCATATTGAGCTAGCCATACTGAAGAAATAGAGCATCATGAAGAGTATGGTACAGCCTTCTTTCTTGGTACCCTGAGTGATAATTGAAACCATTTTGTCCGACTGGAGGTTGTGAATGGGTGGGTCGAAGGGTCGATTGCAGGCAACGCTATCTCGAAGCGCGAACCCCACGACGTAAGCCAGTGCAACCATGAAGTAGCACCCGGAAAGGAAGATGATCGGGCGTTCCGGGTACCGAAACCGGGTCATGTCGATGAGGAAAGTGAGCACTGTGAAGAGGGTGGATGCCATGCACACGGCTGAACAGATCCCGATCCACATACGAGCAAAGTCGCGCTTATCCGGCGTGAAAAACATATCGTTACAGGGCGCCCCGCAGTCCCGTTCGAGGGAGTCGCCCACTTTGAGGCGGTAGTCGAGGGTTTTGGGAACGCGAAACTCCACCGGGCAATGGAATCCACTGGAATTCGTGTTGGGTTGGAAATAGTTCCGGTCAACCGGACGCGCTTGGGTGGGACGGTTGTAGCGGTCGTGGGTAGTAGGTGGTGGAGTCGGGTCGGTTATGTTCTCTCCGACGCACAGACCCGACCGTGGAAATTTCTCACATCGTAGGGATTCGGGCCATTCGAAGCCGAATCGGTTCATGAGTTTTTCGCAGCCCTCACGGGCTTGCCGACACATTTGTTGACACGGGGGGATTGCATGGTCCAGCAGGGTACACACGGGGGCGTACATAGAACAAAGAAAGAAACGGAGGTGGGGACTACACTCCACTTTTACTAAGGGGTAAAACTGGTGCACCTCCAAGCCGGCATCGTCCTGTTTTTGATGGTTGAGAATATTCGGTAAGATGGTCATGTTATATTGAATACCCTTGCACAGGGGGATCGTGATTGGTTCGCATTTGCCATGCGTGGGTAGTCCCTGGGGATTGTTTATCCGACGACTTATAGAAGACTGTGAAGCTGCTAATAAGACTCCTTTATAGTGGAGAAAAGTACATAGGAAGATGGAACCGATTAGGAAATTGCGTAATTCCTTCAACATGGTGAGTTTTTGTGGTATATATATATATGTATATATATATATATAAATAAAAATGATCAAGGTGAACAGATGTGTTTTTCCTTATATCTCTTCAAGAAAGATGAAGGAAAATTTTTTTCGTAACTTTATGTGCGCGTGGGGAATACAATCGCATTTGGTTGCATTCTATGTCATTGTGTAAGTAATTTCTGTCGGATGAAAGGTGAGAAATGGTCGATGGTTGGCGTATTTATTTTAAGGGTAAAATGGTCGAATTAGCAGCAGATATTTTGAATAAGTCAGCAGAGAGTTTTTTTTTGTTGTTGTTGTTTTTGTTAAGGAAGAAAAAAGAAAGTGAAAGGCTTTTTTTTATGTTTTTGTTTGTTTGTTTGTTGTTTTTTTTTCAAATATTCAGGGAAGCGAAAGAGAGAGAGAGAGACGGAAAGAGTGAAGGATGCCGGGACGGGGGGGACAAAGTACCAGTGGAAAAACTTTCTGGTCCCTTCTTTCTTTCCTGACTTAGAACATGTTCTTCCTTCACCTTCCTTCTCTCTCTCCTTCTCTTAATACCTTTCTTTTTATCCGTTTTGCGTGTATGTATGTATGTGTGTCTGTGTGTGTGTATGTATGTGTGTAATATATTGGATCGTTTTTTTCCTATGATGATAAAAGCATTGTTAATATCATCTGGGTGTAAATAATATCTCGATCTATGTATCGATTTGAGAAGATTTACTTATAATTGATCACATCTATAATGAAATATATATTAAAGCTCTTATCTATATAGCAATACGCTTTGGGGGTTGTATGGTTTTAAATTGGTTCCAGTTTAAGCTTCCCATAGAATTTTCAGAGTAAAAATACAAATGAGAGTTTGGACGATTTAGTAAAAATGTGTGCTCAAGTATATAATGTTTTTCTTCCTTTGTTTTGTCAGGGTATTCAAGTCCACGTTTTGGATCCAGTAATGTAGTCGATTTGGGCACAAGATGGTGGTTTAAAATCCTGGCTCTTTTGTTTCCCAAAGTCTGTTCGATTGCTGCAATGAGAGAAAATAAAAGAGATTGTTATTAAATATGATTCACACTGGGTAGGTGGAATACAAAGATACAAAATCAATATATACTGTCTCCAGTTTTTAATAAGGTCAAGAAAATTCAATAAAATTTTCGGACGATTAATCGTTTTGTTCTTCAAGTTTTTAACACATCATTTCGACTTATTCATTCTACTGTCTTCTTCAGGTATACTATCCGAATGCGACAGCACTGAACAGAATTTCTTTCTCTCTGTGGTTGCAACGCTTATAACGTAGGATTCGGATTTCCTTATCTTCTCTCCTTGATAGGCTTTGATTCCAATCGTCCAGAACAACTCTTAGAATGAAACGCTATATATATCTCATACATAATAAATTTTAGTGAAGATTAGTGGGTGGCCAAACGGTTAACAGCACGGAAAATGGAATCAACACAGCTAGTTCAAATTCAAGCCGAAATACACTTCAGAGTTGTGGATAACCTACCACTTATCGACACAGATAATGGGATCAGTGAACATGGTTCAAACCCGGTCGGGGACAGATCCATTGGTCACTAATGCCTCTAGGGCAAGGTGTGGATCAATAGTGGGGTAGCTGAATCCCTTCAGCCTAGAAAGGTAGTTTTAAGATTACGTAGTATGATTGAAGTCCTGGAGTTCCCAGAGAGTGCTCGAACCGCAGTTAGTTGATCACCCCTTTAAAACAGATTGGAGTCTTCCACCAAGTTTATGCTCCATGATTGGTATCCGTATTTCTAAACCAATTGGACCAACGCTGAACAGTTTGTAATGTTCACTCAAAAACCTTCGCAGTCAGCTGCTCAAGCAGCATGCAGCATATCGACCTAATTTAAAAACGTACTAAAATTTAGTCCAATTTATCTAGTAGACACCATCTCAGCGTCGTGAGACACGGGAGCTTCTTAGCCTGAGTTTAGGTCGGGTCGGAGATGACTCCAAGCCGTTGGTCTGATTTAACCCACTCACAGATTCTCAAATTCCTTAGAAGGGTAGAAGTCAAACGAGCGGTGGAGGCAAGGGGCAAATAATAATAATTGACATCTACGCATAAAATTGAATGTCTGAAAAGGTGATCTCACAGTGGGGTTATTTGTAGTTGATGGAAGGCAATATAAGGGATATAAAAGATGCAAAACTCGGCGAGGCAGACCACTACATCTACCTAGGACAACGAATCTCCATGAGACCCTCAAAGAGGAGGAAATCAAGCGAAGAATCATTTTGGGATGACAAACCTTCGGCAGAGCATGCTCAACTTTCAAGAACCAGATGATCCCAATAATCCTAAAAAGAAGAGTATACAGCCAATGCATTCCCCCGATAGTCACTTACGGAGCTGAAACATGGAACTTAACCAAGAGACGGACCTGCAAGCTGAGAAGTGTGCAATGTGCGCACGAGAGAATCATGCTCAACCTTACATGGAGAGACCATAAGACAGCACAGTATATAAGGAAGAAAACGAGTGTCCGTGACTTCATGAAAACTATTAAAAAACTTAAATGGTAATGGGTAGGCCATGTTGCAAGAATGAAAGACAACCGATGGACATCAAGTCTTACAAGATGGATCACCAGAGATCACATAAGAAACCGAGACCGACAGAACAGAGGATGGAGAGATGAACTACACAGATTCAGGAAATTGTGGCAAATCCTGGGGAAGGTCTATGTCCAACGATGGACGTTAAAAGACTGATGATCATCATCATCATTGAGTCTGGAAAGGATTGAAAAAGAACAAATACAACAATAAGTTACTCAGAGAGGGGATAACCAACGCTGAGTTATCTGCATCGACCAAAGAAGTGTCATAAAAGCTCTGGTATGCCACTGACTATATACTAAGTCATTTGATTCAATTGTAGTTGAATTATATGGTGAAACCCCAGTTCAACCAACAGCAAATTTAGCCTGGCACAAGGCCATACGTTGGGGGCAATTTGGTGAGACTTGAAGTGTCAGCGTGCCAACCATTGCTCCATGTCTAGGCGCCCATATATCTTGAGTGACCTTTAACTACTAGCTTAAATTGTTAGCACTATTGTCAGCCTCGACATGGACCAGTGCAAGATTAGCTTGTTTACTACTGATCCACGGTGAGATCCCTCCAAGCCTAGTTGAATAAAACATGAAGCCAAAAACGAGGGATCGAACTCCCTACAGTTGTGAGTCTTCTAGGCTATCTCCCGAGCCTTTGCTTCGTGACGTTAGTCCAAACTAATAAGTAAATAGCAGCAAAGTGCAGAAACGATGTTTTGTTAAAGCTCACGAAATCAACAAACCCGTATTCTTCCGGTTCAAAGATTTGAATTCAATTTCTAAATTTCGATTTCAAGTAGAATTACACCTTGCGTCAGACGTACACACATGGCCGGTGCTATCAGTAAGCCAACTTACAGCGCAGACCTTAGAAGAGCACAGTTTTTTTTCCCAAAACCAAAAAAAGATCAAGCAACCGGGGGCGCTAATTCCCTCATAAATCTCAGTTTTTGACTAACACAACACGGTTATACCAGAGTAGTAGGTGCATGCTATTTTACAGAAGGCTCCTTAATTGTACCAGATGTACTATGGGAATGGATTACTAGTGTTGAGTAAACACCATCCAATAATAAATACTAAACAAAAATGGGTTGCGCTTTCAGCGTGAGTAGACAAAGAATTTCATCACAAGTCACAAATCTAGTTTAATGGTTAAAATCTTCTCATAGACACACCTACAACGGAGGGAAAATCAGGTAACATAAATAAAGTAGTAAAATCGACAGTTTTTAAAATAGAAATTTCAACATTATTGTTCACTGAGAATTTCTATCTAACTAATCAGTACTGACTTTAAATTGTAAAATTACTCTCTATGCCTTTCTATAAAAATCCCCCACAACGTTTTATTCGAGTGAAATTATCTACACAGCAAGAAATCATTCGAAATTGCTTTATTCCTATATAAGTTTTCAGTATATGTTTTGTCACTTCATATGTATAATTAGACCGAATGGACATACTGACGAATTCATACAGCAGTCCTACCTGTGATATCAACGTTTACGTAAACTGTTTGGGGTAAGTGTATTTCTCAAAAGCGAAATTTAAAAAAAAAAATCATTCGACGCGTAGTCCGTAGGGCTGGTTGGTAGACAGGATGGTAGGAAGGCAAGCAAGTACGTTAAAAAGGTAGGTAGGTTGAGTTACACCGGCTGATAAGCAGAACGCTAGGTAAGTTGATATGTTTTGGTAGCCAAGCATGTAAACGAGTGGAGAGATAGGTGGGCTGAGACGTAGACAATTTGGAAAGATGAGAGAGAGAGAGAGGTAAGCAACGAGGCTAGCCAAACGTTGGCAAAGACCCACAAGTCGCTAGTTACCCTCCCCCCAGACACCGACAAGTAGGCAACATTCACTGTCAGATCCAATACAACTAAGCAAGGCTGTTAAGATGAATGTAGACGATACGCAAGTGGGCCTCTAGTCGCCAAGCAATGACAGCAACAATAACAACAACAACAATAATAATAATAATGACGGCGACGACGACAACAGATCTGGTTAGTCACTCGATAGAAACTGTCACGTGACCATCGTTTTTCGAGGTAGGGGTTGATAGCATGCCGTGGTGGGGATGATCAATCAAAATATTTGAAATAGGTGACCATCGAATAAACCATTTCTCATGCTTTTTGTTAGGCCATGCATGCCATCTAAAATAAGAAAAAAAGAAAAAAGCATGGGTGTAAAATGGGGATCAATATAGGATAGGTTTATATTACAAACTGAACCCCCACTAAAAACCTTAAAGGATTGAAGAAGTTCTTTTTTCAAGGAAGTAAATGAATGTTCAAATTTTCAACCTTCTGGCTTCAATGAGGTGGTCTGGATGCATCATACATACATACATACATAACCAAACCGGTTTGAAAACTGAAAAAACTCATTATTATTATTATTATCAATTATAAATAATAATAATAATAATAATAATAATAATGAAGGATACGAAATCTTTTGAAAAATAAAATTTAAAATGCTATTCATTCGAAAATGTCAGAGAAAAAATTGTTATGAAGAAGTTAGAAAGGAAAGAAACCATTTATATTAACATCGTTGCTATTAGTACTATTCATTTTGAATAGTATTTTCCTTCGTCTCAATAGACACATAATAATAATGATGGTTGACAAGGCTCTATCTAATGAAAAATGAATAAAGAGAGAAGGTTTCAGGGTGGATATTCTTTGGGGCCATCCTCAGACAGAGACAAAAACAATTCGGTTGAAAACGGGACAAAATAAAAAAACTAAGAAGGACGATATAAATCATATCCAAATTCAAGACCAGATGAACAAAAAATAATTCAAATGCTAATTCGATACCGATAGACAGTCCTCTCCTTTTTTTTTTTTTTTAAACAAAAAACCCGATAACTATTTCTCTGCTGGATCTACTATTGTAGGACTAATATGTTTTGGTGGTCTTTTGTAATCAGAAGTAGTGTAGCAAGACGACCTGGGAGCTACTATCAGTTGCTGCACGTTATCAACCATTGCTCCACGCTGGTATGCCTTAGTTATGAAAGTAACAACTCAGTCTGGCCCAAGGCCAGAAGTGGGGAACATCATTTATGTAATAATATTTTAAGGTTACTTGCTAATGATCATTCTTTTCTTGAGCAAACACACACAAGATATTGGAGTAAAATCGAATATCAAAAGACAACAGCAGCATAAAAGAGACAGGTCGAGATTCCGAACAAGGAAAACATCTCCATAACAACGAACAATACCTGTCATCTACCAATATCATGGAAACCACAACAAACTTCATTTTCACTTGAAAAATCGATTCTAAGAAGCTATGGAATAGCGAAACGTGTCAGCGATAATAAAAAAAAAACACCATTTTAAAGATTTTTCAGATCGTCATTAAATTAATATCTTCTGGGAGAAAATTATCTCTCTTAGATTATATATATATACGAGTGAGTGTGTCTGTGTAAAAGCTGGTTAGACCAAGAAATGTTTTTGTTTTACATCACTGAGAATAATGGTACTAAGTATAAGTTTACTAGTGTTATTGAATATTTCTTATGGATACAATGTAAATAATAGAGACATAATTTGTCATTGTGGTGATTTTAGAGCACTCAACCGAGATAGAGTCTACTTGAAAAATCAGACTAATTGGTACGTTTTCAAATCAGGACTTAATGAAGCTCAAGCAGTAGATAACATCAACGAAACATTAAGAGATAACATTGCCAACTGTTCAGCGTTGGTTCAATAGGTCCAGAAATACGGATACTAATCATGAAGTGTAACTTCGAGGGGGGCCGAAGACTATTTTAAATAAACAAAAATTATCGACAGTATAGATCAACTGACAATGGTTCGAGCACTTTCTGGGGGGAGGGGTCTTTATGACTTCAACAGCGACAATATTACGAAATCTAAAGGCGGTAGGAATGCTTTCAAAACTTTGTAACAATGGGTCCAACAGGGATCGAATGAAATGCTCCATGTCAGTGATCTACCCCACACCTGCATCTAGGCTTAGAAAAAAAAGGTTACGGAGCCTTGCAGCGTTCCCCGTATTCAATTAATATTCCCCCCAATAAGATTACTTCCTCTTCTATCATTTTGAACTCCATACCCGTAATAAAAGGTTTAATAATAGGGAAACCATAATTACTGCTTTTACTGAATTTGCGACCACTAAACGTTAAGGATTTTAAAGAGATAACATATCATCAGAGGATAGTTGGGAAGGGGTTATTGCTTCAAATGTGTTATATTTTGATCGAATCTCTCTCTCTTCATATATATATATATATATATATATATATATATATATATATATATATATATATATATATACGGACAGAAAGAAAGAGAGAGAAAAGGAGAGAAGCTATAAATAAATTAGCGGTGGGGGTGGAAAGTATCTAAGGGAGAAAAAAAGTGTAAGCTGGGGAACCGGGGTGGAAAAACATGGCCGCGACATAGCTTGTTCATGAGTAATTTGTGAACGAGCTAGTTACTGAGTGTGTGCATGCGAGGCTATAGAGACGATACATTCAACGACCAACCACATATCGTTGGGTCCCTTACTTCCTAACCCAACCATTCTGAGTGTGGCGGGGGGGATTCTTCTAAATTTTCTTTCTCTTCTCCCCAACTCGCAACTGCTGCAGGCAAAAAAAGCGAATAGCATAGCCAAGGCAGAACATTCAGCCCTCCATCGTTACAACACATTCTATGGCTTTTTACTACTATTTATACTACTACTATTTATACTACTACTGTTCCTACTACTACTTACAAGATCGTTACACGTTCTATGTGGATAAGTCGGCCTTGTCCTTGTTTAAATAATTCCTGAATTGAAAGAGTAAAAAGCGTAGACTATAAGTCTGAAGGCCACGTTAATATATTCTGTCAAAAAAGATTAGTGTATTTTTATTAATTCATTCATTCTTTCTGTAAATTACGGTCTTCAATGGAAAATGGGCATGTGACAAATTGGGTTCAATTTCTCCCTGAATTTGAACCTTCCAATTTGCTTCATACAATTCTCAATTCAAAGGTTATACGTACATTATGTGTGCGCGTGCGTGAAAGAAATACATGAAAAGAGAGAGAGAGTGAAAGAAATACATAGATAGATAGAAAGAGTGAAAGAAATACATAGATAGATAGAAAGAGTGAAAGAAATACATAGATAGATAGAAAGAGTGAAAGAAATACATAGATAGATAGAAAGAGTGAAAGAAATACATAGATAGATAGAGAGAGTGAAAGAAATACATAGATAGATAGAGAGAGTGAAAGAAATACATAGATAGATAGAAACAGTGAAAGAAATACATGGATAGATAGAGAGAGTGAAAGAAATACATAGATAGATAGAGAGAGTGAAAGAAATACATAGATAGATAGAGAGAGTGAAAGAAATACATAGATAGAAAGAGTGAAAGAAATACATAGATCGATAGAAAGAGTGAAAGAAATACATAGATAGATAGAAAGAGTGAAAGAAATACATAGATAGATAGAGAGAGTGAAAGAAATACATAGATAGATAGAGAGAGTGAAAAATACATGAATAGAGAGAGAGAGTGAAAGAAATACATAGAGGGAGTGAAAGAAATACATAGAGAGAGAGTGAAAGAAATACAAAAACAGAGACAGAGAGTGAAAAAAATACAAAAACAGAGAGAGAGTGAAAGAAATACATTAACAGAGAGAGAATGAAAGAAATACATTAACAGGGAGAGAATGAAAGAAATACATTAACAGAGAGAGAGAGAGTGAAAAAATACATCAACAGAGAGAGAGAGAGAGAGAGAGTGAAAAAATACATCAAGAGAGAGAGAGAGAGAGAGAGAGTGAAAAAATACATCAAGAGAGAGAGAGTAAAAAAATACATTAACAGAGAGCGAAAAAAAATACATAGAGAGAGAGTGAAAAAAATGCATAGAGAGAGAGTGAAAAAATACATAGAGAGAGAGTGAAAAAATACATAGAGAGAGAGTGAAAAAATACATAGAGAGAGAGTGAAAAAAATACATAGAGAGAGAGTGAAAAAAATACATAGAGAGAGAGTGAAAAAAATACATAGAGAGAGAGTGAAAAAATACATAGAGAGAGAGTGAAAAAATACATAGAGAGAGAGTGAAAAAATACATAGAGAGAGAGTGAAAAAATACATAGAGAGAGTGAAAAAATACATAGAGAGAGAGTGAAATAAATACAGAGAGAGAGAGTGAAATAAATACATAGAGAGAGAGAGTGAAATAAATACATAGAGAGAGAGTGAAATAAATACATAGAGAGAGAGAGAGTGAAATAGATATATAGAGAGAAAGAATGAAATAAATAGATATAGAGAAAGAATGAAATAAATAGATATAGAGAGAGTGAAAAATACATAGAGAGAGAGGGTGATAGAAATATTTAAATAGAGAGGGAAAGTTAGAGTGATATATATATAAACAGAGAGGGGGAGAGTGATACAAATATAAATAGAGAGTGGGAAATGAGATATATATATATATATATATATATATATATATATATATATATATATATATATATATATATATATATATATATATATATATATATGAGAGAGAGAGAGAAGGAGAGTGATATATATGTACATATATAAATAGAGAGAGAAATAAGACATACACCATGCCGGGTCAGGTATGAAAAGCTTGTCGTCTCCTCGTTGAAAAAATAACGAAGGTTTTATAGAAAAAAAATTCGAAAACCGATTCTACTTAAAAATTTTTCCGGACCTCTACGAATCGTGAGGCCTGAAGATGTAGAATATTCAGGTTAGAATTAAATCCAGGACTAGACAGACATTGATTAACATAAGGCATAACATAATCTCCCTACCCAACATTCCACCCAGGTATCATTTGGCCCCGTGCTGAATGAACCAAGCTCAGCTCAGTAATAACAATCAACTAGACGTAGTTCAAGTTGGAACGAAATATCTTTTTCTCAGAAGAAATAAATTTGCTTTCACGATTACTCCCAAGCATACCTTGATCACGTGACTTGTTTCTCCCTCAAGGATTTGCGTTTTACCCCTTCTTCCCCAGCTAATATCTGTACGCACAGTCAAGACTGCTTACCCGTATTCTGTGTTTTCTAGGCTAAAAACCCATCCATTAGATTCTATTGTTCGATATCCAGGTTCTACGACGGAGGAGTGTTGCTTTTATCTTATATATATTATTCATAGTTCGAGCGACGGATAGAAAAAAAAATCACTGGTAATCATGCAGTCATAACAATTAATATTTAGTGCTGGACCGACTAAAGAAAACCTAGTTAAATATCAAATCAATAACTATGATAATTACTGGTATATTCACCATCGAACAAATATAGATTTTCCCTGCTATCCGAAAGTAGAACGTTTCCTATCGAAACTTTAGTTAGACGGAATGGCAAAAACCGTTAATTTATATGGGGAAAGTTCTGATAACTCCCAAGCCATCCAAAATAACCCTCTACGTCTGTCTGTTCTACGCTAAGCGTAACACCTTTAGAAGCTCGCTCAAGCTTTCTTTCAAAATCCAGATAAATCACTGACGCTTACAGACACAGTTCAAAGTTACGGTGACTCAAAGTCTTACGTAAAAGCAAAGTGGCATAAAAAATTTTTTTTCGTAAACCGGGTTAAGTAAGCGTCTAGAAGTGCTGATGGGGTATGAGACGGCACTGAACCCCCGGAAAATATGAGCGCACCCCCAAATAAGACGACTGTCTTCATGGCCCAAAATGTCTGCCCACCTCTGATCTGTCTCGAGATTGAAATGGTGGCATATTTCCTTCCAAGTGGCAGTGATCGGTGTTTGGACACGGGTGAAACTATCAACATTGACAACGTGTGCAATAGCTCCTTCCTATTACTGTTCAGACGTTAAAATAATGAATTCTTCTTAGAGCGAAACCTTAACGCCAAAATAAAACCCAGGCACAATTTACATCCGATAGTCTGCTTCGACGTACGAATCGCAAACGCTGAACTTGTGTACATGGATTCAAAATCAAAAAAATCATTAGTCCAACTCCAAACTTGGTCTGGAGTTGACTCAGTTTCTCAACTCGACACCAAGTTCGAGGGAATAAAAATTATATATATACATATATACATATATATATATATACAGTAGATTGTGGATTCGCTACACAAACTAACTCCAGTTTCTGCCCCCTTCGGGCCTCATCAGGCGAAACTAATGAGGCCCAAAGAGGGCAGAAACATGAGCTAGTTTGTGTAGAGAATCTACAACCTACTATTTATTTCCAGCTCTACTCTAAAACAACTTGATTCCATGTGTAAAATGTTGTATGTATCGAGCACTCTATGAAATAAATCCATTGCATTTCAGAAGTTGCTTTATATTATCTATATATTATGTTAGACTGCAAGCCTGATCTGTATACATTATATATATATATATATATATATATATATATATATATATATATATATATATATATATATATATATATATAATATATACACACACGCACACGAAAATGTATGTTAGGTTTACACAAAGGTTCATTTCACTTTCATAAGTAAATACATCTACAAAATTAGCATTTCCCTACCACGATTTGAGATCACAACCAAACGAGTCGTAGACTCCTCACTCACCAACTGAGCCGAACTGACATATCTTTCATAGGCAGTTAATTCATCTTACAGATACGTAAGGGCATATCTCATTCTAATAAACGCACACATTTTTAATAAACATCATAATACTCTCGTGTGCATTATATATACAATACAAAAGTTGTAATGATCATCCTCGGCCAAAATAGAAGCAGGAGTGGAGCTCATTTGACCCTGCTACAACCGGGCTTATCCTCAAGTCAACAGCATTCACAATTACAATATGGCTGTTAATTGATTAATTATCCTTTAATTGGAATAATCAATTTTGTCAAGAATCAATTATTCATACAAGTTATCACAACAGAACATTCAGTAAGTACTTATCCACTGGCGGGTTTAATAGAATTTCTCATTTCTAAATCGAACGCCTCTGCCCATCTTTTTTTCTATCAAGTAATAAATGGTGGTTGGGTAATGCAAATATCACAGCTTGCTGACCATCCAAATGGTATATATTGAAATAATTACTGATCAGGAGGACACAAAGAAATGTAATCAGGGAGCCAAGTTCGAATCAGGGTTGGGACTGTTGGTATTAAAAAAAATAAATCAAAGCTAAGCACATTCATTCCTGTCTCACATGACACACGAGGCAATGATTTTGTCTCAGTATCTCGAACAATAGATGGAGATTTAATCATTATTTGTTGCAACTGTAGGTTTCAGCAGGGCCAGGGTGTTAGCCGGACGCCCACGTCCAATAGGAGCTGTCTTACCGAGCTAAAGAGCGCCAACTGCCACGTTATTTACCCATAACTCGGTGGAGAAGTGAATTCTCCATTTTCACATTGCATCAGCACGAAGTGAACATGGACTGTCACGGCCGGAGTTAGAACTAATTTTGTCGATTTCACCTTCCATGCTATTAACAGCTAGGCCACTGACACCTCACGTTCGTGATCAGTTAAAAATGTATAGATCAATCAATCGCTAAGCTCTGTTCTATCGTCGAATATCTCAACACAAAGGTCTCGTCATTGGCATGTTACGATCGTGTTATGTCACCAGGCATTTGCAGCGAAAACTTGTTACATAAAATTTCAACCTTTGACATGGGGAACAACTACTGAGCTCCAAGATCAGTTCGGCCTCCTTTTTGTCCAATTTTACGGGTTCTTTTAAATGTGAGTCCTTGCTAAGGGTCAATTGCAAATGCTGGAAGTGGGGCATACACAAGCTGACCGATGTGTGTGAGTGTGTGCCCCCCACGCTATCCCTTCTCCTTTTCATCTCTTGTTTTTCTCCCTCTATTCCCTTTGTTCCCCATCTTTTTCCCACTTTTCTCCTCCTCCCTAATGCTTTCTCTTCCTTTCTACTACATTTCCCCCCCATCTCTCTCTCTCCAATACTGTTTCCTCCCTCGAACCTTTTCTGTGCTTGCCCTTCCACATCTAATATTTCCACTTTTGGTCCCGGAGGCCCTCTTGGAGAAACTTTATCAGGGGGCACAAAATTTTCAATCAGCCATTCTTGTTCCCCCATCAGCCATCCTCTTTCCAACCACTCAAATATACACAACCATTTTCTGAAATCACTTTCACCCTCTTTGATTCCCAGGGTACCCTCCCAAAGGTACTCAATCATCATTTCTGGCTAATTGCCTGAATCAAATTCTCCAGGATTTGGTAAATGCGAAATCGCAACCCCCTTGCCAGCAAGTATTCAGCCTTGAGAAATATGCATGTGTGATCGATACAACTAACCTATAAATCAATCAGAGCCATTTTAACCACGGGGCACTTGA
Organism: Thysanoteuthis rhombus; assembly: GCA_963457665.1. Classification (NCBI taxonomy): domain Eukaryota; kingdom Metazoa; phylum Mollusca; class Cephalopoda; order Oegopsida; family Thysanoteuthidae; genus Thysanoteuthis; species Thysanoteuthis major. The sequence goes on along the minus strand of OY735227.1, from coordinate 18,496,758 downwards.
GACACAGGGCCTAAAGTCTATGGGGCACCGGGCAGGTACCAATTAGGCTATGGCTTCTTTTGCTATAGTAACTCTCTGGCTTCAGCGGTCAGTTACAGCCGATTTGAACCTCCCCTTATTTTTAGGACTGAGGCGTCTACTTGACCTGTGCCCAAAGCCCCTACCAAGCTCAAGGCGAATTCAAGAATCGAGAGAGACCAAAGAGACTTCGATCTATTCCTCCTTCCTAAGAAATAAAGAGAGACGTAGGGGGGGTGCTTCTATACATACACATGCTATGTGAGACGGACAGATTAAGAGACAGTCGATGATAGAGAAGGAGAGACCAACAGAGTGTTTCCTGATAAATATTTCACTTGCTTTTTTATGTTCGTATCTTTCTTGCTCAACTGGGTAAATAACTGACATAAATACGAACGACATTCGTCACTGCTCGATATCAGATTGTTTCTATATTTGGCAGGTTTTATGTTTGCAATACAACCCCACCAACGTTTCTTTTATCCGAGTTATATGAGTGGAGGACAGGGTTGCCAGGTAGTTTCTGGCCAAAATACACGCAAAATAGCCAAATGCTGAATTTTTTTTAGAAAACACAGCAATACTGCCGTATACACAGAAAGAACTACTGGAACAAAATCAACTTATTGTTGAATACGAATGGCAAAAAGTAGGGGTCCAGTTTGACATAGAAAATAACATACCGGTTAAAAATTGACTCTTTTTTCCTGAGAGACAAATTTCCTGGGGAAACGAATGTCTTGCAGAGGTACAAATAATACCTGCTAGAAATTCATTTTATTTTTTGAATATTCAAAGGAAATTTTTTTTGAATATTCCAAGGAAATGGGGAAAGGTCTCAAATGGTCAAAAATTCAAACAAGGGGAAACCTCAAGGTCCATGGACCAACATTTTTAGATTGCTAGTCTTCTCAAATTTAGCCATAAAAAGTCCAAAACTGCAAATGCAGACACTGGATAATACTTTAACTGACGTTGTTTTGCACTCCTTGATAAGTTCAGTGAGGGTGGATGCAAAACTGGCTTTTTCCAAGAGTAAAGGTCTCAAAGTTATCCCTCTATACCAGTGATTTCGAAACTGGGATCCACAAGCCATTCCGGGATCCAACAAATAATAGAGTGGGAGGGGGGGAAAGGATCCATAGCAGTGTTCCCTCTGAACTTGACAATCTCGTCAATATCATCCATTGCACAGCTATTGTTCACATATCCGTACTATATGATAGCATTCAAATAAATTTAATCCATTTAGAATTATTATGATTTTTGAGGGTCGAAAGTTGCTTTTCATCGTAGTTTATTAGTCTTGCAAGCAAATGCCAAAAATCGGGGTCTGTCAGAATTTTTCTTATGTTTTTCATAGAATCGGTTTTTGAGCTTTCAAGGTTTCGGAAACTTCGCTCCAAACCTTTTACATTGACGAAACCCTTTCTTAAGAGGAAAGTTTAGGCGAGGCATGATTCAAGTTTTGTCAGCCAAGCCAAACATATCAGGTATTCGCAGTTGTTCAACTGATTCAGGAAAAGAATATGTCAGAAGATATACAAAATTATACTTCATTTTGAGACACTCCCAGAGATTATCAGATTATCTGCAACATACCTATAGTCGCCACACAGTTCAAAAGGCTTTGCTCTGAACATTCAAGGTATTGGACTCCTGACACAAAACCTTCGGTCATTCAGCAAATTTTATGGATCATTTGGACGGAGCAAACATACGAGCGTAATAGGGCAAGCAAAAATCAAGGACTCAAGGAGACGTGTGACTGCAAACGCCACTTTCTAATGGAATACCTACAACAATAATATGGTGAGACAGATTTGCAGATAATCTTTTAGAAAATGAATGCTTTCTTATAAGTGAACAACATCTTCAGTAAATTCGTAAAATGAAAAGAAACATGCAAAAATTATGCATTCATATCAGTAAAACATTATCTTCGTTCAGTCCATTAAGGAAATAGATTAATCCCTGTCTTTCGTAGTTTTCTTTGTCTTCCCTAAATAGCTAAGGTTTACAGCTGAACATAGACTGCTTCAAGATGGAGGATGCTTAAATGGTCATTCTTTATGATAGGATGTTAAAGGGATCCCTTAAGAAAGACTCTCAATGATATAAATGCCAGTGACGATGTGTAACTTTTGTATACATCAGCTTAGCGATCTTTGCAAGTCCCAAAACCGGGTCAAGGGTTTCATGACAGGTTTCAGTCCATCGAAAAGATACCCCCACTCCTGAATGTACTCAAATGGCTGCAATCGGAACCCGGGACCTTCTTCGTGCAAAGCGAACATGCTCACCAATACACTATGGATGTAGACCCTAGAATCCTGGGCAATATATGACAGACTTGGTCGACTTATACTCGCAATTCAACACTACAACAGAGGGGATAGCTAGTCTGGCTGAAGGGAACATATTTGGGGCAGTCAGTGAGGATCAGACTCAGTACAATCAACAAATGGATTTCAAGACCAACTTGCCACCCTTTTCTCCATGGTAGATATTCGGGGTTTTTACTGAGATTTCCCTAGTCTGGTACAAGGCGACTAGTGCAGTGCATCAAGTGACGAATTAAACTAACAAAAGTACTAATGGCCTACAAAACCAACGTGCTATTCTACAGCACCTCATATCCCTCTTCGTCATTTCTTGTTTCGAATTAAGGGGAGATGGATATAAGAGAAAGCAGCATTTGTGAGTCTCTCTTCCCGATATGCAGAAAGAATACATATATCCGGCATCGTGTGAATCATGACTGGAGCTTGCTGGCTAGTCAAATCTGGTCGAGTCAGCAATGCGAGCAACAGTAGCAGCGGCGACAACGGTAGTAGTAGCAGTAGTTGTACTTCCATTGTCGGCCATGTGCACGAGGTGCAGTCAATGCTAAGAGACTTTCCAGGTCTGCAGGATAATTGTTTCTTTTATGGAGTTCTGTTGGGTAGGGTGCGTGGCAAGAGACTCATCCCTGCCCCTCTTCAGCCGTGCCCTACCCCCGATCCAGATTGTGGGTTTTTGGAAAACCAACGCTGCTGAAAGGCATTGATAGGTTTGTAATGGAAATACCGAGAGAACAAGATTATCAAAGCAATTCTAGGTGGAAACAAAAATAGACCAGGGGGGCCTCGTTAGTCACTAGATAGAAACTGTCACGTGACCAACGTCAGATGACACCATGCTGTGTTGAGGGTGATCAGTGAATAAGTCACTTCACTTGCCTTTTGTTGGGCAGTGATTTTCAAAATGATGAAATGAAATGGAAGAGTAGAGTCTTTACCATAACATTGTAATCAAACACACTTAAACATCAAATGGCTGTAAGTATGAAGACTGCATTCAGAAGTACGTTTCGATCAACACACACACACACATATATATGTATATATAAGTGTATAAATATATATACATACATGTGTGTATATACGAGTGTGTGTGTGTATATGTACATGTGCATGTATATATATACGTGAGTATATATATGTATGTGTGTATATATATACATGTGTGTATATATGTATACATGTGTGTATATATGTATATATGTGTGTGTATAAGTATATGCATATGTGTGCATATATATATACACATTTGTGTGTGTATATATACACGTGTGTGTATATATATGTATATATACATATGTGTGTGTGTATATATATATATATATATATATATATATATATATATATATATGTAATAAATTGTCTTGAGAAACTCATTTGAAAAAAAATGAACTTCCATCATTACTCGGTTGTTGTATCACTCACCGAAGACAACATAAATAGAAAAGATAATTTTTTTTCAAAATGAGCTGCTGCAGGAATCAAACCTGCCACCGATTGGGTAGCTGCTTCAATGTAGCGATGTTCTTACCACCAAAGGTTAGATTCTTGAAGCTGTCCAATTTCTTCAATCGTTCATTTCATTTACTTTGTCTAGAGTGAGTGATAGATCAATAGTGTAATGACGGGAAATCATTTTTCAAATAAGAGTTTCTTATATAACACAATAAAATTTATGATCATTTTGTTGGATCATATACATCCATTTCTTGATATATATACATGTGTGTGTGTGTGTGTGTATATGTATGTATGTGTGTGTGTGTGTGTGTGTGTGTGTGTGCGTGCGTGTTAATTATCACTAGCTCCAATGTTTCAACAAACTATAGAGAAAAACCGAAAGATGAAAAAAAAGGCTGGTAAGATAGCTTGCATGTGAAGGTGACAGTTGTGTTATTATTGCCTTGCTTAGAACACTCTCTATCAGAGGGTTTGGAAAAACTGTAAATCCGAAGAAGATTTGAAAATATCAAAGTGGTAGCAAACCAGCTATAAAAAATATTGAGATTAGTGCAGAGGCACCGAGGAAACTTGCTGTCACTTGATCCTAAGATCTGTCGGTTAGTGTTTGTCGTCGTTTTAATACACCAGAGGTTGTAATGGAAAGAGAAAGACTATAGAACAGTGTGAATATCTGAAACTTGCAAGAGAAGACAAGAAAACAGCATAACATGAAGGCAAGACTCGTGACCATCATCATTAGAAGGGTTTCTATCAACAGTCTCAAAGAACCAAGCGAAGAAGCTGGAAAGGATGACTTGGAAATCCAGGGAAGAGTTATAATTACCTAGATAGCAGAATTACAAAAATCACTTAGAATATTGAAGAGGGTGCTGTCACTTGATTTCAAGTAAAATCCACCAGATGCGATTAACATACATGAGAACCAATGAATAAAATAAACATCACAACCACCACAACATGCAAGAGGAAATGAAACTAATACAACTGATGTTGTTTTTGTTATTATCGATTACTTTTATTGATTATATTCATGTAGTTTACACTGCCTACAACACTATTTTCAGTCTTGTGTGAGAGAAGTAATGAATGAATGAATGAAGGATATAATACTGAGTCCTTTCTAATTTCATTCAAGCAAAAGCATTCTCTTCCATCCTTACCCTTGTTCATTACATTGCAAATAATAATAATAATAATAATTCGAAATGGTCGTACATAAGAACAAGAAGTTACAAAGTAGAATAATAACAATTGAGTTGTTTTGAGAAGATCATATCCTTCAACCGAATAAAAAGCATTTAAATCGCGGGGATATAAATGGCGGTGTGAGCCGACCGGAGAGCGAAAATTAATGTAAAATATAAAATAAAATGTACTACCAGGACCTAGCCCGGGAACATTAAAAGCTTTAGAATGTGAGGGAAAGGAGTACCATGATCATTGACTCACTTGAAACAGAGCCAGGAATATTAGAGCCGATACAGGAGGAATCGGATGGTTCGAGGGAGGATTAAGATCATCCAGACCCCGAGGAAGATGCCAGACATTTGAGAAGGCTTACCATAATCGCACCGGTAACCATTAAATATCTGGTGTAAATTGCAGCGATAACCACTAAATACCTGGAGTTGAGATGGTGCCAAAAACTGTAGAATTGAAATAAGATAAATTGGAAATTCGACGAGGAATTGAGGCCATTCAGACCAAAGAGGTACTCGTGTCTGCGACGATACTGAGTAAGGTGCTACAGTTTTGAAGTTACTTGCTTTGTAGGAACACTTCAATGCATGAATTAAGTAGTAGCAGTAGCGGATGTAGCTGTTCCAGTCGACTTAAGAGTAAAACTAAGAGAAAGCGGACAAGTATCTTCAGTAGTGTCAATAGTGAGCATAGCACTGGGAATGGTCCCCAAATAGCATTGCAAAGAGGCTGGAAGAACAGGAAACCCGGAGAAGAATCAAAACCATTGAGAGTACCTCTAAAATCAACTAGAATACTGATGAGAGTCACAGAGTATTGAGGAGATTTACTGTCACTTGATCTACAGTGAAATTTAGTACACTGCTAGTTTGAAAACGAGAACAACATAGCCGTATGAATAATGACATTAACGATTTTCTTTTGAAATAGTTTTTTTTTTCTGTCGCCAGAAGATTATTTTATGAATTCCAGAATAATTAATTATTTTAATAAAAGAATGAGAGCAGAACAGAAATTAATCAACCCTGCGAATCAACTGAATAAAATAAATGATTTTATATCGTTTTAATATAAAAAAAAAAACAACATTCGAGTGTACACATGAGTAAGTGTGTGTATATTGCCTCCTCCTTAATTCAAAAGAAGAGCCTTACTATGTAAGCTTTCAGAAGTCATATTAGCGTGAAGTGAAGAAGCCCATACTATTTATTAATATGAGAAAAATCTCCGAGCGTTTCCAAACTCGAAAATAACCCTGTACAGGACTTTTGCTAGGAGGGTACGCAAATCTCTCTCTTGCACACACACGCACATCAACATATATATATATATATACACTATCATTTATGCATGTATGTACATATGAATTCTTATACCCTCAATTATAAGCATTGTAAAAATAATTGTTCAAACGATGTCAGCCCTACACACACACACATGTATATGTAAATATATATATATATATATATATATATATATATATAATGTGTGTGTGTGTGTGTGTGTGTGTGTGTGTGATGAAGATTTAGTATTCCCGTTAGGAATGAACTGATTTATTTCCATTGAATGTGCGTATAAAAATTTCGATTGCGATTATAACTACCTAACGGGTCATTTTAGGGATTTTGATACTTATCACATTATGGGTCTTCATACCTGTCCAACGGCCTTGTTGACGATCCAAGCAAAGATAAAAGGTTTCTATAAACGAACACATTTGCACGAGAACAGGGGAGATTAAAACATACTACAAATCTCTTTGTTTACATCCCAATCTATCATGTCTGCGGGCATAAGAAAATGGTCATAATTGGGACTTTTTGGTTGATCAATTTCAACATCAAAGATGTAATAAAACAAGCAACATCTTTGATATATTGGGCTTTTATGTTCGATCAATATGTGAATGGTCAAACTTGTCAAGATTCCTGCCAGAGATATCCTGTAGAACGATGCTCCTCGTTGAGATCAACCGATATTGATACAGGTCAAATAATAACATCAGTTGATAATTAATCCAGGTTACATGGGATATAGCCGAAATCATTTGCATCAGCTTGGTTATGTCAAAATGCTTCGATATGAAACTCCCACAACAAGTTAAGAAAAAAGTAACCGAATCGTATTTAAATGCTTTGTTTTTCAAACGAAGTGTGACGAACGATAAAGAGTTAATACTTTACAACAGGGTGAAAAGCAAGGGATCGTGGAGCAAGCGAAATGAACCGCTACTGTTTCTACCATATACCAAACTTCATCTAAAAAAAAAAAAAAAAAAGTGGTGGTGTGTTCGTGGTGTGGTAGGAAGAGAGAGCTCTGTTTTGAGCCGTTTCCGGAGAAATAAACGACTGGTTCGAACAAGTACTGCTCCTAGTTAAACAAATTGTCGAAAAGCGTCCACCCAGGATAGCCTGAGAGAAAAGTCGTAATACTCCACCAGGATAACACTAGATTCATGTTCCTTTGGTAAACAAGCAAGAAATCTCAGTCTGGCCAGAGAGTTTTTACTCATCCGGAGTATTCGCCAGATATCACACCTTTGGTTAAGTATCTTTAAATCTTTATAGAATCCTGATTCTTTTTCACGTGAAGATAAAAATAAAAAAAAACAATTCTGAGAGGACAGGAAAATGAAGTTCGCTCGAAGATGGCTGAAGATGGTGGAACCTGACTATAAATATGTTTTCCAATGAAGTCCAAAATGAAAAAAAAAAATGCTTTTTATTTTTGCATAATAAGCAGAACGATCCTTTCAAGCCATGTTCGAGAGAGAGAGAGAGGGGGGAGACACTAACAGAGACAGAGAAATAGACGAATACCAACTATTTCCAGTGCTCAGAGTTTAGGCTTGGGTAAAAATCAAAAATATCATATCGTAATATCTCTTCTTCCCATTTTTGTTGTTGACTCGACGTTTCGGACGATTCATTCTACGGCCTTAATTAGGTGTTAAATACAATATCCATAAGAAAAGAGAGTCTACGTAATCAGTCTCTCTCTCCAGTGTCACAAAACATAACATACAACGGTAACAAACAAAAAATTTGAACGTTAACCTCAACGATTGTGAAGATCTTGTAAAATAAATTTGTGTAAAATGTATGCTTTTTTTTTTTTTCATTATTGAGCTACGGGCTTATTCATCATGTGTCCATGTACTCGAACGATTTTATACAGCGGATAACCATACTATTTTATCTAGCAGTTGAGCCTGAAGGAATTAGCCATTGTTGTGTTGTTGAGATACAAAGTATCATATGTAGGTATCTATAGAGAACTTGCTACAGACGGAATAATCGGCGAAACTAGCAAGGCAATCGCTGAATTGCCCAGGAACCTACTAATCTCTCCCCTGTTCTCAACCAAATGAAATATGAAAGAATATCTCATTACAAATAGAATGGTTTCGATTTTACTGTTACTGTTGACTTAGTTTTTAGCTCTTCTTAAAAAATATTATGTAAGCATTTTTATATCTATCGAGGTGTATTCGGTATACGGCAAAGTGAAAGCTATATCCGATATCCCAGTACAAAGTACCACAAAAATGGGGTTGTAGCTTTTACAATAGTCAGCGCTTCTTTGGTAGTCTTCAATCCCCACTAAAACTAACGCCTATAATTTGAAAGAACGCAAGTCTGAGATGAAAAGAAACGACTTGAAATTCAATTCGTGGTTTTAGTTTGAGGTCAAATTTAATCAGTAATTTAATCTGGGCGAATCAAAACATTTCGACCTTTCTACCGAACGGTCAGTGATCTATATCTTTTTTACTTGGGTTCCAGTCTAGTTGCACGGTTGTTGCAGTTTTAGCCACAGAGAAGACTAATGCTGACATGAGTTTCAAAAGGGGGAAAAAACTAGTAGCAATATAGGTCATACTGTGAAGGATTGTCTACCATCTGGGCCCCTAGGCTGAGCTTCAGTGAGCCAAATGGTTAGTCCGCCACTGAAAGCATAGCATTTTTTGTAGCATCTCCGTCAGTCCACACCTGACAAAAAGATTTCATAACCAATGAGGAAAATTATTTCCTGGCGTCTTTCCTGAATCTTAAATATACCTTCCTTCAGAGCAGATTTGAATGTAGCTTTAGTGAAGTCAATACATTGACAAAGGAAAGGAATAGAACTGATTTATGCAAGTGAAGAGATGTAATACTACAACACCTATCTTTCAATTCAAATATCAAGAAACTAACAGCTAAGCACGAAGGCCACATTGAAAAAATAACTCAAGTAAAATATCATTGAAGTTTCATCTAAAATTGAAAGAGGGGGGGGGAGGTTTAAAGACACTGCTTCAGAGGAAACATTATGTTAGTCGAGATTACGTCTTTTTTTCCTGAGAAATGACCAGTTAATTTTTTTATAACTTGCTTTATAAACCTGGGTATCTTCATTGCCCAGATAAACAGAGGCAGAAAAGGCCATTTATAAATCGTATTTGAGCGTGATATTGACAGCGTGTGCACTAGTATCTGATCCCACCAAGAAAAGCACGACCAGAAATAGACGTCTATATTCCGAATCTATACACCTGACATTAAATACGTTTTCTATTCGAGCCAAGAATATATTCTATTACATCCTTCCTCAGTCACTCAAACAGTCTCTCTCCCGAAACCCCATATTTTTGTAGAGCATAAATACAACCCTCGGGGCCAAGGGAAAGAATTTCTGTATACATAGGATGCGTCAAGAACCGCCTGGCGTGTATACACGTTACTATGAATAGAGTAAGCAATTTTATTTGTTGGCAATGGGAATATTTTTCACTTCGTTATAAATATCCTGCCCCCTACCTCACTCTCATATATATATATATATATATATATATATATATATATATATATATATATATATATATATTCGTATCTATATGCGTATATGTATGAGGGAGGGAAAAAGGGAGAGAAAGGAGAAGAGTCGCCGCTAATAATAATCACGGATAATGTTATCAAACAGTGTTCCCTTTCAAAATCAGTTGGAGCCGAATACTTCATTCCAAGTTATCACAGTAAATGGTTCCCTCTCTTCAATTGTTTTCTGTTAGTTACTGTTATCGAGAGAACGACCCAGTCTGAGGTGATCACAATAAATGGCTTCCTCGGTATGCACGTCGTCCCGGAGTAATGGTTAGCAGGCTGTTCGCTTGGGTCATAACCGCGCACGATCTTCACAGAACACTCCAGACTCGTGACTTAGTGCCAAAATAAACATGCATGATTCTTTCATTAACTAATACAGTTGGATAGATAGATCCTATCACTCTGATATACACGCACGAGTATGGATGTACATACATGGAAGTATGCGTTGATGCATCAAAAAGCCCGTAGCCTGATGATGAAAAATCATTCCACAATGCTTTTCAATCAATTACATAGATCGAACATTATATAATGAATATTTCAGATCGAAATCCACCTAGCAACTGTGTCAGGTTACGGACATCGATCCACCCTTGTTATATATATATATATTTGTTGTTCTTTCAAGGTCGAGTTATCTATTACTATGAGTGAAAGGTGCTGGATAACGGAGATAGAGCATATGTACATGAATATTGATAGACAGATACATCAGTCTCCATGCGATCATCAGACCATGTGCTACTCCTGTTCTAGCACTTCCTATGTATCAAAGGAGTACCGGACGATAACACCAGAAACTAGAAGTCACCGTGAAGCATTGACTCGTCAATATATATATATATATATATATATATATATATATATATATATATATAACAAAGAAAGTAACGCCGGTCATAAAGCAATGACTCAACAAAATATATAACTATAAAAGGTATAGATAGACGTATGAGCGAATCAAAATAACAAGACATTTTTATAAATAAGCCATCTCTTTGCACTCGATATTCATCATTTTTCATCAAATAAAATGAATTTCCAAATTCAGCCGAGATTTGTTGACATTTTAGTGCACTATGTCTATTGTTATGAACAAGTACAACCATTGTACATTACAAAAATGGTGATTCATTGAAGATAACGAAAAAAAAAAATTTCCAATTCCTTATACGGACACTAACAGATTTGTTTCTGATTATCCCGTGTGCCAGACATATAAAATACGATCGTATGAGTATTTGGAACCACTGGCTCCGAATACTGTTCTTCAAGTTCATAAATCTTATTACATTTGAAGAAATGAACTTCTCTTCATCAACTCAACGACTGGATATGGTATATTGGCCAGATATGTTAGTCAGTAAACAAAGCGCCGCAGAGTCGAATTGAAAGTACTTTAAGCCAGTAGTTCTCAAGAAATCTAACACAAATAAAAAAAATCACGGACCATTGATCTTCCCTCACAGTTTCTATGAATTATCTCCCTTGACGTCCGCTCTTAATAATTATCTAAATTTAAATACGAGATATCTAAATAGGCCACATCAAAGAAGGGAATCCGGAATACTTCGAATTCATAGTTTCGTACGACAGAGGAAAAGGCTGTTCCACACACAGTCCGACCTTCTCAAACATGTACCTCTGGAACGGGCAACTATCCTGATTTCATTTGATCTTCATTCAGCAATATTTGTTACGGGAGAAATCTTGGATTTACCCAAAAGTGATAAGCCAGGACAAATATCAGGATCTCAAACGTATATGGGAGTCACCCACACACATGTGAGAGCACGCGTGAACAAGAGGATTATCTGTACAAGAGACGACAAAAAAAAAAAAAAATCCGGAGAATTTGACCATGAGAAAAAATACGCCGAAAACAAACGTCACCTCAGGGGTAATCCACCTGCCAGTAAGGGCACTATTTACAACGGGTAGCAGCAAATATTACTACAATCGGTTCTCATGCACTGTTACCCGAACTTCTGTGTAGGACATCGAATATGCGTGCACGCACATGGTGGTAGTAATTTGACAGAATGAGAGGCAGGAGGTGTCGAGATAGAGAAAGGGGGAGAGAGAGAGATAACAACGGACCAGTAAGTCTGTAGCCTGACATCTGGGTATCAACTGCTGAAGTTCGATCTGAAACTTCAATTGTATAAGGTTCATGAAGGAGATCATACACACATAGGAATGTGCAAAATAACCGCCATTTTCATAATTGGACTATGAACTTATTGGGGTGCCTGCTTACGTACGTACGCATAATTACACACAGACGCACACACACACGGTGCATTGATATTCACCTTGCCTTAATCAAGGCTGGCAATGGGGGTAACAGCCGTAAGCGTTTACGAACTCTTTGGTCATGGGGGGGGGGGGAGAGTAAAAGGCCTGATTTGCCTAAAATCTTACACCATATTTCCCGAATTGATGGTGGGGGAATTCGCCCCCAATCTCCGGAATGTACGCTTGTTATAATAGCCCATTACTGATCTGCCAGCGTAAGTATGAAAATAATGTGGTTGCAGTTCGCCCAAGTGATTATATATATATATATATGTGTGTGTGTGAGTGTTCGTAAAAAGCCAACAACTGGTTTGATAGCTCAATAGAAAAATGAAACAAGAGAAACGGCGTGAGAGACATCGAGAAAATAAACCTACAGCTAAAGCAGGTGCTCTTTCTTTGTTAACTGAAGACTTTGTTAGACATGACTAACCGCACATGACTTTTACAGGTCGGCTTGCCTCCCCTTCCTCGCTCCTCCACCCCCGGCTTCTACCCCCTTTCCTCTCCAATCTTCGCGCATTCTCCCTTCCCCTCATCCCTTGTCATACCCGTCTTTCTTCCCTTTCCCATTCAAAAGTGCACTGCCCCTCTTCCTATTCCTCACACAGATTGTATCCAATCCTTCTCCCTGAATCTACGTTCCACGCACACACACGCACTCGGGGGTTGGGAGTTGGGGGCTGGCACACTTGATGTATTCATCCTGGTCTGAAGTGCTCCTTCCTCTCTGCCTGAATAAATAAATGTCTATATCAGCGGTTCCCAACATGGGGTCCACACTCATAGACACCTGGGGTCCAAAAAGGTATTACTGGGGGCCGGCCTATGAACTTGAGTAGGGAAGACCATTCAAAAACCTGTGGTCCGTGAGCTTGAAGAGTTGGAAAATTTTTGGGTCCGTGGGAAAATTCATTTGAATAAAAAAAGGTCTATAAGAAATTTATAAGGCGTAAACATTCATTTACATTATCAACAGCTTCGAAGTGAGAGAACGTTAAGAACAGCTCGTGGATAGATGTTTTTACCAAATGCATTACGGCCCACTATATATATATATATATATATATATATATATATATGATAGAAAGATAGAGATAAATAGAGAGAGAGATAGATAGATAGATAGATAGATAGAGAGATAGATAGATAGAGAGATAGATAGATAGAGAGATAGATAGGGAGAGAGATAGATAGGGAGAGAGATAGATAGAGAGAGAGATAGATAGATAGATAGATAGATAGATAGATAGATAGATAGATAGAGAGATAGATAGAGAGATAGATAGATAGAGAGATCGATAGAGAGATAGATAGATAGAGAGATCGATAGATAGAGAGATAGATAGAGAGATCGATAGATAGAGAGATAGATAGAGAGATCGATAGATAGAGAGATAGATAGAGAGATAGGAGAGACACACACATTACACCTTCTTTCTAAAAGAACTTTTAATCATTTTGCGATAATACCGATAACATCATTATTAAATCAATTTTCGTTCCGACAATCGAATCTCTCCTCCCCATCCTTGATGTTGGTATAAGGCTTCGGTCGATTCATCCATCAGCCTTCTTCAGATGTTTGAATGTAATATCCGTAATGAGACCATCTTTCCTTCTGGATTAGATTGCCCGAACAAACGTTGGTGCTTAAAGACTCTTCTCAAAGTTATGAACGAAAGAACCTGTTTTGTTGTCACTTTACAGTGCCACATCATTTAAGTATTGCCTGGCCAGTTGAAAAGTAATCTGGATGACAGATACACTTGAAGAAGGCTGAGGATCCCACCGACCCGCTGTTATAAAAACAACAAAATTCAGGGTGCAAGTCCAAACAATGACCATGTTCCAGCTCAAAACAAACCTGGCTGCTACAGGGTCAAAATCCAGTCTTACTTCTAATTCCCACTGAAGATTATTAATATAGTCAGTATGGCTCAGTCAGTGGTAAATTACGGTGGGGAAATAAAATTATATATATATATATATATATATATATATATATAGGGTCGATTCAACTTGATGGTATGAACAAGTACTGAAGATTTTACTCCCGCCCTGAATTGTTCTCTTTGTCGTTCTTGTTAGGATTAAAAACTGAAGTCAACTACACCCCCAGTTTTGACTGGAGTTAGATGAGAAATATTTTTATTATTTAAAAAATACACACACACACACACACACACACACACACACACACACACAGACAAGGTGCCTAGCTAGATCTTCACTACTGAAAATTCCATTCGGTCCCTAATGGGTTCCTCGTACATGTGACCCTATGCAAAAACTAAGGTAAGTAAATACCTAATACAGTAGTGAGTTTGCCCTTGCTGGCTGCCCGACATATGTGGCTTTGTGACACACTAAACTAAACAGTAAATATCTATGAGTGCCTCGTTGTTGCGTAATGCTTAGAAAGTTAGTATCAGATAATTTCAACCGAGAGCAAACCCCACCGAGTATTCCATACGAGAAATAGGCTTGGTAAATATGGGGATAAAGACTTACTTACACAATGTATAGACAGACAGACAGATAGATAGATAGATAGATACGTATATATATTTGTAGATGGATAGATACATACACACGAACAGATCGATATAAATACAAACATATTTAGCCTCTCAGAGAATCATAGGGATATATATATATATATATATTTTTTTTTTTTCAAATGAGATGCTCCAATGATGATCTAAAAAAAAAAAAAAGCACAGAATACAAAATACAAGTCTTTTGTCTCGCTTCTAAATAAAACTCATCTCATGTTTTTCAATCTCAGCAACGTCCTATTACGAATTTAAAAAAACTTCACGTTTGATTCGCAACATTTTTTTCTCCTTCGATAAACGATACGCGGTTACAGCCAATGTTCACGCTTAGAAATTCATGGTATTCACAGGCTCTGTGTATATACTGCAAATTATGCATGGGAATATACTCTCGATATATTATCATCAACATTATCTTCAGAGGTGTGGCATACATCGAAAATCCCGGTTCTTTATTGTCACATAACATAGAATAACATCAATTCCATAGGCATTCTGGGAAAGAAATAACATAAAATGTGAACAAATAGAGAGATCAGTGGTCTATCATTGATTTATTATTATATGATTCCCCCAAGTCCAGCAAATAGGGACAAAAACAGAGGGCACCTTCAATTGCAGCTCTAGTTGTGAATATACCATCTCAATGGAAACTGACTACTCACAAGAACACCGGTAAGTTTTCCAGGGTGTAGAGCTGGACATCAACCATCAAAGTGATAAGTAACTTTAATTGAAAAAAAAAAAACTCCATTGCAAAGTCCTACTCCAGGTCTAATTGGTATTTATTTGGCTCAGATAGGAAGATTGCGTTGCGTCAGATTTTACGTGTCGAGAAAATCGGCGTTCGAAATCCTGGCTTCCACCCAAGCTTGAACGCTGACATTTAGCACCAGAAACAGATACATTTCTAACTATTCGAGAGGTTTTTTTTTTTTTTTTTTTTTTTTTTTTTTGACAATTGAACTTCTCACTGTTCATGTTATCAATACGATGTTTTGGCCGATTCATTCTACAACCTTCTTCAGGTGTACTATATGAATGTGATGGTGGTAAACAGAATTTTTCTTCTTTCCATTGGCAGCAATGCTTATGACGAAGGATTCGGATGTTTCCGCTCTTTCCCTTTGACACTGAAAACCTGAAATCTATGGACTGCATATGAAATAATAAATGGTTAATGCGTTGGTTTTGCAAAAACCTTCCTAACGAGTTCGATTCTTTCTGATTTTCAATGCTCTTCTCTTGTAGCATCATTTGCCATGTATTTATATTTTAGAAGATACAATTGTCCTCTCTGGTCAGTAACACTACCATCTATCCCTGGCCACTGACGATCCCTTCATCTCCCAGATTCCCCAGTATAAGAAATATTTGTTTTGACCTATCGGAGGAGTGGTGGAGTCACAATCAAGTCAGTGGGTAGCGTCAAGAAAAACCGAAACAGAAAAGCCGAAAAGTACCTCTACATGCCAACATAGCACAAAAATGAAACCGTGATTAACGCTTCTTTTTCCGCTACCGTCAGAATTTTGTGTCATTGTATAGTTAATGATTAGATTCGATGCAAGTTATGACGTATGCATTTAATAGATCTTTCCTGAGATATCACGGGTTACATCGTGATAAACAACTAGTTAAGACATGTTTTATCAACTACAGCTGTGTCGAACGGCCGCCATTCTGAGTCAGGTGAACACGCAGGTTGATTAATATTATCTATCCATGAGCTGAATTTCATCTTTATCTCTAAGCTGAACTCCAAACCAAATCCCAAGTAACCCTAAACTGACTTACCAACCAATACCAGAAAGAATGATAGTACATGTCCAGGTCTTCCTATCCACTAAATCTTACAGGTTTTCTGGCATCTGAACAATTTTTCCTGAAATGAGTTTCGGAAATCCAGCCAAAGATAGCTTTTTCATAGGAGGAAAATTTAAAGTTATTAAAGCCAGACAGTAATCTGAACTCCTGTATATGACCTGACTGGAGAGTATGATTAATAATTAATAGTTGAAAGTTAAATGAATAAGATATACGTTATCACAAAAATTCATTAGCTACGTCAGACGAGCCAACAAACTGATAGTAAGTAGATCCCGCAGATCAATATTACAAGTATTTTGATTCTCCCTAAACGAACTTGACATTGAGGGAATTTCATCAAGAGACAGAAGACGTAGAACTACGATTTTTTCCAAGTGTTTACGTGAAAGTGCTGAGACCTCTATTTCATAATATCTCCCATTTCCAAAATTTTGCCGGTCTAAATGGGGCCGCCCCCCAGCCGGGGCGTCCCCAACACAGAGAAATACAGTATTCATTTACCTCTGTCTACACCAACTCTTCGTAAGTGCTCAATGAATATAAATCAAACTTTATACCATAGGCTATCGGAGAAGTTATCAAAATTTGGGATGGATCCAGGAATATTTTTTAATCGATAGATATTCTTTCATCATTTTCCATGCTTTCATGTATACGCTCATATTTCTCCACACAATATCTCCTAAACTAGTGAATAAATTTGAATAAAATTTTGTGGAATAGTGGGCAATAGGCCATGAAAGAAAGAGGTGATCAGAGTGTGGGGCGGATCCAGGCACAATTATCTCCATTGTTTCATAGTTATAAGCCAAGGCCACAAAATATCGCCAGAAGTTCTCAATACATAAAATTAAGGGGAATGGTGGCTAAATTGACAAGGAAATAAGCGAAAGATTTGGGCGGCGGCTCTATACACTATTACTACCCTTAATAAGGGCGTGATCAGAGGTATGCGCTCTCTGTGTGCCCTAAGTTTAATCTGTAATTCTTCGGCAGAAACGAAATCAAAGGGATGATCAAATCTATTATCAAGTTTCTTTCTCTAATTATAATAGAAGATTTGGATATATGTTTACGAACTAGAAAAGGCAGTAAACAACTTTTCATTGTGTTCTGACCAGTCTTCAGATATCAAAGAATCAATTACGTCTCGGTAGGTACCTGATGGGTAAGCGAACACTTGGGCAAACTTCACCCCTAAGACATGGGTGCCCGCCAAGGGGGTACAAACGGATTTTTATGATGGTATTATTATTCGCGTTCTATCGTTGAGCATCCCCACCCCCCGAAATTTGACATCGGACACTCGTGTATCCAGGCTGTAGCAACAGTATGATAGTTGATACTTTTATAGTCAATCTTGACAGGGGCCCCATCATTACATCGTGAGATTACATCTTCAAAATACAACGAAGAGCAGGTTAGCCTAACGCGGAAAATTGGATCCGCGAACTGAGTTAAAACTATAACTTACATAGCCGAGTCAACTTCACTCTAGCGCTTTTAATGAACAAATGAATCGACTCCTCTCACGTGCCAACTCGGGCGTCAGGCTAGCACAATATTAAAAAAGAAAAAACGGCTCTTGGTGGATTGAAATTGAGCTAAATTCAATGCTTCATATGTTACCTAATACGAGGTCAACTGAATCTGGTTGAGGACAATTTCTGAGGGTGGGCTATACAAGTACCCCAAAATCCCTCCCCGCTCTAACAAGGCAATAATTCAAAACATGAATGTAGGATGGGCAATTCCAATGGTTCAAGAAAAAGGGTTGGTTATAAATATCGTAAAAATTTACCCAGTGGGGCTATTTTCTAAAATATCGATTTCTATAAATTCGACTCAAGTAGTAAAAAACAGTTTTGTTTATAGTACGAACACTAGTTCTATTTGCTGACACCAATACGGGTCCTATCTCTCCATGTGAAGAATTCATTCTTCATATGAGAGACAGATTGACAGAGAAAGTTTACGTGTGTGTAGAAGTCTGTTTCATGGTTGAGATCAGTAGGCATTTCCTGACGATGCCAGAGGTCGGTGTTCGGGGTCAGGAGAAAGCTAAGATAAAGAATGCCGATTCCCAAGTCGAGCTGATTCATCACTGTTGGAAGAGTGGCGTAAAACAATCACCCATCTCTCTAGTTGGCCTGATGCCAGGCTAAGCTAAACATAATAGGCCATCAAATATTATTCAACGACACAGCGGTATGAACAGGGATCCTAATATTCTCAACATGAAAAATTTATCGGTCACACAACCAAGTTTTCCCGCTTAATTACGTGGCAGATACTCATGTATAACGCAACCTTGCCCGTCAGCGTTCAAGCCCAGATGGAAAAAAAAAACAAAACGGAATGCTGATTTTCGAAGATGGCTGGTATGACACGGTCCTATTACTCACCAATTAGCTTTGTGCCAGACTGAGGTAAAATTAGTGAAATCGTACTCCGTGTACACAGAAATTAGATATTTTTTGTAGAGTAGTGCACGTGTAAATTCGTTTCGAATTTGTTTTCCACCAATGCATGTACAAGTGAAGACAGTATTGATTACAACTAAGCATCAGTTCCATGCACTATCACACAATAGCTTATAAAGGCAGTCTGTACTCAGTGGAGGAATACATACTTTACTTGATTCATTTTTTTTTAACCCAGCTAATGTCCACTCCAGCAGTGACGGGTGGCTTACACTGGAGGTCAAGTAACAACAAATCTCTTCAATACTCTAGCACTCTCTTTTTAGCATAGGGGCTGTCTCCAGTAATTCCAGTTCTCCATACTTTATTTTTTTCAAAGCCTTTCAGAATCGTTTCAAACGCCCTAAACAACTACAACTGTATGCTCCACCATGGTTCCGCAATTTCTCATTTCTTTACAAGGTCTAAATACTAGTCAGGCATTTCACTTATTGTTTTCATTTGTACACGATAAGTTCTCACACCAGTAGTGACTTGGTGGCTTTCACTGGAGATCAAGTGACATCAAGACTCCTATCACTATTCCAGTTGGTTTGAATAATCCTGTTGTCTGAATGATCATGGTACTCCCTCAGATTTCCAGTTCCATAAACCTCTAGGCACTTCGGGGCTGTTGCCAGGGCCCCACCTTGTCCGGATAGCTCGGTTTCCGTAAATGGAAGAATTCCGACTTACGTAAAAAAAAAAAAAAAATATCTTTTCATAGTAATATTCAGTTTATTGTGTAGGCATGAAGACAAATCGGGTGAGATGTTTATATGCAAAAATATATCTCCACAACTGATTTTTAAATGTATCATGACTTACGAGTAAGTAAGGAACACACACACACACACAAATGTAATGCCCAAATTCAGGGGCGTAGCGGGTGGAAAGGATAGAGGGGGCTATTTTACATCATCCTGAGCCCCAATGAACTTTATGAAAAGTAGTTCACTTACAGCATTTCTATAAACATACAATAAAAAATCCCACTCGATGTTAGAAGGTGGGGGGACATTCAAGGAGCCAAGCTCCCTTGTATCCCCAATCTTGGGCAACGCCCCTGATAATTTCAGAAATACAACCCAACCGGTTGAAATTCAGTGGCTGTATGTAAAACAAAAGAGGGCGAATTACTAAGCTTGTTTCATTTGATAGCATATAGGGCGCGTGGGCAAGAAAAAAAGATGTTCTCTCATTTCATGCTTGGAAGACTCCTTGACCTGTTTACGCAAAGGGATTTATCTCCACCTATATAGTACGGTATGTTTTTCACTTGTTTTGTAGTGAAAAATATGTGCGACCTATATAATTTCAAACGTTATAAAGATTTTCTCCGCTATCCTGAAGAAGATATTTGATTACTAGCTTGTTGACTGAAGTGGTTGCATACTTAGCCCCTGGGTCCCAGTTGTTGGTTTTCAAGCCCCAGCGTAAGAATCAGGGTTCCCTATGCATTAAGGAGACAGGCCTCCCCACTTGGATGATTGGTGCTATTGCAATCTTCCAATTCGGCTGCGAGTAGATTAGTGAGTTTTATTCATATATCAATTTACATACTTGACTTTGTCTGACACAAGGCCACAAATAAAGGACATCTGGCGTGGACAGAACACACAATAGTAGAATTGTTATGCAAAATTAACTTGCTGACAATTGTCTGACTTTGATCACTGAAAAAATTCAATACGCCTTGTTTCCATCATGTCATTCGAAGAAGTCTCTGAAAACATATTTTCCAGAATGTTATTCACAAAAATTCTAAGGATTCTGTGCTATTCGACTTCCGGTTAACGTACATTATCGAAATCCCTCGAACTTCTGGGTTGTGCCTTCAATTATATAAGTCCGAAGCCGAACGGTTATTCGCCTAATTTCGATCTGAACCTCCGTTTATACCAGAATACCCGTTTATAATCGTAGACCACTGGCACACTCACCGAACAGGGTTGAAATTATCCACAAATCAAGAGAAATAAGGATTGGGAGATATATCCTGGATTCATCTAAAAATTTATTCCATCACTTCCTAACATATGGTGTTATCTTCTACATAATATTGAAATTCGTCGAGATATTTTGTATGGAAGATGACGGACAGACAGACAGACACACACACACAATGTGAATACATAACCTTCGTTGGCAGAAGTGAAGTTCTCTCTTGCAATAAGTTATTGAATCGACCCGCATGAGTAGAATGAAAGCCAGCTTTCTATTGGGTAATTTTTGATGACTGTTCCCGTAACAAAAAAAAAAAAAAGAGAAATATTTTCTGCCTTTCAAGTAGGAAGAGAGAATAGTTTGCGTAGGCGTCGAAGGACCATTGGATGACCAAGGCCTCCTCTACTGCCTATCGTTTCACAGGTGGGGGTGAGCAGGGTACTCACATTCAAGAAACGACCCAAAGGGACTTCTGTATGAACCACGAAGCTACCATATATATATGTGTGTGTGCGTAATTATTCTTAAAATTCTCAACAAGAGACTATTTACTCCGAGTAGCTACATGTCTGGGTCCATAGCCTGGTGATAAAAAAAGCATCTATTTTGCTGAGGAGATATCCATTTTTCAACATAATCTCATTCCTTGACAGCGCGGTCAACCTAACGCTTCTACATTGAACAAGATCGAATAACATGAAAATTCGCTACAGATATAAGTGTGTGTGTGAGTGTGGGGGGGGGGGGGATGGACTTTTGAAATGAATTATTATTATAGCAGAAGCTTCCTTACCCGGCACATGTAAGATTCTAAAACGTTTACAGAATAATTAACCCCCCACTAACAAGGCACCACACCGTGATAAATCTCGTAGACAATTACTACTGTAACAAGTTTGAACCATTAACTTGTGGCCTCGTGCCAAACCAAAGATTAGAAGATGCATCTTGCTTGAGAACCCGCGCGAGTTATGAACAGAACAACACATCTCATCAACCATTTTTACGTGTAATTTTAGTTAGTTTTTTTATAAACAAATTCCAATAGTAGCTTATGGGAGGTTATTTACATTTACTTCGGACTGATTCCTTTGGAGAAGACACAGCTCCATTTGGGGCCCAAGCATGGGTAAAGAGCAGGGCAGTATAGACTCTTTTAGCAACGGTAAGACAGTCCAACCAGAGCCTGGGTTAAAGAAGAAGGTTGGCTAGCAATACCAACCCGTAAAAAAACAAGAAATGCAGCAACACCACCCTGACAGTGACGGTGGAGCTTTTGACACGCGTGTCAGCAATGACACAGTCGAGGTGAAAACGCAATGGATTAAAAAAAATGTCATTAGAGCAAGAGTGACTTTTCAAATTCGATTTTTATTAGTTTTACTGGTATTAATAAAAGACACCAGAAAATAAGGCTGCTTAAGTATAAGCATAAAATAATGTATACAACCAAGGGGCACCCAGAAGATAGAATTATTGAGAAAAAAAAAAAAAAAAAAAAAAAAAAAAATTTAGACCGACCAGGCCAAAGAGATTCGTCCTCACTACTATAGTGATTAGTCTCCTCGTGAGGCGCGTTTGCAGCTTTATGCTCCACAAGGAGTTAACGGGAATAAACCAAACAAAAACAGTGCAACGTGAGGGGAGGATCAGTCCATTTTCTAAGCTTCTTTCAGTCTGACACAAGGCCAGGGGTAGCTCACGCTGTTTAAAGTTTTGAAGTGGTCACCCATACAAGTACTAATCAGGTTTGACACAGCCCAACTTCGGCGAGAACTTATGTTTTCGGCATAACATTAGCGTGGGCTTCATTTGATCTGGCACAAGGCCACGAACCGAAGCGGTCACTCGTCCAAGCATTGGTCCGGTCCAACACGATTCAACTTAGCTAATCAGACAAGTAGTAGCACTAATAATGTGATTTGACCGAAGGGAATTAGCAGTTCTCGCTTAATTTTCGAGTAAATCAAATGTTAATGTTAAATATTAAAGGAAAGAAAAGAATCTATTCAAACTTACATGAATTAATACTTTTCTCTGCGGTAGAAAGAAAAGGGGGTTCAGTATTCGAATGTTACTCTCTGATAAAGTGATCCCTCACTTCATGTTCAGACATTTAAAATAGACGTGAGGTTTTGTGTTGCAAGGAATTTATAATCTAATCCCTGCTATTTCTACTGCTCAAGCGAAAATAAAGATAGTTGAAACAATGCATTTGAATTATTAGGGAAAAGTGGAAGAATTTAAAAAAAAAAAAGATTCCCAAGTTCACTGATTTTCCTTCTACATATTGCGCAAGCAACTTAGTCCCTAAAAAATTGCTTCAAAAATCACCTTGCGCGTCATACCACGAAGGTCATAGTTTGTGGTAAGCCTACAATTCAAGGTAGGATCCCACGGGAACCGGACAAAACACCCTCAGTTTAATTTTGAAGAACAAAATCTCCTTAGTTTTATCATTACATGATAAAATTCTAGTAATCGATGACAGCATCTATTTTTTCACCTTCCTTAATATCCTTACGGGAAAGTTTTTACCTGGCCTCATATTCTAATCACTCTTTTTCAAAACTCAACATTTTAGCATGAACGGCATAGGACACAGCGTCGCTTAGTTGCAAGATTAACTTTAAACGAATCTCAATTTTCAATGAGGTTTTAAAAATCGTGTTTGTTATACATTCCGAAGATACGCCAGATGGTGATCACTTTATTATGTTCATTTTTTATGACACGGCAAATATTTTCCTGTAAAACAGAGGGCTATAAATTCATGCGTAAATGCTACAGAAAAAATACTTGAAATTCCTTCCTTATTGCTGTCTTATTACACAATGAAGGTAATATTCTACAACTAATATTGTTCGTGAACTACAGATTTTAAAAAATAGAAAAATTATGATTTGAAAATTCCGCACACAAATACACCTTATATAGTGCAGTCAATTCGTTCCAACGTTTTCCGTACCGTTCAAGGTCTCATTATAATCCTATGTGTTTTTTTTTTCAGCGTATACTCTAATACATTTATTAGTACAGCAATACCGTGACTCGACCACACAAAAATCCGCACTGTACAAGGCTTAGTATCATTTTTCCCGAGAATACGGAACGTTTTATTCTTAAGCACTTAAAAAGCTCAGTTCGAATATTCTTTAGCAAAAAACACTTAGTTTTATGCAGGATAACTGGGTTAAAATAAAATCTCTTTGACCCCTGACATGCTACTACCAAAATCTTGTTGAACGGGTGGTTACGGATTTAGAAGGAACTAGCGATTTTGCTCTCCTCAAGATATCTCTGGATAAATCAAGGATGCATATTACACTTTGATGTACACTATATAACAGGGATATCGTACATCTAACCATCTTTCTATCAAAATGATAGATGTAAATAGACTTCAAATGTTTGCAACCACTGTCAACATGATGAACGAACAGAATAGAATTATATACAATTACACATACATCGTGAAATCATATAAACAGTTCGGTTAGATTTATTCCTGGGTAAAACATAAACCATAGGAACACCTTTCGGTAATAGTCATAAAACTTCTCAAGACACACACACAAAACACACAAATAAAAAAAAGGAAAATTCCAAGTTCTCGAGGCTGGAGAATTTTGTAGTCTATGTATCTGAAGAAAGCCTTCTGTCTGTTTCAATAGACAAAGGAATGATACGGAAGTGACCTCTCCAGGGTGCAAGCCTGGGCTAAGCGTATGGGGATCCATGGAAACCAAGTCAGCTAAACTCACTCGGCCTCGCTGACGGGAAGGATGTTCAAGTTGGCATCCAACCGTCTTGAAGGGGCTCCACTCACGGCTTAATAATCAGTGTTGTCCTTCTCCTACACTGGTTGCCTTCCCATGACCTGAGAGCCCAGTCTTCCTTACTCTTAAATCCGTAGCTGGTGTGAGGAAGAGAGAAGTGTTCATGCCTTTCCCAACGAAATTAGTTAACTCAATCAGCCTCGACCAGAGTTTGAATTCGTCGGTTCCATTTTTAGCTTCAGATTTTCTGACGATGATGTGAATGAGCATCGAAACGTCAAGCATTTCTCCATATCAAACACTGATCATCTGCGTGGATGTTTTCGTAGTGACTTCAATTCGTCATCCCTCCAAATAGGCATGATCTTTGGAAACCCACACTTGCCTACAGTCGGTAACAACAAAAGCTGCGAGATCAAATGCCAAAACAACTTTTGAAATAATAGTGACTCATTTCAAAATCACAGAAAGTAATTTAGGTTATTCCGGGCACATTTGAAATGTAAGTCAAGTTTTCAAAAGTGCAAGAATCTTAAGGTTGTTATGAATAAACTCAGCCGAACAACCGTCACATCGGAGAGCACAAATTCTTCTAGAAGTAACCTTGAACAAGATATTGGTCACGAAAAATTCAATCATCTTTCCACGTACTAAAAAATCGATCCCATACACAACTTATTTTTCTTTCTTTTTTTTTTTTTTTTTTTCAATACAAAATCCCCAGTCGCAGAAATAACACTCACTCGGCAAATGGTCATAAATACTCCTTTAAACTGGAGTACCAACTCGCTGAAATTGTGGTATATAACTGAAGTGGCGGACCCCCCAAAACACACGAACCATCATTCGCTGCTACTGCAGTATGTGTTCTTCAAGTTTTTTTTTTTTTTGCTGTAGCATGCAGTCTACTATCAAGTTTCTGCTGTAGTATTTGGTTTTGGAGAATATAATATTCAACTCAAGTAAACCAGTTTGTTGGGAAATGGGCCAAGTTGGGTTATTGTGAAGGCGACATCCAACTTGACAACAGTAACGACGTTGTTGGAATAAATAAGAAATAGTTTAAATGCCCGTTCAACCGAGAAATACAGATGTAGAAAACCGGAAAAAGGAAAGAACAAAATTGAAATCTATCTGAAAAAGAGAGACCATAAGATCAAGTAGTGTACATGTCTCGTTAGTATTAGTTCAAATGTCGATTGGAAGTTCCGTTATATTGACAATAGAAAGTCAAGTAAAAACCACGACCAAGAGTCATTCACGGCGAGAAATAGTTACTTAATAGTAAGAGCGAGTAGGTAGGTGGGGCGGTGCATGGTAATAATGGTCCCCAGGTAAAAAAACAGATAAGATATACCCACTGAGATCACGTTTCAAAATAGATGTCGAAGATTTATCAAGTTCTTTGGGTCTATCTAATCTAACGGTAAAACTTTGATCCAGTTACGTCTGAAAAATGTTAACATTATTTACCATTAATATCTATTTCTAATAAACTATCAATTCGATTCGGGCCATATTTCTTCTTCTATTTTTCCAGTAGCGCTTTTTTTTTTACCCGGGCCGTCATTACCTGAATTCAGGCGAGGTAGTAGGTAATGTGAGTGCAGCGATATTAGAACCAGGCCATGTTCAAAACTTCCTTGGGCTATGGAACAGTTTATGTAGGTAGATCACACTCATTTCGGTAAACCAAATTCAACAAAAGCACCAATTATTCTAGTTTTCAGTCTTGCTGTAGAAGTAATCAAGGTACACAATATCCGTAGAATTCAAGCTTCTGTAAATCCGTATGTAAGCGGTTTGTGATTCTAAACGAGGTAGATCGTAAAGAAAGCCTGATCACACCCCGGGATCATTCGCAGTAGTTTCATTGTAATCCTCGTTTATTACTCCAGGTATATCAGTGGGCTCTGCAGAAGAGGTCAACGTTTTCCAAACGTCTTCAAAAATAACGTAGCTTAGAATTACGCAGACAAAACTGTCAACATGGGTTTCTTTAGTTTTCAAGTTAGTGTGGCTTGCTATGTATCACACGTGCAGCTCGCAGAAGTGGAGCTAGAGGGCAGCAAATGAGAACATTTACTCCCTATCATGTGATTATATTAGGGATTTTAAGTGATTCGACAAAACGCAGATAACACCAACATCCTTATTATGTAAAAAAAAAAAAAGTGCTTTACTTCTTCGAAGAAACAAACAACAAAAAACAGCCTTAAATAAAATTTTAGTATGGAGTTCGATTTGCAATATAAGTTCATGCATTTTTTTTTTTTTTGGAATAATCAAACTTTCTAACTATGATAATTGCCAAAAAAAAAAGTGAGAGAAGTAACTTATTAATTGATCACCCCTTCATGAAATTTTTCTATTGACCCCCCCCCCCCCCGCGAAAACAGCGTGCTATGTTGATCACGAGACAGTTTCTATTGGATGACTAACCAGACATGCTCATTTTTTAACGTCACCAACATTTAACAACCTGGTTGGCTGGGGCTCATGTAAAATACATCCATCCATCCCCTGACAGTTGTTTTTATAAATGGTAGGCGCGTTAAAGAAGAAAAGCCTGGGATAGGCGTCCTGAGTAGAGTTGCCAACTTGAGGATCCGATGCTGAAGAGAGGAAGGGGGACTGCCTATTGCATTATGTTATATGGATGGAGAGCCCACTCCACCGCTAGCAGTGCGCATTGGCAAATGGAAAAAGATCGATATCATAACTGAAGATATTCGGTAAAGCATTGCCGGTATAAAGTATCTTGTTGTCGCTTAGAGCAGTTTCCAATTGTTCTTCGAGAGTGATAATAAATTAATACCGTACACAGAAAGGGGCATTCAATTCTTTAAAAAAAATGCTAATAGTATTGCACTTCGTCCAATTCGCTTATATTATGAATAGGGAGCTGAACACTGTAGGAGCAGGGTATGGACAGATATGGGGTTCAAGTTAGAAGTCAGTGATAATCATCCAACCCTGTAAACCATTCGTCAAGTCGAGGATATACTGTAGAATATCAACGTATCAGGTTGTGCACAGAAGACACACCAAAAAAATTTCATTATTTTTTGGGCCCCCTTAATAAGAGTACTATTTATAGTACCTGGATGAAAAACCGTTAGTTACGTAAATATTGCTTCTTTTTTTTTTGTGAAACTCCAGGCTAAGACAGATTTGACTGCTTTCCAATCGTAACAAGAACGATTCTAACCATAATTTGATGAAAGAATTCTTCCCTGTTTGCCAGTCCCGTCACGTTAAACCAAACCGACCTATTAAATGAACATATTTCACGACCATGATCGGTAGGCGAATCTCTTACCGACTGAGTAAATGGTCTTTCATATCTATGAGAATGTACGTCATAAATTGTACTTGGGCTTATTTCATTCTAATATAATAGATACATTTTTCAACTAAAATAGACTTAAAGGCACACCCACTCTGTCGCCAAGGTAGGTGTGTGCACCCCCAAGAAAAATCATTCGGTACGCCTCTGGGTACACACGAAGAGACTCTAGAGTTTCACAATGCATTGTTTTATTGCCACCCCCCTTCTCTCTCTCTCTCTATCATATTCAATGTAAATATTGAAACCGTAGTTTTTATTGCAGTCACTATTCTCAAGCTTTTAGGAAGGCCACGGTCCCACCCAAAGCATATCCCGAAGTTCCAAACCATCACCGAACAGAGATAGAAAACCCATTCAATATTACTCATTCTATGTTCCCTTTCAGATGTTCCAAGCACACATCCCCACACAGGGAGCTACATGGCCCCTGTTGAAAATGTCTGCTCCAAAGATCGAAACTTCCAACAAATGAACATCGGATAAGGATCGAACCGGAAGAATATTGAGTGGGGAGGAAGTTCTGAACAAAAATCAAGAATTCAATTAAACCCATTCAGAAGTTTCACGAAAGACAGAAAAATGTTGGTTCCCCGCCGGTAAAAAGCATATCAGCCGGAGATATATTCAAGTCGGAACAAAAATTTCGTGTTCGGTCTCTCACGAAGTATTCGATAAGTAGGGGGGAAACTAGTTGCCTTGGTACTGCTTACGCGCATACAGTTCAAATGTCAATTATTTGGGAACATATCTGTGATACACACCCATTTATACACTCGCTCATATCATACAAATGAACATGTGCGTTACACATGCATACATGAACGTGCATGTCACACACACATATAGACGTGTGTTACACGCACGTAAATACCTACATGTGTTTGTGTTATACACATTCATATTT
>OY735227.1:18447727-18462727 GCA_963457665.1 Thysanoteuthis rhombus | reverse complement strand
CTTGTACACACACTCGAATATGTTGATATATATTCATGCGTATATATATATATATATATATATATATATATATATATAAATATATACGCATGAATTCCGAGTGTGTATATATACATTTTGTGAATTTTCTATTCATACATATAAAGATATATTATAAGAACTGTGGAGAGTGAAACAGACTCGGAAGTGAACTCTTTCAAAGTTAGGTTTATTTATCCGTAAATGTTTTTTTTTTTGTTAATGGTCTAGACATGTTTTGGGAGGTGTTCTTATCCCCAGTATATATATATATATATATATATATATATATATATATATACACATATATATATATATGTATATATATATATATACACACATACACATTCTGTGAATATATATACATGCAAATCTATGCTTTTATCGAATACATACATGTATACACACACATGTACACGCGAACCCCCATATTTATATGATCCATATGCATATTTAAATGCAGACATTTGCGTGTATATACTATTCTAGATATAATATTCAATGCATGAATCCATGTATAAATTAACCCAGCAGATCCTGACACATGAACACAATAGTGGGTCATTCAGTCAGGACTGAACTAAAACCTGTTCCATAAAAAGCCTCCTTATTTCTTTCATACCAACTTGACCTCATTATTCAGGAAATGGAAATGAGCGTGGAAAAAGAAAAAAACTCTGACAACGAAGTGAATCACACCCAAGTCAAAGATTGTGCTCCTTGGCAGTTCGGGGGCGACCCCAAGGCTCCTCTCCCACATTGCTATCCTTTCGAAAAGAGGGGACGTGACTCATTCGACAGAGCTCCTCTTTCTAATCACACAACTTAGGGTGTTCTCGGTTAGCTGCTGAGTGAAATGGGGAATTAATCTTAGTCTATCCATCTGCGTGCGAGGAAGACGTGCTAGCCATAACATCACCCGGGTAGACTTATCCACATTATCCTACGAAATGAAATAAAGGCGAGTTTTATTTTGAATCGGGAGCAGCGTTTGCAAATATGCTTAGTGCAGCGTTTGTGAATAATCAAATATATTTGCTTTTCTTCTCAGTTAAAACCGACAAAAAATTCTTCGATCATCAGAGTGGTGGTGTCATTCTGTAATTTTCAGATGCCTTAAATACATCAAGCTTCAAAGAGGTCTTCCAAGAATCTTAGGCCATGTAATCTATTTTCCTAGAGTGAGGATGATAAGGACTTCGGAACGATTTAACCCCCCCCCCTCAATCAATTTGAATTCAACCAAGCAGAGTCATACTTCGCACTCAAGTGAGGTTTCTTTTTTGTCCCAAGGAGCATTTACAGGGGACGTTCTAAATCCAGCCCTAATAAAGGCATGTATAGAGAGACACATTAATATCTAATTATTTCCTATCGAAGTAAATCTCTTCCAGAATTACGCAAGTAGACGGAAAAGTCGGTGTCAATTCAAGAGATCTAAGTTGAAAAAAAAACTGGAAGGTGGAGGCCTCAAATATGCTGGGTCAGTATGAAAATAAAAATCGAGTCAACGGGTAGTACTTATGCATTTTGATGCGGGAAAATACTTCCCCTATACGTATCTTGATGTGCTCTGAATGAATCGGACGTTTATCCTTCCTGTACTTTCTTATTTCAGTTTCGAGAAAAATAACTTATATCTACAATATAAATGTAATGTTAAACTGGACCCTCACTTAGTGACGTGAGCTATCATTCTGAAATTTGATACATCAATTTGATTATATTAGGTTCATCTCTACCTCTGGAGTTCATAAGTAAGTAATTTCTCACTAACGTACATTAAGAAATTCATTAAATAGCGGTTCCTTCTACTGGGCCTGGCAGACGTATACAGCATATCCGGGAAATAAAGACGAATTTCAACTCATAATATATCATCAAGTTTACCGACTGAAGATATTTCCAACAGATGTAATAGGGGGTTGGCATTTAGGATGCGAGTATCATTGAAATGTTCATACTTGTGTAGTAAGCTGGAGCCCTCAGATAGGTTTTTCTATAACATGTTAGTATAAATAGAGTTAACTGTTCTATATGTAAGGGTGTCCCGGTATAAAGGGATCTTGATGTTAAATCTTTCACTAATACCGTTTGGTATTTGTGACATCAACATGCAAAGAAAAGACAGCTATTATGACAATAATTACTCACAAAAAACGAGCTTCTAAGTATTAGTAAATATAGAGAGATAAGTTGAAAATTCACCGTTGTCCACAGATAAAACCTACTTTAAAAAATTTCGAATGACATACCTCCGTGTCTCAGGTCTACCATACATTAAGCAGAAAGGTATTATGATTTCATTTTGAACGTTTGTTTATTTAGAACAAACAAGAGACAACATGACTCACTTTTAAACACACAGCAATTGTCAGTTGCACTCACACAATTGAAAGTCATGCGTAAAAAATGGCGGTATGAAGATCCTGAAAATATTTAGATCATTAGATGATCAACAAAATTGTGGATTTCTTTCAATAAAATTAAATCAAAGCCACACACTGTGTCCGGGACTAAGTATAATTCTTTAATATCAAGTAAATTCGTACAGTCAAGCTAAATAGAGGGTGACCATAGAATCCTTCTCTATATCTACCTCAACAGAGTAATAAAATAGATGAGAGACTTCATGGATATTAACTTATT
Source organism: Thysanoteuthis rhombus (assembly GCA_963457665.1). Classification (NCBI taxonomy): domain Eukaryota; kingdom Metazoa; phylum Mollusca; class Cephalopoda; order Oegopsida; family Thysanoteuthidae; genus Thysanoteuthis; species Thysanoteuthis major. The sequence goes on along the minus strand of OY735227.1, from coordinate 18,460,060 downwards.
TGCTACGTGAGTAAGATCTCAACGGAAAAATAACATTCGACTCACGCAGGTAAATATACAGATATATATGATATCTATACATATATATATATATATAGTAGCTGCTTGCCTGACTGAAGGAGTCTTTTTGTGTAGCATAGAAACAGCGATCTGACCTAAAATTGATACTTGGAATAGCACTGGATGTGTGAGCACAGGAAGAGAGTCATTGTTTACACGTGTGTATGTATGTACGTGTGTTGCTAGTTATATTTCTACTTTTATTATAATAATTACATATATTATAACATACACAGCAGATCTGTACAGTAATGAACCAATATAAATGTCCTTGTGAATTCAAATTCGCAAAAATGAATCTATAATCTTCCTTATTAGCATTAAACTCTCCCAGCTTGCTTTTGAGAGGAGAGCAGGGACGTTACAAATGAAGACGTTTGACGAGAGCACAGAACACAAGTGCGGGTGTGTGAGTGTGACTGTTTGTTTAGTGAATACTAAGGTTGCCAGATTGTTTAGGGCGTTTCTGGCCAAAAACACGGGAAATTGGCCAAAAATTGCCAAGTGTAAAATTGTTTTTTGAAGCAATTATATCCTATCATATCATTGTTTCTCATGAGTTAGATGAATAGTTGTGTATCATTAGCGATTATTTTATAAAAGTCAATACTGCTATTTACCTTAAATTTTCATTTTTTTTTATAGCAATTTCAAGTCCTGAAGTTGAGATTTCAATGAGCAACTAGAAAATCAAGATGAAGTTGAATAATAGTGATATCAAAAAATTACAAAATGATCGTTTATAATAAATTAAAATAATGAGGTATACGACAGAAGTGAAAATTACCTTAAAAAACAACAACTGAAGCGAAGTCAAGATGGACACACCATAAGATTCATAGCCAGATTTGTCCAAGTTGGCTAAAATTGCAACCATTGTTAATTCTCCGATCGGCCTCGAGACGAACACAGGTTGGATATATTGAAGTTTGTCATCGTTATTATCATCATCATTGATAGTACCTGTCCCATAATTACTGCATAGATATACAAAGGTAACAATATTACGGGACAAGATAATAATAATAATAATAATGATTGAGTCAACTTGTGATAAAAACAACTATAGAATCAAATTGGAGGAGAATAATTGTCAAAAATCAAGATTAGTGTTTAACAATAACTCATTCAATGGAAATAAATAATGAAAGATTTTCAAGTCAACTTTTACAGGGTGTAGGACATTTTCAAAAATAAGATAGAATTCAACCTTAATTTGAGAACCTGACAATTCTTTTGATAACAAAAAAAAAAAAAAAAGAACCAATTTGTGCTATCTCAAAATCTTGTGTATGTCTTTCTCCCTTTCGAGAAAATTCAACCCTAAAGAGAGAGAGAGAAGGGGAGGCCTATTTATTCACCCTCCATTCAAATGAACGAGTAATAATATCAATAATAGATGCTATATAAAAACGCACCTGACAAATATATGCAGTACGCGGTCATTGGTGGATGTGTTTAAAAAGGTATATTGTACCCTCTCATGTCTGCATTACTGTTTCATGTGAAGTATTCGCCGCTTTCATCTCGTATATAATGTAAAAAAATTAAGCGGTCGCAGTTTATAATATCTACGATTGAAGACTGGGTCAAGATCAGTGGCTTTCTTCTTGTTAGACGTATTTTTGAGTCTCTTGTATATCTTTACATCCTCAAAGATACGGTACTTTACATCGTATGCATGTTTCAATGAGATAGTGACTTGAAATTACATGGACCTTTTATCTGATTGAGTAACTAATATAAAGGTGATTTGAGTAAATAAAAAACAAAACAATTTTGTTATATTCATTCCATAAAGAAGGCTTGGAAGAAAATAATATTACATATATTTATTCAATAGTTTTAAAACTACGGACGTTTCATTTGATGAAATCAATTGATATGAGAGATTATATCGAAGACTAAATAAATGGATAAAAATGTGTTGTATTCATTTCATAAAAGGGGGATTTGGGAGAAGAATATAAAAAAACATTTTTCTAATTTCCTTTTTTTGCCTTACCAGGAGGAAGAAATTAAACTAAGTATCCACGTTGGTTCTCCGTTTGATTAAACAAAACAAATACCAATATTTCAATCATTGATATTGTTTTGATAAGATTTAGAATTGTGTGTAGCTTCCTATCATCATTTTTCTTTCTCCCCAGAAAGACTAGTAAGTATACATTACCGCTTCAGACTTACAGGAGCGAGCTTGGAGCAAATAAAGCCAAGGAGAGTAAGGTATCCGAAATTTATGACAGCCAGTATATACAGGATGCAAAATGATGTCAGGAATATGTTGTATTTAGCAAAATGTATTACAAATATGAAAGATTGAAATGGATTGTCTTTATTTTAAGTCCATAGATTTAACGTCAACTGGCATCGTTTATTTTTGTAAGCCATGGTAGGAAATGTGAAACGAGAGAGAAAGAAATGTTCAGTGCTGCGTGTTTAGTAGAAAAGCCCATCGTTGCTCTCCTTGTATATACAGCATGTAAAATAATGTCACAAATATGTTGTGCTGAGCAAAATGTATACTATGTGTATACAAGACAAAAATAAATGTTCATTATTTTAGTTTCATATTTTGGCACTAATAGGCGTCCTTTATTTTTTGAATACAAGGTAAAAAAAAAAAAAAAAAAGGTGAGAAAGGAAGGGAGAGAGAGAATTGCATTCGGCCTGTGCTGTGTGTTTTGTAAGAGTGTCCATTACTGCTCTCCTCAATCGGGTCGAGAGAAACAGGATGTAAAACGAACTACAAGATCCGATGATTTTGTGTGTGTGCGTGTTTTAGTTTACCTGATTTTCAAAATCAACCCTTGGTTATTCCGTGAGTCACTGTACACGAAAAGTGAAAGAAAACGCGCGGGTGTGTTGTTCAATACACACACACACACATATATATATTCATAAATATATTTTTAAAAAAATAATACTCTGTCAGAAGTCAAGTAGTTGTTATTGGCAAACAGTTTTTGTTACGATATTTACATGGAACGTTTAGTACAGTACCGTCATCGATCAAGACAACATAATGATAACGACGATAGTACACCAAATCAACGATATTCCTTTGCTAGCAACAAGATACAAGAAATAGTACAATTGTAATAAGAGAGATTAAAGAAAAAATCAATTGATGTACCATTCAGCTCCAGATGAATGGAAAACAAACCTAGACCTTGTTTTTTAAAACACTAAGTAATAACTGAGTTTTAAATTCCCCCAAAGCCGTCCCTCTGACTTATCGAGGGTAAGAAAGAGACGGGAGGTGATAAAAATATTTATGGTCCTTCGTTGAAAGAGAGAAGCTAAATAACAATAAGAATGCGTACAAAAAAGAGAATCTAGGACAGATAAAGGTGCTTGAATTGTTGATGTTGGTTGAGAAGACAGGAATTTAAATATACAAACAATTGCAAATTTAGGTTATATATAAGGGAAAAAAATATTTAGATTACGTACAAATCTCAAAGATTTCCACTGGCTCCCGTGTTAGGTATAGAAAATCCGTAAAGGTTGCCCGCTAAGGAAAATCGCGTCCATTCGTACGGGCATAAGCTTGGAGACTAGAAACTAAAGCAGCAGGAGCAGCGGGAGAGTCAAGAGTAGAAGTGAGAGTAGGCTGAATGAAGGAGAGTGCTTTGTGCGCGTGTGTGCGACCATGAGGGTAATAGAGAGGGGAAAAAAGAGAGGAGAGGAAATGGAGGTTGGGGAGCAGGTTACTTTTACTATAAGATAAAAAGATTAAAAAAAAGAAGAGTGACGAAGGAGGTAAAGGAGGAAGGAAGAAAAAAAAGCAGTCGAGGGAAGGTAGAGCGTCAGTTACGCTTGTTGAGAGCGTAGATACGAAGGAGAGTAAGGCGAATGTGATGAGGAGGGAAAAGGAGAGTAAATGATCTGCAACTAGGCTTACTGTGAAGAAATGGAAAAAGGTTTACGCACACACGCACGCATACGAAAGAGAGAGAGGGGGGTGGAGAAAAGGTTATGAATAAAAGTAAAAGAAAGCATTCGTAATGTATAACGGAGTAGAGAATGTTCCAAGGAGAGAAGCTGAAAAATAAACCAAAAAAAAATAACAATTGGCTTGTAAAATGTATTGAGAGGAGAGAGAAAGGGACATTTATTATGAAAGAATAAAGAAGGGAGAAGACACAGTTGCAGTCGTTATGGAAGCGAAATCAGAGATCAAGCAGTTGAAATTCAGCAGGATCGCATCAGATCAGGGAGAAGTCGTTATTTTTACGTGAAAGCTCGCATAAACATACGTAGCACGGATACGGGGGTGGGGATTTTGCGGGTCCGGACGACCCCCCCTTCTCCTTATGCTTGGGCAAGGTACAATTTGGAAGAAAAAAATTCATACCAAGATTTTTTTTTTCAAGTCAAAAATTAAAAAAATGTGAAATAAACATAAGTAATCACGGATCAACCTCGAGAATTAAAAAAAAATACTATCCGATGTCTAATTACTCAGAGATGGATAAAAAAAAAAGGACCCCCTCCCCCATGATGAAAATCCTGGATCCGCTCTTGCATACATATATACTCCACTCCGGCTTGGTGATGAGAAGAAGGTGAAATCAGTGGAGGGAACAGGTTATCTTACTAATACTGAAGAATGAAAGACGGACAACGGGAAGAAGGTTGAAAGCGACGGAACAGTGTAAATATTCACAAAGAAGGAGAAGAAAGGGGGCGAAAGTGAGGTGTAGCTTGAGGCAGTAGGTTTGCAGTGGGATCGCAGTAGGACAGAAGAGCGCGAGGCAGTTGGATCGCAGTAGGGAAGGGAGTAAGAGAAAGAGTGCCAGAGATAGAGACAGAGAGAGACAGAGGGGGGAAAGAATTCAAGGGATTTGTACTAGATACTTGCGTCTGAAGTGAATAGCAGGATTTTCAGAGTGTTTTCAGAGACGATTTTTTTTTTGCGGGGGGGGGGGCAGGGTTGAAAGAGAAGAAGGTGAAGAACAAGAGTGACAAAGCTAATTGGAGAACTGAAGAAACGGCCTGGGTTACGGTTGCGAACTATTCGGCTTCGCTTTTCAGGGAGGTTAGAACTTTCTTTTCAAATTCAGAGCAAGCCGCTTATTGTGATCACTTTGTGACGGAGGGTAGGGGAGAGGAAAGGGGGTCATGTGGATAACAGTAACCGGCTGATATGCGAAGGATAAATGAATGAAGCTGCTTATCTTGATCGCTGTTTTTTTGGGGTTTTTTTTTCAAATGGCATGATAACCGGCTGATAACATTGAGCGAAGTCGCTTATTGAGATCACGTTGAGAAAAAGTGCGTTTTAGATGATGAAAATAAAATAACCCGCTGATAAGAAACAGAAGATATATGGAGGCTTATTGTGATCACTTGGAGAAGAGGTTGTGATAACATTATTCGGTTGATAACATTAAGTGGAGGTTTTATGAAATAAGCCACTTATTGTGATCACTGTGATACATGTTCTTTCAGATAACAATGACCAGCTGATGACACTGAGTAAAGAATACTGTAAGGGAAGCTGCTTAATGTGATCAATTTGAGATCTTTGATAACAATAACTGACTGATAACATCGAGTGAAGGGTATACTGAGGAAGCTGCGTTTTGAGATCACTTTAAATGAAGTGTTTTGGGAAAGCCAATTTTGATAAGAATGACTGTTTGATAAAATCATTCGTAATTATAATGTGGCATTCTCTCTACCATTTACATAAAGGTATTGCTTTCATTATTATTTTGATTGTGCGAATAGTTTTACCCACTATATTGTTACAGATGATATGTCGTTTTTTGAATATTAAAATTAAAGATTGTTGACAAAACAAGACATGGTAAATATCTAATCAAAATATGACCCATTACAAGCAATAACCTTTTCCCAACCATCTTCTAATGATAATGAGTCATCTCTATAAAATTCCTTAGGTTTTGTGGTCACTATTCAGTAAAACTACGAATTATAACTTCTCCATCATTTAGACTTTTATAACGGATAAATGCTTCAAAAGATGATTATCAGTAAGAGAAACGTCTGATGAATATGAATGATGTTCTAAGATTTCATATCCCAATTTTCTAAGCTTCAACTCAGTATGCTGAAAGGAATGGGGCCAGGAACTCTGAATGAGCTTTTAATTTTCTTCATGTACGACCCATTTCTCTAACTTTGTAACCTTTCCTATAACCTCAAGATGTCATGGAACAATTGTTGATGAAGTCCTGAATTCTCCATTCAGTATTCGAACCATTTTTCGTGGGACGTTGGTCGCTGATGTCGATAATTCAGCCCCCTTTTTTGTGGCCTTTTCGGCATGGATTAAAGCGTAGTATCTGTTCCCCGGCAGAGCCCGAGGCACCGGCACTGACACTTGCTTGCCGAATGGGCCGGGGAGAGTGTGTGTCAAAAACTGAGTGTGCCGGTGCAATGCATTAACCAATGAGGTTTTACTGAGGCTGCGCATTGGGAACCTTCGGGTTCCCTTTCTATTACTCGGCCCAGCTGCGGTGGGCATGGCGCCCTGGGCCACACTGTTCCATTGCACTTAACGGAACAGGTCGGGCTTGTGCCTGACGCTTTCGTGACGGCAGTTGCTTTTGTTGCTTAGCAAACCAAAGCTGCGTCGGCTAGAGCTATTTTTATAGAGTGTCTCCTATTCTTCCCACGTAAAGCCCCGACCTTGTGTCACATTTTGCTCTGGTGGGAAAGTAAATAAATAGCACCCCGGGGCAGCACTGTTCGATTGCACCTAACGGAACAGGTCGGGCTCATGCCTCACGCTTTCGTGATGACAGTTGCTTTGGTTGCTTAGCAAATCGAAGTCGTGTCAGCTGGAGCTATTTTTGGATGGGTGTCTCCTTTTTTTCCCCACGTAAAGCCTCGACCTTGTGTCACATTTTGCTCCAGTGGGAGAGTAAATAAATAGAGCCCCTTTTTTCTGGCCTTTCGGCATGGATTAAAGTGTAGTAACCGTTCCACAACATAGACCGAGGCGCCGGTATTGACACTTGCCTGTTGAATGGGCTGGAGATTGTGTTGTGGTTGGCATCAAAGACAAAGTGTGCTGGTGCAATGCATCAGCCTATAAGGTTATACTGAGGCTGCGCATTGCTACGCACATTGGGAGCCTTTGTATTCGTCTTTGGGTTCCCTTTCTATTACTCGGCTCAGCTGCAGGGAAGCAGTTCACCCCAGGGCAGCACTGTCCCATTGCACTAAAAGGGACAGGTCAGGCTTCCTGACGCTTTCGTGACTAAATGGAGGATTCTTCAACATTAAGAACAGGTGTTGGGGTTCTGTCAAGGTTCATTATCGGCCTCCATATTTCTATTCTTAATTCAGTTGAGCCAACAATGAATATTTTGCACTATAGTAGTTTCCCTTCCAAATGTTTCGTGGGTGACTTATCCAGCCCTATATCTCAACTTGCTGAAATCCACCCGATCGAGCAGTTTCCGGCTTGTATTTATATGTACGCATGTATATTGAATGGAAATCAAGGGTTCAGTTTAGCATAATAGTTTCATAGTAGATAGAAACCCCCAGCAAGATCTTTCTCGATATATTTAATTTAAAAGCATTCCCCTAATTCCATTGCGTATGCATACTGAATTACTGCAGAGCAGCACGAATGCCTGGTGGAGGACAAAGTGACAAACTGTTAGTCATTATATATAATAACAATATAAAACCATATAAGTTAGATCGTACTTGAAAATTAGTCTACATTCTTGGGTGGACTATATTGCTGGTAAAGGCTCAAAATCTTCCAATAATAACGAATGTGTCTTTGTTACCACTGAATCTGCGATTACATTATAGAGGAGTTGCCGAGCCAAGTTCATTTTGCGATACAAGCACATAATTGGAAACGCTTTAAACCAAAGTTATCATGAATTCGTTTTCAAATCAATTTGCTTATCAGCGATGGATATAATATGATATTCTGGACATAGCTTGTCGAATTTATTCATCATACATAGTTTTGGGGAATTGCCATTTGGATAATACATGCAAGTCACTGAAAATTCAAAATAGCCACCATTTCTCAAAAACGGCGGCCATGACACAATTCCATACTCAAAACGAGTAAAAGCAATAACAACCAAACCTCGGGTCTACCACAGGAATGTCTATTTAGGACTAGCCTTCAATGTAACCGAGGGCAAAGGCAGTCTAAGGCAGCTTTTTTGTGCTTGGATTGCCAAACACATTCCCAAGAGACATAGCTGGACTGGCCTGCGTTTGGTAGATCTTGTTGAAAACATTACGTGTCATTTTACGATTTTTATCATTACCACTATCATCATCACCACCACAACCATCATTAGCTTCACCATCATTCCCTTCATCATCATCATCAATATCATCCCCACCAGCATTAACATCAACATTATCAATATTATCACACCATCACCATTATCAATATCATCACCATAATCAATATCAACACCATCATCATATGATCACTGCTGCCATCATCATCATCATCATCATCATCATCATCATCAATGATTATAAAGACAGTAAGTCTTTATCATTAAAAATGGTAGCCAAAATAATGTCTTGATATTGTGTGGGTCGATTTGTAATCCCTTGGGAATATTTCATTAGTGGTATGAAGTAAAGTTTTTATGAATCCTCAATATAAGTACTTTCAAAAAATATGTCACCAATTCTTTCTCTAGCCAGGTACGTATAATTTTCAGAATGGCGTCTAAGATGTCTATCAAATATTTATAATGCCCATTACTCGTTCATTATTCACTCTTGATAACTTTTTACGGAGATTTTTAGCAGTAACATGTGTGCTCGATAACAGATCAAAAGTCTACCTCAGTCTGACCATTGGAAAGGTATCATTTTTAAGATGGTGTCTATATTGACTGCCAAATTAGTTGGCTTTATTTTATGAAAAAAAATCTTATCCCCCCAAAATCACCAGGAAAGATTCCTCAACAGTTTTGTGTACTATCAGCTGGATTCAATGACGTATTCAAAGTCGACTACAGTCTGACCACTGGAAAGGTACGATTTTCAAGATGAAGTACTGAGGCCTATTCACAGATATACTTTATGAGTTATAGAGCAGTACAAATTCCTGGATCCTGACTTTACAGCTCACTCACCACGCAATAGTTTAGCTTGAATCATATTCTACACTAACAATCTAAATATATCTGTGCTGGGAGGGGAGAAATTTGCTGATAAGGCACCTAATGTTGCAATTTTTTTTTACCCCATATGTGGTTTAGAATGAAATGCTTAAATACCGTCTTTAAGTATGACGAAAGGTCACTTCTTATTCATAGAATTCATAACTATTCATGTCTGAATGATTTGAATTGGAAAACCAAAGCAATATTGAAAACTGTCTACTTAACGAATAATGTACATTTAACTTCATTTAAAAACATTTAGGTTATCATGCACTCACCTCAAGCTATTAGTTAATAAACTTTTTTTAAAAATTAGAAGACACTTTGCGTCTAACAGTTTTGGAAGACGGTGCCGTTGAAATCGAAACGAAGAGCTAAAAAAAAGAATTCGATAACTACGGAGTCAAAAATTGCGATAGCTATCTCAAACAATATATGACAAAAATTAGAACAATAAACACTTTATTAAAAAGAGATGAAACTGAGAATTTGCATTGAAGAGAGAGTCTTTGACCTCAAGAATTGGAATTATCATATGATCGGTGGATGGATATCAAATAAAAAAATCATCCGACAGTATTATATCAAAAACAATTCGGAAAGCCGGTGATGATATTGATATTATTATTATTATTATTATTATTATTATTATTATTATTATTATTATTATTATAATAATGATAATAATAATAATAATGATAATAATAATAATAATAATATATTTTCTCTTTATGGTCTCCTGGAACGGCAGATCTAGCTGGCAGATCTTTCTTTTCTTTTTCGACGACTGGATCAGGAGGCCTAGCCTGAATTGGGTGATCTGTTTGCATTTTCGAAGTCCCTCAGAATTTTACTTTCTCTTTTTTTTTCTAAGAAAGTTTCTCAAAAATTATACGCGCATCCAAGTCTTTGGCACAATGGTCAGTAAATCAATGTTCCTACCAAGACATACCTATTTCAATACTATTTCTGCCATCACTAGATACCTTAATTCCTCCTCTCTTCCCATAAGGGTGACAATTGTTATTTTGTTGCGCTTTTTCTAATCTGGCTTTGATGTCGTTTGCACTGATATATTGTTCTGTGTTGTTATCACTAATACTTCCGTTTTCCTGTTCAAGTGTTCTTTTCGCACCCATGACAATATCATTTAGTTTTCAGTGGTTTGATTTGGCTTCTTGACCTAAACTTGGTGATCTACTTGAATTTCAAAATCTGAAAGAACTTCCTTCATTCTCTTGGACTGCTTGTGGATTGTGTGAATTTTCTCTATTGACCATGGGCGTTGATTGGGGTAAGGGGTTAAACACAGCACCTCACCCCTGGATTAGACATCTTCACCAAGGGTGAAAGCTCTGAGAATTAGAATTTCATAGTCAACAAACAATAATGGTGCATCACTGTTGTTTCATGTAACCCAACCCTGATTTATCAAGATATAGAAAATAATTTGCTGGTTCTCGCTTCATCGTGTCATCCTGGGGTCAGGTCATGCATCTCTGTCAACGGTCAAGAGCACCATCTGACATTTGGATCGTACAGTGGGGTATATTTGATTACACCACCAAGAGCGGGTTTGATGCCTATCGTGTAACAGAGTCGCCACTAAGGGATATTCCAAATATTTATTATTTTGCTCACATTCCCATTTAGATATATGCTTTGGCCAACAAATCCACTCCCCCTTCCCACCCAACCTGGAAAAGTGGCAGAGGACGCCCATATCGTGACTGTAAGCTCTCCAGTGACAGTGAGGAAACAGATTTGTCTCCAGCATACTGTATTTCAAAAACTAAGTCTTTGTGATTGCAGAGAGGACTGATGATCCAGTGAGACAGGCGAGAGTCTTTGTAGCAAAGATTCCTCTTTGGTTAGCACCGAGTGACCCATTCCCTTTCTTGGCGACAGTGACATTGAAAAAAGTACAATAAACACTTAATTAAAAAGAGATGATATTAAGAATTTGCATTGAAGAGAGATTCCGTTTAGTTGGCACAGAGTGACTGATTCCCCATCTTGACGACGGTGACACAAATGCTGGTCTTCGAGTCTTAAGAAATGCTCGTTTATGGCCTGATCAGTGGAATCAGCAGGTGGAATCGCCAAAGTTGTTCTTCCGTGATTTTCCAGATTCCTATTGAAGTGTTGAGACCTGAATCCCTGTTTGTCTTCATCGCAGCTATTGCTATTATGACTTCTGGAAATATTAATGATTGATCCGCTGCGATTCTCAAATGAAATCGCAGGACAGAATTAAGTGTATCAAGATCAGCTTCAGCTAGTCTATTTAGAAGCGACATGAAATATCCTGTCAATCGGTTAATTTTTGAGAAATTTGAAACCTAAACGTAGATAAGATACAGAAGCTAAATGAGAAACATGCCAGCAATGACAACGAGAACGTATCAACGACTCGGACATCAATGGGCAATTTTCATCCATTGTTTCGGAGATATCTTTTGAGAGTTGGAATTCGAAGACATTCTGGACGTCTTTTTCGACAACGTGAATCACCTACAATGGTTATATTCTCTACGACAGTTTCTACTAGGTGCTTATATATTCTAGGATTAATTTTGGAGTTAATGTACTTCTGGTTTGGCTTTGTATCCCCTGTGACAGCTTATTTTTTGTAATTTATTATGTTTTAGTTCATAATAATATCATATTTTATCATTGATTGCTGTTATTTTTTCTCTAATCAAAATTTATGCAAATATTGATTTTGTGGTGAGCATAAAAACTCCCTTTCTTATTTTTGCAACTCTGAGAGATGGTAAGAGTTCCGGTCATAACCGGAAGTTATTGCCTACACATCAAGTCGTCAGTCTTTTTTTTTCTTCGTAGGATAATACTTATACAGCGTCGGTTTTCATCCATGATACTGGGTTGGTGAAGCTCTCTATCGGTGATGTTGAGAACATTTTCATAAAAGTGACATAATCGTGTTCATGATCCCAGGGCTTATGTGGAGGTGGGTACAACTGGATCTGGGTCAGTGATGGGCAAGGGAAGGGGCCCAAGAGACACCTTGAACCCCTTATAAAATTATTTTCAGAGAAACTGTATGATCCCCAAATCTTTCAATTTCTAGACACGTTTAGAAACCATCAACCACAACTGTCACCAA
>OY735227.1:18387727-18442727 GCA_963457665.1 Thysanoteuthis rhombus | reverse complement strand
CTATTCACGTTGGATACACGTAAGATCACCGAAGTCAAGCAACGTAGACCCTGGTCAGTACCTAGATAAGTAACAATTGAGAAAAACCAGCAAAAAGCTTTGATTTGGTCTTACTAACAATTGTCCGTGTGTAATTAATTTTGCGGCACCTTTGATATGGGTATAAGCCGGGAATTATGATACAAGCAACAGAGTAGCAAAAATGAAAATGAAAACTACTCCTGGGTGATTATAAACCTAAACCTGATAATTCCGGAAAAACCTGATAATTTTGCTTTTTAGTATATAAACAAGGGCTTGGAAAACTCATATTCATGTTCAATATCTCAATTATATAGCGCACGTCTCGTAAACCAAATTTTAATCTTGTTTTCTTTGTCCTTGTCTAGAAAAATAGCACAGAGATCCATGGATATCGTAGGTCCTGGACAATATATCACCTGGACAAGTCAGGCAAGAAACACAATCGAAGACAGGTTTCACCAATCACTGAGCGAAAACCAGTTCCGGCAGAAGGGTTGCATGAACCCAAGGTGAGACTTTGAGTATGGTTCTATTCGGACGAATATTTTTTTTCTGTTTGGAGTGCGACTTTAGGATCTTTGCACCCTCCTATACAACTGCTAGGACGGGCTGGCCTTCGCAGAGGTTGAACTTTCAAGCGAACTGTAAATAAGCTCATCATCACAGTCAATAATTGAACAAACGTAGCGTCTAATTTTGTGGTCATGCTAAAAAATCAAACTGAAGAATGAATATGTTCAGAATGAATTCTATTTAAGACATCACTGGAGTTATCCACATATTATATCTAAAATAGAATTAAAAAAAACAAAACATACGGAAATATCTAGATTCTGGGCAATCCAGATATTATGAATATACCAGGCAAAAAAAGATTTTTCAAAAAGGTCGAAAAAGCTTCTTAAAAAAAAAAAAAATAAATAAATAAAAGTGTGTTTCTTTGAAGGGGGCCAGTGGAGTACTGATGTCAATTTACAAGCGAGCTGATAAAACGGTATGGCCAGGAGCAGTGAAACACACAAGCAAACACACACACTAACGAAAAGAAAACTTTAAAAACAGGGCTCTTCGCCGCATAATATACATACATACATACATACATACATAGCCAGCCAGCCACCTAGCCAGACAGACCTACTTAAAAACTGAGGAAACCTATTTTTACAGTTTTGGTTGATTGTTTTCAATTACATGATTGAGAATGAACGATGATCAACTAAGAATTGTGCAAACTACTTTGATTTGACCATCAAACGAACGGTATGAACGTTAAGTAGAGATTGACATACGATTTATCACGTTGTTACACATGAAATATTGTTTTTATCAAAGTGAGATACAGGATGATATAAAAAGACAAATAAATCGTATATTTTTTATCAGAGTAAGACCAATTTGGAACAATAACCGTGTTTCAATGATCCTCTTATGATAATATGCAATCTCTATAAAATTCTTCAGGTTTGGTGTTCACGAATTCAGTAAAAGCATGAAATATATATATATATACACATATATATATATATATATATATATATATTTATATATATATATATACATATATATATATATATATATATATATATATATATATATATATATATATATATATATATACATTATTTGGAATCAAATTCATAATAACATGGAATGATGATATAGAGTAATGTTGGGTAAATATGAAGGATGCTTTAAAAACTTCATATCCCCATTCTCTAAAATAATCCCCAGTCAGCTGAGAGACGTTGTGTATGTAACTGTCATGGATTACTATATTCAATTCATGTAACAACCATTTTCCTATTACCCTAAAATGATATGGTTGCTTTTGCTCCAAGAACGTGCTTGATCCATTGTTTGTAGGACGTTGTCCACTCAATTTTGAAGAATAGGCTTGGGATACCATCGAGGTTATACTATGGGTATCGATATTTCCAGGCCTAGGCATATTGAACCAATGCTGGACAGTTCATACTATTGTGGTGTTCACTATAAATGCTTTGTTGTCGTTATCAACAGCTTAAGCATCACTATTCTCTGTTTTGAATTCGTACTCACTTGAAAATTAGTCTAACTACTTGGATAGATCCCATAGCTATTAAGGGCTCATAAAACTCTATAAAGAAAGAATCTCAATTTACATTAAAACTGTAGCAAAATGCAATTACATTAGTAATTATCTTTTATCATTCTTTATGATGCAGAACAATATATTCCATATGTAGGAACTTATTATTTCTTCCTCAGAGGCCTGTGCCTTGTCCTTCAAGAAAATCCCGCGTGTTTACCTGATGAGCCACAACTGCAGCTACATATCTCACGGAAAACAGTTCTTGTACTTAGAGACGTAGTAGGAGTGACAATAGCTAGCCCCCTGTTTGAAAGTAGGGGTAGGACTAAAATAAAATTAGGGGTAGAATCCAAGGCTACAAAAAAAAAGGGTGGGGAAGAAATTACGAAGCATATGGGAGAGAAGAGGACTAGATGAATATTCGTGGCCTTTACTGTTTACGAAAGAAGATACACGCGAAAAATAAGGGCACTGAGTAGCGGCGAATGATTGGTAAGTTTCTTGTACGGTAGCAAAGAAATGCTACAAAAACGCATTTTTGGTACTATTTACTCAAAAGACAAAAGAATATGTTTATTAAGCGTAGATTAGTTCGGTACAACGCCACAAATATGTGGCACGTATTAAAGATTGAACACTGTACAATTGTGAAGATCTAGGAAACTAACCTGCAAACCTTTACCCAACGGAGAGACGCTTTAATTAGACTAAAATAATAATGAAAGAAATATATCAATATTCCTGTTTTCTCGTCTTCATGATAATGTTTCAGCCACTAAACACTGCAACCTTCTTTCAGTCGGAATTTCTCTGGTGAGATTTTATTACTTTTCTATAGGGAAGGTTTCTTTGTCTTTATCAGTACGTTCCGATCTCAGTACTTCCAGGTGATTTAATTAAACAGGTAAGGGTTTTCTTTAAAAGCAATGGTGGCAGCATTGTAACTCCAGAATATTGTATTTATTGTTTCAAACTACTTACCATATACTGCAATTGTGTTGATATTTTTCTTCTCGGAAGCTCTGACCCAAATTCAGGAAATCACTTGAAAAATATATATATAGTGTGACCCAATCATCGACATGATTTAGTTGAGGTTCATAGATATATTCTCTGAAAAGAGATTTAATTAATTTGGGTCAAAGCTCTCAAGAAAAAATATCAGCATAAATAAAGTATATGAGCACTTGTTTGAGTCAATGAATTCCAATTTCCTAAGTTACGCTTTGTAGTACTGCAACACTTACCTTCAAAGAGGGGAAATGTTACTATCTAGCCATTGGAGCTTGCGATCAATGGAAATCATTGCGATCAAAAACATCACAATGATCCCAGCAAATAAGAGCCCCTGACTGGATGAATTTATCCTGTTAAGTGTTTTAAGTTCTCCAACTACGAAAACTTCTGGTGACCGACATTATGGAACAAACAACCTTCCATCAGAAGAGTTGTAATATCGGTCATTTTTTTGAATAAGGGGTCAACAGAGTAAGAAATAGAACTGCAACCCTAAAAGTGTTTACACTTAATGTTTGTATTCTGATCTGTAAAATCATGGGTTTAGTTGAACTTTTAAAATCTTATATTATCACAGATTGAGTTTATGCTAAGGTGGTCGATATAACTCTCCCAATGTGCTAACACTGATTAAAAAAAAAAAAAAAGAAAAAGATTCTTCATGAGTTCATGTACATTCGCTTGGTTTATTTTCATGCTAGAGTTTTATCAATTTAATGATGACAGATTTTAAAACTTGAATATAAGTAATTTATTTTATTCACAACTAATTACCAAACAGAGAAGAGTTATTGAAGCATTCTTCATTAAATGAAAAGTTCACTAGAATGCCAGGGTAATGGAGTTAATTTTACTTGACTACCCGCCCTAACTGACGGATCAAGTTGCTGTCGAGGGGAAACCAGATACTGCTAATATAATTTGTTTTCAAAAAGTGGTATTTGTGACTTGAAGAGTTTTATTCAACGATTTCGGAATGAGTCTAAATTTACATAAACACTACTTTTTGCTGTATTGAAATATATAGATAGTTACAGCTATACTAATACTTGAGTCCTTTCTTTGTTCGTGCCTCTTCTCTGCGCAAACTACCGGGCCAATTGATCTGATAACTGGCATGGAGAATCAATAGAAATAGACTTTCCACAAAGTCATTCGAGGTCACCAGGAATCATTCTCTAGCCAATCTTCGGTTCTAAACGTCAAAAAAATATTATTACTGGGATTCTTGCCATTCATTCTTCCTATAAATGGTACAATGAAATCAATTCCCGAGCAAGTGCTGGTGCTTTTGGTCGGATATCGCTTTTTCCGGCGATGCGACAATGATAGGCCGTGTTAATTTTACAGCTGCTGAGTCCGTGGAGATTTTCGTTTCTTCCTCCTTTTTTCTTCTATATTCTCATTGACGAAAATCCAACGTAATTAATTGGATAGTAAAAGAGAGCTTCCCTCTGCCCCTCTCTATTTTCTCATTGACAAAAAATCAACGTGGCGCAGTGGTAAAGCTAAATCAGGTACTTTTGTTAGATGAACTCGAAATTAATTTTTCTGATATTTTTGAGGGAATGAAGTATTATTATTATTATTATTATTATTATTATTATTATTATTATTATTATTATTATTATTATTATTATTATTTCTTTACATTACAACGTAGCTTCATCTAAGTCTTCGTTGATTTCTTTGATTGTTTCTTCAGTAAGACAATCTGACCACAACATCAGTGAGGCCATCAATCTACGACAGGCGGTAAACAGCGTATATTGGAGGTAAATATTTGATTAGTTGCTCCGTTTTCCTTTGCAACAGATTTGAAAAGCTTTACCCCAAAAGACATAATGGCACTTATGGAAGCAATGTATGAATAGGTTTTTCTGACACTTCTGGGTAAGAATCTCACATCGAGGGCCAGAATTCTGTAATTGATTTCTCATCCAACGTATTTGCCCCCGAATCTGTCTCCAGAACTTCATCTTGACAATTATCTGGAACTTTTTTCCAACAGACAATTTAAAATGGTTTTCATCACTAAACTTGGAAAAATATTGACCAAATTCATTTTCCGGTTCTGTCGAACGCTGCAAAAATCTAATCTTACAAATTACGGGGGTATTTGGTCTTCACTAGCACCAAGCAACAAGCGGTGAGAGTTCTTCAAACATTGCAACAAATATTTTTTTTTATCTTGATCTTTCCCAGCTTGCTCTTGAACGCTCTTGAGGAATCAGAGAATCTTTCGGAAATGCCATCCAAATAATTACAGCGCATGTTCATTCGGGTGGAAAAGAAGCAAATGATTACTTGCATGCATGCCAATACGCAACAGCTTCGAAAGTCGTGAGTTGTGTGTTCCTCCTCCGACAAAATTCACAAAGTGAATTATTCGATCCAGAACCTTCCCCGATCGGGTTTGAAGCGTTCTAAGGCCAGTGCCTGACAATGGATCATACAATGAGTACCTTTCACTTTAGTAACTCACTTTTTTCCCCTATATAACTTGAAACCTAGATTTTCTCCCCACCCTGGGTGATCCATCTGTACATCACTCACAAACTAAAGACTTTTCCGATTCAAAAAGACATTAAACCTTTTCCGAAATATCTTGGGCTTTGGTAGTTGTTTCAAGGGGAGAGAAAAGAGAAACTTCTTTTCAAATAAATCCGAGTGAATATATCTTGCAAACATCAGAAACTGTGAACAAGATGTCACATCAGTTGATTCATCGAGTTGAATTGGAAAAAAGCCAAATGTTGCTGAAACGATCACCTGCACCACTTGACCCTTGATGTCAACAGCCGTGTTACTGATCCTTCTTTGAGCAATACTGTTTGATAGTGGAAAGTCTTGTGATTTTTTTTCTTCTCTAATCGATTCCCGAACACAATTTCCACCATTTTGAGGGCGCGTGGTTTGATCAACGTTTCACAAATTGTGTGCGTTTCTCTGTCTCGCTGTCTCCAATGGTACAAATAAAAAGCTTCCGTAATCTTTCCGTTCCTCTCTTGGAATGCCCATGTTGGATTCAGCTTAATCTTTTTGAGAGCATTCTCATGACATCCAAAAAGACTTGGCCCTTTTGTTGGAGACAAACATTCGGCAAATGCTTCAAAATTGGTATTATGGTATCTTTTGACAACGCTTTGCTGAAAACAACTCATAGGAGTCTTTCTTCTCCATCGATAATGATTCATATGAATCAGTATTGTATATACAAATCATCGTACCTTGGTTTTTGACTCTCAAGATTGGTTCAAAAGTCAATGAACAAAAAACAAGGATAAGTCAGCGATCACTATAAATGGACGTATTTCCACGGATGAAAAAGTGAAAGAAAATATCCTTATTTTAAATCTTATCAAACATTCGATAAACTTTATTGAATGTTTAAAAAGAAACAACTATTTTACGTATTGTACGTATGCAATAGAACATCGGACTTTATTTATTTATTTATTTATTCTTGAAGACGAAACATGTCACCTGAATAAATGATTACTGTAAAAGACTTGGTTTTTGCATAATCTCTCTCCCTATTATGATAATGTCGGATAATTCTAATCCAATCGAACACTATATATATATATATATATATATATATATATATATATATATATATATATATTACTTTGAAACTCTATTTCAAATGATCTATTATTACGCAGTGTATGTATCATTTGTGTCAAACAGCGTGAATATAATAAACAATTAAAGAAAATGGGGCTGCTGCAGGAGTAATCTACAGTTATTTCTGTCAGATCATACATCCATCTTTCAATCATAATATATAATACATATATATTATTATCAAACAGTACTATTATTAATCAATGCAATCATTAATCATTACATATATATATATATATATATATGTAATCATTACATATATATATATATATATATATATATATAGAGAGAGAGAGAGAGAGAGAGAGAGAGAGAGAGAGAGGGCCATAATTTTTTCAAGCGGAATCCGGGAATATTCTGAAAGAACTATATCGGCCTTTACACGATTTCGAAAAGAATCATATTTCAGATTATTAGCCCGATGCAAAGGTTCCAAACGTAAACTTCTTCACATTGTTATGTGAAGTGTTTTGTATCGGTAGATCAGCTCCTTATTGCTCGTACTCTCTATCAACTGTGGTACATCGTTTGGGGGGAAAATTCAGAATAAGGGATTTACACGAACTTACGAATACGAACACTGGTGAATGTACAATTCTTGTCTGGATTTTGTCAGACGAGTTTGCATAATTACTTTGATAACTGATTGAGGTCCGGAATTTATATGACTTGAAAGATTTTCTACCAAGGGAAAAATGCTGGAACCTTTTTCGTCAACATATTATCGACTTTTTTACTAGTTTTTCTATCATCATAATTTACGTCTGTCAACGAAGTTGGAGAGCTATAAGTATTTGGTCCCGTCTGTCCGACTGCCTGTCCCTCAGATCTCTCTGAACGTACTGGAAGGACTTGAATAAAATTGAGTGAAAGATTAGACAACAGTTTGAGGAAGGGCTGGTTTCATTTGGGGGCTGATTTGATTGAGAGATATTTTTCCGTTTCTACCCCCGATACATTTATGCATATACTCATGACTGTCCACTCGATATCTCCATAAGTTTTCCATGAATTTCAATGAAAAACGGTGGATGGACGGACAATATGCCACTGAACAACTGGTTAACTTAGAGCGGATCCATGCACAATTACATCTCCTGCGTCATAGTAATATGTTCACACCAAATAGTATTGCCGGAACTTCGTCTATCCACACAATATCTCTATATAAGGTTTTGTATGCATTTCTATCAAATTTCGTGAAAAGTTGGCCAATGGGCTATGGTGATCGGAGGATTAAATTCGAGTACGGAGACGGGATATCTAGCCTTTTAGACCCGTCAGGTAATCTATCTTGGGCGTCGGGTTTGCTCTTTGGTCTCGTAGAAACCTATTATTGCGAGAGAGAAAAATGATTGAGTTTCCATAGATCGTTCGAGAAATGGAGCCACCAATCACAGCCCCGTGTGTCATGCGACACAGGGAACAACTTGCTTTCTTACATGAAAAAAAAAAAAACCCATAAAGAATTTCTCCGGCTGTTATAACGATTCGGTGCTTCCGTAGAAGCTTATAGGCTCGCTTCCTTGCTTTACTCCTACAAAAATTCTCTTTCGTATTAGGAGGAAAAGAAAAGTTGTCATGCCGAAATCGGAGCAACACTAGCATAGTCAGCAGGGCTGAAAGGAACCCAAAGCTCTGCTGTTTCATAGAGGGTAAGGAAGAACTGGAGGAGTACGACGGTTGAAGGAGAGTTTGAAACGACAGCAGTAACAGCAGCGGGGGAACATAGTTGTCGTAGCAGCAGTAGATGAAAAGAAACCTTGCAATAAGTGAAACAAGCCTTGTATACAATGTATTTCATGTGCGATTATACCGATCCCATTTTAAGAAAAAGAAGGTAGTATTACTTCTGTCCCATGATAATTGTCACATTTGCTAATATATATATATATATATATATATATATATATATATATATATATATATATATATATATATATATATATATGGGACACTGATATACGATTTAGCTACGTATCTCAAGTACGTATTTTTAGGGGTCAGAGTCTTTTTTGTGCTCTTCTAAAATGCGATTGAATGAATCTCAGTCTAATAAGTAGTTTGATTTACAAAAATTATCTATTTACGAGTGAATACCGTGAAAAAAAAATCACAGATATATTTGAATTTCAATGAAACTATTTTCGAAGAAAGAATGACTGCAAATATGTTTCAGTTGAAGAGTCCATAATTAGAAAAGGTAGGAAAGAGGTATTTTCATCAGACAGATTTTTTACCTCTCAGTGACAGAGTCCATTGTTACAGGCAGCGAACTAGGAAAATCACAGTTCCTTACAAAAGTATCGCAACAGCATGAATTTGTATCAGACAATCTCTACTGGTAGATCCGATGAGGATTTAACCCATTAATAACGGTCAGCAAAAATGATTAGCTGACCATTGCTATGTGACGTCTGTCCTGATTAGATGTTTTTCTTCATGCTATCTACTCTTCAAGTCCAGGGGAAAGAATTAACAGATCTATTTGGATTGATATCTTCAGAAAAGAATACTGAATCCTTAGAAGAGTGCGTAGTTTTTAAACGGTGGGTGGGAAGTATTTTATCAGCAAAATTTTACTCCCATCTCTTGTGCAGAGATCCAGTGTTACGACGAGCAAACTAAAAAATCACTCTTTCCGTTTTTAGAATAAATCACTATAACAATGTCTCAAGATACAAAAAAAAAAGAAAAAGAAAAAAGGAGCCTGTTCTATAAAATGACTTGGATAATCTGTATAAATCTTACATTGTAAAAGCCGCATGAGATTCAATTGTTTTATGACTAATAGAATAATGAAGTATTTCGTTTCCTAGAAATACGTAATTCAGATGCGAGACTGAACTGTAGAATCACCAGGGATGTATCTCGAGATTTGGTGGCTCATTGAGGTGCCCCTGCAACATTTAGTGAGATTTGTTATAATAGTAGTAGATATGCAATAGGTGAACTACTCTTCATAAAGCTTTTGTCTCTCCTCTATTCGGGACCCCGGGGGGAATTTAAAATCTTTCTCTAGCCCCCCCCCCCTAGCTACGTCCCGGAATATCATCTTTTATTTACGACTGGATAGGTAAGATAGCGCATGATATACTGTGTATACTGAGTTTGTTTTACTCACTACGAAGTTTCTTCGCATCTACTGCTAAGATGACTGAATTCCGTCAGTTGTGAGGCTGAACTATAAAATTGAATGAAGGAATGAACCCTGTTCTGTCTCTATGTACAATGGAACATCGGGCGCATGCCTGTGCAAGACGTATGGAGATCCTGAGATGCCTAGTTGTCAGAACCCCCCCCCCCCCGGCCTTGTTGATGTAGTCTGGAGAGTAGAGTGCGATGCATCTGGCATTGGCTTGCAGGAGCAGCTGGAATGATGTCAAATTGGGTGTCAAACAGCATTGAGAGAGTTCCTCTCCCTGGTTTGGAATCATAGCTATTCTTCTCCTAGACTGGTTGCCTTTGCAAGGCAAGAGAGGCCAATCTGCCCTGCTACTATATCCATAGATATCCATAGATATCCATAGATATCCATCGAGTGGGGAGGGTAGAGTGATAGTTCCATGCCCTTCCCAAGGGCATTAGAGCAAAGTGAACATTAACAGACCCGAACTCGGATCGCCTATTTCATTATACAAGCCGTTACCGAATCTGCACCTACGTTAACTGTAGTATCACTAGAAAGAAAACGATTCACATAAAAAAAAGATCAGCATTTCAAACAGGAGAGCTGTGGCCATAGTTCTGTTCCCTCTAAACTGTGTGCACGCTCAGGCGTATTGCAATCCGCGCACAAAGGAAATTTATGTGCACACGGATGATATGTTACCGAAAATGAAGTAGTAATTGATAATTGAACGACAGTAGCCATCAAAGATGGCAAACGGTCCTTTCCTTTTTTTATGTGTGCGTGTGCTTGTTTGTCCCAGCGCTCCTGGCCATACTGCTTTGTCTACAGATTTGGAAATTGGCATCAAAACTCCGCTAAACCCCGTCTGAAAAAGTTTTTTGAGGGGGGAGGCGGAATTTTTTTCACCTTTTAACGGGTTTATTGATAAGATCTAGACTCTCCAGAATCTACTGTTTCTTTCATACTATTTAAGATGTTTCCTAGTGGAAAACGCCACCGATGTCATTAAAAGAATTCATTCTGACCATACTTATTCTTAAATGGAATTTTTTTTTTATGTGACTTTAAATTTTGACGCTACGGTTGTTTATTTATTGACTATGATGGTGAGTTATACTCAGAATTATGAAAAAAACAACAAATCAGTAATGATGATATATTTCAATTATACTTATATGATATAATGATAACTGTTAATTGTTATTGTTATTTATTTATTTGGGCGTTTCCTATCATGAAAATAAGAAATACTCATTGATCTTCTGATGAACTTTACAGACTTGACAAGTGCAGTGTGGAATAAAATCTTGCCTAAATACGTTAATACAATATTTTCAAGAAAATAAAACATGCCAATACAGTTTTATAGGAAGTACCAAAATTATAAAGTTATCGTAAGTTATATTGAATGTTATCAACTGAAGATACATCAAATAGATGTAACAGGAGTTGGCATTTAAGGTGTGAGTATTTTTTAAATCTATATACTTCCGTTGTAAGTTAATTTCTTTTGATAAGTTGTTTTTTAACAAGTTTACTGACCTATCTAAGAGGGAGTTCCAGTATGAAAGGGATATTGATGCCATAAATCTGTCTCTAATACCAGAGTATCTTGAAACATCTTCACGTTTACATTTGCAGAAACATTTGGAGCGCACACTCTTTTATGACAGAAAAAGATTTGCGCAACATAAGATTTTTGCGTGTACACTGAATACTAAAAATTACAGGGAAAGTTGGCTGTGTGTGTGACCCCCTTTTTCTGAGCCACTGAAAACGATAAGATTGGTGGAAGTAGCAGGAACAAGGTTACCAGCTCGAGTATAGATTTTAGAATTAGATCTGCGAAAAAAAGGAGCTAAAAAAAGAGCCAAGTTCAGGCGTCCCTCGATATATAGCTTGATTCGTTATTGTGCGGTTCGCGATATAAGGTGGATGGGTCATGGACCCCAACACCTTTTCCTATATTGTTGCCGGCTATTCCAGAAAAAAAAAACGTGAATAAAAACAGAATTTCATCAAGAGACAAAAATTCTTGTCAATTTGCAATCTGTCAACCTGTAATTGAATGGTGTTTTACACTTAATTTCAATTTTGCCTACTTAATATTCATTATTTCACAAATAAGAGAATGAAAAGGAGCTAAATTAGGAGCTAAGATCCAGATGTAGTCTTATGGGAGCTAATTACAGCAAAAAGGAGCTAGATCTAGTTGCAAAAGAGCTAAATTGGCAGCCATGAGCAGGAACAGCCGTTGTAGTAGTAGTAGTAAATAGAACCGTGGGATATGGTTAACGTTTCTCAAATGTCGAGGAGTGTATTTGGGCTCGCTTGGCAAAGAAGTATGAATGAGAGGGAAACAGCAGAGTTGCCAGATAGTTGGGAATGTTTCTGGCCAAAAACATCCAGAAATGGCTGAAAATTGCTAAATGCATAAATCGTTCACAAAAGCAGCTATCTCATTATTGTATATCATCATGATTAATTTTGAAAAAAAAAATAATACTCTTATTTACCTTCAGATTATTTTTTCAATTGCTTTTTAGCGCAACTTTATGACGGTTTGATTAATAGTAAAGTTGCGATTGAAAATGAACGGAACAATTATGATCAAAGTAAATAGTAATATAAAAAAAGTATTAATAACAATTGTTGATAATACATTGCAATACGGTAGTACATGCCCAAAATACGGATTTATCGAAAATACAATTACAATAAAGTAAAAAATGGTTAAAGATTTAGAACCCGAACCTAGATGTTAAATGCTCTTTAAAAAGACTGGATACATCAAATGTATCAAATATGGCCATAAACTGGCTAAAATAGCAACCCTTGGTAAGAGAGTTATAATGTCAAGAGTTGAAGCACTTGAAGTCGTCTATTTTAACCATGGTTGTCAAATTAGCCATTTTCTGGCCAGATCTAGGGATCTTTTTTCCCAAGCCTAGCCGATAAAAAATTTACGATAGCCGATTTAATCTGGTAAGTTTAGTAAAAGTAAAAGTACAATTTTTATTAATAATTTGTTCTGGAGTCTTAGTATGTAATTATTTAATTAATTAGATAAGTGGGCTTCTAATGAGTATACATAACATTTCTCGCTATGAAGTTAGCTGGAAATGAAAAAACCTAGCCGATTTTAGCCATTTTTTTAAGACTCTGCTATCAATAACAAACCATACTTGGCAACACTTATTTTAACGCATAGCACACATAACTTCGTGTAAGAAGTGGAGAGCAACCAATGGTAGATATCATGCCTCGACTCTCTTGGGAGAAGGTGGATTTGGGTTTATTTCTTTGGTGTATGAAAACGGGGTCATGATTACCCCCTATGATGAAACCCCTAAAGACCCCCTTCAAAATGCATACTAGGATAAAAACCCCTGGGTTGAAAGAAATGTAATTGGAGACTATATCAAATTCTTTTTACCTTCCTCATAATTCTTACTTGAGGGAAAGTGTTTACCTGGCCTCATATTCCAATCGCTCATTTTCAAGCTTAACATTTTAGGCTTTCGATGAAATTCTCGTAAAGTCAGAGAACAAAGGTGATAATCGAACAGGTTTTCATCGTCTTCGTATGGGTACAAGTCTGAGGGGTAGGGAGCGCAACTGACTGCATCCGATTCGGGCATAACTATGTAAAGATTCGGGCAAACCAGTATAATTCGGGCAAAACCGTGCAAAATCTCGGGCAAATCGAGTCCTTTGTCCCTTTAACCAAAGAGTTCTTAAACGAATTATTTTAAGAAAAAATCCATCAAAGAAACAATATGAAATTGATTTGAGGATTCTGTACGTATCATATTTCCTGAAGGGTGTGTGTCCTAAGTGGGGTTTCCTACTTGTACAATTTTCTTCTCGGGGGAGGGGTGCCCTTGGAGTTAATATCTTTTTTTGTTTTTTGTTATTTTGTATTTGTTTTAATGTTCTGCTCACATAGAAACCCATAAAAACCATTGAGGATGCACGGTGATATCCTCAATATTCAAAAAGTATTAGCTTAGTCTGGCTACGCTTATGGGACACCCAGTGTGGCTCAGATTTGAACATATGCTTGCTTATCAAGGTGCTTCCTTCGCAAGGTGGATGAGAATTAACACCCTGTTGGAAATCATATGTACCTTTTGTTAATGTTGCTCTTTTTTTAACAATTTCTTTCTGTGGGAGTAGAGAAAAGGGGTACCGCACCAAACCTCAAACTCTGAATCAACCGTAGGAGAGCATTCAACATGTTATGGCCAACACACCACCGGACTTCCTGTAGAGATCTATGGAGGCCATACTGCAACACTGACAGAAATTGGTGCTTAAGTTGAATTTTAACACATGAGGCAAATTCTACGATTGCGTAGTCCAAAGTAGAACTAGTATGACTACAGCTGACCTATAAATGATGAAATTATGACTAATTCTCAATAGACAGTTTCTTTTTACTCAAACTGTATACATCTCTCTATAAGTCTTTTGCTTTTTTCTCCTTTATATCAACTCTTGTTCAATTCTTTGGCGATGGCTTCATTATTTTATTCCTCCTCATCTCATCGTTGACCATAATCAATTCCATTCTTTTAGATACCGTAAACAAAAACTGTCACCAAAGCTGTCAACATAGCTTTCTTTATTTTTTCAAGTAGGATCCCAGGTGAAGCTAGTTTGTCTACAATCGACCCATGTATCAATAAAGTTATTACCAATTTCCATTAGGGAGTGTCTTTTCATTCGCCCTGTATATTTGAAGGGCCACGCTGTGGAGGAATCGTCGCTAGCTTAGGAGACCATTACCACAATACAGAAAATCGCAGCCCTCATTGGCTGTCCTATAACAGTAAACCTATACTAGACTGATCTAAAATTACTTGGTAAATCAACAATATCTTGGATGCCTAACCATAGAGTAATGGATAAAGAGTGAGTATAATCTTCATCATCACTATCATCATCAACAAAAGCTGAAGCCTTTTAACGTCCATCATTGGGCAGAAACTATCCACAAGATTCGCTGCAAGATTCTTTCCGAGCAGTTGCCAGAAACTCCCCATCAGGAAATCTGCCCATCACGAATTCAGCAAGGGAGGAAAATTGCCCACCAAAGCATAATTTGCCCATCCAGAAATATCTAGAAGGTTTTATTAGATATTTTTGGCACGAATTACTGCGGTTTTTCTTTCATGAATTCTCTAATTTCTTTCCATTTCTAATCAATGAAAATAAAGTGTTGGGGTCAACCACCCATCTGCATCATATCGCAAACCGTGCTATAACGGGGGACACTTGTATGCTTATCTTAGTCGGGCATAATGTGGGTTGAAATATTACTCGGGAAGAAAAAAGTTGCCTCGGACTGGGTATCGTTCGAAATGTAAGGCAGAACATTATTGAAAGAGCGTGAATTTGTAAAGTTGATAATGTTGGGCATTTAGAAAACAATTTTTCCGTACATAGATTGATCAAATTCTCCTTGTTGATTCCTCGTGGAAAAGTAAGCAACTGTGTAACAAACTAAAATAATAGAATTTTACTTCGAATACCTTTCCAGGAGCAAATTCGCCTTATTGAGATGTGTTGACACCAATGCCCGAGTCCATGATTTGACGTTAGTTTGCTCATCTTTTTTTTTTTTAGAATTGAGTTTCAAAATCAAGCAAAGAATCACACAAGGTTGGTCAGCTTTCAGTAGACCAAGGTCTACTTTCAAGAACGAGAAAATCCCTTTATTCTTAAAAAGAATGGCATACAACCAATGTCTGAAACATGGGGGCTAGCCAAAAGATTGATCCTCATATTGGAAACCATGCAAGAGAATCATGCTCAACCTCACAGGGAGAGATCATGAGACAGCACAGAATATCAGAGAAAGGACAGGAGCCTGACACATCATAGGAACTGTTAGAAAACTCAAATGGCGATAGGCTGGACATATTGCAAGAATGTCAAGACAACCGCTGGATATCATGACTCACAACATGGATACCTAGAGATCATATGCAAAACTGAGGCCAATAGAAAGTAAGATGGCGTGACGAAAGTACTGACTCTGCAATGCCCATGATAGAAAGGTGTGGTTAATCTTGGAGAAGGTCTATTCCAACAACAGACGCTAATATGATGATGATGGTGATGATGATGATGATGATGATGATGGTGATGATGTGCACCGGGACCACGTTCAGTCCAAAATGCTGAAAATCATTTAAGTGTGCAGAGGAGTAAATATCCTTCGAAATGTTGTGCAGAATGTTATTGAAAGAGCAAAAATTATGAAGTTGAAAGTAGAAAGCATTTGATGGAACTAATTATCTTGACGCAGGTTAATTAAAATCCCCTTGTTTATGTATTTCATTTGCTGAGAAAATTTTTCAAAAATCGTTGAAACTATAACGATATGATTGTTTAAAACTGCTTTGTGGCTTTTGTATGATCCTGTATTTATTAATCTTAGTTTAGTCAGACATAAAACCAAAATGGAATAAATAAATAGATAAATAAAGGGGAGGTATAGTATGTTGCACCAACTTTTTAGGTGGAGTGGGTCTACTTTCCTTGGAAATCAGGATTCACAATTCTAGTTTTTGTCTGGATTCGAAGGCTGATCACGAGTGTCTTTTGGAAATATGCAACTATCTCAGCCACTAGGAAGGTTCTCATATTAAGCCAAGATTAGTCCAGCGGTTCTTGACCTATTAACCACAGTGCCTCCTTTAATAGTTGAACTTTACCTCCACACCCCCTCCTCACATCTTCAAACAAATGATTAGTTCGGAATAGGTGCAGCAAATATTTGAAAAACATTATGTTCTTCTCTATATTAACCGAACTAATAATGAGAATACCCCAAAATACTTAGAAGAATCGCTATTTTTTTCTCTTTGGATTAGTCTGACACAAGTCCACAGTAGAGTAGCACTCAGTGAGAAGTCAACAAGTGACAAAGGCATATTGGTGTGCAGGAGTTGCTTATTAACAATTGTGCTACGGTAGAAATCTTTATTTACAAAGCAGAGCCTGGTCTGACTCAAGGCCAGAGTCATTAGAGACCCAACGAAACTCCAGCACGAAACAATAGCGAAACATTGTAAGTGCCTTAAGTATATGTCATATGTACAAGTACAACCCACTATTCGAAAGTAGAGCGTTCCCAAGATCTCTTCAGCTTTTGTGATACCTTACGACACACCTTGCTAATGGAATTGCAAAATGAATCGAAATAAAACTCAAATACTAAAAGACAGACTTCAAAGTCACGGTGACTTGAATTCTTTCGTAAAAGCGAATTGACATAAAGCAAACTTTCGTAAATCGGGAGGTGAGTGTGAATACAGACACGGAAAGATCATTCATTAATTCTCAGTTCATTTTCTCCCCCCCCCCCTCTCTCTCTCTCTCTCTCTCTCTCTCTTGTTTCTCTCTTGGATACCCTCCCCCAACTCAGGGAGCCTACTCCTTTCAATTTTTAGATAATCTACCGTCAACAGAAACTTCTCCACTAAAATTTCCTTTTATCTCTGATTCCTTTGTTGGGAGATTTCTCCTCACCCCAGACTTTGTCATGTACCAAAACCATTCTTTATTTTGTCTCTAATTGGATGCCTTTGATTCAGATATAACTTTTAAAAGCTTCATAGTCAGAAGCTTAGATAAAGCATTGTTATCATTATACATTGATTAGCTTGGACTAGCTTTAGTCTATACCAGTGGCCTTCAAACTGTAACTATTCGAAGAGGGTAACCGTTTTCGATCATTCACGTATATATATATATATATATATATATATATATATATATATATATATATATATATATATATGTATGTATATAATGTGTACTGTAGAAAGTGAGACAGACTCGGGAGTAAAGTGTTTAGAGGTAAGGTTTATTAATCCTTAGATGTAAATTGTCCAGACATGTTTCGGGATTCTTCCCATCTTCAGTATATATACGTGTGTGTGTATGTTTGTTATGTGGATGTGAGGTTATCCGACAAAATTTTGATGAAAGTGAAATCTAAAAAAAAAGCAGGTGTTACAGCTTCGATGCATTTTGATGGTTGCCACCCATGCCGAGAAAATTGTATGTGGCTCCCATGTTTGAGATTGAAGAAAGAAATGTGAATATTTCTGTGTTGACAAAGCGGGTGGGGGGTGCTCATATCTGTACAGGTGAGAGTCAATTCGGTCTGAAATTAGGAGGGTTTATGAGAGGAGGGGTCAGAGGGTGTTTGTATTCGTGTCTGTCAGTGTTGGACATGTCTTAGAAAAGAAGGGCCACTAAGAGAAAGGGTGAAGATGAAAACAACAGAAAAGGTTTGTTTAGCAGTGGGTTTTTTTTTTCAGATGGGGAGGTGGTGTCAAGCATTCAACTGATCATTGATGACATATGTGAAGCAGGGTGGTAGTAAAGTGTGTTGTTTTTAATCTTTTTGGTTTATGGTAAATAAGACTCTCCTCCCACGCCCAATGAACAACCCACAACACAGAAAAATTCCCATTTCTTTTCTCAATCTAAAACATGAAAAGAGCGTACAATATCATATAATTCCTATTCAAATGTCTATTACATTCTGTCAAACATAAACTGTCCATTTTACTGATATATATATATATGTATGTATGACTGCTTCAACTCCGAATTCCCATTTCGTTGATTTACCATCCATACCTATTTGTTTCTCAACGCTGACAATTGTATTGTTGAGAAATGCAAAAATTATCCGACAAAAATCATTCTGAATGTGTTATATTACTATGAAACGCTATTTGAAAAGTTACACGGTGAATATATCTTGGCCTTTGCACTACCGGCGGCTGTTTAAATCAATGATTAGAGAAACACTACGCCAAAGCGGTTATCTATCGGTTGCAGGTTCGATCCCTGAGTAGTTCCATTTTCTTTAATTGTTTGTTCTATTTCCGCTGTCCAGGCCAGATGAAACACTCACCGTGTAATATCGGGAGATCATTCCAAATAGCGTTGCATGGCAATATAACGAATTCATAACTATATCTGTTGGATTATATATCCATTTCTTAAAAAATATGTCTGCATTGAGAAATAAATCGATCTATGTGATCGATTAAATTCTCAATACAGACACTTATATTGACAGTGAATGAACAAAAACGTGAATTTGGTGTTGAAGCAGTTGGACCTTTGCATTACCGGCGGCTGGTCAGCTCAGTGCTAGGTACCACGCTACGTTAAAGCAACTACCTATAGATGGAAGGTCCGATTACTGCTGCTAACCCTTTTCTTTAAATGTTTGTTCTATTTACGCAGTCTAGGCCATGTGATAGATTCACCGTGTAATAAAGGGATCATTTCGAATAGCATCTCACAGTAATACAATGCATTTATGATATATTTACATAATATATATATATATATATATATATATATATATATATATATATATATATATATATATATATATGCACTTCTAGCTCTGAAATAGAGCACTCTAGTGGATGCAGAATTGTGCGCAAGTAAATATATCGCTCAAGATCAGCCTTACTGACCGTCCAGTTCTGCGTAGGGCATAGGTAAAATGCTAGCCTCTGGGTCTGAAGCAGGTTTCGCTCCTACCTCGTGGTACTGGATAGGATAATGGATAGTCTATAGCCACACTGAAGAGTTGTAATACAACCAAACCGATGTCTGCGTATGACTTAACTATTTAGATATATACACACACACTGACACACACCCACACCCACACACACACACACATATATATATATATATATATATATATATATATATATATATATATAACGATTGCATGTCGACCTTGTTCATGCAGCTATCCGAATGTGTATAAATCTAAATATAAAATACACAATCGAATGAAAAAAAAAACGAACTTTGCCGAAGAAAAATAGGCAAATGAGCAACTACTGACTGAAAAGTCTGAGAATCACGTAAATAACCAAGATATTTGAAATTTTGATGTAACTGTTGAGATAAGTCTCTACCATACCATACTAGTGTAGATTCTGAACTATGCTATAGTCTGGCCCATCGGTTCTAAACCATTTTGACTCCATCCCACCTCCCCAGCTCAAAAAATGTGATGTCCTTTTGCTATGAAAAAAAAAGGAATTTAATTATATATCATGTGGTGAAAAGAACCACATCTCATATG
The DNA here is from genome assembly GCA_963457665.1 of Thysanoteuthis rhombus. NCBI lineage: Eukaryota > Metazoa > Mollusca > Cephalopoda > Oegopsida > Thysanoteuthidae > Thysanoteuthis > Thysanoteuthis major. The sequence goes on along the minus strand of OY735227.1, from coordinate 18,422,705 downwards.
TTTTCGCACATGTATAATTAAATTCTTGGCCCTCGGCCAAATCTTGAGCTTTGATTATTTCTTCCTTACTTTGATAAAAACATATTTGGTGTTGAAAAGGTTTTATTTAATCTATCTACAATTGAAGAAATCTGAACGTATGTATCGCGATCTCGACAACTGACCATCGTACATTCAGCAGATATATTAGTCAGATGACGAGACATTGCAGGGTTGAGTTTCAGCTATTCTTGGTACGAAAATAAGTTAAATATTAAAGATTATAGATCCTTCCCCTTAGTTTGTATGAATAATCTCCCTTGACTTCCACTCTTTAGAATTATCCATGATTAGATATACACTGAAAAGAAGTAACAGAAATGCTTTGGAGCCGTGGTTTCGTACGACGGACAAAAAAATTGTTACAAGCGCCATAAAGTTCCCAAGAACAGACATTGCCCTAATAATGTAAAATTAGGTAATCTATCAAAATTTTAAGCTTTAAATTAAAAGGAAAAAATATAGATAACCGATGAAATAACCTCGACCAGAAAATTTCTTTATTGAGTTCTAATTTTTTATTCTATTTGATATGACATTCTAAAAGAATACTTATTTGAATTTAAATCATGTATTAATCAAATTTGTAATTAATAATATGGTATGATCATGAATTGATCAGTTTAGCCTCAACATGACAGTCTTTCGTTCTTCAAATCTAAATCCCACAATGCCCCCTAATATACTCAAAGTACCCTCGAATATGGCGTATTCCCGACATGATCACTGGTATAGATTATGGCAACCAAGATGAGGACACATTTTCTGAGTCTACCTGTGCATAATAATGATAATTCTTCACCTCAGAAATCCAGACGAAATGCATTTTCATGGTTAATTTTGATCACTTTTATCTTTCATCATACTGTTGTTTCTAATCGCAGAGCCCAGGTCGTTTTTACTTTCTACGACTACCAAGTAAGCAGAATAAATCGAAAATGAAGAAGTAGACCTTGCAAGATTTTAACACGCATCCCTGATCTATTGAGCCTGTCTGAAATGAAAAGGTTCTGGGAAATTAAGATTCAGAAATCAATCAGCAGACAAAATTCAAGTTTATTCTTGTAAGCGCTCTCTTCCTTAAACTATTTACTTATTATTTCATAGTTTGTTTACTCATTGAAGTAGATGTAACAGTCTTGATTTCTCAGAATTTCTTGCATGGAACTATTTAATTATCTATTCTTGACTAGTTTCCCTTTCATCTTATTGTTGTTTTTTTTTATAGCATAGGTCAGAAATAGCCTCTGACGAAATTCGAACTAGCATTCGATGTCTTCGGTAGCCGTGGACGAAATTTCAAAGTGTTCTATACCCTTTTTGATATTTCATTAGATGGTGCATATTGATATTTGTAAGCTAAACCGAGATTGGCATAAGACCAAAATGTTGCAGCCCAGTGTCGAGTTTCAAGTTGTTTGGATCAGCAGTTCTCGAAAAATCTAACAAAATGAATGAAACATTTTGAATTATTTAAATTTAGGTATAAATACACATTGACTGGCAATACAGTAGAGAAGTAATCAGAATACTTCGAAGCCGTAGTTTTGTACAACATACGGAGAATTATTTTACATGACAGACTGCTCATCCCACCGCAAAGTCTGACCACTACCAAACAGGCACCATTGGAACGGACAGTGTCGCAATATTTGAAAACAGTGACGCTTTGAAGAATGACTAAAGTACTGGGTTAATCAACTAGTGTGTTTTGTGAATGTAAATATGTTTCTTAAGCTCAGTTTAATCTGGCACAAGGCTATAAATGTGCGGTACATCTCTCTCCTGCAACAACTTTCTCTTTCTTTACCTTCTCTATGTCATCTTAGTTTATCATCCTTCTTTTTCTTTTTCCTTTCTTTCCTTCCTTCTCTACATTTTTTTTTTTTTGTCTAACCCCAGTCCAGGTGTGGAATTGGTTTTGTTTTTCTACTGGAACTACAGCAATACTGACCAAATCTAGGAGAATGAATTTGCTATTTGTCTGTCTCCCTTACCAAGAGATTGAAATTACGACCAAGTTATCAGTAGCTGGCACTCTAACCGACTGAGCCAAACCGACGAATCTTACAAATCTACGAAATTCTCTCTTTCAAATACGCAAGGGTTTATTTCATTTTAATAACTGAAATGTTTTTAATTCATTAAATATTCAATACAAAAGTTGCAGTAATCAACAACCACCGGAAGTAGGAGCAGATTTTGACACAACCAGGTTTGTTTACTTATCTCTCTTTCCTCTCTACGTCTCTTTTCTCTCTCTTACTTTCTTTTTTCTTCCATACCTTTTTTCTCACTCTTAATCGATGTTCTTCTTCTTCCTTATTGCACCTTCTCCTTACTTTTACTTCTTCTCCATTCTCTCTAACCTCTTTCTTTCTCCCTTCCCTTCTGGACTATCTCCTATCTCTTTCACTTCTTCTTTTCTCTTCCTCTCTATCTTTCTTATTTTCCTTTTCTCGAAACTATTTCCTTTACCTTCTTTCACTCATCTCTTCTCCTCACTTCTCCTTCCATTCACTTTCACTCCTCTCTCTCATTCTCCTTCCTTCTCTCCCTTTTTCCATTTTCCTCTCATGACTTTTCTCTCTTTTTCCCTTTCCCTCTCTCTCTTCTCCATCCCCCTTTCTACTTTACGTTGCTCTCTCTTTCCCCTTCTTCCTCTCTCTTCTCCATCTCCCTCTCTACTTTACGTAGCCCTCTCTTTCCCCTTCTTTCTCTCTCTTCTCCATCTTCCTTTCTGCTTTACGTTGCTATTTTCTACTTCCCTCTCTCACTCTTATCTTCCTTCTGACCTCACTTTTCCTCTTACTATCTCTCTCTCTCTCTGCTTTATCCTCCTTCCTTCTTTCTTCCTCTTCTTCACTCCATCACACAGACACAACAGTGTGCATCTTGTGTGCGTGTGTTTGATCTTCCAACTCAAACGCCATTTTTCCAGCGTCCCGTTCTGCCTTCGCATTTCAGTATACAATAATCTGACTTTCATACACAATAATACTGGGAGGATTGACGCAACAGAATCTTCCTACATTTCATATTTCACGTAAGGCCTTGCATCTAACAACAATCGAAGAAATCTATGTCACTGTGTGTGTAAGTGTGCATCGCGATTACTAGACAACTGGCAATTGTACCAAGTTGACATTCGCCAGATATATTTGTACGTACACAAGGTACTGCTGAGTAGAGTTTTGGGTTTTTTTTCAAAAAATCTATTAAAACTTGATAAGATCATAAAGATGATCTAATTTCAGATATGAAATATCTAAATCTAAATTTAAATACAAAATATCTAAATCTAGATGTAAAATATCTAAATTAGCCTCACTGAAAAGAAGTAACCAAAATACTTCGAAGCCGTTGTTTCGTACGTGGGAAGGAAAATCATTTTACGTGTTAATTATGGCTGGCAGGCTGTTCCCTACACCCTAAAATGCACGTGAAAAAAGTAAAAATTGTTTTTCGGTGGGACATTATCGAGTCAGCGTGCACCCTCTTTGCCTCATTTTTACACGAAAATTTCCTATACCAACCACCACCATCAACGAATCAGTCTAACATACAATCATAATCATTTTGGGGGTCTGGGAACACTCAAAATATTTTCATATGTATCAATTCGATGGTAATAGTTTCTTAGCGTTATGCCATTTTGGCTAACGACAAGTTTTCTTATAGAAACACTCCACTTTCAGAGAGAGGGGGGAAACCTCTATCACTTTTTCTTAGAGTCTTTCTTCCTTCCTGTTCTGACCCTTTCTCTCTATTTCTTTCTTTCTTATTCTAGCTTTCTTCGTCTTGCTCTTTCCATTCTTCGCCCCTTTTTCTTTTTCCCTTTTTCTCTTTCTCTTTGAAGCTTTCTTTCTTTTCTTCTCAATTTCTTATTCGCATTTTTCTTCCCATTCCTATTTTCGCTTTCTTTTCTCTGTCTTTCTTCTTCCTTTTTCTAACTTTCTCTTTCTTCTTCCTTATTTCTCCTTCTTTTATTTCCCCTTCCACACACACACACACACACACTATCTCCCCCCCCTCTCTCTCTCTCTTTTTTCTTCCATTATTCACTCCTTTCTATCTCCCCCTTGATTGCTTTCGTCCTCTTCACAACGGCATCGCAGCAAGAATCCTCCGCTTTAAAAAATGGTGACAACATTTTCTTGCAACTGATCCTCGATGTGAACTCAAGATATTCTCACTCACTTAAGATCCCTCAAGCAAGGTCCCATTGGTCAATTCGCAATGTCATACGGGGCCCTATTACTGCGCCAAGACTGTTACTCTTATTTTCTCATTTGCCTTCTTCCCCCCTCTTCTTTCTTTTCCGTTTTGATTTTACGCACACGCCATTCATATCTTCTCCCGAATATCTACCTTCTTCCAGCGACAATCATTTTCACATACCATCATCTTATTCTTTCTTAGAAATGCAGTAGTAATGCACCTATTGCCCTAAAGGCAGCCAAATAATTGTCCCTACGTCACAAATTTTTTGTGTCATTAAAAGTGTCGATTTTCATTCACGAATAACGAAGCCTGAGTAACATATATCCAGTCAATTTGACATGCTCTTTTGGAGACACGGGTCAATGCTTTGATCATTTCATATCAAGACATGGTTTAGAACTTTTTGACAGCAATAATCTTATTTCCCGATTGTGCATAAACAAGGTTCATGAAACACATCCAACATAAAACTGGAAAGAATTGCAAAGACACTACAGAAAATAGATATGTAGTAAATAATAATATATATAATGAACGTAAATGTTTTGTTGAACAAGTGAACTATGGTTGGATGATAAAATTTCTTTATGATGACATGCAATCGCATATTCAAACGTTATTCCAAAGCATGGAATGGTGGTAAGAAAGCAAAGGCAACAAGAAAAAAACAAGATACAATGAGAAAGAAAGGAAAACAGGTCTGGTTAGTCACTCAAAAGAAACCGTCATGCGACCTAAGTCTTTTCGTAGCAGGCCGTATCGGGGATGATAAATTTAGAAAAAAAAGATGGAAATCGGATGATCAATGAAAAATTGATTTCTCTCCCTTTTGTTGGACAGTAATCACTAAAGAAAAGTCCGTATTTGAAAAAAAACAAAAACAAAAAAAAAAAAACAAGGGTAAATGCTACCAGGCTCAAAGAGAGGGATCGATTGAAAATAAACCTACATATTAAACTGAATCTCCCTAAAAACTTATTTTGGGGTCGGATTTTTCTACTACAAAAAGAACCTAGACATGACAAGCAGTGAATGTCTAAATCTTCATCTATCTAGCTCCATCGGTTCGGATGCGAGATACATACATACATAGATGGCCAGCCAGGCTAACTTAAAAACTGAAGAAACCTTCTGTTGACATTTTTGGTGAGAGTTTTGGTTGATGGTCTCTTACATGAATAAAAGAGGAGAACGAGAAACAAGGAAGAAAAATGAAATGACGAGATTCAAAGAAGAAAAAAAGAAGAAAAACGAAGCAACAATAAAATGAAATAAAAAACGGTAAGCGAATCAAATCTACATTAAAAAAAACTGAAATGAGCAGTAAAATCAGACTTATTAGATTATGTCAGATTTAGAGAAGGCTTTTTTTTAAATAGGCAAAGAGAAACAAGGACAAACAACCGGAAAAGAAGAGAAAATAACCTTTTGGCTTAGAGTTATAGATAAGACGAAACAAATCCGTTTAAGACAGGTTTTGTTTTTAAGGATTCATGTTGATGCGTACAATATTCATTTTTCTCCAATTGTTTAAAACTAAAGTTTCAAACGCAAATTGAGTTTCAAATGTAAACAATGTATTAAGTGTGTGCAAAAGTACGCAACGCTCATTTTTGGAAACTAGAGACTGGTCACACTATTGAGAAGCAGTTTTCGCTGGAAACTTTTGCTCAACCCCGTTATATCTCCATATAAATCTCTCATAATCAATGCAGATTGGAAGCTATCATTATTATACACTGATTCATTCGAATTGTTGCTCTCATCTTGGTTGTTATAGTCACAATAATTCGGTCGAGAGAACATAAGACAACTTAGTGTATTGGAAAACAAATGGGTCAGAGATATCATAAAAAGAACACAGCAGAAAACTCAATTGGCTGGTCGTGTTTCAAGAATATCAGACAACCATTGAACTATTATGCCAGTCTATGGCCGACAAGAAAAAAAAATAAGATGGTGTGACGAACTTGTCAAGTTCAGAAAGCTTCACAACGCCCATGATAGAGAGGTTAGCACTCTTGGGGAAGTTTCATATCCGACAACGTAAGAGTTTGCTGCTGCTACTTATGATGGTGATGATGATGATTTTCTGAGTTTCTGCCAGTACCTGACGTGTCCAGTAATGTTTTTTGAATGTTAAACTGAACACTTTATCCAATTCATTAGAGCAGACAGTTCTCATTGCACTATCCATGCTACGGGATATTTCGGGGCAAGATTCTTGTGATGTTGCAAGGATAATAAATACGTTCAACCAACGTTTTTATCCATCTGCGACAGACACCTGGAGATGGTCGGAGGATACAATGGTCGAAAAGTCGTGCTTAAGATAATCACGATCATGTCGCTATTCCAAGTAAAGCAGGGTTATTTTTTTAAAAACAATGTCCATCGAAATTAATCTAAGTAACGCATGCGTCTTGTGAGAGTTCATAACCAAGCGGTAAAAAAGGATAAACGGTTAAAAGACGATGGGCAGTGCAAGGTTAAAAGAAAAGTGAGCTAGGAATAAAAAGTAGTTTATTGCATATGAGAATCAAAGAAGGTGATGACCAAAATTCATCCCAAAAATTTAAAAATGTCAATATAAGTGGGATTTCAATAACTTACGTCTGTTCTGTCCGATGTATTTTAACTTATTCGTTCAATGTAAATATCTCCAGTACACCTTATTCAGCAGTCAAGGTATTTTCTTTGCTTTTGATATTACACCCCTTTCGAGTAAAGTATGTATTTCATCTTATTTTGTTAATGCCAAAGGTTTCCTGTATTTTTGACAAAATCTTACACTCATAGCTTCATAATTCAAACACCAACGTGTATGGCTCTTTATGATCCAACACCACCTTTCAGATAAATTTTATATTATACTGCATCATATTTGGTTCGTGCAAAAAAAAAAAAATGAAATCTCTTATCATTGTAATTCCACTATTTATTCATTATCCTATCATGGAATGATATTCCCTGGTTCCCTATGACCTAACATCACATATCAAGTAAATTGTGTATTGCATCATAAATCAACCATTCTAGTTTTGATTCGATGGGTCCCTCATAGATTTTCTCACTGTCTTCAACTTTTTGGAATCGTTGATCAAAAGGTTCCATTGAGCGAAACAGGAGATATTGTCTTGTGGCGAACGGTCTGGCGAATACCATAAATGTGGAAGATTTTCCAACCCATGCACTAGAGAATGGGTTTCCACAACCTGGCCGACAAAGTACCTACATATACGCAGGGTAAAGGTTTCATTTCCCTTGAAAATGTTGTTCGTTTCAATTTAAAGGGTCAGAATTGAAGAGAAACTATTTTCTCTTCTTTTGAAGAAGTCAACGGTAAAGGGAAACTATGATCGTCAAATCTGAATCTATTTTAGTTGATACTTCTCTCGTGAATAAATCCCCATTCTACACTGATCTATACGAACTAAGGTTCGATCGTTACGGGCCCACTGTGCTCTCCGGACTTTTTCAGCTCTATTCAGTGACCTTTTGGAAGTGTACAACTTTTTACTCAATCCACGGGGCAGGTTATTCCCACTCAACTGTCCATTCCAGGGAAAGGGAAAGGAAGAGATGATAAGGAAAACAAAGAAGAGAGAGTTAATGAAATGTAAGAGAATATCTCGTGTAAAAGCGTACACCTCTTCTCCACTTAATGCACTTCTGGGTCATCATCATCATCATCATCGTCATCATCATCATCATCATCATCAGTCTTTTAACGTCCGTCGTTGGACATAGACCTTCCCAGGATTTGCCACACTTCTCTATCATGGGCGCTGTGGAGCCAGTACTTCCTGAACTTGTCTAGCCCGTCTCTCCATCTAATATTCTGCCGGCCTCGGTTGCACACGTGATCTCAGGGGATCCATGTCGTGAGTCGTGATGTCCATCGGTTGTCTGCCACTCTTGCAACATGGCCAGCCCATCGCCATTTGAGATTTTTAATGGATTCTAAGACTCTTGTCTTTTCTCAGATGAACTGTGCTGTCTTGTGGTCTCTCCATGTGAGGCCCAGCATTATTCTTTCATGTGCACGTTGCAAGGTTCTCAATTTACGGGTCTGTCTCTTGGTTAGGTTCTATGTTTCAGCTCCATAAGTGACTATTGGGAGGATGCATTGGTTATATACTCTTCTCTTAAGGATTAATGGGATCTTCTTATTTTTGAAGGTTGAGCTTGCTCTGCCAAAGCTACGGAAAAAAAGAAAGTAAAACAAAGTGGAGTTGGCTTTCTCATCAATAAGGACGTCAAAGACAATGTAAAGGCTTCAAAGCCATCTCTGACCGAGTAGCTAGCGTCACAATACAACTTTCAAAACGATACAAACTCAATATAATCCAAGTCTACGCTCCCACTTCTGGGTCACCTAGTACCAAATGTTGGTTGGTCACATCATCTTGGACACATACGGGCAACTGAAGTATTGGGGGCGTGATTTGGCCCCTGGCAACATTTTCGTGACCCGCTGTCAATTTAGGCATTTATTTAAAAACTTATATCATTTTTTGAAGTGACTCGAATAAAAAAAAGGACAATTGTTTTATTTGGCCCGCCTGATCGGAAAGGTTGCCCATGGCTGGTCTACTTCGTTGAAGTGGCATGGTGTATTATCCCAGGCACTCCTATGGCGAGAGTGGTTACAGGACGATGGTCATCGCCTTCATAATTACTATGAGAAATTAGTGCTTGGCTACATGGCTCCATGTCTTCATTGGTTCCATGATTTAGATCTTTCACTTGGCATTGGTGCTATTCCTGATATCACAAGGGCAAGGAAAGGTACTTGTCAGTGTCCAAGTTTGTTTGTTTTCCAAGTTAATACGAGATGCGTAGTAATGTATTACTTGGTACGTTATCAGATATCACTGTCGGATATAGTAGTAATAACAATAATACAAAGCCTTACACCAACAGAGATGACACGGATAGACAGTGTGTGAAGAGAAAAGAAGGTGGCATAGGACTCATCAGCATTGAAAACTGTGTCCGGAGGACCAGAACTGGTTTAGAAAAGTATGTGCAAACAGTGAAGACATTGTAAGAGTGCCCGAAGCAGTGAACAACCCCCCCCCCAAAAAAAAATTGAAAACAATGGAGCATCATAGCAAACAAGGAAAGAAAAATGGGAACATAAAAAACTGTACAGCAGACGAGAGATCATGGGCATGGCCATAAAAAGGAAACCTGATGAGAGAAACAGAATCGCTCATCATGGCAGCCCCAAACAAATGCATCAGAGCAAACTATATTTGCACAAAAATCAACAGAACACAGACAAATAGCAAATGCCGTCTATGCAGGGAAAGGGATTAGACCGTAAACCACATAACTAGTGAATGTAGTCAATTAGCCCAGAAGGAGTATAAACACAGACACGGTAGAGTAAAAACAGTGATACACTGGGAACTGAGCAAACGAATGGCATTCAACCATGCGGAAAAGTGGTACCAACACAAACTGGAGACAGCTCTGTAAAATGGAAACCACAAATTACTATGGGACATTTAAATCCAAATGGACCACCTCATCCAAACGAGAAGACTAGACCCAGTAGTAATGGATAAGAAGAGGAGAAACTACCAGATAAAAGACGTGGCCGTGCCTGCAGACCACAGAGTAAATAGGAAAAAGAGTGAAAAGCTGGGAAAATACCAGCACCTGGCAAGAGAACTGAAGAAAGTGTAGAACATGAAAGTTAGGGTAGTACCAGTAATAATAGGTGCACTAGGAAACGCACCGAAGACACTGAAGGCAAGTTTGGAGGAACTAGGGATAAAATGAGATCGCAGCACTGTTAAGGGACTGCACAAATACGGAGGAAAGTGCTACAAATTTACGCCACCAGCTGTTAGCAGTGGCCTAACAGACAGGATAGGAGAAAAAAGAAACAAAAAACAAAAACAAAAAAAAAACAGTGCTGCTGTGATAGGTGAGGAAGAGATGAGGGCTGAAGACCTGGGGAGACTTGCTGTCACTCAGCCTTCAGCGACAACCACCGGGCAACTGGTGTGGAACAGTAAACCACAGCACTGCTGTTGACTGTGAGAGTGTGAAAAGGAGGGCTGGAGACGTGAGGAGACTTGCTTTCACTCAGTCTCCAGCGGTGACCACTAGGCAACCAGCGTGGAAATGAATGATAGGCGAATTAGCACAGAAATAGCTAAAAAAATAGATGAGTCTGGGTGTTGAGGAAGATCCACAGGAAACTGTGCAAGTGACAGCAGTTTGATCATACAAACTAGAATCTGACCTAGTGACTGAAGCACATAAAAGGCTTTGTGATTTTAAGATTCAAGCACATCATCCACTCCAGACCAGAAGACTAGATCCGGTTGTGTGGAACAAAAAGTAAACGGATAAATGCGTCTGGATTTCGTTATCCCAACTGAACACAGAATGAAACTGGAAGAAAAAAAAAGCTAGATAAGTATTTCAACTTGAGAACTGAGAAAATATGGAACATGAAGACAGTAGTGCCAATTGTGATCGGAGTCCAAGGAACAATCCCGTAGAGCCAACAAAGGGGTTAGGGACGGTAAGAACCGATTAATTCATCTAGGCAACAGCATTATTGAAATCAACTAAATTACAGAGTGGGCACTTGAGTATTGTGGGGACTTGCTGTCTCTTAACTCCGAGTGGAAGCCACCATCTACTACTGGTGTGAAAACTCCGCAAGTGATTATAATGAGGGTTTTTTTTAAGTCACTGGTCATGGATCAATATTTTTATTCCATGTTGTCTCAATTAAAGAGCAAACGTATTCACTTAGGGGCCTTTGTCTACCTATGTCTTTTCATGTCTGTGATGGCGTTTGTATACGTCCAAAGGAATGAATGTGTTTCTCTGTGTAGCACGTGTGTATTTTCAGAGCAAACCTCTCCACCCTTCTAGAAAGAGCAAAAAAAAAAAAAAAATGACTACCAGGCTGTATGAGATTCCATGGCGTACCCTATGCTCTTCCGCAGTCTCTCTCTCTCTCCCTCTCTTTCTCTCTCTCTCTCTCTCTCTGCTTAGAAAAAAAAAGATTATATACGGAGAAAGGATTACCCTTGGAAACACTAACTTCCCCCTTGCTCCGTGTGAGACACCAGTTTCCAGGCACCCCGGATTCCAGCCTGTTTAGATTCACGCATACACAATTCCGTGAGCGAGCGTCGAGGGGCACTTGTTTGTGGAGCGACGCGAAACAGTTCGACCAATCAGCTTCAACCATGCCCAATTACGTATAAACGTGCTTTTGCGGGTGTGTACGTGTGTCCGTCTGTGCTAAAATTCCTATGAGAGTGAGTGAGTATACTTGTTTTTCTCTTACACAGATGGTATGCAGTTGTGTGTGTATACGGGCCTATTTCCGTTAGCGTCGTCAATTGTTTAAGGGACAAATGTGTGTTTATTTGTGACTGCTTTCAAGTGTGTATACCGACCCGCAGAATTTTCATTCTCCTAGTGAAGGGCTCTTCTTTGAAATAGATGACATCCCATTAATGAATCTATCTATCCCAATCGGTTCATATCTATCTGTCCACCTATTTATCTATCCATATGTTCAGATCTATATATCTGTCTAATCATGTCTATCTATTGTTCATATCTATCTATGTCTGTTCATATATATCTCTGTTCATATCTATCTGTCTATTCATATCTATCTAAGACAATTGGTATCTCTCTATCAATGAAAACGGTTTATATCTATCTATCTATCTATCTATCTATCTATCTATCTATCTATCTATCTATCACAGTATGTTCATATCTATCTATGTCTGTTCATATATATATATATATATATATATATATATATATATATATATATATGTTCATAACTATCTGTCTATTCATATCTATCTAAGACAGTCGATATATCGCTATCAATGAAAACAGTTCATATCTATTTATGTTCATATCTATTTATCTATCCTACTATCACAGTATGTTCATATCTATCGATCTCAGTCTGTTCATATTATAGATTAATTATCTATCTATCTATCTATCTATCTATCTATTAAGGTACCAGCCGTAGAGTATTTGTTAGTAAGCTTATCTGCTAAACCGACCATTAATAATAAACAAAAATCAGTAATTTCAATCTCAAATGAGTTCCAAACTCTTGTGGCCTTGTTCCAGACAAGTCTAGCGAATCAATTTGATGAATACCTGGCTTCCTTGGTGGGCTAAATGTTCATCCCTGTAGACTCCTTATGGAGCATAGGGCTGCGGTTTCGACAATAAAATTTACGGTTGGAGCTGCTAGTCCCAGCTGTCAGGGTACTAAGATCTATGGGCGTTGGCAGATGCTTTCCCAGGTCGGGAGGGACCAGAACATATATTTCTGAGACAGGGACAACAGAATATATATCTAGGGGGGACAAAAAAAAAAGGCCATAATCGGAATATATCTTTGTGGCAACCCAGTTACACAACAGGCACACCACAGCCATTTGTAGTGTAGTGAAGTACGACCCACTGTATGATCCAAATGTCAGATGGTGTACTTGGCCATACACAGCGACGCATCACCTGACCCTGGGGTGACATGATATAGTGGGGACCAGTAAATGATGATGCAAATCTTTTTGTATAGGAACATTGATATAGGGCTACATAGAACTATTGTACTGCACCATCATTTATTGGCGATAAGGTTACAAATTTAAAGCCCCGTCGCTCACGGTGGGAAGACCTGATCAAGGTGGGGGAGAGATGCCCCGTTTGCCACACTGCAGATGCCCATTCTAGGAACTGTTTTATGAAATTGCCAGATGACTCATTCATTGATGACTCTTTTATTTCTCCATTTTTAAAAAGATTGATCAGCCCAACAGGACATGCTGCAAAAAGACGTTGGTCTCCTGACGTTTCCAATTGAGTGACTAACCAGACCCGTTGACATTTCATTTTTTTTTTAGAAATATTGTACGATGATTTAAAAAAAGCGGTAATATGCGAATACATACCTTGCAGCAAAAGAGGTCGGGATCTCATCCTTGTGTCTAGTTTTTCTTTGTTTTTCTTATTGTTTTTCTTTGGGGGTAGAGGCGTTTTATTTCATGCTCCCTTGATTTGATGTTCGGTATGAGCCTCGCTTAATCTGGATCAGACAGTGAACGTCATACACTGTGGATTACAAGATTAGAAATATATGCAGGGATCCTGCTGAAGTCTGCGTATCTACGATTGAAGAAATCTGCGCTTGTGATGTCGGACAGACCGAATTCCAATCTTTAGTGAACAACCACAGCCATTAAAGATGGCGAAGGGTTCTATACATTTTTTTTTATATTTGCATGTACACGTGTGTATTTATGTGTTTGTATTTTACAGCGCTCCTGGAGATACCGTTTTGTCTACAGATTTGAAAGTTGGCATCAGTAGTCCAATAGACGCCTTACAATTTTATTTTTTTTTTGTGAAAAAAATTCTTTTGGGGGCCTTATTCTGACGGGTTCAGTAAACATCTAGATTCTCCAGAATCTAGATACTTCTAGATGTTTCTTTACTCTATTTTAGATGTTTTACATTGGAAAACGCCGGTGATATCATTAACAGAATTTATTCAATGTTCATTCTTCGGTGGAACATTTTTTTCTTACACGACTTCTAATTTTGAAACCGCGGTCGTTCAATTATTGGCTGTGATGGCGAGTTGCTCTAAAGATTGTTCTTTTATTATTTTCCTCAACTCTATATATCACAGAAATAAATTATACAAGGTATCTGCAGAAAGTATCCAACGACTTCGAATATCTCGATAATCGGTTACGCATCCTTGATGCAACTGTTCAACCAAACAGAGGAACCTTACCACGCACGTGTGAACAGTAACTCTCCCGTTAGGTTACTCAGTCAGCAGTGAGATTGGGCTTGTGTACTGTGTAACCGCCACATCCACAGTAATCGAGCAAGTCATTCTCTACGTCTCGTTCAGTTATTTTCCTCTTTGCAAAACACTGCATCATCCAGGTCTGATACTCCGTTGGGTTGAATTTTGTCTCCCTGGGTTTTTTCCCCAAAGAGATTTTAGGCCATGGTCGTACTTTTGGGGAGTGGGGGGCAAGGTACTATTTTTCTATATAGGCTATTATTTCGTTAATATTGAATGACTGGATACATTCAAGACAGAACTCAGGTATCAATGTTTTGTACTATAATATCGTTTGCATACCGAGCAAACATTTATTTTGTATTATATCCCAATCCTTCAATAATATTGAATTCCGGGACGAAATATCTTCCTAATTAACTCTTGACTGGTTTTTTTTTTTTTTGTATTACAACCCTGTCCTTCAATAATATTGAATTCTGAGATGAAATATCTTCCTCGTTAAAATCCTGGCTATTTTTTTTTTTTTTTTTTTTTTTTTGCAATATAACCCTGTTCTTCAATAATATTGAATTTGGAGATGAAACATCTCCCTCATTAACTCATGACTAGTTTTTTTTTTTTCATTAAACACCTCTACCACAACACACCGGTTTGAACATCGTTACCGGGCTTAAATTATTCATGTGTTTCGATTTGTATGTATCTATGTATTTACGTATCAGTGTACCTGAACTTTACCCAGTCGAAATTGTTCGTAGTCTAAAATTTTGCTCACATCCAAATCCCAATGAGTAAGAAACGTTCATTTAATCACTGGGGGTTCCAATTCATAATGTAGGATTATGCCAAATTGGTCACTTAGCTTGTACCCGGCATTAAATTCATGGTCCAAACTATATTGGTAGTATTTCTATCAAGGTAACTTTATTTTACCAATACCACTGATTTATTTACGAGATGACTAGAAGCATACATGGATTGCAGTAATTCATAATTTCCCTTGGAACGCTAACGTTATCGTGGTTCTTTTATCACAAAGTTCACGGTCGAATAACCACCAACCGTTGAAGTAAGTAATGTTAGATAAGAATAAATAGGTAGATTCTGACAAGACTTGAATTCGTACCTCATATCCCAAAGGTTTGACTTACATGGACAATTCTGCCATGGAAGCTGATCTCTTGATTGGATCTGAATTTACATTTGGAACCTCAGGGTTAGCTCTACTGATGGCAAGTCTTTTATGGACATCGTCAATATTTGATTATTTTCATTTTTTTTTTCATTTCATTGCTGCTTTTTTACCCTGACTTTTCAAGTCGAATGCCCTCCGACGTTTAATGTAAGCAGCTTGAGATGAGAATAGAGAAGTATCTTCCAACGAGATTTGAACCCTCTTCACATAACGTGACTGCTCGTCCTGACTTCAACAGTCGGAGATTATTCGACGTCCTGAGTTACGAAACGAAGAGATGAAAAAGATGAAGAAAGGGCGCGCCAAGGATTGATGTTGAACTTGGTCCATGTTTACCTCACATCTCGTTTACTTATGTTGAGAAATTGGTATATACCACTCCCGCCCCATGTATCTCCTCATTTCCACTACTGCTTGGAGACCGACACATACACTTTCTTTTGACAGTTGAGAAAAAAGCGATCAGTGCTGTTAATCCATTCCGATGAAGGACTTGAATAATGTGAGACGAAACAAAAATAAACCAGGGCTACTGGTGAAAAGAAATTAAGCTGTCTCACTCAATGTATTTGTTTTTCACTTTAAAAGCGTTTGCGAAAGCATTCCAACTCAAGTGGGACTTCTCTGCTACTGTTATAAGTAACATAATCATTGGTGCTATACTAGTGTCAGGAAGACGTACACGAGCGACAGAAGTTGTTTGTGTACGTGTGTCAGATAGAGATCGCGCTCAGAGATTTGAACATTATCGTTATTGTACGCTTTGCGGGACGATCTATAACAAATGGTACTACTATAGTGTGCGGTCTATCGGACCATTTACACTATAGCGTGTGGTCCACCAGTAAATTCAATACTGCTATTTACAGTCTACATGGAGTATTTCTCCTGCAGAGTGATGAAAAAAATCATGTGTGGATTTATATTAGATAAAACTATTATGATTAGATTTCTTAATTCCATCTTAATGAAATAAACTTAATGTAATTAATCGCGAATAATATCTATCTATTATGTTTTCAGTTCTATTTACGTATAATAGAGAATTATGTGCATACCTTCGAGTTTTATTGGTATTCAAAAGAATTTTTCGTCCTAGTTACATTAAATAAACTTGATTTTTATAATTAAGGTTTAAGTAGAATACGTAAATTACTATTTAGAGTGAATGAAGCAAAAAATGTAACGATTTTGGACTATAATTTCATTGAGTTCTGCTCAGCATTTTCTAAGTAGGAGAACTAAAATGGCTACATCGTCTTCGTTTTTTGTTTTCATGATTAAAACTACGCAAATCAAAATCATTTTTCATCTTTTACTGCTTTTATTTCAATAGGGGTTCAATTTTGTTTTTAATATTAATGTAATCTTACCAAAAATAATGACAAAAACTGCAGTGTAAACAAAACCGATTTTTTTTTACTAATGTATCAATTTTAATTACTTCATGAAAATTACCAATATGATATCCAAGTAATTGGATGCTTGTCATTAAAGAATTAACTGACAAAAAATAAAGTTTGAATTGAAGCTTAATTGTTACTTTTTCTTAAGACTAAAAGTTACAGTCATTACGATGTGAATTTGAATTTCGACCATTCTTTTTGTATTCATCAAGAGTAAACCCACCAAAAAAACATAACGTTGACGTTTCATTAATACTAGCTTAAAATAACCGCCCACCAAGTATATGGAGCCGTAAAACCCCAAGTCAAGTAATGGTTTAATGTTCTACGGTCGTAGACTCCATGTAGCAGGGGATTGCTGTCCAGAGAGTGGGTATTTCAAGATATATACTTTTTAAATCTATTATTAGAATCTCTATGGTTCTCAAGAAAATAACTACATTTAAATCAACCCTCCTGCTCTCATAGGTAATTCAGCAGAATATGATAAGTCTAATCTACGAACTCTTAGGATAATTAATTCCCTCATATTGCAATTTGCCCCGAAGTCAATTCGTCGAAAAAAAAATAAAATAAAAAAAATAAAAAACGAAACAATTATTAAAATCTGAGATATTAAATATCAAAATATTAAAACTTCAGATTGTGGGCAATTGCTCTCACTTGATAAAAAAACAAGAAGATTAAAATTGAATAGATAATTAGAAGTAAACTTTAATACATAAGGTATCGAAGTAATAAAATTTAAGGTTATGCGGAAGTGCTTTTGAGAAATTATCTTTTTGTCTAGGAGAGCT
This sequence comes from Thysanoteuthis rhombus, assembly GCA_963457665.1. Taxonomy (NCBI): domain Eukaryota; kingdom Metazoa; phylum Mollusca; class Cephalopoda; order Oegopsida; family Thysanoteuthidae; genus Thysanoteuthis; species Thysanoteuthis major. The sequence goes on along the minus strand of OY735227.1, from coordinate 18,405,200 downwards.
TTTTTCTATCACATTTTTATTCAATGTTTCGTATCTTTGTATTTTTTTTTGGGGGGGAATGGTTTCTTCTCAATAAATATATATACATATTTTTTTGCAGTTCAATATATGAAAACCTTTCTTCACATTTTAATACATAAATGAAGTTTCAAATACTTGAATTGGTATTTCCCTCTGTACTATTCAGCGCTAGAGGTGTAAAAGGAGAGGGACCAGAAGGAGAAGTCACACCCGGGCTCAAATGTGAATCGGGTGAAAAACCCTTGTTATCCCCCAGTCCAGAGTACTGCGGAACACTTTCAAACTCTCCATTGTACGAGAAGTTGCTGTAATAAACATTCCATGTAGTTGTTGAGAAGGCACCGTTTTAACCCCTTGTTCTTTTCCACTGGCTGGGTCGAGATAATTATTCCCTTCTGGAGAGTGAATTCAAACCTGCTGAATTGGTTGAAGATCGTTTGTCTCGTGAGTATTGTTCAGACCATCAAACGTAAACGAATTAAAAGTCTGGTTGGTCACTCAATTGAAACAGTCTTGTGCGGCGGCAGTGCCAACGTTTTGTACCATCCCAGGCAAGTTTCGGCCAGAAAACTATGAGGACGGACAAACTTTCTTTTTGTTTTCAATAAATGTTCTATGACTTAGGATTAGATTCAAGATTCGGATAAGCTTACAGGAAGCCTTGGCATAGCGTCGCCAATGGTCTCGTAGGTAGAATCTTTTGGCAGCGTACCGTTTGGGAGCGATTCCGTTTTCTGTGCTGTTACGCGGCACACAATTCCAATGCACTCTATGTATATTCATTCACTGATAACTTTGTTACTCTACATGCATTCGCATAAACTGATCGATTGATGAATGATTGACATGCAGTTTCTCGCGTTAAACTATTGTAAAATCAAGTGGCCAGTTACCTTCCCGCAGGAACTTTCAATGTTGATGCAATTCTGCCTATTTATAACCTTACAAATATCCTTCTCGTACTTCTGCTGCTCTTATACAAGCGACGCTATTTTTGCAAATAGATGGACTTATTCGCAATTCATGGAATTATTCTAACTGCAACAACAGTTTTGTCCTATTAATAGAGAGAAGGCAAGAGCATGCGCAGAGAATCATTTCTCAATGTATTTGGAATTTTTTCTCATTCTGAATGCAACATTATAACAATTCTAATGGATATTTATAAATGCTCAGTGTCAAAAGGGTTAGTTGATGTTATGAATGTATTCTGTAATGAAAAAATAGTCTTAATAATTTAGCACAAGAAACTGAAAGAAAAAAACTGATTGATTAATTCATGAAAACTTTTGTCATCGAATCTCGAATTATTAAGTCTTGTCAAGCTCACACGAACGAAGAAGAGAGACAATTCTCACGGACAAATTTAGAGATAGCAATAGACAACAAGTTTGACATTTTTCTTGGGAAGGATGAAATAGTTACCTCCATTAAGAACAAAATGTCAGATTGACAAGACAATCCATCATACTGAATATATCTTAAGTGATGCTTCAAGTTTTGAAGGGAGCTATTGTATTTATTCTATAAAACGTTCAGCCTTTTATCTCTGTTGTTTTGATCACTGCGTTTCGGCTGAGGTATTCTCCAGCTAGCCCATACCTTCTCGCCAGCAAATTAAAAAGTGAATCTAGCAAACTTTGAAAAAATACGGCAAGCAATTTGAAGAATAAGGCAAGAATTAAAAAGTAAGTCAAGCAAACTTTTAAGAATATAGCAAGTAAATTAAAGAATCAGGCGTGAATTGAAAATAAAGGCGATCAAATTGAAAAAAGTACAGCTAGCAGATTGAAGAAGAAGACAAGAATTAAAAGGTGAAGCAAGCAAATATAAAAAAATACGGCAAGCAAATTAAAGAATCAGACAGGAATTGAAAAGTAAGACGAGCAAATTTAAACAAAAAACACAGCAAGCAGATTGAAGGATAATGCAAGAAGTGAAAAGAAAGACAAGCAAATTGAAAACACAAGCGACTTTAATCGATAAACACAATTAATCAGTTATACACACTTGCTGTTACAGTCTTTGCAGATGTTAATCTTTAAGTGAAATCAATTAAAACTCGTCATTTGATGTAGGTGTTGTGATGTCAGAAATTATGAGATCAATTGTCTCATTGCTCTGTGAATTGTGCTGTTTGGTTTTTCTCACCTTTGCTGATTTGATACATTCTCGATCAGTACACTTTCCGTCATTCCTCTTTTACGCGATGATGCCCTTTGGAAAAGCATGAATCTCATACTCCCTCCGCCCTGTCTTACCACAAGATATCTTGAAAATAAATAGCCAGTGAAACGCCATGAACCGATGGACATCACGACTCATGACATCGATCCCCCGAGATTACATGCACAACCGAGGCCAGCAGAATATTAGATGGAGAGACGAGCTGGACAAGTTCAGGGAGTACTGGCACTGCGACGCCCATGACAGAGAAGTGTGGCAAATCCTGGGGAAGGTCTATGTCCAACGACGGACGTTGAAAGACTCATGATGATGATGATGATGATGATGATGATGATGAAACGCCAAGATTGATGGAAAAGAGGGTTGAGGAAAACAACCCTCCCGTAAATACCCTACCTACATAGACTGTCACACCAAAAAACTGTTACTCTCAAAGTCAACCTGAACAGTGGCTAACCAGGTAATATAAGCTATCGGTGTAAATACTTATGGAAAATGATGAAAAACTTATCTGTATTTTCATACCCGATATTATGATATACACCAGTTTCATGTTATCGTTGTAGTTTGTACAAGGCGCGTCACCATCTGTTGGTTGTTTGTATTGACACCAGGGCACACCTGACCTCCTACCTCATCATAACAAACCGAATATATCTACACATATGCTGCTTTCTTACCCTGATTTCTTATCTTACACAAAGGATCAACTTACATCATTACAGTACAGATCGATGTCTAAATGAAAGATTAACGGTAGAATGATAAATTAGGTGGACTCATAAACGAATATGTAGGGTAATTGGTTGATATGATATCCGATTTCAATATAAAAGTTACCGTATAATATTCAAGATTGTCAGAAAAGTTACAGTATAATACATGTGGTCGATATAAAAGTTACAGTATGATATAGAGGTCACAGTATGACATCTGATGTCAACATGAAAGTTACAGTGTGATATCAAAGGTCAGTATAGAAATTAAAGTATGATAATATCGGATTATCACAGAATGATATCCGGCATAAGTGTTATAGTATGATATTCAAGGTCGAAGTCAAAGTTATATTATGATATATGAGATTGATATGAATTTTTCATTATGATATCCGAGGTCAATACAAAAGCTACATAATGTTATCCGAGGTCGACACGAAAGTATATGATATCCGAAGGCGATATTAAAGTTACATTATATCTGTGGCCGACATAAACGTTACAGTATATCCTGGGTTGACTTAAAAGTTACATTATATCAGTGGCTGACATGAAAGTTTCCGTATAATATTCAAGGTCGACACAGAAGCAACAGAGTTATATCCGAACTAGGTCGACATAAAACTTACAGTATAATATCCGAGATCAACATGAAAGTGACGGTATAATATCCGAGGTCGATATGAAAGTTACAGTATGCTATCTGAGATTGACATAAAAGTCACTGTATAATATCTGTAGTTGACAAAAAAATTAAGTTAAAGTACAATATCCGAGGTTGGCAAAAAATTTACAGTATAATATCCGAGGTCTGTGATCGTTTTGAAGAGACTTCATTTTTCTTTTTTCTTCGTAGTATTCAAATTCAGGATGCTGACTTCTGACAAAATCGAGGAGAGATTTCAACATATGAACTGCTGATTTCAAAGACAGTCCACACTCTTGTACGGATGAACTACTTTTCTGAAATCTTTCAGGAATTGTGTTCCATATTTCGTGAAAGGTGGTGACTTCCAATCACCGGAGCTTCTTCGGAAATCCTTCTGCTTCAAGTCTACTGTCTCGTGGCTGATTTTCATCAGATGCCAATTCTTCCAATGCTGAAACATTTCATAATATCCTTTGTTTGCAGTCTTTACATCATCATGTCGGGTTGACCATCTTGTGTCAGACAAGGTCTCTTCTCGTGTACCCACCAAAGATTGATTGATACAACGAGCCAGGCATGAAGGCCTTGCAGAAAATCAGAAGATCCGGCTGCAGCAGAACAATAATCAGCTGCATTTGCTTCCAGTCGAATTTAGGGAATGCGCCGTCCACGGCACATAATGAGCAACATTGCATTACTCGTGAATAATTGACTGGACGCCATTGTACTTCCTGTTCTTATTTTTTTTTTCGTATGACCGGCCAGGGCAATTTTGAATGTATACATCATTTTTTTCCAAGAAATGAATGATAACCTCAGCGATTTCTGATCCAGCGTGGGAAAATATAGGAATGAAATTTGTGAAATTGTTCAACAGGGCCAGACTGTGAAATTAAGCGGACAACCACTGATAGCTGGTCGACGTGTATGACACCCAGCCTTCAGATGTCGAGAACTTACTCGATTTGATTTCATCAACAACCAACCACAATACCTTTTGACCCATACGCTCACTTACCTCTTCAAAAATAGTTCAAGATAGATAAGACAAGTGTTCATGCTCCTGGTTGGCATGCTCACGAATATGCTCAGCAATAAATCTGTCAAAGTTACTCAGTATTTTAAGTATCACAAGGTGATTGCCAATGTGATTTCAATGGGATTTTTTGACTCAAAAAAATATTTCAATAAGTATTAAGTTCAAAATAAGTTTTTCATGAGAATAAATGAATAAATAACGAAAGTTTTATTGAAATCGGTTCATTAGTTAATGTTTAAAATCTTTTGCAATGAAATCTCTTCTGTGCGAACACGCATTTCTTTAGTGTAAAGCAAGTTTCCAAACATAGATTTCTCTGCTTTTATGCGGTTTGCAAAAAGGTTTTTTTTAGGGAATATTTTCTCAAATCTTTCTTCTTAATCATGAGTAAGGGATTGGTACGATAAGATTTGCATTTTGCGAGTTTCCTCTATTTTTTGAAGACGTGACACCGTATTGGAAAGAACATCCGTAATCCCTACTAAGGATCACAAATATTTTGTGAGCTCCCAGAATTAGTTAACAGGGAAAATTGTTAATGCGTATTACACGCAAGAATCTTTTCAGTTAACTAATATTGGGAGCCCCCTAAATACTAATGGCCCCTAGCTTCAGTCTATTCAGCCCCCCTCTTATCTTGCTATGCTTTCCCTTTCTGACTGACTAATAATAGTGTATATTTAAATACCTACCCTCACATCTTTGGCAAATACTTCTTTTTGTACAACTGATACACCGTTGCAACGCTTACAAAATTCTCGTTCCGACAATATATATCAGATAATCTTTACAAATATTGGGTTTTCTGGTCCTAGATGATATAGGGAGGTCAAATTAGCCATCTTGAGAAGTGACTGCCATCCTGGATTTTCAACAAGTATTTCTTGAGACTATTACTGTGGTGTTCCGGGGACTTCATAGAAATACATTGTGGAGAGAAAACGTCGTTTCAATTATATCCAATTAAACCATACTTCATCTAGACTATTTGACAGAAAAATCAGTTGCGTTTTTTGTCAGCTGAGGCCCCTCTATCATTCACCCCCCCCCACACACACACACCAGAAAAGAGGGAGGTATGGAGGGCGGTTGCTACGGCTATGAATAAACATTATAATTCTTTTAAAAATCAATTACCTCTGTTGATAGCATTGCATATCCCGGAAATCTATTCCACAGTCCCATCACTGAATATTCGAAAATAATCTAATTCTACTAACTTCTGCCGAATATCTGTGGTCTCTCAGTCCATTGTACTTCTTTTTAGTAAAAAATACATAAGGGTCTGCTAAATTTAAACCGCACGCGATCTTCAACACGAAAGGGTAACGAAACTAACCAAGACATAGGAATTAATTCATTTGATTTATAAAGTTGGAGAAAAGAACAGTAAAAGGGATTAACATCCCCTGCCAAAAAAAAAAAAAAAAAAAAAGTCTAATTGTGGGGGTAGGATTTTTTTAAAAAGTTATCTGTAAATATCTCTAAGTGCCTCAAGTGGTCACGACTTTTTCCCATGTCAAACTGTACGCTCATTTTTAAACATTAGCTTTTAGAAGTTAATCACATTGTCTTTCTAGGGGTCAGTAGCGGTCAGTTTGGCGTGTCTATGTGTCACTGATATGAACTGTCATATCGCACGGGGTTTCTTAGTGCAAAAGTCTGTCCTGATCTGAAATGCTGATATCAGAGTGAATTATACGTTCTGTACTCAAATTAGGTGCGTGCACTCAGATGAGGACAATGGAAGGAGTAGTCTAATTTATCAATTTTTTTTTTCTAGGTAGAGTATTGTAAATAGAAATGCTTAATTTTTGCCACTACATTTACATTCGACGATTTTTGTTGCTGTTATCGCAATTAAACTCAGGCCGGCTCCCCTTCGGCAGTGAGTATTTTTATTATGTTGTTTCGTATGAAATGCTATTTTCTTTCATTAACATCAAACTAAAGGATGATTGATATATATATATATATATATATATATATATATATATATATATATATATATATATAAACATAAACACAAAATATTGAATAATTTATAACAAATTGAAGCATGTAGAGTAATAACTTTTTTCCAATGATCATATGTAATCTGTATAAAATTCCTCAGGTTTAGTGATCAAAATTTCAGAAAAAGTTATGGCCTCCCTATCAAACCTTTTTCTCAATACTTATACCTGTCAAAATGGCAGTGTTTTATATTATCCTCAGAGGGATCAATATTCTAAAATGTTTCAACTTGTAAACATCATTTTCAGCCAGATTAGAATACCTCGTTTTAATCAGCTTAAACAGAATAAAATTTGTTTCCCTATCAAACTTAAACACGGACAGCTGATGCCGTAACCAGCGCAAGGCCACTAGCTACCTACTCATACGTAATTCTATCATTTTTTTTATTTCGGGCATCAATGCTCCTCTATTCAGGGTTGAGCACTCTTTAAGTAAGGTAACTCATCCATTGTAAGCATATGCAATGCTTTTCCATAGGAATAGAGCACTCTGATGGATGAGGAGTTTCTGCGTAAATGAATATATCGCTTAAATTCACTGACCACCTAGTTCCGTAGTCCAGAGATCCGATGTGAGGGTTTCAATTCTGCCTCGCGGTACTGGATGGGATAAAGTCTATAGCCACACTGAAGAGATGTAATACATTGAAACAGCTGTCTGTGGATGAAACAATAATCATATATATATATGTGTGTGGGTGTGTGTATACTAAAAAGTTTTCAGCTTCTAACGATAAATATCTAAAAAAAAAACTTTTTCTTCCAAAACCTCGTCATTTCAGTCACTCATTTAAAAAATATCTGTTTACGTAATTCATCTACTTTTTCTGTGTTTTTTTTTTAATGTTTTACCCCGAATTTGATATTATGGTACTATATATATATATATATATATATATATATATATATATATATATGAAATAAATTAAAATATGTGATGTTTTCCTATACATATGTAGATGTGTGTGTGGGGGGTGCGTAGTATGGATAATTTATGTCAGATAAAATGTGGTAATTATAAAAAAACATCTGAGTATGAACTATATAGTACCGGTGTTTTCGAGGCCCACACGTGCCGAATAAAATATATATATATACATATATATATATATATATATATATATATATATATATATATATATATATATATATATATATATATATATGTGTGTGTGTGTGTGTGTGTGTGTGTGTTATGTTACTTTGAAACTCTGTTTGTATTGACTTTCCACTTTTTCATCGTATCAATATAACTTATAAAGCTATTGATCACTCTTCTTGTACAATTTGCAATAAATATGCATATATGTATAATTATTAGATGGATAGGTTATATCCAACAAAACACAGATTGGGTGAATAGGTTTTTATTCATGGATGTACTGTAGGGTGAGAACCATGAAAAAAATCAACTCACACACACACACACACATACGAACAGTATCGACCTTTCTTGTTGATTCGACCATCAAGTAAACTTCTCCAGTTTTCGAATGTTATCCCTTATGGTCAGTTCAAAGGAGTGAATGAATTCTTTTTAAAATTCATTAGGCATATGTTGTTTTTAGTTATCCTAGTACTTTCCTGAGAAAGACCAGCGATGGTCAAAGGTACTTGGGAAAATTCATATATTCCTTCAAACCGGTGATAAAAGACAACATCCGAAGCTTACCAGAAGGTCGAATCGACAAAAAAGGTCGATACTGTTTAATAAAACGTATGGAAGAACTGCTGCCTAAATACAATATATATATATATATATATATATATATATATATATCCTAAAGCGCTTTTACAGCTTCAAACAGTAAAAATCTTTTAAAAAATTTTCATAAATCCTCGTGATACTTGTGTCACTCATTTCCCAATATCTGTTAATGGGATTCATGTAATTTTCTATTCAGATGTACATACAAGGAAAATAATGTCGCATTTTCAAAGAAGGAGTAAAACCCATTCAAATGTAATAAAGTTTAAATTGATAAGTGAGTAATCTTTACCCGATGAGCGGTTATAGCACCCGACCGTTGAGTCTGAGTCTGTCCATTAAGCTCAGCGGAAGTAATTTGAACTGTTGATACCGGTTTATGACACCTTGAGGCGAACCCGACTCAAGTAGATTTAAAAGGTTTTAGATCATAAAATATAGGAAATCCCCTCCTTTGCAAACATCAAAACAAATAAAACCAAACGAGTCATCTTTGTGAGGCATTAATTCAAACTTATTCTACTTGATAAGTATCTGGTAAAATCAGTTATAAATCATGTGACGCACGAGATTGTACATAGACTGTATCCAGCAAGCACAGACATATTATGTTTTATTGACTACGTCTTTCGGACTAATATCTTCATCGTCTGAATATTTTAGACGTGTTGTTTTGATCACTAATTAGATTACAGGGGCGGATCCAGAGGTCAGGATATCTGCTCGTGCGAACTGCAATTGTTTTTTTGAAAGGTCTAGATAAAAAAAATCATTAATTGAAAAAAAAAAAACCCAAAAAAACAAATAATCCCAAGTAATCAGAAAATAACCTTGAGCAAAAGTTCATCATTTTTTTTCATCTATCATAAGTAAAATGTCATATATATATATATATATATATATATATATATATATATATATATATATATATATTGGTTCTACATTGAATTTCTTCCAGTAGTTTATATACATCATCCTTTTCTCAATTCTTGAGCTAAAAAGCTATGGCTCAATTGTATGTGAAACATACCGGATCATATATTACTTACTTATTTTTGTCGAATTTAGAAGTCAATTAGGAACCGCCAACAAAAACTGTCAAGAGAGGTTTCTTCAGTTTTCAAGTTGGTCAGGCTGGCTCCTCAAGTATATTAGATATTAGATGTTTTCATTGTTTTCTTAAAATCCTGATTCCACCCTTACATTATTTGAACTAATTTCCTCATCTTGTTTTTTTTTTCTCCATAAAGATTCGATCATGTATTCTCCCGACTTTCTTGAGCGCCTCTTGTGTTTCAGCCAAGGGAAGACAATCCCAAGAACACACAGTCTCAGACATCAGATTTAGCGCGTACGAGAAGGAATGCACATATCCCGTCAGAGGCTGATTCGACAATCCAAAATACGACTTAGTTGAGACTTGGTGCCAGAAAACTAAACAAGTCATCTCCATCAACGACCATATCCTTGAGGTAGGGGTGGACTTCACCTACCTTGATATCATCATCTTTAACAGCCTCTCCGAAGATCCCGAACTAGAGACACAGGTCGGCAAGGCAGCGCCAGCAATGACATGCCTACTAGTGCCTAGGACAGTGATTCTAAACTGTGTAAAAATCGACTATATGACTTGATATAGAATCTTACCGTAGTACAATTTTTAGCAAGTTTGCCTCGCAGACTATTTGCTTGTGGAGTGAGTTTGTAATATTTTCGATGTAAATTCATGATAGATAGATAGATAGATAGATAGATAGATAGATAGATAGATAGATAGATAGAGAAAATTATCACCAATAGAAAATTATCACTGGAAGAAAGTTATAACAGATAGTCAAATCTGATTAGTCATTCAATATAAAACTGCCTCGTGACCAATGTCTTTTGGTAGCATGGTGTGTTGAGGGTGATCAAACGAAGAATTGGAAAAAGAAATGATCAATGAATAAGTTTCTTTTCTCCCCTTTCGTTGGGTGGTGATCAATAAACATGTCTGAATTGAAAAAACAAACAAACAAGCAAACACGAACTAAGAGATCAATTTAGCATAAACATACATTGCAAATTCACCCCTAGCTAAACTAGGGTGGATTAAAAAAACAAAAACGTTTATTCTAGATAAAATAAATTTTCAGCCCTCTTGCTCCATTTCAGCCGCTTGTACGCCTGAAACATACATAGCTAGAGAGTGAGAGAGAGAGAGAGAGAGTGAGAGTATGGAAATGATCATATATAGTGAGACAAATAGATGCACATTCAGCGAAACCGTGATAAACTGATCGATAAAGTTAAAAGACAAGGTCAGCATTGATTTCCTCTTTGTGAAATCCCACGTCGATAATGCCGTCGTCCAGATTTCGGTTTTGTGATGATTTGCACATGCGCAGATCAGATCAAAACCTTTTCACACTGTCCAAATCCATTTGCTCAATTGAAGAATCTAAAATTCCCGAACTGTTCGTCCCTTGTAGATCAATTTCGAATGGCCTTTGACCTCACAAGAGAGCGAAATAATTCCCCAGGAAGTCATGCGAGTATATATATATATATATATATATATATATATATATATATATATATATATATATTTATATGTTGCTTATATATAAACTAGCCGTTTATGTCTCCCAATGACGCTTCATTGCGACTCATTGGCTACTGCGCACGCGGTTACAAAGAGCTCGGTCTCACTATCAGTCTCAAGAAGACCAACATCATGTGTCGAGGCGTCAGCAATATCTCAGCCTCTCCATCAGCAATTACATCCTTGGGTTAGGGGCGTACGAGAAGGGATGCATATGCCCCTTCAGAGCCTGATTTGATAATCCGAAATACGACATAGTTGAGACCTTGTGCCAGAAAACCAAACAAGTCATCTCCGTCAGCAACCACATCCTTGAGGTAGGGGCGGACTTCACCTACCTTGATATCATCATCTTTAACAGCCTCTCCGAAGCTTCCGAACTGGAGACACAGATCGGCAAGGCAGCACTAGCAATGACGTGCATACAAGTGTCTAGGATAGTGGTTCCCAACCTTTTCAAGCCATTCCCCTCTTTTGTCAAGAAAATTACTCGCCCCCGTTCTATTTATTCCAATAGCAGAAAGCGAACATCGCAGTCGTTTACGAAAATTAAAAGTTTTATTGAAGTTGATGAAACCAGTTGAACACAAATACAAAAAGTTGAGACTATAATTAAAATAATTTCAATAAACAACACTGGTAAGGAAAATTCAGACTATTGGTTGCACAGTCTTACTCTATTTATTCTGTACCACAAATTCCTTTTACCCTTGAGACAACATTCACCACGACTTATTTTTATCTAGCAGCTTTTTTTTTTTTAATTTTTTATCTAACCCCCATCTTGGATTAACAGAATTCCTACCTTGGGGAATTCCCCCCCGGTTAGAAACCACTGGTCCTGGACAAATCCATGCTGAGGACAGATAGCAAGATGAGGATGTACCAGGCCTGCGTGCTTAGCAAGCTGCTATATGGCAGTGAATCATAGGCCTTGTACTCCCATCAGGAACACAGATTGAATGCTTTCTGTCAATATTATCTGGAAATGATTCTGGACATCCTCTGGTAAGACCGTATCCCGAATAAAATCGTTCTAGCACACGTGGGGAATACCAACCGTGTTTGTTTGACTCACTCGAAGGCACTTGCGTTGGCTTCAGTCGTATCAGCCACATGCAAGGATGGCCAATTACCTCAATGTTTTAATTCAGTTTTGATGATTACATGGGTTATTACAGAAAATATTAAAAGCATGTATAGAAATTCATCAGGAATTATTGTTGTAAAAAATGCATTGTAATTGATTTTACTATAGCAATGCATTCATAGAAATGACTTCACTGTAAAATTGCATAACAAATGTATTGTAAATGTTTTTACCACAGGAATACGATGCAAATGGTAACTTGACAATTATATTGCAATGATTTATCAAAATTAATTGCAAAAAGATTTTATAACCAAAATTCGACGCAAACGGTTTTGCGATAGAAATACATATAAGTTTATTTATGACAAATTATTTTATCGAAGAATGCATTTTTTAAAAATACGAGCTGGTTACATAAGGTAGGATTCATAAAACAGTTTCATCAAAACGTTATATGTGTTTGAATGTGTAAGTAAGTAAGAAGTAAGGAATAGCGACACTGGTTGGCGATAAACTTATATTCAATAATTTGAATATGTAGTAAACAGGTTTGCGTTCATAGTTGTATTTTTCATCTCACAGAAGAAATCTCTCTCTCTCTCTCTCTCTGTGTCTCTCTCTCTCTCTCTCAAAATATATTTAATGTTGAATATATCGAGCGCTTTATGAAATAAACCGATTACACATCGGATACTGCATTATATCATATTATATTGTATTCCTTATTTATATATATATATAAATATATATTCGATTGTACGAACCAACCGTACATGGAGAGATCAGAAGACAGCACAGTATATAAAGAAGAAAACAGGTGTCTGTGACATCATAGAAACTATTAAAAAAAGTCAAATAGCAATGGGCAGGCCATGTTACAAGAATGGAAGACAACCGATGGACATCACGTCTCACGACATGGATCCCCAAAGATCACATAAGAAACTGAGGCCGACAGAACACAAGATGGAGAGATGGACTGGACAGATTCAGGAAATACTGGGTCTGCGATGCCCATGATAGAGAATTGTGGAGAATCTTGGGGAAGGTCTATATCCAACGACGGACGTTAAAAGACTGATGATGATGTATTCAATTCCTGCGGCAGCCCCATTTTATTCAATTGTTCATTTGATTTACGCTGTCTGAACGTTATAATATTTTAAACATCTAACGACGGGAAATCATCTTAGATAATTTTTTATGTAATATAACTCAATTTATAATTCATTCTGTCGGACTAAAATGTCCTTTTCTTAAACACACGCCCACACGCACACACGTATATATGTGTGTGCATAAATATCGTGCGTATTTATGTGTATATACCTAAATATATATACACCTATCAGTGAACATTCACATACACTTTTACTGTGGAGATATCTTTACATTTACTTCTGTACATATGTTTTTAAATCTACAAACCGAGACGTGGCGGGCGGATAAATATAGCATTGTTATTCCGACCGACGTTGGGAATTCGTGGTTTGTGGGTCGCTTAAGAGTCAGGCCAGCTGGGATGGAAATCCGTCAGACGATGTCACTCGAGTACCGCACTTGTTGGAAAGTAGATATTTTAGCCCTTTGACCCCGTGACCTTTGATCTATGACGATCCCCTTCTCTATATCGTTGCCGTCGAATTTCGGTGGTGGATAGCTAAAGAATCAGTGAAAGATCTCGTCTTCCTTGTAGGATTTGATATGTTACTCCCAGTCTTTCCCCGTCTCACACCTATGTCTCCTCGGTCTGATTTCTTTTTACATATATTTTTCCAGTTAACATTTTTTTTACTAACCTCTTATGGTGTTTAATGCTTGTATTTTTAAAAGGATGTATAAAGGAAGAAAAATTAGTTAAACTATCAGAAACTGCTTGCCGAAACTATCAACAAGGGTTTCTTCAGTTCTAAGTTGGTCTGGCAGACTATGTATGTATATATGTAAGTATCACGCGCACAGGCTGCACTGATGGAGCTAGAAGGGTGAAAACTTGGAAATTTACTCCTTATTACGTCTTGGGATATTTTGTTCTTATTTAATACCCCCCCCCCATCGAGTTTTCACGTGGGGGTCGATTAGCAAAGTAAGTTTATGCAAAATTTATCTATTTGTGACCTGTAGCATTCATGCTTGATTTTTTCTTATAATTTGAACTTTTCCAGTGACCACCGTCTAACAAATGGTGAGAAGAATAACATCAATTGATCATCTTTTCCAAATTATTTATTGATCACTCCTAATACAGCATGCTGCTGAAAGACACGAGTCACCCGACGGTCTCTACAAAGTGACTGACCAAACCTGATCTCTCGAAAAACTCAGAAGTTTTCCTTAAGCAAAATCACGATGGGACATATTTGTCCCATAATGGATTTATTTCGGGACAGATGAAAAACAGGAAGTTACGAGATCACTTCGGCTATTCGTCTTTCCTGTACCGTCTGCGAACTAATTTCCTTCTCTCATTACTTGAGCAAATCGGCTCAGCAATGCATATTTTTATGACTTTAATATGATTCTATATTACGAGTCTAGATATTTAATATCATCAAATAATTATTATAACCATTATCATATATTTTGTTTCTACGCTGATCATTTAACAATCTTATAATAGAATTTTTTTCTATCATCCTGTAGTGTAAACGTAGACTGCACGCTATTGTAGAAAAGTCCCGGCAGACTGCACAAGTTACAATAGCCCTGTAAACTCCACGCTATGATAATACCGATCTAATGGACGAAGCTACCCCAACAGTCGTAGAAACTTCGGGATATTTTTCGAATGGGTTAACTGCATTCAGCAATTAATATCGAAAAGCCATGATTTACATGGATAATGTTGGTTCTAGAGTCTGTGGGCAGGTAGAAGGTTGTCCGTTACCAACGGACCAATCGCCAATCGTAAAGTTTTACTGCAACATAAATAATGTTTATTAGGCATACAGATATGCCCACTTATTCGAGTTCACGAAAGGAAGAGAAAAGCGAAAATAGTGTTCAGAGTTTGAAATCTTACAGGGGTAGCGTACAGCCCCCATCACTATCTCTCTCCCCTACATCTCAGTCTCCTATACCAACCACCACCTCTGACGACCTAGCTTAACATACCATCATCAACATTTTTTCGATCTGGGAACGCTGAAAATTTATCGCATATAAATTATAATTGTTTCTTCGCTTCCCGCCATTTTTACTTAGAAATGAATTTTTAGGAACGCTCTTCTTTCGGATGGCCGTTGACGCCTATACAGGTACTCGTGCATCGTTATTGATTCAAGGAGGATGAGATGGACTTTGTACGTACAATGGCCTATCTCAAACATTCTACCCACGAAATTTGTTGTTTTTTTTTTTCAATTTGCTTGCTTTTTTTTAAAAATTTGTTTGTCATGTTTGTTAATTTGCTCGCCTTATATTTCAATTTGGCTTCCTTAATTTTTGATTTGCTGGCCGAATATTTCTTTGTTTGTTTTACTTTTCAGTTTGTTTGCTGTAGCTTTTTTTTCAATCTGCTTGACTTGTATTTTTTGTTCGTTTGCTGTAGATTTTTTTCGACTCTGTTTGCATTATCTTTTTTAGATTGTTTGGGAAAAGGTATGAATAGAATACACAAAATACTTTTAAACAATACGCGTATAAAATGCAACAGTAATTGTGAAAAGGACTTCTCATAAAATCAAGAAATCCAAAAGCTAATAAAATCTCCCTAGATTTAGGAAGTGGGATACTAAATGCTGTGGCGTTTCTGGGGTGTGGTCAAGGGTAGTACCTAAGGGTGTCGCCACAGTGTGGCCAAATTAAAAAAAAACTTTTCACGCGAAATCCACATAGAAAATGACGAAAAACGCCAAAATGCACTGAAAAAATAAATAAAAACAATCATAAAACACTGACCTTTTGGGTCATTGTAATAGTTCAAAATTGCAATAAAAAGCTAAAGATTGACTAAAATCCTTGATAAATAGCGTTAATTGTAGCGGTGGATGTTGAATTCTGCCAAACATTATGGTGTCATCCTTTTAAGGATGTCGTCTGGGGCGGGCCACCCTCTGTCAGTGCACCAATGCTGAATGTATTTTAGATTATGATTCTGATGGATTCATTCATTAACGGCTTGTCGCGTCAGAAAGCCAGATGATCTAATATTTTTAGTTGGTCTTTAAGAACCTCTTGACCATGTTGTTTCCCATCTTACAAGCTCCCGCTCTGTTGACAGTGCATCACTCGCGTCTGGGGTCAAGTCAAGAGCTTTTACTTCGTGACCCCGTTTATCAGAAAGGAGACCATTTACTAACCTTTCGCACTAGAACTAATGTATTTCGCCCAGTGGAGAATATGGTTAACCAGAACGTAAATTCAACTTTTATTACATTTGTACTGGTCTTTATTCCCTCATGAAAATTTAATTATTTTCCTAACCAACCTAAGATTAAAAAATACATACATGTAGGTATTTATGTATGTATGTCACTGGCATTACCCGGGCTCCCAACAACTTTGCTAGAGCCCTGCTGAGGCTTGCAAGATTTAATCTTAATGTGACATCGTACATACCCATATTCGTGATTTTAATTTTCTCATATGCAGAATTCCATGACAGACACTAGACTCGACAATTTAGGCACAATTGTCGGGAATAGACAACGTACTGAAAACCTAAATCTTACGGAGACATCGTCCTTCGTTTCGTGTCAAAACAACAAACAGGAGAATCGCCATTGAGTTCTGTCATATCTCATTCTTTTTATTTATTGTAACTATGCAATTACATTTAGAAGTGACTTCGAATTTGATTTATCGTATAAAACCCATGTTATTACTTATATAAAAACTTTGCCCATCCTCACGGTTTTTTAACCGAATGTTGCCCTTTTTTCTAAATATTGAATGCAAAGGTAGAGAGATAAACGGCATCATTAGATCGAATATGGGAGAGGAAGGGTCGTATCGAATAAGGGTAAATGGCTGAGTAACATCTTGTGCAACCAACGCCCCTTTCTTTAAAATTAATTTGGACCATTTTCTTGCGAAGGGTAATGAAAGATGTAGAAATATAAGAAGTACAGTTGAGTCGGATACATTCATACGACTCCATAAATCACATTGTCGTGTAGTAATGCTTTGAAAGCTCTTTTCAAGATCGTGTAGAGAAAGTAACTCTCATTAGGTATCCTCAACTTGTGGTCTTGTGTCTTAGGAAATGCTTGCATTATTTCCTTAAGGGGCAAGGTAGTCTCAGAGACCATTACCAATATTAAGTGTTACATTTTTATTGGGTACCTTGAACTCGTGTCCATGGGCTTCCGCTGATGGAGCGGGGTACTAACGGAGCATTCACCCCCATCCTTGCCTGGATCAGCCTTCTCATTTAAGGCGAGGGAAATCGGAAGTTGGAACCTTATAGCCAATAAATGATAATGGTGCTGTACAATCGTTTTATGTAACCCAA
>OY735227.1:18285227-18382727 GCA_963457665.1 Thysanoteuthis rhombus | reverse complement strand
ACTTTCATCATTTCATTTTATTATCCTAGAGTTAAGAGTATATTTTGAAATTTCAAGTCATATTTTATTAAGCTCCTAGTTTTTTATGATATATTTGAAAATAGTCTATCTATTAACATTTACCTAAAACTGAAATAATTGTTATAAATAGGTTATGTTCGAAACATCTTTTAAATATCCTCTTATTCTATTTATATATCTTTTTCCTCCTGTTCTTCTTTGTTTAGTAGTTGATCATTGCTTGATATATTTTTCTGTTTTATTTAGTGGAAATACTTTGCTTTTTGGTAGTTATGAATTATAAATAAGCTGGAGACATTGAAAGCATTTTCCTTATCGGTATGTTGTTAAAACATCAGCTCTTCGTGGTATGTATCGAGCACTTCATGAAATAAACACATAACACGTTGGATATTGAATTATATTACATAATATTCCTGATTTGTATTGTATGTTTGTGCATATATATATATATATATATATATATATATATATATATATACTGCTGGGGTGCTATGTTAGTATAACTGTTTTGTTTTTGAAAATTCCCGAAACGGTTACATGGTACGCAAAGTATATGTAAAACATAGAAACTAATATGTGTGTGTGTGTGTGTGTGTGTGTGTGCGTGCATCTGAATTGATAAAGTATATACGTATACATATTTGTGTATATGTATGCATGTATTCAAATCACATATTATACAATCTTTGTGTACGTGCGTCTCTATATATGTATGTATATCGTGAAAATGGTTGTTTTATGCTTGTGTTATCATTGAATAAACTTTTGGTCAAATTAAAACAACGTATGTTTTTACATTTATTGGAAAAAAAGTTAATACTTTGTCAATTGACCGATTCAGCGTAACGCGCCCCCCTCTCTCTCTCTCTCTCTCTCTCTCTCACACACACACATATATATATATATATATATATATATATATATATATATATATATATATGTATATAATTTTTTTTTCACTTGCTATTCAGACAAACAATAGCAATATTAGTGTCACTTGGACTAACTAAAAGCCAGGTGTTTTCTATGCCATTAGATCCAATGAGCATTAATCCGACCCCTAATTCATTACTTCTTCTAAATCCGTTATCAAGTTTACATCTGCCTAATCTGGTCCGCAGGGTACTAATCTGACATTCTTCCAGCCTGTCCTTTATTATGATCAGACTCTTCATTAACACAAAGGACTCTAAACCGGCTTACTATAACCAAGTTGTTAACAACGCTTACCATTGAGTACTTTGTGTTCGACCTTTTTTTTATCTATCTTTTTTTTATTTTTTACTTTTAGCTTTTATGACAAAATCTTAGGCTCCACTTGATATCTAGGTGATAATTATGCGTTTTGTTCACACACCCCGCTCCTCGTGTTCCGTCTTTCGAGAACTTTGCGTCAAAAATCGACGTGTTCTGGATGTAGGCGACCCACTATACGAATTATGCCGAGTGTGGGTTAGGAGTCCTTGGGCAAAATGTCTTTCATGTACTAGAAACTGTCAATCAAAACTGTCTCCAAGATAGGTTTTTTCAGTTTTTGAGCTGTTTTAGTTGACTGGTTATGTATGTATGTATGTATGTATGTATGTATGTATGTATGTATGTATGTATGTAAGTATATATGTATGTATGTATATATGTATGTATGTATGTATGTATGTATGTATGTATATATTTATGTATGTATATATGTATGCATGTATGATGTATGTATGTATGTATGGATGTATGTATGTATGTATCAAGTGTGCAGGCCACACCACTTGAGATAAAGGATAGAAAATCCGAATATTTACTCTTTATTACATCTAGAAGAAAAAAGTTGTTTTTTTAAACCCCTCATGAATAAGTTTATCGTTGGGGTTCAATTTGTAACGTAAATGTATGCTAAATCGATCCCTTAATTTGTGATCATTTGCATTCACGTTTGTTTTTTTTCTCAAAGAAGTAGTTTGTTAACTGATCGCTCTTTTCCCCATTATTTTAATTGATCACCACAAACACAGCATGTTGCCAAAAGACACTGATCACATGACAGTTTTTATTGAATGACTAACCTGTTTTTTTTTTGTTTTTTTTTTCTCAATTTAACGACTGGAAATCCTAGCAAGTACGTTTTGCAAGTAGTTTTCACATAGTCTGTATTCCATGACTTACAGATGGTTAATACCAAATTGAATGTCTTGACCAGTATTTATCGAACTGGAGGTACTTGGCTCCCAAGGGGAGGAATTTTTTACAGGGAAGAAGTGGAAGGATAGGGGAGGAATTCAAGTCAGAGAAGCATAATGGTGAAAAAAATTACTAGATGATAATCCAAAATGAAGGGAGGTACTGTGAAAACCTTGGATCGTGAGGGGAGGAAAATAAGCTGGGATTTAGAGGAGCGCTGTTTTTGACCTTATCTCTTTGAGGAGGAATTTTTAAAAGATTTGTGACTTATTTCGGTGTGCCCCTGTTCGTTTCAAGCCGAGAACATAAACGGGCGAAAACGAAACCTTGTTTTGTTTTTGTTTATCTCGTGAATTTTGGCTATTTTTTCTAGATCTATAGCCGGCACTTCTAGAGAACCGGACATGGTGTTAAGGTAAGCAAGTTTGTTCAACAGGCACATTCTTCAATGCAGTGTTTTCGATCCTCAATGGACGAATTTATCGGACACAGATTCATATATGTTCCAACTTGGCAGTACAGATAGGGCGTTATCCAAGCCATTGCTCAAAATTACCTGGTTTATGCTACACTTTGCCAAAAATTTCGACATGAGACATAAAGAATGAGTTGCTTTGACATTGTGAATGCTACAGTCGCACAGTTCACAATCCAACTCAGTTGCGTCTCACTGTCGACTAAGTAACCTCATGGGGAGAGTCTGTTTGCACAGAGTTGCAGGTAGGTAAAGCGACTGTCTCTCAAAGGAAACTCCCAATTGAGTATGACGGCTGGTGACGAAGATCCGTTTTCTATTGCTTGTGTCGGCTTAGTGATCCTTGCAAGTCACGTAGAGACCAGGACTTCATGCTTTCGAGGTTTATAACAATCCCTTTGGCAGGATGCATGTACACCTCCAATCGTACAGCTTAGAGTATTCTGAACTTGCTGTTGAGTGCACAGTGAAATTTGTGCTAATGAAGAGTTTGCAACCCTCATCTCTAACATGGGTAATCGAACCTGGGATACTTCTGCGTGTGAGTCAGTCGTGCTAACCATTATACTATCTTAGTGGACACAGGTTGAAAGCAAGTCGTAATTATTAATTTCCTACGAATCTCACTGTAACCTCACTTTTTCTTTTTATGGTAGATTCTATTTAGATGTCGGTGTTGGAAACTGTCTCAGATCGAACCAAGATCTTCTTTGCTCTGGATTCACGTAATCAATCAGTTTTTCGTCACCAGTGACCATTTTGTCCAAAAATGATATTTGTCCGTGTTGATTAAAAAGAAAGAAAAAGTGTTTAAACGATGACCATCGTTGCTGTCCGTAAGTTGATAGAGAAATCATCTACTTACAATCGAAGAAACATCTGCGTGTATTTGTGTGCACCGCAATTACTCGACAACTGGCCATTTTACGAAGTTATCAGTCGCCAATTATATTAGTCATCATGCAACGCAGCGTAGCGTTTGAATTCTTTTTGATCAGTGGTTCTCGAGATATCTAATATAAATAAATTAAATATCAGAAATTATTTTTTTCAGTTTCTATTGATAATCTCCCTTGACTTCCACTCTTTAGAAATATCTAGATTTAGTTATAAAGTATCTAAATTAACCACACTGAAGAGAACTAACCAATCTACATTGAAGCCGAGGGACGGACGGAAAATGATTTTCCATGACAATTATAGCTGGCTGTTGAACATTCCATTGTCTGGTCGCTTCCAGTCATGCACCTTTGGAATAGGCTCTGCCCAAGTTTTCTTAGATTCTTAAATTTCCTAAGGCTTAGGAGTTAGTTGCGTTAGCTTATAAGACATTTCTAAAATTCCCTTGCTTTCCAAGATGCTAGGGAAATTTTACTATCAAGCTGATATTTTATTTTATTCTTAATTCTAGAAGTTACTCTGAATTTGTTCCTACAGTTGGTTTGGTACAAGATAATTACTGAACGTACCTTCTGGTCGAGAGTATAATGCTGATGTCACGAGAAGTATTAATGAGAATGAATCAAAGGGCATAACAAAAACATCTGCTCAGCGATTAGATGTATTTACTTATTATACGCACCTGCAGATTTGGCTACGAGACTGAATTCTTATGCATGGAATGAAAACAGGGACAGTAAGATTAAGACGCTGAACGGGAATATACTTTTTAGGCGAGTAGTTGCGCATTTGGTACGGGCAACGGATGTAGGTGTTCGAAATTAGGTAAAAGTCAGGATTTCAAACACTGATTTTTTCAAAGTGGGTATAAGTATGGGCGTCCACTGCCACTGTTCCACAGGTGAGGGGGCAGGGTGTCAGAAACATATATTCCCGGGGTATATTTATATCTTTGAGGCAACCCTGTAACAAGATAGGCATTCCACCCGCCATTTGTAGTGTAAAAAATTACGACCCACAAGATGATTCATATGAGAGATGGTGCACTTCGCAGTTGACAGAGAGACCCATGACGTGACCCTGGAGTGAGTATTAGCAAATGATTATGCAGTCTTTTTATAAAAGAACATTAATTTAGAATTACGAAGAAGAAGAAGAAGAAGAAGAAGAAGAAGAAGAAGAAGAAGAAGAAGAAGAAGAAGAAGAAGAAGAAGAAGAAGAAGAAGAAGAAGAAGAAGAAGAAGAAGAAGAAGAAGAAGAAGAAGAAGAAGAAGAAGAAGAAGAAGAAGAAGAAGAAGAAGAAGAAGAAGAAGAAGAAGAAGAAGAAGAAGAAGAAGAAGAAGAAGAAGAAGAAGAAGAAGAAGAAGAAGAAGAAGAAGAAGAAGAAGAAGAAGAAGAAGAAGAAGAAGAAGAAGAAGAAGAAGAAGAAGAAGAAGAAGAAGAAGAAGAAGAAGAAGAAGAAGAAGAAGAAGAAGAAGAAGAAGAAGAAGAAGAAGAAGAAGAAGAAGAAGAAGAAGAAGAAGAAGAAGAAGAAGAAGAAGAAGAAGAAGAAGAAGAAGAAGAAGAAGAAGAAGAAGAAGAAGAAGAAGAAGAAGAAAAAGTGACCATATTATGGGACATCACTCTACATACTGACAGATCTGTAAACGCAAATAGGCCCGATATTTTTGAGAAAGACTTTCACGGAAAAAAAAGTAGAAATGACTGCCCTGGCGGAAGAAAAACATTACTGTCAAGGAATTCGAGGCACTCTGAAAGGGCAAAAACCTCGAAATAGAAATCAATTGAATGTGGCAACTCGGGACCAAAATAACACACTTGTTGTTGGTGCCCTTGGATGACTCGAAAAAGGAGAACGATTAATATACCGATAACATACCTAGAAAGATCAGCACGCTTGAATTACAGAAAATATCTCTTACCTCCTCTGATCACATTATCAGAAAATGTTTGTCAATATATGTACTACACATAGCATACATCACTTTATATATATATATATATATATATATATATATATATATATATATATATATATATATACATACATATGGAAATATGTTTGGGAAAATGTTGTATCGTCTGCATATATTAGAGCCCTGTCCACTTTTCTTCTGAAGCCCTTGGCTGTCATAACTTGCTAAGTTGCCATACATAGTTCTCTGGTTGAGACTCGGCTGGCGACTTACATAAACTGGAACCAAGGCCAAAAACAACACAATGGTAAGTTATAACCAAATGAAGAATTTCATGATGAAATTAATGGAAAAGCGGAACTCACTGCACATAGAAAGAATCTATTTGAGGTCAAAATAAAAAGAGGTATCTTACCAGGTGACTCTCTGTGCTTGATACTGTTCGTTGCAACAATGATACGAATTGACTATATATTGGAAAAAGGTAATGAAGATATTTATTAACAAATTACCTTACGTGAATCACCTCATAAACGTGGATGACCTTAAACTTTTTCATTAGAAATAAAAATGAACTGGGGCCGTACTACAAATGGTCAGGACATTCAGTGAAGATACTCTGTCAGGACGATCTTTAGTAAACAGCACAGATCGAAAATAAGTCTCTCGTGCAGGATGTCCACGTATGACCGAGTGTGGGAAACCTTTCTTCAGGAAAAAAATATCCATGTTCACTCAACAGCTAATTGAGTTCATTCTAAGCTGTTTGATTAGGGTGGCGGTAACCCTTAGATCTATTTGCATTCTACCAAGGGTGTGGTCATAAAAAACTTATGAAGTCCTCGTTTCTACCCGGTGAGACTTGCAAAGATCAGTCAGCTAACGCATGCAACAGAAAACGGTCGTCATACTCAGAAGGTTGTGTCTTTTAACAGATATACGCTCTACCTTCACTTAATTGAGAGGTTGTCCTTCATTTCTAATTCACGCAGTTTACGGCCTAAGTAGTTGAGATAAAAAACAACTAAAATAGATGGAAAAATAGTAATCCAAAAATTACTGATGGTCAACAATACCTCATCTGATAAAAAATCTTTTTTCTTTTTTTAAATAACAATAGTATATAAAAAACATTTGACGCCGAATCGCTCACAAAATCTGAACGAACTGCATCGGCCGGGAATCGAACCCGGGCCGCCCGCGTGGCAGGCGAGCATTCTACCACTGAACCACCGATGCACAACAATATGATGATATCAATACTTGATTTGTCGAACAGTTTTCCAGATGGCTAGTGAACGATTGTGCCTGTGATCAAAGAATTGGAATGATCAATACAGTAATCCCTCAATGTTGCGCAGATCACTTATAAGCAGTTTGGAATATAAGACGGGTAGGAGTTGGATCCCGATATTTTTCTCGAATATATCATCCAGAGAACCATGGATCGTGACTGACTTTCATCGAATTCCTTTGATTTTGAGATACAAGACAAAACATTCGTTCACCGATGAAATAGTTTGGCAATCGTAATTCTCTTTTGATTATCCGTGGGTCAGCTATTATGCAGTTGTCTTTCATGGACCCTAATACACGTGTTATACATGGAGACAACTATATTTGCTTGATGCCTTACAGTTCTACCATCAAGGTCCTCACGATGTTTAGAGCTTCGTTAGTCTATCTATGAACGAAGATTGATTACCTCTTACCCGAAAATCCCAAAATCGAAATATTCCCAATTTCGAATTTTTCAAAAGCCATTGAAACGTTACAAGTGGAAAATTACACGCATGATTTCACTGTAGTATGATTCAAGGATGACACGAGAAACTTTACCAATTTTCAAGGCATTCGACTCATTCTGATAACAGTAAAACCTTGATAATCTTTGTTCAACTCTTTAGAAACGTGAAAGTATTTGAACATCACAAACGGTTAGAGACAAAACAAAGCGAAATCAGAACGAATTATTTTCACCCCAGACTTTCATGTATCAATCACTGCATGCTTTGATTATTATTTCATCTCTACAAAGACTTTGTTGAAAGTATCGAAAAAGCGATAAGAATGAGAAAATGTGTTTATGTTTATATTGTCTCGAAAGAATCCGAAATCATTCTGGTCCCAAGCATTTTTCAGATAAGGGATACTCAACCGGTATCGTTTTTTCATAAGAATAATATTGAACGACCGTAGCCATCTAAGATGACGAAGGGTTTATCCCTTTTTATATGAGTATGTGTTTGTCAGTTTGTTTTATGCACTTGTTTGTTTGTGTTTCAATGCTCCTGGTCACACTGCTTTGTCCGCAGACTTGAAAATTGGCATCAGTATTCCACTAGACCTCTTTCAGAATTTTTTTTGTTTTGTTTTGTTTTGGGAAAAAACATTTCGTTGATTTTGGCAGGGTTGGAGGGTTTATTGATAAGATCTATATTCTTGAGAATTCAGATTTTGACGCTAAGGTTGTTCGGTTATTGACTGCGATGGTGAGTTGTAATTATTTTAATTATGAAATTAGACCAATGCTTGGATACCGTGAACGTCTGCAATAGAAGTCTATCGGAGGGTCATGTTTAGCAGGTACGTCTCCTTGACTATTGCTCCTAGAATGAATTTGATCCATGGTTTCCGATCATTAAAATGGCTTCCTGTACTTTAGTCGCTATACGTCTGTATTTTTCTGGACGGCACCTTCATTTAGGTCTCGAAATTTCCATTAGCAAGGAATTTTCAAAATACCTGAAAAATCCAAAATTTCAGCGCCATCATTTTTCTCCACGGGAAAAAAGGGATTGTAATGGCAAGAGAGAGAGAGAGAGAGAGAGAGAGAGAGATTTAATTTTCGGTCTACCAAAAATTGACAAGTTCAGCTCTGTCTGGTTCTCCAGCGATGCACATTGTTTTTTTTTTATATTGCATTTACAGTCACAAATATTAAATTATCAAGTATACTTTTTTCTTATATGGATTTTTAAAATTCTGTAATAGCTTTTTTCCTGTTTGACATTCAAGTTATTTGAGCGATTTTCAGCCATAATCTAGCAACTGTCACTATATTGACTATTCACGTGTTGGCAACTAATGAACGGTAACATCCCAATTTTTGATTGTGCCGATATAGCAACACTACTGTGCCAAACTAACTTGAGCTTCGTAAATATCAGAGGCCCAAGAGATATTGTCAACCAGTTTCCTGTGAAATCGATAGGTTGGAATAGTAGTGTAGAAAGGGTTCTGAGCACCCGGAGTCAGTTGCTCGTTATTCTCAGCAACTGCTCTCTCTCTCTCTCTCTCTCTCTCTCTCTCTTATGTTAGACTGAGTCGTTTGAGGTTGCAGTGGTGGGAGAAACAGGAGACTTAGGTGTACGGAAATAGAAGAAGAGGAGACGTGCTGTCTTTAAAATTGTCTGATGCAAAAATACACGGAACACTATTAATGCTGACGAGTGACGTAAAGTGAACTTTGGAAAAGTGATATATATATATATATATATATATATATATATATATATATATATATATATATATATATATATATATATATATATATATATATATATATATATATATATATATATATATTATTTTTTTTATGGTCAATTTATCTATAAGTGAAAAGTGTTAGATATCAGAACATATATAAATGATTGTATATAGAAAATTCAGTTCTTCAGGTGATTCTGGCTTTCATACCATTGATGCAATGAAACTCAGAGTTACTGCAAAGATTTAAATTATCTGAAATAATCAATAGTTGTGTCATCCACGGATAAATGTTTCGTTGTCTTATAACTCTCCAGTGCCATTAAAGACTATCCAATATCCCATACAGTACCACGAGGTAGAATCGAAACCTTCGCTTCAGATCCAGGGGCTGGCATTTTACCCCAGCCTACGTAGATCTGGATGTCAAGTAGCACCGAATACAGTGATATATTCACCTACACGTAATAGCCCATCTACCCAAATGCTCCATTCCAGAGTTAGAAGAGCAATGTTTCATAGCAGTAGTAGACGAGTGTCCTACATAAGTGTGCTCAGTACAAATCAGGTTCGCAATATAATAAACCAATGTCTGATATGCGATGGATTTAATTCGTAGAGTGCTCGATACACACAACTTTAAACTCTTGGTTAAGAGTAGAGCTGGAAATATGGTGGAAAGTAGGTTTGCTACACAAACACCAATCACCTGAAGATGCCCAAACAGGACAGAAACATAAACGTGTTTGTGTAGCAAATCTACTTTTGAATATATATATGTATATACGAGTGAACGTATGGGAGACAAGTGAACTAGAGTGACTGTAGATAATTAATTCATTTATTTTTTCAAAACATTGTTAAAAAAATTATTCCCTGACCGTTTCCAACAATACAGCCATTTTCTAAGAGAGAGAGAGAGGGGGGAGAGAGAAATGAAGAGGAGTTGGTAGTATCAACTTTAATTTGTAGTTTTTCATTCCCCATCCGGTTTTCTTTTACTGACTTTATATATATATATATATATATATATATATGTTTGTGTGTGTGTGTGCATATATGATAACGATATATATAATGTTATAATGTTTTCTTTTGCACATGTTTAAAATATTTTCTGTTGGCAAAAAAAGCGGTTTTAATATAATGCTGACTTGGATCACAAATATGCCCATCTGTTTTAAATTCCAACCAAATCAGCAAGACATCTGGTAGGCACTCTGAAACCTACTAGAAAATTTCATATCAAGAAAGAAGACCGGCTGATAATGTCAGCATCGGTGGTTCAGTGGTAGAATGTTCGCCTGCCACGCGGGCGGCCCGGGTTCGATTCCCGGCCGATGCAGCTGTAATTTTTTCACTCTCAATTACGATCACACTGACCGAAGTCACAATTATTCTTTTCATGTTATTTCTATTTTTTTTTTCTATTTTCCATTCTCTCAATTTTATATTTCTATTTTTTTTTATTTGTATTTTTTTTTTCCGTTTTTCACTTTATTTCTATGTAATGAAGTATTAGATTTCTTGTTCTGTCGAGGTAATATGGTTTGTATAACAGTAAACTTTGTTCCTTCCTTACAGGCTATGTGGGTTCAAATCCCATTTACTGTTTCAGTCTTCTAGTGGAATTACCTGTGATGTCATAAATAGGTATATGTATTCTTCAATGGAGTTTTATTTTTACATGAAATCGAATTTTGATGCTACGGTTGTTCGTTCAATATCTCTGATGACGACTTTCTTTCTTTCTGATGCATCCTTTGTGCTTTCTTTACACTTCTCCTTTCTTTCATTCTTACCCAATATTTCCTCTTTCTGTCAAACTCAAGTCCTCGTTGGAGTTGACTTCGTTTCCCCTCATAACAATAACAACCCTCATCAAATCTACGGGAGAAATTTCTTCACTGTTTGACTGACACTTCACGTTGAACCGAACAGGTATATAAAATCAACATTTTCCCATCGTGATATGGAGCCAGGACCACGGCTCTCTTACCAACTGGACTGAACTGACAAGTTTTAGACATCAACGAAAATATATATATATATATATATATATATATATATATATATATATATATATATATATATATATATATATATATATATATATATATATATATATATATATATATATATATGCAATGCAGAAGTCGCTGTGATCATTTTCTGTCGGAATAGAGGCTGGGTGGAGTTTGAGCCTGGCCATGCTTGTTTTCTGTATTTCTTTCCTTTCATGAATCGGCAAATCCAATTCATTATACACACTTTCGTCTCTCTCTCTCTCTCTCTCTCTCTCTCTCTTTAGATATCCACTTCTACACTTTGTTTCCTTTCTTGCTTTTTTTAAAACTTTATCTCTCTAATCTCAGCACCTCATGACATTCCCACTTTTTATTCTTAACTACTCACCCGTCAACTAGAGAATATTTCTATAAAGCTACGAGGGCGCCTGCCAAGACCAGTAGCAAAGCCAGGGATTCTCAGTGCCCGGGTGGCAAGGAAAGCACCCACCGGGCCAGTTGTTCTATATCTAAGAGAAGTGCATAATTATTGATTACAAGCATTATAGGCCAGAGAAAACTTGGCACCTTTTAACACAGGGGATGACTGTGCCCTCTCGCCAATCTTGTTACGACCTGGGTTAGGGTATGATAGTAGGCTCGTATTGTGAGATAGGTAGCTCGATCTTCACGTGTTGTCCCACGACTGTGGCCTTGCACTAACTAAGCTAAACTCAGTGACTAATATCTTTTAATGATGGCCGACATTCAACAATAATAATATAGTACTTTTACGTAGATGAATTCGCTGTATATCAGATGATTGCTGATTTTGGGCGGCAAATACGTGGCCTGTTCGGAAAATTCCCAACCATTTGATATCAACCAATACTCTTACATTGAGAGATCACAAGACATCACAGTATATCAGAAAGAAAACGGGAGTCTGAGACATCATAGAATCTATTAGAAAACTCAAATGGCAATGGGCAGGTCATGTTGCTAAAATAGTAGACAACCGTTGGACATCACGACTCACAACATGGATTCCCAGAGTTCGCATGTGAAACCGAGGCCGACAGAGTACAAGATGGAGAGATTAACCGGACTAATTCAGAAAATACTGGCTCCACGACGCCCATGATAGAGAATTGTGGCGAATCCTGGGGGAGATCTATGTCCAACGACAGATGTTAAAAGACTGATGATGATGATGATGATGATGATGATGATGATGAAATAGCCTATGCCCCCTTTAAGGTTTCTCCCATTTAGATCTCACATACTTATTCCAACGTCCTTTCCACAAACAATTTGCGGAATCCTTCCGAGCAACAGCATGGTTGTGACCTGAAGATTCCCCAAACCCGAGAATAAACAGGGGAATAAGAATATTTTCCCTGCACGCCCCCTAGAAGCCCCCGTCTCATTTAGGATATCCACCTGAAGAAAGCTGCTGGTTCAATGGCCGAGGAGCTCTGTTCAAAAAATGAACCGCGATGAAAAGGGCAGCCCGAAAAAATATTATGATTATCCCGACAGAAATCATGTCTCTTTTTTTTTTCATACCTCCAGTTTGTCTCTCCAAACATCGGCACGCTACCCTCTCACATGCATGAGAGAAGCGTGTGGGGATCCTGAGATGACCAGTCGTCAAAAATACACACACAGGCCAACTGATGTAGTTCAGAGGAAAGCAGAGAGTGATGTGTCTGGCACAAGGCTTGGCTAAAGGAGCCGGTGGAAAGATGTTCAATTGGGGCTCTAATCACCTTCAGGGGTTCCACTCCCTAGTTTTGCATTGAAGTTGTCCTTCTCCTAGACTGGTTGTTCTCCCAAGGCTAGTGAGTCTAATCTCATACAGTTGTCATCGTCGTAAACGAAATTAAAGGCTTCCATCTATTTGTAGAGAAAGGCAGTGGTTCAATGCACACTGCACTACATATGTATGGGGTGGAGGTTAAATACTGTTTTCTGCTTACAATGGGAAACTTGGTGGCTTTTGTTAGTGTGTGACGCTTTGTGAGAGATAAGGAAGTGTCAGTGGGAAGTTTAAAGATGCAGGGAGTGTGTGGGGGCGTTCAGGGGGTGTAAATAACTGGTTTAAATAACTGACTTGTTTCGCTTCCTTGACGACGGCTTGGGTTACTCCTACATATATTATTTGAAACGACACATTTGAGGACATATATTCACACACACACATACTCATTCATTGACATTCATACATACACATACATTCATACACACTCTCATACATACCCATTCACACACACGCACTCAAATAGCCACATTCAAACATATTTACACACATTCACACACGTGCGTACACAAAACATTCATCTATCTACTAAATATCAAGCAGTGTGGATTTAGCTGTTTGACTGTCCGTAATACTGTATTCTTCCACTTATAGGTTACAATTCTACTGATTAGAATATCCTCTTTCCACGCTTTGAAACAATTGACTCTTCCACCTTGATGAGTTTAGTTACTATTAAGTAAAGGCTCTGTTGAAATTGATAAGACGTAAATATTCATTTACACTATAAACAGCTCTGAAGAATTCGAAAATACTACATCTGCTAACAGGGGAGTGCGGTCAATATAACCCCGTCAGTTAAATAAAGGGTTCGGTTCGTTACTTCCCCACACCTACCAGATGATACCTGATGAAGGCCGAAGAGTACGACGGCCGAAATGTTGTATGAAAAACAACCAAGATGAGGATAGACTGAATAATGATAGAAATAGAATTAGTAGACTTTGATATGAATATGTGGAGTAACCGCTCTGAATTCCACAGAAACACGGGTAGATATTTTACCTAATGCACAATAGCTCATATATACAGGTGCACGTGCGCAATCTGATAGGATGGTTAGAGTAATTTGACTCTGTAGAAGTGAAAGATTTGTTACAATATGTGGTACATCTTTATTATTATGAAAATAAAACTTACTCGATTCGATGCATTTCGCCGTGTTTCATCGGCATCTTCAGAAGCATTTTTGCTATGATGGAAGAGCTGTAGCTAATGCATTTCTGACTTCTTCGGATAATATGCTGAACTGGGGAGAACACATCAAGTTATTGTTGGTGAACAGGGTGTGAGTCTGAGAAGTTCAACTTGAGATATTCTCCGTATGCAGATAGGGGGTCAGATGGAGCGGATGATGCGTCTATTCTATGTCCTTTTCTTTTTATTTTGGTTCCTGGCTGGATGGTTTTCAGATGGCATGTGTGTCTTTGATGAGTTTGCTTGTATATATATCGATTAAATGACCACAGGAAGTACAAGAGAAATAAGTTGGGAAAAAAGCAAGTGTTACATCTCGAAAATGTTTGTCATTATAACAAGGGTATGTTTCAATGCATTTCGGTAGTTGCCAGCCATTTTTTTTTTTTGTCACAGAAACCACATTCCAATTGTCCTTTTCGAGCATATATATATATATATATTGTTATTTTTTATGGTTGATTTATCTATGAGTGGAAAGTGTTAGATATCAGAGCATATGTAAATTGTTGTACATAGAAAATTTAGTTCTTCAGGTGACTCTGGCTTTCATACCATTGATGCAATGAAACTCAGAGTTACTGCAAAGATTTGAATTATATAAAATGATTGATAGTTGATTCATCCACAGAAAGATGTTTCATTGTATTACAACTCTTCAGTGTGGCTATAGACCATCCAATATCCCATCCAGTACTACGAGGTAGGATCGAAACCTTCGCTTCAGACCCAGGGGCTGGCATTTCACCTCAGCCTACGCAGAACTGGATGGTCAGTAGGACTGACTTTGAGTGATATATTTACTCACGCACAATTCCCCATCTACCAGAGTGCTCTATTCCAGAGTTGGAAGAGCACTGCAATAGTAGCTTATAATGAACGAGTTTCCTTACCTAAAGAGTGCTCAACCCTGAAGAAGGGAACGTTGATTATTATGATATAATACATATATACATATATTGTTCTTTACTAACAGCTTCTGATATTTAATTCACTTGTGCCAGACTTGCATCATATTTCTTTTTTTTTTTAGCTCTTACGTTTTGTTTGATGCGTACTTTGGCTAAAACGTAGTTGCTAAACAACAAAAATGAAAATGAAGAATCTAACACCTCTGATTATCACTGGAAGGTTGAAAATCCCATTAGATTAAGCTTAACGCACAAATCGACTCAAGCTATAGGAGGAGATACCTTCATAGAATTATTGATATCGCATCTCAAAACGTCAGACAAACACTAAGACGATCGGAGTAAGCATCACATCACTGAAAAGGCTGAAAAGTACATTGGCCTCAATGATGTAGTAAAAAAACAAAAAACAAAACAGAGCGTTCCAATAAAAACCTTTTTGCAAGCTGATGGTGTGAAACGAAGATGCAAATACCATGGTAAATGCTTTCAGCGTCCCCTGGCCCCAAAATGGAGCAGATGGCATCTTAGGCTGAGTCGTTGGGAGCTGAGCTGGTAGGAAGTACTAGAAACTGGATTGTAGGAGAGAGTGGAAGAGGGTATGCACTGCCTCTATAATGATCACTGCAAAAAAATGGCGTAAAGGAATCTTTCGAAAAGCGGGGTATACTTGTATTATGTATTACACCCATCCCCACCCTGAAAAAAAAAGCAGATATTTTCTCAGATTATTCTAAAACAAGGCCAAACGAAATTAAGAAGACAAGCGATACTGGTGCAGCACAATCGTCCAAGTGGGGGTTGCTGCCTGCTTTGAATATCAACATTTTGATCTATGCTCCCACCAAGACTCGAACGCTAACCTAAATTCCTGGTCTGAACTACACAGTATTTCGACCACCAAAGTCCTGATTACGAGGTCTTTTCGAAAAGAAAAAAAAAAGAATCCAGCCATTTTCAACATCTCGAGAACTGGTTCCGTGAAAATTTGACAACTAATCAGAGGAAATCTGTGCAAGCGAACATAATAGGCACTCTCCCGTTGAATTACTCGGTTAGCAGTGAGTCGCCATGGAATGAGACTGTATACTGTGTGACCATTGCATTTACAATGACCAAGTCAGTCATTCGTCTCACCCCAGGATTTTTCGGCTAAACATCGCATCGCCTGCGTCTTTCAGTCCTCATCTCACCACAGTTAAGGATAGGCTACCAGTGACCTCTGGCTTTTTCTAAAGAAGTTTCAGACCGTGGACTAGATTAGGGAGAATGCGAAGAATGGTGGTGATCCTGGAAGAGGACTTCGCTGATAATTCTCAAAAGTGAAAGGGTACACAGAGACAAGTGTGTGTATGATCCCAAGCTGAGTACTTTGAAGCGGACTAAGGTACATTTGCCCTTGCTTACATGATCGTGTTATCAATTAGGCACTGAAGACCCACTGAAAGAATGGGGCCTACTGAAAGTATATTTCTAATCATTTGAGAAATATATCATGAAATTATATATGTTTTGAAACATTAGTGAGAAACAAATTTTACCTCTGCCTCGGGCCACCAAAACGCCTCAATCTGGCGCCGACTGAGTAGGCTATTTTTCTGTTAATATTAAATCGCGGGATACTCTCCAGACCAACCTCTTACAACTGAATATTATACATTGTACCAGCTGGTGCTTATGCCGGGTATCTGCTTTGACAGATGACTTCAAAACGCCACTATCTAAAGCGGTGGATCTTTCAGAGCGGAACTTATCCTCATTATCAGTGTCACATTACTATCTTTATGAAATTCATACAACATGGAATTGCAAATATGACACTGTCAAGTTTTCATGTCACATAGGATAAAATGAGTGGATGAAGTTGGAGGTGGGGGGCGAACGATTAATCGGCGAACCGAGGTCAAAGCACGGTCGCTTGTTGGTTTCCACCCTGTATTAATGTCCCTGGCAAAGACATGAATCTACCTCTTCTCCTCTACCCCTGCCATGAGTAAAAAACCTGCTGGTTACCAATATTGAGTTCTCCAGACTTGTTTAGCAACCAGTCTAGGATAATTTTGGTTCCAAACTGGGAAAGCCTAAACCTGTGTCCCGTGTCGTGATTAGCGGATGACGGACAGAGTAATCAAGGTGCTCCAAAAATTACGGTTCACGGGCTTTTGTGGAGCTTTTGACGGGCCTAGCAAGCTGCGAGTCAATAATGAGAAATCTCTAAAGTAAAATAAAGAATAATAACAACTGGGCAAGATAACCTGGTATCTTGAGTACAGGAGGAAAATTAAAAATTACAATGACTCCTCTCCGTAAAAAATTGATGAAGATAGAATGTCAACGACACATGTTTGAAATGCCTCCCCCCACAACAAATTGACTAATGTGCACAACAGAATATCCAATAAATTTAAATATGCATAAACGTTCTACTAATTTAAACGATTATTAAATAAAACATGAGTCTACATCTAACGCTACCTCATATGTATTACATTCTACTTCCTTGCAGTTTCACATTTATAAACACACCTAACGATTTTGAGTTTTGACAACTTTCGAAAGGATAACACAGTATTGTAAGACAAGTTATCTCGTCCGTCGCAGCAAGCAAATTAATTCATACAGGATAAGTGCAAGGCTTTCGTGTACCCTAGGTGAGACCTAAAATTTGCACAAGGGATTCATGCGGGATTTTTCTCGCGTACAGTTGTATTCTAACGACTATGTTTTTCCGTTTGGAATTTTTCTGGTGACTGCGAGATTCGCTTAATGGATGGGTCAACCATGAATCTGTTTATATATGGCCGTTATTTTTTTCTGAATCAAATTAGATATGGTTGATTGGTTATTGGTTTATCTTTCGGAGTAGCTTTCATTCTTTTTCAAGCATTTTATTTATCAATTTCACGAAGGAAAATAACTCTTGTCTGCTTCCATTGAGATTAGAATATAAATACCGGTTTTACGTATCAAGTAGTAAACATGTCCGGTGATTTTGTCGAATGCTGTATTGCCGACACTCTATCAGCCGACAACAGTTTGGTCATGCGCACGCTTTGTAAACAACTTTTTTGACGGAATGATGTTTTGCCGTCTTGGCTTTTCGCCGACTGCGATTTCGTCGAATATTTTTGTTGTATCATTCAGAGGTTAAAAAACGAAGAAACAGTGAAATTTCTGAAAAATAATTTTATTTCACAAGACAACATTGAAAGAACAGGATGGAAAATAGTAAAAATATTTATCATATAAAATTATTTTTTTTTTTTTAATGATTAGAAAAAATGATTAAGCACAGATCGACACCTTATGATAAAGCGTAAAAAAAAAAACGGAGAAAAAAGTTCCCGAGTTTTTTTATCGACTTTGCTAGTAAGAAAACAGCCAAAATATCAGCCTGAAGAAACAAAAAATATATTTTCAATAAGTTTCGCGTAAGTATCACGTAGAATATCGCAATGCTTCAAAGTCATTTTTTCGAACTTATATTATTAACAACATACATGCACAGTGATTAGTTATTTGATGTCAGCAAATAGAACTTTTAATTGCAAGTTTTTATCCAATCAGGGGTCGATTTCCTGTCGAAAAAACCTCTTTTATAATTCCTATAAGTTATATAAGCATAGAAAAACAAAACAAGAATTATTTTCTCTCGGATTTAATCAAGTCTTAAATACAGGTTGTAAATGTTTGCTGGATCATTTTGGTGATCATTCAAACAAAAAGCAAAAAAGACAAAACAATTTTATATTACACGGCATTCGACGAAACGACCGGGAAACTATTTCCCCCGAATTAGACCTCTTTAGAAAGCTTCAACCAAGATTGTCAGCATAAGTTTCTCGAGTTTTCAAGTGGGTGTGACTGACTGGCTGGCTGGTCGGCTGGCTCTCTATCTATGTATGTATTGTACGTGCAGGCTGCACCAATGGTGCTACGGGGTGAAAGTTTATTCATCATGTCCAAAAAAAATGTTGTTTTTTTTTTATGTTTTTTTTTCTGAAACCCAACCAGCGATTTTTAGCGATGGTTCAATCTGCAGAATTTGCAATACTAAAAAGATCCCTTAGTTTGTGTCCGGTAGCATTCATGCTTTTTTCTTCCTTTTTTTTTTTTTTTTCTTTTTTTTTTTTAATTGGACTTTTTAGTTAAATGATCAAAAATTTTTTTTTTAAAGCGAGAGGAGTAACTTCATCATTGATCACCCCTTTTTTCAATTTTAATTGATTATCCCAAACACAGCATGCTGTCGTAGTGCGTTGATCACTTGACAGTTTCTATTGAGTTACTCACCAGACCTACTTTTTTTTTTCTTCTGTTAAATTTTCTGACTGAATGTCATCAACGAATGTGTAAGTGTTCTCTCTCATAAATTGGAAGTGTTTACTGATTTTACAGATATCTATGTTACCACGCCACGGCTTCTCTAATTACAAATACTATAGCACATAATACGTACATATATATGTGGGGTGTGTGAGTGAATGTGTATTGAAAACCCCAGGCCCCCAATGTCCGAATATCTAACCGGGTTGAACATCTACACCCTCAATCAATCAAGAGACCGGACAAAAGGGCGTGCCATATCTTTCTGTATCAGTGACATCTGATGAGAAGGCCGGATAAGATGACCGAAACACGTGGATCTAGAGGGGTGGACATTAGAAATGTAATTCGTCCTTGCTAAAAACGAAAGTGAGAAGCCAGGGGTAACGGTATAGGTTTGGCTTTTGTTACATCGTCTTGTGGTACATGTTAGGCTCAAGATATTTCATTTCTTCGTTGTCATATTTAAGTTTTAGTTTTTTTATCAACTTTTTTAAAATTTTGGTTTCTTTTGAGAAAGGTTTATTTGGCCGATCGATACTTCGGCAAAAAGGAAAAGGTTGTGATCAAAAGCGACAAATGAATGAAATTTTTAATATGTGTTTTGCTTTTACCGGTAAAAGAAATCATAAACTGAAAATTGACAAAAAAAATCAAGATGAAAATAAATAGTACTTTAAAATGAATTTTACAGCATGGCCTCTCAAAAAGTTTTATTCGCGACTGAAGAGACAAATGTTTTCACGGCCCCTCACCCAGTTTTAAAAAGTCAATAGGTATTAATACAATTAGTCTTTTATCGTAATCTTGCTCAAACTAAACATGAAAACAATTTGCCTTTCGAAAGTAGGGATTCAATTCACTTTTCTAACTATGACGCTAACATGGACCCCTACTTGTACGAAAATACAGGCTTTGAAGTATCTATATCATCTCTGATGTGAAATAAGATATTTTGGGTAATATAAAAACAAGTTAACTTCAGAATATTATTTATGATGGTCACTGTTTATTATGTAAAAAATAACTAAAATGTAACAGAAACGAAATGTATTCATATAACTCGAGTTATTTCACAATAGACATCTATAGGATCAATACCAGTTGAGAGATAATAAAAAGAATTCTGGCTACATAATTAATCTTAATATTCCTGCAAAAACCCAATAATCTTTGTACAATCCCCAGAGGGATCTCAACCTCTTAATTTGGGAAGCGCTGATTTCCAATGCTTCATCTGATGAGAATAAATAGGCCAGTGCTCGCTTATTAACGCTTTAGTATTAATGATTACCGCCGGTGGTGCTGCTGATGTCAGTTTATTTTTCTTGCATTGCCCCCTTTTACCACTGTCTGGCGTGCAGAAAAACATATCTACAAACAAATTTATGTATGTATATATATATATATATATATATATATATATATATATATATATATATATGACTTTGAATTGCGTTATATCATATAGAAACGCTTATTTGAAATGAAACATCGTTATTACCCGGTGAGTGTATCATTTGGCCTAGACAACTTTGAATAAGCAATTAAAGAAAATTGGAAGTCATCGTCTAGGCCTAATGATACATTCCCCGTGTAATAACTGGAGATCATATCAGATAAGTGTTTCTATATAATATAACGCAAATTTATTCTCATATATATATATATATATATATATATATATATATATATATATATATATATATATATATATGTGTGTGTGTGTGTGTGTGTGTATGTATTTATATATAAACTGAAGGACATCACAACTTACGAGGTGGATCCCCAAGATCACATGCGAAACAGGGGCCGTCAGAACACAAGATGGAGAGATGAATTAGACAAATTCAGAAAATACTGGCTCCGCGACGCCTATGTGAGAAAACTGTGGCGAATCCTGGGGAAGTCAACGACGGATGATAAAAGACTGATGAAGATAAGTGTTTTATGTAAGCCCAGCCTAATATTCCCGTATAAAAAGACTATGGTTATTCACTAGTAACCGGGTTGCCACTAATATTCCGAATGTACTCTTTTGTCCCACCCCCTGCTTCCTAAAAAGTGTTACTGGTTGGTCATGGATTTGCGTTCGAATCTCACCTTGAGTTCAGTTTTAATTCCGGTTTGCGCTGACAGTCTGAGTAAAGTCGCGATACAAAGCGACTAAAAAACTCTAGATGAAAGAAATGGTTGACAATGTTTCATCTAATGAAAAATTGATTAAAAATAAACAAGTCAAAAATGAATCACGATGACACTCTTAGAAATTGTTCATGATTGTAGGAATTTCTTGGACGGGGATTTTTCAAGATTAATTCTCGACCATTTCACCCCCTATGGAGAGACAGGCAAGCTGATGGATAGATGAGTCGCAGTTTTCAGTTGGTCTTAATTTACAGACATTCAAAGTGGTTCACGAAGCGTGAAAAGAAAATAAGGGTCGTCTCCTTCTTCTTCCAGTTGACAAGTTCACTTCCGTCTTCCATTAGAATCAACACATTAGGAACAGGAAACAAGTGAATACAAAATGACTCTCCTTTGTTTTGGGGTCAACTTTCTATCTATATGATCATAAGGTTATTTACAACGCTTAGTCGGTTACAAGACCAAAGAAGCGGGCAATCAATGAGGGTCGAACTTGTTTTCATGCTACATCTACAACGTCGACTGAAGCGACATGATTAGCATACTTATCTCGCAGACGGTTTGCCAGTGTTATTTATTTCCGAAGCAGCGCTTAGTTTATTACAATGATTCTGAATCTGTGACACATGTCCCACATGGGGCAATTTGAATATATTGTGTGAGGGGCAATTTGGAATTTAGTTATGAAGAGCGAAGAACGTGCCCTGACATAGACTAAAGTTTATCGCATCAATTCCTAATTATAAAATACTATCAATTCCTAATGATACAATATCAAATTAGTAATTTTACGATAGATTCTATTGTGACGGACGATTAATCCATTAACCGTGCGAGGTATAAAAGCAATGTGGTAATTGCACTGTCATTAAATTTCACACAATAAAGTAATTGAAATATTTTAGTGAGTGTCCGTTTTACAAAGGATTTGTTTTAGTACAAATATTTATCCACTTGAGGTGAGTTGTGTTAACAAAAAAAATCGTCAGTATTCAGAAGAGTAATTATTCATATGCAAAAGTATATTAGATGTGGGTCTGATCACATACAATTAAATTACATTTTAGATGCGTCCACGTATCTCTATAAAGCACTTTTCAATCGATCGGTCGGTCCCTAATATGTTTAATATCGAAATCAGCCGCATCATGTCGGATTGATATGAAACTTGTTCCAGACTTCGGTTAAACGTTCTTCATCTTCCTCGTCCTCATTTTCTTCCTCTCCGGCTAATACTACCATAACTAGTAATGATAAATATCAATTCTCTCAACCATATCATATTGGATTGATAAGAAACTTGGTCCAGACCTTCAGGCGAAACATCCGTAACTTCCTTTTCCTCCTCCAGCTTTTACTACCTCGCTCGATAGTAACATCGTTGAATTTAAGGTTTTTGTTATACATAGTGAGATTTGTAATTTAATAGTCTTGTATTGTTAGGGAATTAATAGTATTTCATAATTTGGAATTGATGAGATAAACTTTAATACGATTCAGTTTTAAGCCAAGGCACATTCTCTGTTCTCCACAACTTAATTCCTTATTGCCTCCTTCCTACAACATATTCAAACTGCACCCTTGTGGGCGTGTGTCACTTATTCAGAATCGCTGTCGCGGTGGAGTATAGATCAAAAAAGTTAAGAATCACTGGATTACCAGATGACCACTCTAGTTGGACACAAAGTAAGGATCGAAGCCAATTTTAGGCTTTGTGCCTGATTAAGCTGAACTTGGAAAATGTCTATGGCGACTACCGTAGCGTAATGGTTAGCAGGCTCATTTGAAGACCAGTTCACTGATATTATTTGATTTTATAGCTGAGCTTAGTCTGGCCAAAGTAGCAAAGCATTCAGAGAGGATTGAACTTACTACAGAAGCAAATGGGTTTTTAAGAGATTATTGCCATATGTGTCCTTTTCAAGGCATACAGGTGGGCAAGTAAACCAACCGTCCCTACGTAGAATATTGGCGCTATACAATCTCTCTGAACCAAAACTATGGGCGTCCGTAGAAGTGTATGTGTTATGAGTTTTCGTATGTGTGGATTTCTCCCTGTGTGTGTGTGTGTGTGTGTGTGTGTGTGTGTGTGTGTGTGTGTGAAAAAGAGAGAGAATAAGAAAGACTAAGATGGGAAGAGAAAGTGAGACGGAGAGAGAGAGAGTCCATTGATAATTGTGACTGTGTAAATGTTACAATACGTGTCCGTATACATGTCTGTGTACAGATATTCGTATGCACATACGTACGAGATTGAATCAATAACTCCGTAGCCTGATGCATTCTCATTATTATCAAAATTTTGATCTGAAATTTTTCGCGTGTAATGTTTGACCTAAGTGATATATCAATTACCACTGGACGAAGCACATTGGTATGGTTGGCAAGGGGTGTACATTGAAACATGAATATTTACTGTATATATAATAAATGTTTTTTCCATCATCAGGTTACGTACTCATGTGTCAGTATGTACGGGTATACGTGTACACATATGTGTATGCGAATCGGAAGTACGTGTTTGGGAGTCTTTGTATGCTCAGGAATGTGTATGTGGATGCATACTTATATGTTAGAAGTGTGTGTGCTCGTGTGTGTATGAGTGTATGTGTGTGAAAGAGAACGTATGTACATAATGGTCTTAGAGTATAGAAGCACCTGGGCGTGAGTTTTATGTTAAGGGTGTGTGTGCTTGTGTGTGTGCGTGTGTGTGTGTGTGTGTGTGTGTGAGAGCATATGTACGCATTGGTCTTTGAGTGTGGAAGCATCTGAGTGTGCGTGTGTGTGTGTGTGTGTGCAAGTGTGCGTGCGTATGCGTGTATGAATTCATACGAGTGAGCATGCGTGTATGTACGGATGAATGTGTGTATGTATGTATGTGTGTGTGTGAATGAGTGTGTGTGCGTGAGTATGTGTGTATATTTATGTGCGTGGATAAAGCTGTGTGTTAAGTTAATGGCCAATGAGAGGATCACGTTTTTTGACATGCACAGCAAACGAATTCCACTTGGTGAGTGTCAAGTGATAGAATCGTGCTCAGCGGCCATATTTCCTGGCATCCACTCTCTCTCTCTCTCTCTCTCTCTCTCTCTCTCTCTCTTTCTCTCTCTCTCTCTCTCCAAAGAAAACTTGTAACACATGGTCAGTTTTAAATGAAAGGGGATCCGTATGGTCATCCAATACGGTACCCGAATCAAGATCACATTGTATGGTGGGTCGTTTAATGTCACGGATAACAGCACAGAAATTGGTATTAGCGAACAGAATTCAAACTCCAGCTTTTGCATCCATTTCGCATTAATGTCCTTGGGAAAAGCGTGAATTTATTCCCATGCTGCTAAGGTAAATAGCATGTCAGACAACCAATCTAGGAAACAGACAACTCTGAATTCAAACTAGCATCGTAAGATATTAGCAAAACCCAGAGTAGGGAACATGCTCCCGAAATGTATGATCGACGGGACTGTTGATGCTTCGACGGGCCTAGACAACTGGAAGTGGATTTTGATTATAAAAAAGTCAAATAAAAAAAAGGGGATTAAAAACAGATTGATAAAATAATGAGTCTCCCCAGCCGCCTCCACGAAATCTCGGGTGCAAGAGGTCTTTTGTGAAAAAAAATCAAGAAATTGATCAAGAAATATCCCATACTCGAACTACCCCTTGTGTGATAATGGGCATGGGCGTACACAGGTGGGGACGGGGTATTTGCCCACCACCTCTGGATCCAGCCTTCTTACTGAGGATATTTGAAAGTTGGAACCTTATAGTCAATAAACAATAATGGTGCAGTACAATTATTTTTTGTAACCTCAACTAAATGTTCCCACTTGAAAAGATAGTGTTATCATATACAATGCAGAGATCACTTCATCGTGTCATACCAGAGGTCGAGTTATGTGTTACCGTCAATGGTGAAATTCGCCTTGTGACACATAGATAAGACATAGATAGACAGTGGACCGTACTAGCTCACACTACAAATGGCGGTGGAATGGCTATCGTATGACAGGGATGCCACAAAAATATATTCTGCATGTACACTTTTGCCCTCTCCTTGAAATATATGCTGGAATAGTTGCAACGGACACCCATTCGAGTCATGCATGGCCACAAAACAATCGATTTTAGGCAAATGAAGTGAGACGGGTTGAAAGCATAGCTGTATGCGAGTGTGCGCACACTCATGTTTTGTAATCCACGCACAGAGGAAATTAATGTGCGCACAAAAGAATTCAAAT
Source organism: Thysanoteuthis rhombus (assembly GCA_963457665.1). NCBI lineage: Eukaryota > Metazoa > Mollusca > Cephalopoda > Oegopsida > Thysanoteuthidae > Thysanoteuthis > Thysanoteuthis major. The sequence goes on along the minus strand of OY735227.1, from coordinate 18,357,103 downwards.
TTGGTAGAGTTGTTTTAGTTTTTTTTTTTCAAACATCGATCCCTGACACTAAATTCAGAAGTGCACGCACATAGTTTCGTCTACAACATGAAAACTTTTGCACCCACCGACTGCAAAAAATGAGAAGGTACATCGGAACAGTGACGTAGCAAAGGTTCTTAGCACCCAGGGGCGAAGACAGTGCCTGGGGGCGAAGACAGTGCCTGGGGGCGAAGACAGGGAGGGACATTATTAACACCATGGATTCTAGGCTTGAGGAAATTTTGAGCCATTACGACGGTCCACTCTCGCTCATCTCATGTGACGCCCCTGCATTTGAAAGCGCTTCATTTCAAAAAACGCCTTTCTTTCAGAATGTTTCCCATCTGGAGGAAAGATCTGTGCCAGTAAGACCCTTACTTTTTCACTTAGAATTGGATGGGTACAAAAATCGGCGATTACTTTCGGGATTCCCACATACGCCAGCGGGAAGATACGCGAGAGTCGGGAACTGCGTGGAATGTGACAAGGGTCGGGGGAAAGATTAGAAGTATTTTTTTTTAGGAGCTGAAAAGAAATTAAGACTGGAAGAGAGTGAATAAAAGCAATGGAGTAAACCTATTGCTAGGACCACACACGAAGAGATTTGGGGAAAGCTAATCAGTGCGTTTTGTTTGGATCCTTATGTTGACGTCAATCGTGAAAGATGGAGTAGGGATCTTAGCTCATTCCGTAAACAAGTTGATTGATTAACTCACACTGTTATTTTGCTCTACGGCGGGGTACCGAATCTCGATTCAAACTTACCAGTTAATGAAACACAAAACGAAGAATCACTCTAGGTTGGCAGGCTTTCAATAGAGCAAGTTCAACATTCAGAAACAAAAAGATCTTACCAGTTTTGATAAGAAGGGTCTACGACCAATGTATCCTCGCAATAGTCACTAGTGGATCATAAAAATGGAACCCGGCAAAAAGATTGGTCCTTAAACTAAAAACCCTGCAAAGTGCCCAAGAGACAACGAGGCTTAATATCGCCCGGAGAGCTCACTATACAACACAGAATAATAGAAAAAAAACGGGATCAAAGATATCATAGAATCTGTTAGAAAACCCAAATGGCAATGGGCAAGCCAACGTCCAACGACGGACGCCAAAAAAGCTGATGATGTCTGTAGTAAAGATCTGTGAGACTCACTCACTAACTATTGATCCACGACGAGGTGTCTTCTTGTGTTTCTTCTATCAGTAAAGACCCAGGCATTTCTCTTGTTTATGAAATCTATTCGGGCCTCAACACTCTAGTACCATATTCAATTGAAGAACCCAGTATATTTTATGTTTACTGTTTCTACTCCTTTCAGATTCCTATGGGTCTGGGGTTTCCATGTGTCTCAGAGTCGAAGCCGAACCCAATCCTAACCTTAACCTGCGCAATTTTCTCCAAGACCAATTTCTTTCGTCAGTTTCTATCCCTGTCCCTGCCCACTTATAACACCCCAGCCCGAAACCGAAACCCCTCTTCCTGGTTAATCCCTACCCACCCGACTCAAATCTGTCAATTCACGGCATATACTTCGCTTATCATCACCGTCAAACTTTTCATAAGATACCTAATTCCTTACACTCCCTTTTACTTGTTTTTTTGTTTTAAACTGAGGCTCGCCCCCTCAGATTTTTAAACGCGTGACCCCACGTAAGAAATTAAAAAAAAGGGGTGACTTCAACCGAGTGTGAAAAAAGAGTCAAACCTCAACATAAGGGAATCTGCTTTTCCCGATAGGTTTAAGAATTGGCGGTAATTGCAAAAAGCAAACTTTGGCCCCTGTTAGGGTTGATTGGGGTGAATGGTGACAATTTTTTTGCTGCTACTTGAGGCAATTATTTTTGCTGTTGTTACTGCTACTTGAAGTAATTATGGGAGAGTGAAGGGAAGGAATCCAGACGATCCCCGAGGACAAAACCCTTCGGACAAAACCCCTCGGACAAAATCGCCTAAAACGCACCCCTCCGTTAAAATGCAATTAGGAAAATATTTTGATAATTCATGGGATAAAAATTCTGATTGATCGCATTTGTTTTCTGACTTTTTAGCCAATCATTGCTGTGGCATTACTTTTCAATTCTTTTTATGCTAACAAATGTTAAACTTTAAAAATGTGTGATTAGAATATGAGGCCAGGTAAACAGTTCCCTCTAAGCAAGAATAAAGGGAGGTAAATCATATACAAATATGTACTATCATCAATTACTTATTTGTTCTAATTTAACTAAGGGGATTTTGTCATGTTTTGCAGTTCAACTGAAGGAGGTTTGATCTATGGTGTTTCACATGGGGGATTTTATCGGGGTGGGGGGCGAAGTTGCCCTACATTCATCCACTCTTCACTCCACTGTAGCACACCAATGTCGAAACATGTTTGTTAAGTAACCAAACGATGGAAGGGCATAAAGGGAGACACGGATTCATGCCGTTCGTAAAAGTGTTCGTGTGTAATGGAAAAGGTGAAAAAATTTGAAGCATCTTGTCAGTTGACAGACAACCCTCAATGGAGAATGGCGGTCGGTGACGAAATCCCGGTTTCTGCAGTATGTGTCAAGACCAGGACTTTATTTCTTCCAAGCTTTTGTGACCACTCCCTCGGTAAGATGCAAGACCATCGAAGGGATACCTCCACTCTAATCACACAGCTTAGATTGTACTCAATCAGCTACTGTGTGCACGGGGAAATTTGTCACAATGAAGACTTTTACACACTTATCGCACATACTGCGTATTGAATCTAGGACCCACTGCGTGTGAGGCAGACGTGCCAACCTATGCACTATCCGAACGAACGTGATGGAAAAGATGTTGATCAAAAAGCATTGAAAATAATCATGATTAATAATTATTTTCCTTCAAGGCAATCCAAGGGAATATTTTCACTTGCATAGTCTAAGATCAAAGCTATGATAGGGGATCATTAAATCTGTGATCGTGTAGCCCTAGAAACTTTCCTTTGAAGAGGGGATTGTTGCTAGTCTCAAAAGATTACTTTACGTAATCCTGTTATGAAAAGAGAAAATGAGAGAACAATTGTTCAATCATGTAATAGTACTACAGTTTCTGGGTTGAATGTCGAAAGTAGAAGAATGGCATTAATTCCTACGCATATCTCTCTATCTATCTATCTATTTATCTATCTGTTTATCTATCTATCTCGGCCATTAAATGTGTGTCTTTATTCTCACGTAGCCGGTCCACTTGACAAATTGATTTATCGTTTGCTCTTAGCATTTTATTGTCCACATTTTGAAAACCCAGGAGGAAGACAATTCCCTCGTTTCCCCTTTTGATATATTTTATTGCCTTTTTCTCTTTCCTTTTGACAGGATGTTGTTTGTATTCGAAAAACAAATACACAATGTGAACAACAATAATTTTCCTCGGCCCTGATCGTCAAACGTCTTTCTCACCACTCAACGCACACAACCTGTCGTCTTATTTAAAAGGAACCATCACAACTTGATGAAGTGGTAAAGGATTAAGTCTTGCTTGTCATTTTGATAATAAATTTTCAAGAATTTCTTGTTTTGTTCCCTCAATTAATTTATTTAAAAATTTGATAAACCTTGCTCACTTCATTTGTTGAATTTCGTACAACGCTATATAAGTAAGGGGTCTATCCGAAAAGAACCCGGCTTTTATCATCAAAAAAACAAAAAAAAACAAAGAAAACACCTAGAGTATTAACCCCTTATTCCCTTCAAAGTCCCCCCCACCCCTTTTGAACCTCACAAACTTGACTCAGCGTCCTTTCTAATTTTCAAAGCCCTCTTTTGGGTTTGCTGCCAGTTGGCCCATCACGTTATCCTTAGTTTGGTCCACGGTCCGAAATCTCCCTTTCAACGGGGGAATCACAGAAGTGGTTGCCAAATTTGTACAGCAAGGGGACTGATTGATGCGATGCCTTGCGAATAACCCCTGATATGGAGAACGGTCAGGCTCAGTCTTTGTGAATGAAATGGTTACACAGACTCATTCAATTGCTCCTTGCTACCGACTGAGTAATCCCACGATATATAAAATAGTTACATGGACATGTACCCTTAAATATTTTATGCCTTTTGCATTCGTCAGCAACTGACCGTATGTTGTTTCTTGTGGATTTTGAAAATAACCAACCCATTTATGTTTGAATAACGTATGTTTCAATTATCCAATAATGTTCGAGGGTCTTCTTTATAATGTCTGTACAACAATTGGTTTGCGTGTACTGTCCAACTAGCTGGAACCTTTGGGTATCACCTCGGCGATATATATATATATATATATATATATATATATATATATATATATATATATATATATATATATATAAAGTACATACATGCTGCTGAGAATGTGAACTTTCCCCGAAACATGTTTAATATATTGATTAATCAATTAACAAATAAAGTTTCCATATATTTTCACTCCTGGGTTTCTCATTCTTAAGAGAATATATATATATATATATATATATATATATATATATATATATATATATATATATATATATATATATATATATATATATATATATACCCTTAGGAATGAGAAACACATACATACGTGTGAGCTCGCGTGCACGTCCTTCATTGAATATCATATGGTACCCGATTATTTCCCTGCTTATTTTAATCCTTATTCATCGTTTTTTTCCTTTGTTAAACGACGTGCTGTCCTCATCACCGGCCTCTGTTCGAACATTATCTATACCTACCCGTTTCCCACGCCCAACCCACCCTTTTTTTCCAAATAATAGTGTAGGCTGAATATTTTGTTGGCTCGTGTTTTCCGGCCCTCCAACCCCTACTACACACTCCCCCTCACCCTTTTTCTCCTTCACTTAACGCAAAACTAAATTGTCCGTCTCCGTTCTGTCTAGAAACCTAAGCAGTTTTGAAATGAAAGAAAAGAAAAAAATAAACTTAAAATAATTAACAAAAAAACGGGGAAAAACCTTGACAGGGGCGGCAACAGATGATAAATGATGGCTATCATGTGACCCTTTGACCTCTGACCACCGAAATATTTACCCGTCATGAATGTCACTTTACATTTTTCTTTCGTTTCTCTCTTTTTCCCCCCCACTGCTTATAGTCCGTCTTTTTCTTATCCCTACCCTATCCGGGTTCTCCTCGTCTCTTTCTCTCAACCCCATTATTTCTCCTTACCTTTCTTCCTTCTTTCCTCTTTCACTCCCTGCCTTTCTTTCGGCAACCAGCCATTATTTTCACCTCATTCTGTCTTGTCTCTCTTTTTTTGTTCCTTCGTCCTTCTGTTCCCCTTCCCTTTTCTCTATCCTTCTTTCCCCCCACTTTGCATTCCCCCTTCCTTTCTCTTCCTTCGTCCCACCCCTTCATTTTGTCCTTCGTTCTCAATACTCTTTCTCTTTTTTTTGGTTCAACAATCTCTTTCGAACAGATGGATTTGACCATCAGTAGATTTGAATTGAAACAAAAACAAATTTCTTTTTTCCATGAATAAAGAGGCTGAAGAATAATCCGTCTCTGAAAGTGATAGTAACTGTCTAAATTTCAGACATTATTGATCTCGTCCAGCGTCCAAAATTTCTCACGATTATTGTGAGGACACTCTGTCAGCTTCAGTAAGCACAAAATATCAAGCAGGTATCAAATCTAATTTAGACAAGACTGATTGCTGCAAGGTCAAACTCCACTCTTACATCTATTCCGACTGAAGATGAAAACAGCAACTTTTGAATTGAATGTATATTAAATAAATAAGAAAAATATAGAATTAAATATTTTTTGTATAAACGTATTTAATTATGAGAATGAAATAAGCCCATGTGTATTTAAGACTTACCAATTTAATCAAGACGGCGTACTGGCAATCAGTTGGTTGAGAGTTCAAATCACGGTAGGGGAGTATGAATTTACAGATCGGTTTAAATTCTTCATCTTGTTATGGTTGAAAAAACCAACTTCAGTTTTTGAATTTGAAAAAAGAATCATGTTTTCGACAGTATCAACATTTTAACTGTTATTAGTATTTTTATTTATTCGAAAAAAACAAAAACATACCAGCTTTCAAAACATAAAAAACAGAATGCTTCTGACTGTATGTTGAAATAAATACACTTAATTAGATTAGCTATATTGTATTTCTATTCGATTTGATATATGCTCAGTAAGTATTTTTTTCATCTTACTGAGTGTCCCCAAAACAATCGAACCGTGATAATTGGAAAAGCGTTCGGCTACTGTCAGTCAACGATTACAACATTTTTAAAACAATGTTGACCTTCTGGCTATTTTATGACCAAATATTACTAATTTGGCTTTTTTTAAAGCATTTAACCATGAACATTTTGGTTTGGTCTTATTCAATTTTTTGGCATTTTTTCGTCAAGAAGTAATGTTTTATACTTTCAATCCATAAGATATCTGTTTCCCCGAGAAACTTGTAAGTTTGAAAAAATTGATTTTTTAATATGTGAGCGGGAAGTTTCATTCTCGATTTGATTATAATGATAAACATGACCCTTATTTTCTGCCATTCGTACGGAACAGAGAAGTTGACTTTGTTGCAGTAATACATTTTTGATGTGTATCGTACTATTGCAATGTAATGTTTCATAAACAACATTGGCATTTTTTACGTGTTCTTGGTCAGAAATGTATCCAACCATTTGACAACCCTGTTTTTCAGGGATACGATAAGAATGAGGTGGCGTGTGAAAAGCACTGCCCCGACGAAAGCTTCAATAATTACTAAGTAACGCAATGGTTCAATATTTGAAATAAAAAGTCTATTGGTGACGTCATTAACAGATCAAACTGGGTGCAATATACTTATCAGCCTTACTTCAGGGCAAGAAAAAACTCAAAGCCTTTTCAATTATTTAAAAGCCACTTGTGCAGCAAGCGGAGGTAACTGCGATGAACAATTCGTTGTGAGTAGTATATACTATATGCTAAGATAAACATTTGACTAAATACACACACACACACACACACACACACACACATATATATATATATATATATATATATATATATATATATATATATACATATATATATATATATATATATATATATATTCCAACTTGGGAATACAGCACTCTGGTAGATGGGGAATATATGCACGAGTAAATATATCGCTTAAATTCAACCTAATTGACCGTCCAGTTTTGCGTAGGGCAGAGGTAAGATGCCAGTCTCTGGGTTTGAAGCGAAGGTTTCGATCCTATATCGTGGTATTGTATAGTCTATTGTCACACTGAAGAGTTGTAATACGACTAAATAGCTGTCTGTGGATGACACAATTATTTAATTATTGTTATAGTATATATATATATATATGTATATATATATATATATTGTATGTATATATCTACATTCTATGTATATATATATATAGTATATATACCCTCTACACAAAACCCACAGACACCCACAATTACCTCCACTCCAAATCAGCCCATCCCCAACACTTAAAAAGAAGTCTACCATTTTCACAAGCTCTTAGAATTAGAAGAATCTGCTCCACCAATAGTGAACTTAACAGACACAAACATAACCTAATACAATATTTCACCCAACGAGGTTATCCACTAGATGACACAAAAAAACAAATAAAAAAAGCAACTGGAATACCCAGAGATGAAACCCTTTTACTGTCCCACAATAACAAACCCAACCGCATACCCCTTATAACAACCTTCAACAACACACTCCCACCCTTAGCACACATCATCAATAATAGATGGAACATTCTCACGATCAAAACAGATCTAAAAGAAACATTCACAGACCCATGTGTTATCTCCTACCGCAGACCCCAAAACATCAGAGACATGATCAGTAGCACAACTATCGTTAACAATAAAGTCGTACACAAAAATACACCTAGAACAATTAAATTCTGCACACCTTGCAACATAAGAAACAGTCTATGTTGCAACCACCTCAAGTACACCAACACATTCACAAGCACCACCACAAAAGAGAGTTACCACAAATACCACAATAGCAACTGCCGCAGTAAGAACATTATATACCTTCTAGAGTGCAATAGATGTAAGTTACAGTACATTGGCAAGTCCGAGTGGCAATTTAATATTAGACTCAACAATTATAGACATAGGATTAAGTCAAAAAATGATCGTAGCCCACTTCCTGTAGAACTACACTTTTGCACACCTGACCACAATTTTGCCACTGATGCTAGCTTCACCATCATAGAAAAAATAGAAAAAACTACTCCAATTGACATAACTAAAGTTCTAGAAAAACACGAAGACATGTGGATCAACGAACTTAAAACCCTATATCCTAATGGATTAAATACTAAACTGAACAACCCGCACCACACAGAACACTAATACACACAACTCCTACCATTAATATCCTCACACCCACATCTTAGACACACTCAATAATGGAAGCTTCAAAGTCACCTAGACCCATAGGAAAAACTTCACCTTAGCCTGTTATAACCCCTGTCCAAATCATAGCCAAAACACTTTCAGTAACATTTTCAGTAACTTTTAAGGTTGATACCTATGTAGCTCCTTGACCCCACCACCCCTCCTTCTACACTATCCCAAATATACCAAAAAATCCACCTCCACAACACTACCCTCTACCTTGACACACTCTGCCCTCCCCAAGTCCAACTGCTGCTGCTTTACCAAAATCCCAATACCTGCTGGTCATTCTTACATTCAGCATGAGGCCTCTAGTAGCCCTGACAACAAAACTTACCCACAATGCATAGCCGCTGGCAGTGGACTCTGGTTCCACATGGTACATTTTAATTCACACTCACACAACACGCACCACTGATGATGGGAGAAATCCCGAAACATATATGGACTATTGACATATAAGGATTAATAAACCTTACCACCAAAAACTTCACTCCCTAGTCTGTCTCACTCTCTAAAGTACACATTATAGTATATATATATATATATATATATATATATATATATATATATACGTATATATGCATAGTATATATATATATATATATATATATACATTGTATACATATGTGTGCATGTATACATAGTATATATATATATATATATATATATATATATATATATATATATATATATATGTATATATATATATATATATATATATATATATATAAGATAGACATCTGACTAACTAACGTTAAATTAAAACTGTATGTACCTGTTCCAACTTGAAGGCAGACTTAGGAACGGATCATGTTCGTAATCCAGGGACTACTTGTAGTGGATCCGGAACAGCGAGCAGCTGACCCAAGTAGCCTGTGTACTGGGTGTAAAATGATTCAGATAATTCAGCTGCTTATGATTGATTGAAGCCCTTTCACTTCCCCCAAGTTTAGAGCTGAAATTGGAAAAAGGGTTAATATTACTGACGAGTCAACCCCTTGACAAAATAGTCTTCACTTAGTTTTCCCAGCGGGGAGGCAAAATTGCCTTTATCTCTCTTGAAATCCCCAAGCTCTGACCTCAGAAGGTAGTCACGTAGCTGAAAAGAGGAGGGTATTACCGCGTGACCTCTCACTGCTGGGTATCCAGATTGAACCAGAGTCGATTAATAGATCTTGTGTTTGCCTCGAAATATACCGACCCACATGATAATTCAGACCTCTAGATCCATTCCAGTGTCCTGCCCCAGAGTAGCTCTCTAATTTCAGAACAGGTTCAGAGTAGTGTTGCCTACTATCCTGTATCATATGAGACCATCCTCTATTTCAATGCATAGTCATAACTGGTGAATGTCCAATATTTCGAAAACCTGTCCCATATTGACTAGTAAATGCACGCACTATACTATATTTTTCTTGTCACGGAGAACTTCAATCAACAGATCTTTTTGCTTAAAAATGTCATTTTTTTCTGTTATTTTCACACTACTTCTAATTATTTAAGTGTGATCACAAATTTCTTTCAAAAACTAAAAAAATTATAAGAAGGGCGAAATTTAAAGCATTTTAAAGCCATTATGCGGATCCCCAAAACATTGGGGCGCGTCACAACCTTCCTCTTTCGTCTTATAAATCCATTTACAAAAGTTGATAACCCTAGTTCAGATTGCCAGGTTGGGGTACATGTAGCGAATTGGGCTACTTTTGAAACTTTAAATTTTACTACTTGTGATTTATTCGGCCACTTTTGAAATAGGCTGGGATAACTTCGGCTAATATGGAAAAGAAAGTCAATAATTGATAATTTATACGTTTATTTCGTAATATTAATATCTTTTGAAGAAACGTCGAGATGGTTATATTTAATTCATCATATGATCCCTTTTTGAAATTCCCAACGCTCCAATATTAGTCAATGATTGATATTTAGTTTCAACTTACTCTTGTAAGGTGCCTATTTGCCGTCCCGTCGCTTACCAATTTTGGAAAAAAATTCGACCCTCTGCTCTTATTAGAGTCCATTTCTACTCTATCCTTCCAAATGGTTGGGGGTGGGGACAACTACAGATTTATCGAAATTTTCCAATCAAAAGTCAACTATTGAACAATGCAAGGGAGTTAAGCAAGGTTGATTCTATCTGCTAATTTCAGAGACTTTGGAATTATGTACCACCGAAAGACTTTTCAATTGAATCTTTCTCCAAAAACAAAAATAATTTTCTTGTTCCTATCAATATTGTACGTTTTCATTGCCTACCCCATCCTTGAGAGAAATCCCATCACAAACGACTTAGTTTTGTTCAGATCCTACTAAATTTGGTCAGTGGTCATTGTTTCATACTCCCGCCTTCCCCAACTTATTCCAACCTATCCCCGTTTGTTAAATCGTGACAGATTTTCCCACCCCCTGTTTTTTCACCCCATTTGCAATTAAGCACCTGACACTAATAATCTTCATTTGAGAAGACGTAAAGAAATGCGCAGTCATAATAATATTTAACGCAGCAAATAGATGTAATCGTATTATCATACTGTCTTTCTATAACATACATGAAGTGATGATATTCATAATACCATGAAAACCGTATATGAAAATGTATCCATCGGTAAAAAAAAAAATATTGGGCAACCTTTATGACAAATGCGCTTCTGTCAGTCTTTCAGCTATCCAGTTCCAGCCAACTGAATAGGTTCAGATATAAAGCGATTCTAGCGATCCAAGAAAGGTCATTGTGTATTGCGAACATCATTTCTATGTAATAAATATTTTAGCCAAAATTTGTCTTCATTCAAACGAAGAATTTTGATTAAAATCGTATCATTTGAATGGAGATAAATCTTAGCTAAAAAAAAAAAACTCACAGATGTTTATTAGCGTTTTTAAAACTGTTGTCCCTGGACGCTTGGGATCTGTCAAATTATGATCCAGGGTCTGCAGTTCAAAATTTGAATTAATACAGTGAATTCAAAATTCAAATTAACAGTGTTGGACCAGCGCCAGGCCGGATGAAACATCAATCACAAACCACCCATCGCGTTGCAATTCTGAAATTTATTGTATACAGACCTGTACCATACATTTAAGATTTGAATAACTGCAATCCAGTTAAATTAAGGATGATTTTGTAAGACAGAAGTTACTTATTGGTTATGTACATCGATAACCGTCAAAAAACTAATTGCTCAAAATGGGGGACCCGTCAGTATATTTCCTTTATATGAGGGCTCCTTGAGTTTCAGAACCATTGTAAATGTCTCCTTTGAGATCCACAGCATGGTATCATATCGGGATCTATCTGTAATTAAATATGATGGCCCATAAAAAATCTGGATATTTTCAATTGGGTTCGGATCCAGTGACGGGTCAAACCAGAACATGATTTTACTGCCGTTTTTTGACAGCCAGGTTTTGGTGGATCAAGCTGAATATAGAGGAGCCTTTGAATTTTATCCGAGTCGGCGCGTGGGACCCGCAGACCCTGCAACCTCGGGGGTACGGGGACTCTTGGGGCGAAATATATCTCAGGAACCCTCGAAAATCTTAGAAAAAGTTTGCTGTACAGGATGGGTGCAGCCGGGCCTATATCGAAGTCATTGGTTTTATACAATTAAAACTGATAGGTAGGAACTTCTCCAAGAAAGATAGTTTGGGGAATGTCGTCGATTAACTGCTGGGTTCTCTACCCGTGGATTTTTCGCATAAACCCAATGATACAAGCGTGGACGGAATTAGAGAATTGAACGTCGTTGTAGACAGTCGTATCAAATATCCATCTACTGTGACTCAAGTTTTTTTTTCTCTCATTGTTTTTATAACATTATTGGTACATTAGTTGACAAGTTAAAGACTAGAGAATTAATGAAATGTCCAAATTTTGACACATGGTTGTATGTATTTATGTACATCTATCAGTCGACTCATTATTATGTCTGGAGTTTTTTTTTTGGTTACTGTTTTTTTTTCTCTTCGTTCCCACCAGCGGACAGACGGACTGTCGTGACAAGTCGTTCTCCAAATGACTAATGACCGTTTATGCGAATGAGAATTGATCAGAGTGGAGACGAACAAAAACCACAAGGTTTGGTGGATGGATATGTTGGCAGGCGATATGGAACGCTGTCGAGACGAAGAAAGAAGGAAGCACCCTAGGATGGATAGGAAACCCGAACAAAAATATCTAACCCCCAAATCGAAAGAAAGAGAGGGTGACTTGGCAGACTGAATGAGAGAGGCAGAATCTGACAGGGAGAAAGAGAGACGGAGAAGAGGAAGAGATGGAGAGGAGATGGAGGGAGAGAAAAAGTATGGAAGTCGACAGATGGCATCTTTATCAGTTGTTGAGCGATTGGGCTACGGGTAATCACCGTCTACTATCTGGACGACCTGTTTTACCGACCCTGAACTTTTCACAACAGATTCAGCTGCCTTAAAAATCATCCACTCTCCTCTTCGTCTCTACTGACCGGCAATCCCCTGCCCCAAGGGGACAGTGAATTGTCCCGTAGTTAAAAATTGGTTTGTCTTGGGTATTGTTTAGTGCTCGGTCTAGATTTGTCAAGAGGAAGTAAAGAGCGAGTTTTCTGATAAGATCAACGTTACAGTCGCTCTGCTTATCATAGTGGGGAAAACACACCACTCTCGAAAGATTAAGAGACGTTCTAACATCACCGAGGCAACATAAATATCGCCCAAGTTCTCCCATATTTTTTTCGAACCTTCATTTGCATTCGTTTTGTAATTAACACACCATTTTGGGAGCTATGTACTTCGATCTTCCAATTTTGTCTGAAGTCCCGAAATGAAGTAGTATTTTCTTTATCCTGTGTATATTTTTATCGCTCCAGTTTTTCCATGTTCTCACTTTTATTTTCCTTTTTATTAGATGAGGTGTTATGAATCATCATTTTATTAATTTTATGACTGTTTTTTACCTTCATCATAATTTATCAGATGCTTTTTATTGCAACCTCTCACCAGAATGATTACCTTTTAGCGATGAGCAAACAGGTTTTATCTTCATCTTTGATGGGTTCAGCAGAAAGTTTCGCTGGATATATGGTCGAGTCGCCCTGTTTTGTCTGAAGCCCTAAAACGAAGTATGTCCATTGTTTTGGGACTTCGTCAGTTACAATAAAACGCTAGGCAGAATTCAAATCTCTTTTTTTTTTTAAATCCAGCCATCTTTCTCTCGACATTATCGTCACCGTTTTTACTGCTGTTTTCATTTCTATTCATACGATTTCGAAAGAAAACGTGCCAGCTTTCAAAACAGAATGAAAAACGGTATGCTTCTGATTATAGGGGGAAATATTCACACCTATATGGAATAGCAGATGGAGTGTTGAACAGCCGTAGACATCAAAGGTGGCGAAGGTTCCTACCCTTTTTTGTATGAGGGTGTCTTTGTATGTTCTGTTTTGTCTACAGACTTGAAAATTGGCATCAGTACTCCACTAGACCCCTTGTAAACATGTTTTGGGAGGATTTTTTTTTCTACCATAATTGGGCCTCATTTTGATTGGTATAGTTTACTAATACCATCTAAATTCTCTGGAATCAGTTTTTATTATAACTCTATTGTAGATGTTTCCCATTGGAAAATGCCAGTGATGTCTCAAATAGAATTTATTCTGATCAAATTCATTATTTGATCGATTTTTTTCCATGACTTCAAAATTTGACGCAACGGTTGTTCAATTATTGACCTCGATGGCGAGTTCATTTTTATTTTACTTTTGGATTTTTCGATTGCCTCGCTCTATCTCTTCTGACAATGGAACAACCTTCCTGGGCGCCTGCCTGGGCGAAGCGTATGGATCCCGGAATACCCAATCGTTAGAATCCCTCTCTCGGCCTTGCTGATGTAATCCAGAGGAAAGTAGAGAGTAATGCATCTGGCATCAGCTTGGCTGCATAACCTGCCGACAAAACATCAAATAGCTTTTAGGGGATTGCATCCACTGGTTTGGAATCAGTGATACCCTTCTCCTATACAGGTTGCTTCCCCCAAGCCCGAGAGCCCAATATGCTTTGCTACTTTACACATAGCTAGGGAGAGAAGGTAGATTCATGCCTTTCCCAAAGCATACCAGTATCGCTGTTTCCATTGTCTGAGTTGTAACCAACAATACCACACGTACCTCCGGGATAACACTTTGTTTAAATAGATTTGACATCAGCTTGGTATTTTGTCACACTATCTACCTTATAACAGTTACCGGTATAATTGGGGTTGGGTGAATTACGAGAAAGCTCTATTGTTATCAGCTTCCTTATTTTTATCACAACGTTTAGGTTGCTATATGCTACGGCCTTCCTGCTTGTATCAAGTTCAGAAATTGATCATTTTTATTATACAATATATTTTAGACGATTAACATGATTGTTATTATTTTTACTAGAACGTTTTGGCCGATATATGCTTCGGTCTTGCAGTATTTTTTGAAGTCCCGACGTTGAGTATTTTCATTATCACATATGGCATATTGGTGCAAAAATAATAGCGTTTTCGACCAACTTTAAAGCAGCATAGTTTAGCTCAGAGTGAAACTTATGAATCAAAATATGAACCTTCAGAATTTTTATATTTTTGCCAACCAGAAACAAATGAATTTATTCCATAAGCATAGAATTCTGGGGTCCTGGGCGAAGTAGAGTTACATAGTCTTTAATTTCTGCAGAGTCATTTGCACGGCTTATGTTCAGGTGTTGTCACTGAGTATTTGTCCCTCTTTGATTGACCCCAATATTGGACGTAAACGTTCAGCCCGTGGTGCATTTTATTGATTTCCTGGCAATACTTTTTTGCTGTGATGGTCTCGCAAGAATCCAAGCAGTTGACCTGTATCCTTTTTCCCAACACAATGTCACAATGCGATCCAGAAATGAATTGTTTTCGTTGTGCAAAAAAAGCTCAGGGCAAACTTTGTCACGTCCAATTTTTTTGTTTGTTATGTTTTTCATCTTCGTTCAGCTTGCGTGGTATCTGTTTGTTGAGCTTCTTTTTTTTTTGCTCTCACGATTCGGTGCAAATAACGAGCAACTGTTGGGTGATCAGCTTTTAGTAAAACAGCGACCCCTCGAGTTGTTTTGCACAAACCCCCTTCGATAGAGGCCCTCAATGGGTCAATTACAGAAGTACGCCCACGACCTTCCTGATCTTCAAGAATCTCATTTCCGTTTTAAAATTTTTGGAACCTATGTTGAGCTCTGCCTTCGTGCCCTCTGCCCCCACCTCCGGCCCATTACTTGATTCATCTTGCGAGCAGTCTTCCCTATTGAACTCATATAACTAAGTTGTTCAAATTTGCTTCCTTTTTTTTAGTATAGTATTATACCTGTATGAATTATTATATATTCATTTTCCTCACCGTGAAGCATAAATGAATAAGATAACACAACACTTTGAAGGGCGTTGGTTCAGCTTGCTTAGAAGCACCAAGGACCCTAGGGTTGTCATGCTTGTTGGGGGTATTACCTTAGTAAGTGTCAGGGTGAGACTGTACTGAGTGGACTCGTGTCAAGTATGAGTTTTTACTGCTATTGCCTAGGCTGCGATAAGATGGCTATGGGAGAGTGGTTTGGCCTGTTACTCATTCATCCACTCTCTTATATCTATCAGATCGAATATAGATATACAGACAGATATAAAGAAACTGAAAATGGTCGACAGGTAAGGAAAGAACCGATGAATAGATAAAGAATACACACACATACATAGATATAAACAGATTGATTATTCTTGAAAAGAAAGCACTAAAATGGCTGCCACAAAAATCAAAAAAGAAGTTGCCTCCTTTGATGGCTAAAGATGGCTAAATTTTTTCCATTTTTTTTTCTTCGATTTCCAACTAATTTTATAGCTAAGAATATCAAGTATGCTCCTAAAATCATACGATGGCCCCTGAAATCTTTTGATGTGTGAATTTTATCAACAGATACATTATTATTAAAAATCAAACACAGAAACACCTATGAGAAAAGAATGTCTATGAAAAAAAACAACAAAAAAACAAATAGATATTCATTTATCAAAAATGAAAAGAAGCAAGAGAATGGGGAGCAAATGATGTTTTGATGGGTAGTCCCCCCCCTCCTTGATAGATTCGTGATGATCTGAATCCCTGATGGGCACTTTTCCGAGACTCGTTGTATCTACAGATAATATGACCAGCCTTAACGTTAGGCTGGCCATGACATATGCTCATAAAATAACTAGTTACTAAGATTACAGAACAAATCATTAATAAAAATTGAACATTTACTTGTGCAAAACTTACTAGATTAAATCAAGTATAGTATATTGTTATCAGCCAAACTGGAAAAAAACAGCCACATCTAGCCGAATAATGGCTAACCCTGATAAAATCCCTATTCTCTCTGTAACGCTTGCACTAGATACTGACCCCCGACTTTTCGTACAGATAATATGTTACAATAAATGCATGTTAAATTCCTGAATAGATGTTTCACTTAAAATAATTCATACCTCATTATACCTTCATTATTTTAGACTCTTTAGAACCAAAGAAAGTCTGTTCATGTGCTTTAAATCTTCGAAATTGTTTGTTCGTTTTAAAAGTACATGTGTCATCCTTTAAAAAATAGAAGCTAAGCTCTGCTGGGTAATTATAGTATTTGATAAAGCACGAAGATAAATACTGAGACACAACCAACACGGAATTGACTAACAAAAGGAGTCACAATTATTTTTTGTCTAGTCTTTTCTTGATCTTATTGTTGCTGTCAGGGTCGGTCTTAGGGTTCCTGGCGCCCCGGGCAAGCTGAACTTTGGTGCCCTCTAAAGTAAAGCATTGTCTTGTTCATCATTAACCATAACTGCCAGCATAGGTTTCTCTCTTTTCAGCTAGTCCGGCTGACTATTCACATATCCAGCGTACAGGCCATACCAGTGAAGATGGATGATGATGATGAATAATGATATCCAAGATATAATTTTTGGTGTGCAAACAAACCATGGGGAGTGATGGGCCATGCCCTGTCACGCTGGCCCGTGACGAAATCAAGCGAAGAATCACACTAGGATGGTAAGCCTTTGGCAGAGCAAGCTCAACCTTCAAAAATAAGAGGATCCCATTAATCTTAAAAAGAAGGGTGTATAACCAACGCATCCTCCCAATAGTCACTTATGGAGTTGAAACGTGGAACCTAACCAAGCGACAGATCCGCAAATTGGGAACCATGCAACGTGCTTATGAAAGAATTATGCTGGGTCTCACATGGAGAGACCAGAAGATAGCACAGTACATCCAAGAAAAGACAAGAGTCAGGGACATCATAGAACCCATTAGAAATCTCAAATAGCGGTGGGCTGGCCATGTTGCCCAAACCGATGAACATCACGATTCACGACATGGATCCCCCGAGATTACATGCAGAACCGAGGCCAACAGAATATTTGGTGGAGAAACGAGCTAGAAAAGTTTAGGAAGTACTGGCTCCGCGACGCCCATGATAGAGAAGTGTGACAAATCCTGAGAAGGTCTATGTCCAACGACGGACGTTAAAAGACTGATGATGATTGTTGCTGTCAGGGTCGGTCTTAGGGTTTCTGGTGCCCCGGGCAAGCTGAACTTTTGTACCCTTTAAAGTAAAGCATTGTCTTGTTCATCGTTAACCAAAACTGTCAACATAAGTTTCTCTCTTTTCAGCTAGTCTGGCTGACTATTCATATATCCAGCGTACAGGCCGTACCAGTTGAGAGGAGGCTGAAGCATTTAATCTTTATTATTTTCAAGATGTTTATTGTTTGTTTGTTTTTGACCCCCCCCCCTTCAAATAGTTTTTTAGTGGGGGTTCAACTTGCAATGTAAGTTTATCCTAGATTGATCCCTTAGTTAATGTCCTGCTTGTTTTTGAAAATTCAGTCATTTTTTTTAGTGATCACTGCCTAACGAAAGGTGAGAGAAGTAACTTATTCATTAACCACCCCTTTTCCCAGTCTTTTAATTGATCAACCCCGACACAATGTGCTGCCGAAAGACGTTGGTTGTGATGGTTTCCCCTGAATGACTGACCAAACCTGTTCATCTATGTTTTACAGTGTGAAAAAAAAAACAACAAACAAACAAACAAACAAACAAACAAACAAAGAACAAACAAGCATGTGTTATAAGAATAATAAGTTCATTACAAAGATCAGGAAAAAGAAAACAGTTTCGAATTTCCTCTGGCAGTTGTAGTCAAACTCAAGTTCAAGTCTGTTTCTATTGCAAAAAAAAAAAAAAAAAAAGAAAAAGAACAAAACTCATCAAATGTAGGAGAGTGAAGTCTTTACTGTTTTTATATCACGCCACGTTAATATATCCTTTGGGATTCGCAATCCGAAATGTGATGGGAAAGCGACTCTTACCAACTGAGCTGAACCAACAATTCTTATTGCCTACGACTTTACTTATTATACGTACAAAACAAAAATTGTAGTGATCATCTCCTAATCTCTAATTGGAATAGAAATTCACTAAAAAAAAAAACGTGTTTCTTTGGACCAACTTGAAAAAATTGCTCCAATTCGCAAACGTAAATTTATCAATTTGTCTCGAAGTAAATTTCTGATTAAATTTGATGACTATTTCTTCAAGATAAACTTAATTTACGTGTAACTAATTAGAGTCATACCTTTAAGTTGATCCAAGTAACATTTTTTTCAGTCTAGGAGTGGAGTTTGACTCTGCTGTAACCAGGCTTGTTTCTTTAGTTTCACTGCAATAGAGATAATTTAACTGTCAGATGTTCTTGAAAAATCTGACTTCACGTCAGCGAATTTTCTCATCATGACTGTTTTTTTTTAATTCTGTTTTATTCATTCTTTCCACTATTTTTAATTTATAGGTTAGAGGTCCTACTGCTTCAGGCACATTACAAGCGCCCCCTGGCACTTTGCACCTAGGCGACTGCCTGTGTTGCCACATAATTCTCTTGGTCGAATATCCCTACCACTGTTAGGGCAAGAAGCAAAGAGTAGGATTAAAGTACCTCCGGCGAGACTGGTAATGACATCACATATCCCAAGAGCTTCTCTTACACGGGTGATGCATTAACAGATTTGGTCACAAAAACCGCTAGCTAGTCGGAGCGCAAGCGTCTTGTGATATTGCCATTTATCTTCAAGCCATATTGTCTTATTTCACTACCTAATAACTGGATGGTCAGATGTCTTTTGCCGCACAGGACCGAATTTGTATGGTCTTGGGATCAAATTAAGTGGCTTCAGTACCAAAATAATCAAATAACTTAAAATCCACCATCAGACCAAATTCGTATTGCCGTGGGATTGAATTAAATAGCTTCAGTACCAAAATAATCAAATAACCTACAACCCATTACCAGACTAAATTTCTATGGTCTTGGGACCAAATTTAGTAGCTTCAGTACTAAAATGATTAAATAACATCATCAGTCTAAGCCTAGTTGAAAAATGGATGAAAATATATATTTCTATTCATTGTTCATGTATATGAATGTAGTATCATATCATTCGTGCGTAAAGGGTTATTATCTTTTGAAGACTTTTCGTCAGAACCAGATTGTAACCTAATAGCTTAGTTCAGTACTCAATTTGGGTTATGAAAAATACCAAAAGGCAACCCAAACGAGTAATCGTCTTAAGTTGCTTGAATTACGTGATGAATTGTTCACTTGGTCTTTTCTTTCTCTCATTGTTGCTTTCTATTACAACAGTCTACGACGAATATCTTCTAACCTTTAAGTAAGCAGTGTAAAGATTAAAGAAATGGATTCCGACGAGATATAATTACGCATCCAATATTCCAGGAGTTTGTGTTTCATAGACGACGCCTGAACCAATTAGGACACGATACTTACTTTAACGGTTCGAGAGTATCCGACCTACAAATTTGTGATTAAAAAAAAAAAAGGAACAATAAAAAAAAAAGACTGGCCAAAAATTGATGGTGCACATGCTTCATCTCAGAATTCAGATAACTATCCAACTTCCGGTTGGCTTGACCTATATCTCTGATAAGTTTCCCTCACTGAAGTCGATTAATTATTTCGAAGTTACACCCTGACACAGTTCTCGTCCTACTCCTTTATGTTCTCGGTCACCCATTCCTCTGCCCTGAGACAGTTCAGTTGCCAAGGATTAGAGCGCACTCAGACCTCCTCTCTGAGATGGATTATCTGTGACCCGGTCCCCTAGGGATAGCCTTAGTATGGCTACCCTTGAACTTGCTCCCCCACCCTAATGCTGATTTTACTACCGTTGAGTTTGTACTATGTACTTACAACACCTATAATATCAAAGTTATATGAATCAATTACAGCCATTTAAATCAATTGTTTGGTTATCCTTACAAATAATGCACTGAAAAGATTTATGTGAATATAGAAGAAAGTTACCTCCTTTGATGGCTACTAATGACTGAATGTGGCTAGATCTTTCCATGTTTCATTTCCTTTTGATGGGCCCTTTGCATGATAATATTTCTAGCATCCAAACATTTTTCGCTCTAAAGTTGGCTGAAATGAAAAATTAGAAAATCCAGCCATTTCTAGCCACAGATGGAGGTATATTTTTTCCGATATTTACACAAGTCTTTTTAGTACCTCATTTGCAAATTTTATAAATTATTTTTCTCCTTTTTCGCAGTCTCCAGTCTCGTAATATCCCAGATACGAAGGAAATGTATGGCAAAATACTGAAATGTCATCCAAAGTACTCACGAGTTCACTCGAATTTCTGTACACTCAATTAAACCAAGGTCTCCTTCCCGACTTCCGGACCCCTTGGCTTAATCCTACTCAGCCTAAGGGTTGAATCTGCCAGCGCCTCCTCTAAAGAATTTTCTCATTTATTTCTCTGTAAATTTCCATAATTCCCAACCCTAATTACACAGCTTGATCTGAGCTCGTATCTTTTTTTCGAATTATCACAGTTTTTCACTGAGTTTTATCTACTGTAAATGAACTCTTTTTTTATGTTAACGACTCATCTCTTTCCCACAAACTCTGATCAGAATGTTATCTGACCCTTATCCAAGATCTCTTGTACGCGTATAAGTCCCCACGTGAAACTCGACCTGGGGTCACATACAGCCCTCCTGGAGGAGAGGTGAATATATATCCCCTCATTATTTTTTTCTCTCTTTCTCAGTCAATCGGACTCATTCTATTGTGTTATCCTGATATCTTTACCCTTTCCGGAGCAAATTGAAAAGTAAAGCAAACTATCAAAAGTTGAGCAAGAAAACAGAAAAAAGTACGCCAAGCAAATGAAAACAACACGTCAAGAAAATGAGGAAATACACCAAGCATATTTTCCAATATGCCAACTGAATCACAGGGACAAGCCAACTGAATCTATGAACACAGTTACTGCTACAATCGCTGCAGAAGTTAATTTCTAAGTGAAATTAGATTAAAATTGCCCCTTGTAATATTTTCTTTGAATAATAATTTAATTGCCTTAAAAGAAAATCGCCCTATTCTTAACACGAAATAGAAAGATGAGCAATTATTTGATTTTTGAAAAAAATCTATTTCTGTAAATGATAAGTGTCACACCATTTCTGCGTGTGTCAATTCGTCACGCTATAGAAACAAAAAATCAAGGGACAGCTAAAACTAATTTGACATGCCTATTTAATGGACCCAAGAGAAGGTTTTGAATTAAAAGAATGATAAATAAAATTGTTTTAAGGATTTTACAGAGGGTTCTACTTACTACGTAACAATAAAACAGAAGTAGAACTTGACTTTCTGCATAATAGACACACATTCTTATTTTATACGTTTACAGTATATATATATATACACACACACACACACATATATATACATATATATATATATATATATATATATATATATATAGAGAGAGAGAGAGAGAGAGAGAGAGGGGGGTCAAATGTTAAGGAAAACGTTTTACCCTTTAAGGATGTCAAAAGTAAAGGGAGTCTTTTTTCCCTCTTTTAAGGGGTCAAAGGTGTAAGGAACCCTCTTTAAGGAGTGAAAACTGAAAGGATGATTATTTCTCTTCAAATGGAAGGAAACTTTTTTCTCTCTAAGGGACCAAATGAGACGGTAGGTCTTCTCCTTTCCTTTGAGGGTTCAAAAGTGACAGAAAACACCTAAAATTTTTGATGGGTTAAATGTGAAGGAAAACTTTTTCCCCTTTAAGGGATAAAAAGCGGAAGGGAACTAGTGGGAGAAGAGTAATGGTAAAGTCAGTGGGCACCGATGAAAAAAAAAGTCCCGAAAATACGCCTAAAAACAGATCCAGTCAGCGCTGAAATACAACCCTTATCATTGTTTCACCTCTCCTTACTGCCTGAATAGGTTCTGTCACTCACTATAAATATTATGATTAAAGTAAATGCAATGTCTGACATATTTGTTTTATATATCCTAGGGTTGCTATGTCTGAACATTAAAAAAGAGAACGTTCATGGTCACCGTCATTCAACAAAGTCGTAGTCGTTAGCATGCTTAAATAACACAGTGACAATGGCTAGATTCTAATTGCCAGAATGCCTTAAATATAGGGTAG
Organism: Thysanoteuthis rhombus; assembly: GCA_963457665.1. NCBI lineage: Eukaryota > Metazoa > Mollusca > Cephalopoda > Oegopsida > Thysanoteuthidae > Thysanoteuthis > Thysanoteuthis major. The sequence continues at coordinate 18,334,165 of OY735227.1, read as the reverse complement.
GAAAAACTAATGTGACGGTGTAAAGCGACTTGAGAAATAAGTAGTATACTTCCAACATTTCATTCAAGGCAGTAATAGCAATATGAAAAAAAAAAAATATGCACGTGACAGAAGAACAAGAAAAAGCAATACAATGCACTATATGCTCACTCTAAAAGGTGTAAGATGGTAACAGCGTTCCAGGTCTCTTTCTCTCTCTCTCTCTCTCTCTCTCTCTATATATATATATATATATATATATATACATGAAACTGTAATGACGATATCTCCCTCTCTCTTTCTCTTTCTCTCTCTCTCTCTCTCTATATATATATATATAGAGAGAGAGAGAGAGAGAGAAAGAGAGAGAGAGAGGTATCGTCATTACAGTTTCATTTTTCTCGGAGAAAATGATGGGAGCTGGAACTCGGGACTTGAAGGAATTTTAGAATTTCCTTCAGGATGAAGATTTGAGGAACCATATGGAGGACATCTCTGAAAAAATAAGCGCGTATGTCAACTCTATTACATCTGATTTGTGTAATCACGATGAATATAAACATAGTATAGAAATAATATACAATACTTTTCTGGGGTTATCAATGCATTTCTGAATTATGATATTAGGAGGTTCCATTGTACATGGACGATGGGATCGGCGACCCGAGTTCAGACTCCGGTTAGGGCTGACTATTTGCACTGACTAACTTCGCACTATTGCCTCCAGGAAAGGCATGAATCCATCTCTTCACACCCAGCATTTTCAGTGCATTTTCTTCAGTAAAATAGCGAGGCAGATTGTGCTCTCTAGTTAAGGAATCCTCAAACCCGAGAATGGAGCCCTTTTTAAGACGGTTTAACGCCCTTCCGACAGCTCCAGCTGCAAAATTGAGGCCAGACGTGTCGCTCGCTGCTGTCTTCTGGACTACTCCCGCCAGAAAGGGTGATTCTGACGAGTGAGCATCCTAAGATAACTTTTCAGTATTTATACAGCATAATAGCATACAACTCTCTTGATGCATGTATACAAAGCATGTCAGAATTACATCACACACACACACACACACACACACACACATATATATATATATATATATATATATATATATATATATATATATATATATATATATATTATAGAAGACAACGCATTTATGATTAACTTATGTTTTTTTCTTAAATTTTCATGTAGTGGTCGAAAATCAAAAGCAAGAAGTATATATATATATATATATATATATATATATATATATATATATATATATATATACATCCGCCAAGAATCAAAAATTGGCTTCACACATATATTTGAATTTTCTCATAAAATGCTGAATATCGAATCTCACATTTTTGGCTGTTACTGTTTATGTGCAACAGATACCAATTGACAAGATACACTGCTAGGAGTCTGATGAAGTTTTCTTTTGAACGATCTATGAAATATATTAATGTATGCTGTTATACTGCCCTGAATCATACCTGGATGTTCAACACCAGTTCCTAGTCACTGATGGCCAAGTCTTTGCATGAAAGTGCCATCTGCACATACGACAAAAGATTATATAAAAACGAAAGATTATAGAAAAGGGATATTACTTATGATACATCTTAGACGTAGTGGTCGGGTCGGAAAATCCTATTTCAATCAAATAAACCTCACAACTAATCGAAAACACAAAAAATATTATTTATCTTTGGAACAGTTGATTGAAATCAGTGGAAAATAAATTACTAATTTTCTTACTGTAACCATGTTTTATATCAATCAAAAAAGGCTCTAGTCAGTTCACCAGATAACGTGCCAAGGTATTGATACTGAATTTTACAGCATAACACATCCAGAAGAAGACAGGAGTCAGGGACATCACAGAATCCATTAAAAATCTCAAATGGCAACGGGCTGGCCATGTTACAAGAATGGCAGACAACCGATAGACATTGCAACTCACAACATGAATCCCCAGAGATCGTATGCGCAACCGACGCCGACAGAATATTAGATGGAGAGACGAACTAGACAAATTCAGAAAGTACTGGCTCCGCGACGCCCACAATAGAGAAGTGTGGCGAATCCTTGGGAGGTTTATGTCCAACAACAGACGCTAAAAGACTAATGATGATGATGAATTATTTCAGGAATTTGGATTAATTATAGATATCGTATTTGGCTGTATTAAACATAAGATATAATTTTGACACGTACTATGTAACGACAAAGAAGGGAAAAAACGCTGCAAATTTTTTATATTTCTTTGACTTGTTATCCATAATTACCTTACGTAGAATAGTTTAGCTAATATTTCCGACACAATTTAAATACAAGTAGGCTTATATTTAAATAAAATGTAGTGAATATATATTCGGCAAAGGGCCGCAGTGGATGGTCACCCAGTGAAGATCGGTCAGAGTTAATATTATCTAGTTCAGACTCGGAAAATTAGGATGTCAAATCGTATTCATTCCCAGTCTATCTTGCTAGCAAAAAATTAGGTGCAAAAGGCACGGGACTATAATTCCCTGGAACCTTAGAAAGATAGAAAGAAAGAATCGATGAAGGAAATGAAGAGAGAATGAAACTCTGGCGAAGAAATAAATTAAAGAAAGAAAATGACAAAGAAAAAGGAAAAGAAAACCGAGACAGAGAGAGGTGAAGATAAAGAAAGTGTTCGCATGTGTGTGTGTGTGTGAGAGAGAGAGAGAAAGAGAACAAAAATAAAAGAGAGAGAGAGAGGGATAGAGAGAGAGAGTGAGAAAGTAACGTGGCAATACTTATCTCTTCAAAAATGAATTTTAGACAAGCAGAAAATAAAAGAAAACTGGAAACAAAATAACAACAAAAAAAAAAAGAAAAGAAAAGAACACTTATTAGACCCTTGTGAAAGTATTTGAACGTCTCAGACTAGCGTCGGAGGAGAGAGGAACGTAGATTGAAAAGGAAAGGGAGAACAAATATTATAGAATGAGGGAGGAGGTGAAACAGGGAAGGGGGTAAGGGTAGCAGTAGAAGGCGTATCCCGCCACGGGGCTGCAGTGGGCTATATAAAGTTGTCGCTGTTGGAGTTTTGATAATAGTCAAAAAGAGGCAGCTGGAGTTATTGGCCTTTGTTTATCCTTCAGTATCGCTCTTCAGTCTGTGCCCTGACTGTAAAGAGTCAGGGACTCTTTTCAGGGACCATTACCCACAAACACACACCTTCTGCACACAGGAGAGGCAGGGAACGTACGCACACGTACGTAAGTGTCTGAATTTCTATAAAGGTGTTCAGCGCAATTAAAAGCGAAACATACACTTTCAATTACATCTTAACTCGATTTTAGTATTTGCTCCGAAGCTGTCCAGCGCCAACGTTTCTTCGCTGACGTGTCAGCAATAGAACCATGGGGATTCCCCAGGAACTAAAGGGCATTGTTGAAATACAGGTATTAGTCCTAGCAGTGCACGAATGATAAAATGAGTACAAGGCGCGCTTCTAATAAAAAAGTGGGGATATTTATTTTCATTATAGAACGATGGAGTTTCCCTGAATTTAAACTGCGAAGTGTTCGAACTAGCTTCTTCATCTTGAAGGGGGTATCAGAATACGCATCTGACAACGTGAAGGTAAAACCAAGGAATATAATGCAATTCTGGCACAAGGTCATTAAATATTTGATGCTGTCAATGAGGGACGGAAATGTCTTCATCATATCGCCCTGTCAAAACAATGTGATTACTCGTACGCTACAAGCAGGAGCTTCTCTAATAAGTCTATACGAGAATATTTATATATGTATGTGTTTCTGTGTGCATATAAGAATATATATGTGCGTGAATGTGTATATGTGTGTGTGAATGTGTGTGAACGACTGTATGTGAATGTATGTTTGAGTTCGTGGGCGTGAATGCGTGTGCTTGCGTGAACGAATGTGAACGTGTCTATGTCTGTGTTTTAATGTATGTATGCGTGTGTGTGTGCGCGTGTGTCTGTATAGATGTATGTGCAGACATGTGTAAGTCTATAGTGTGTGTGTGTGTGTGTGTGCGCGTCTGCGTTGATGCGTATGTGGACGTGTGTATGTCTGTGTGCGGGTATGTTAGTGTGCGAGTGTGCTGGTGAGTGTAATGTCTGTACATATGGGTGTTAAAGGGAAGTGTTGGTTCGTAAAACTTAATTTAATGTTGCCGAAGTGGCTCGCAAGAGGTCAGGAACAATTTGGATATTATATTGTCCACATCTATTCTCTCCTGTTCTCGCTTCTCTATACTGACTCTCCTCTTTTGTCCTTGCTCTTCACACTCCAGTCCCTCACGGACTCTCCTCCTTCTAAAGCCCTTGTTTATCCAACATTGTTCCCCTACCTCGAGTCTCGACCCATTCAGCAGTGCTCACTGTCATTCAAATCAGTCTTCCGTCCTTACACAAGAGTGTCACAATAGCCAGCGCAGTGTTACCCACGACACCGGCACCTGTTTTCTCGGTATTAACTCGGCCTCCGGGCTATAAGAACGTTGCTACTTATATGACTTAACAATCGAGGATTTTATAAGCCTGCGAATGTACTTAGAGCCGGGAAAGAGAAGAGGTATTTTTTTTGCATTAAACACCCGGGTGAGTCCCTGCAATTACCATATTTCTTCATGTATAACACGATTTTTGTACCATGTGAGCATTAGCCATTGAGGTGAAAATGAGTATAAAATGTTAGTCTCTTATACAATAGAAGAACTCAGTACAGATCAACTGTTTGACTCCGACATGTTTTTCTGCTTTGGTGTTCCAAATTTGTGTAGCGCAATACTGCAGTAATATGATAAGTGCCCACTATCCTAATCCTATGTACTGTTACTTTGGTAATTATTTTAATTTCATCAAATGAGACAACACGAGGATAAAGACAAAGGTAACTGTTTTGTGCACTCAAGTTGAAATTCAAATCAATTCTCAAAAAAGTTCGGTCTACTGAGTACTGAAATGTCTCTGTTGAAGACATTTCATTTTTACCTAAATATATTTCTCAGTGGCCCCGTGTCACCGCTGTCATCAAATTTAGTTTTGGGAGCGTATGAAACTTTTTGCGTACATCAGGGTATAGCACAACCTCTTCCTACTTTCGCTCAAATCAGAGTACAAAATTGTTCATGTTGTACATAAAGAAATATTGTAAAGTGAAAAAATGAGTCACATATCAATAGCAAGAGCTTTTGTCAAAACGTGATTAATTGAACTAAGAAAGACAATTCGTGTTCTTTATTCTCTATGATGTGAATTCGAAGACAATGTTAAACACAATAATAAATCCTGTACAAAGTGGAGTAAGTTAATTCAACGACTTCACTAACGCATTTATTTATTATTTCTGTCAGATTATATACCCATTTCTTGATAATAATATAATTGTCCAAGTTGAGAAACATCAGAGCAGGCATGGACAGCGAATGAACGAGATGAGAATTTGAATATAAAACAGTTATTTGAGCCTTGGCATTACCAGTGGCTATTCAGCTCGAGGTAAAGGCGACACAGCGCTAAAACTAACTTTAAAATGCATGTTATTTACCATGAAATCGAACACTACGAGGACGACGAAAGCCTCTTTGTTTCTAACTTTGTTGCTTTGTTTCTAAATGTTCTATGAACTCCCAAACGGCTGCTCCGGATGAACTGCAAATTTATGCACAAGGGCAACTTAGCCCAATAATGAATGTACAATAGTTTAGGAGACATTGAACTCTGTTGACAACTAACGATGAATTAATGTCACGTTAATTTTGGCAGTTAAAAAATGTCAATTCTAATGGAGACGACTAAACACTTACGGCCGGCAAATTTGTGTCAAAATGTAACAACGGGTGAAAATTTATGTTCGAGGGTAAATTGACTCCAGCATGAACATAGGATAGGCGATGCTGAATTATAATGACTTTTAAATGTCATTTTACGTCAGGTCATATCTAAGGGCAACGACTGCATCCTAGGGGCTGTAAATTTGAGTACAAGGGTAACTTGACCCTAGAATGAAGATACGATAGGTAAGGCTGATCTTTGCTTACCACTATTGGTCAATTCATGGTCAGGCAAAGTTTGCCATTTTCAGATTTTTTTCCTGCAACTGCTTATTCTGAGAAGCTCCGCATCAGATTTTACCACTTGAGCTTTCATTTTTGAAAACTTTTTCACCAGGCAACATGGGTTACCCTAGTTAATATATATATATATATATATATATATATATATATATATATATATATATATATATATATATATATAATCACGTATGGTACAAATCAGGTTAGCAATATAGCATAATATAAAGCAATGTCTCATATGTGATAGATTTATTTCATCGAGCGCTCGATACATTCAACTTTATACTTCGAGAGTAAAGAGCAGAGCTGGAAATATGGGTAGCGAATTCACTTCCTATTACATATATCGTTACTGATGTCCCCACTAGCTAACGTAACGAATGCAGTCTGGTCAGAGATTGTTATATTTGGTTAATACGACATGTCTCATGGTACTTGGGGCAGAGATTAACCCCACCCGACCCTACATATACCATGAAAGACGTATAAGATGGTACCTCAAAAACGATTTTGTATTATTGCGTTCCATATCAAACGAGGATTCGGTTTAATATTTGCATATTCCTGCAGACTCACTGTGGAGCATAGGTCCACAACTACCCCACTCCAGCACTGGATTGATGCTGTAGCAATTTCCGTAGCAAGTAGGTTTTACGGTGTGGAGTCACTTAGCCGATGTCCAAGGGCTTCCTATCAGAATAACCTTCTCTTTCAGTGGATCCATGCCCTTCCCAGGAGTATAAGTGTAAAGTGAACGTAAACATCATCGGCTAAAAACTCACTTGGTTCATCGATGCTGTCTTCTGTGTTACTCACGATAACGCCTCCCGGCACATCCTGTACGATTTAATACTTGCAGGAAAAAAGTGAGCGCTCCATAAGTATGGCGTTGTACCAGACTTCACTATACAGCAATTGACTCACCCGTAAAAAGCTATTCAAATAACAACGATGAATACATTTTCTAAATCAAATAACAGAGGAAGTTTCACGCAGAAGGTTTTTAAAATGTTTCATGCGTTAACGTGTCTTCATTTACTACTACAAAGTAGTCAGTTGTTTTGTACAGGAAAACCTACAACAGTGGATAATACAACAAAAACACATTGTCCAGCGAGCGAGACTGATATAGCTGTAAGCCCGACACTCAAGGCAACCCCATGTTCAGTTTGATTTTTAGCCCCTTTCATAGGTCCTTTTTTTTTTGGTTATTGTCATGTCCCAATCTTATTTAATTTTCTCTGTAGGGGAGCCTTTTGTCATTTGTAAGGTTGGATATTGTCGTGGTATGTAATAAAGGACTCGAGTATTTTCGTTGGGTGAATTGAGAGAGAGAGAGAGAGAGAGAGAGAGAGAGAAAGACAGAGAGAGAGAGCGAGAGACAAAGAGACAGAGAGGTTAAAGAAGAGAGAGAGAGGGAGGGGGAATGATGAATGAAATCTATTGTGAGAAAGACTCGAGGGAGAACTGGCTAAATAGAAATTTGCAAACAAAAAAGTGAGGTGTACTGAATCAAGAAAGAAAATAAGAAATAAAAAAAAGAGACGATTTCGGTTATCCACTCAACAGAAACCGCCATGTGACCAATGCAATTTGACAGCAAGCCGTGTGGGGGTGATCAATTAAGAAAATTTGCAAAAGTGGTGATCAATGAAATAATTTCTTCTCTCGCTTTATGGGGGCAGTGATCACTCGAAAATTCTAATTTTCAAAAAAAAGAAGCGGGCACAAGGTAAGGGATCGATTTAGCAGAAATTTACATTGCAAATTGAACCTCTCATCAAAAATTTACTTTGAGGTGGAGTTGAAAGAAAACAAGAACAAAAAACTTATATATAGTGAATAAATATTTAAAATTTCAGTCTTTTGGCTACATTGGCTATGGGTGAGACATACATAGCAGGTCAGACGAGCCTAAAAACTGAGAGAAACCTATGTTGACAGTTTTGCATGAAGGTTACGAATATAGTTGAAAGAAAAGATAAGAGAGGCAGAGAGAAAGAGAAATGAGGAATGAAATCTATTGAAAGAAAGAGAATTGACTGAATGCAAACAATAGAACAAATAAAGACGGAAGAAAAAAATGTAAAAAGGAAGTAATTTGAGTGAAGGAAAAAAAGAAAAAAGGTGGAAGAAAAAGGAGAAGGAGGTGGAAGAAAAAGGAGAAGGAAGAGGAAGAGGGGAAAGCAAGAAAAAAGGAGGGAGAGGAAGAAGAAAAGAAGGAGGTGAGGAAGAGAAAAAAGAGAAGATGGGGCGGAGGTGAATGCGACGGAGAACAAGGAGAGGTGAAATCGAAGGAAAGAGAGGGAAAAGAAAAGAAAAAGCGGGAGGAGGAGGAAGAAAAAATGGAAGAAAGAAAGACAGAAAGAAAGAAAGAAAGAAAGAAAGAAGAGGGAAAGAAAAAATGAAGAAGACGGAAAAAAAGGAGGAGGAAGAGGAAGATAATGTGAAGAGACCAAGAGGAAGAAAGATGAGATAGGAACGCCTATTGAATAACAGAAGAAAAAAATTAATATGGAATAAGAGAAAAACGTTTCTTTGTCTCTTTTTCATGCACAATGATTCTCTCCCCACTCTTTTCTCATTCAGTCAAATCTATTCTCATCTCGCTCTGAAATTCAATCAAATTTTTTTTTTCTTTCCTTTTTGGTCAAGTCAAATTTTCTCTCTCTCTCTCTCATTCACCGATCTATCGCTCCAGTTCGGCTAAATCATTCTTTTTTTTTCTTCCACTCTCTCAACCTCTGTCTCTATCTTCCCGTCATCATCATCATCATCATCATCTCTCTCTCTTTCTCTAGCTCTCTCATTCCATTCATCTCTCTGTCACCATTTCCCTTCTCTGTTATCGTCTTCCTCTCTGTCTCCCTCATTCTATCCATCTCTCCGTTACCACTTCCCCTCTCTCTCATCATCTTCCTCTCTCTCACTCTCCCTCTCTCGCTGTTCTTATCTCCTGTTTCTCTCCCTCCCCGCGCTTATTTACCGAATACCCATAAATCAAAAACTCATTTATTTGGGTGCTCTTCATATCTCGACGCTTTATTGTCAGTTGGGGTGATCCCCGACAGACAGGCTTATTCAACCCCACCTATGGGGGGTCCCCCCGGAAACACAACAGGAAAGAGGGTGGAGTACAACAAAGAGAGAGTGAGAGAGAGAGGGGAGATATGAATAAATGGTTGTCTTCTTCAGGCGAAATCTGATCTCTTTGCTTTCAATTGCGTCAAGGACCACTGACTCTCTACACAACGACAGAACCACTCCCTTTTTATTCTTTCATCTAATTATAAACACACACATACACACAGAATCACACACACACACACACACACGCACACATACACACACACATACGCGCACACACTCACCTAAACAAAACCAGACAGACACAGAAACCTTAAGGGAACAGAACACACAAACGCACTCTAGCCTAAACAAAATTAGGCACACTCATGCACACATGAACACATACCAAAACAAACAAACACACACACACACACACACACAAAACCAGACACACATACACATAAAGACGCACAAACACACTGACACACACCCAACTTGCACAAATAAACCGGACACAAACACACACGCACATTTATACCAATATCTGAACCTATTGTTTGCTTGTTTTAGCCTTTTCTCCGATAAAACTACCAGGCCGATTGACCTGCTATTTGGCATGAAGAACCAATAAAATCTGCTTTCCAAACAAGCCAAATATCGAGGTCACCAGAGCTCATTGTCTGAACAATCTTCGGTTCTAAACATTAAAAAACAAATTATTTTTACATCAAGGTCTTCCTTCATTCGTCTCATGAATAGCACAGACGTTCTCTACAATAAGATTAATCTTCAACATGTTTACAACGGTTTTCTTCATGTTCACGGAAATAGGTGTTAACTCATAGTAAGACAGCCGTTTTCAAATTCTATGTTTTCCCTTTACTCTTTCCCAAACTTAACAACTGAAACTGTGGTAAGATTCTATCACCCTTCCTTTTTCAAATATACGAGCCGATTAAATAAGGTCAGCGTTGGGATTTTAAAAAAAAAAAGATTGGGATCCAGTATAAAATCGAGGACTTCGAAAAATTATGTAAGATTGGTAAACCTCAGGGCCTCATATGCACAGTACATTATCAAGTTCCATTACCTTGAATCTATACGTAATTTTGTTTATACAAGATGTTTTCAAGATTTTAAATGCTGTTATATTCCACACGAAATTGGAGGACTGACTATATTTTATCATATATTTCTTTCAAAATGAAATATTTCAAGCCATTATTATTCATTTTGAACTACTATTTACTTTCAGGTTATTTTATTTATTTTTTTTTTTTCTCAAATCAAAATCTGTTTCCACAGCGAAGGCCACAGATTGTATCAATTTTTCCCGATAAGATTCTTGCTGCTTTTAATCTGTTACTTTCGGGAGAAAAAGTATCATTTTTTTAATGTATAAGTAAACGTTTGGGGTTCTATCAACGATTTAGCTATAATGCTGAGCTGAATTCCTACTTTGTGTTCGTAGTAGGAACATTCGAAATAAATTTTTTTCAATAACACAAAATTGAACCAACACAAGAGAAAAAAATATCGGTTTCACTGCAGAAGTAAGCGAAGTATTTCAAACTTGAAGAATGAAAAAAAAAAAAAAGCAAGATTATATCAGTGATAACAGTGAGAGGTCTGCAGTCGTGCTCAGCCGAATCTATATGATTATACCAATTTGTCGAGAGGGATAAACATTGAATTTTAATTAAAGAACAATCTCCCTTGTCTTGCAAACGCGTAAAAAATCGGTTTCATCGTGACCAAATCGGATTAAACTAATTTTCTCCCCAAGATTGACCAAACGGGTCACAGGGTAGTCTAATACTAAGCTCGCCTTAGCTTATTATATGGTGTATACTAAGCTCGCCTTAGCTTAGCTTAGCATACATAAAATTTCAGGTGGTATAATGCGAACTCTTTTGGTCAGATTTAATACCTGAAAAGTACGTGTGCTTTATATATGAAAGGTGAATTCTGGGTGGTAATCAAGGCAGACATGAGTTGGGTTACTATGGCAACTGAATATTCTGAGAGTGAAGACAGCAATCATGAATTGTGTTATCAAATCAGTTTGATATCACACTCGTGGTAGTGGTAGGACCATCACAATGCAACAAAACTATCTTTAATTTTTGGTTGTTGAAATATTACTTTATTCGAAATGTTTGTTTGAGAGATAGAGAGAGAGGTTGAACGAGGGATTAGGTTTCTTCTTGAGTCAAATCGTTTGACCAATGGACATGAGTGCAGTGCCTGAGTGAAGTCTTACTGGCACGTCTCTGTTTGCACCGGGGTGAACCTGGCATTGTTAAGCTCTGCCCTCTTCTGGCTACCGGAAGGACAATGTCCGGATGGCCGCATTCTATTCACCGAATCTTTGACCTGCTCGACTGGACGCTCTTCTGTACTTATCCACGGCCAAAATCAAATATTCTAACATCACGTGAAATGATCTCTTGTGCTGAGTTTGCATTGGAACACACTTTTAGTACTAATGCTTTACGTTGACTTAGAATTTCTGTGGAACTCCGACGAAGGCTGGCCTAGCATAAAGTCACAAGTGTTTGGGACACCCAATGAGTATCAAACGCACTACACTGTGGTAGTATTTTGGTGAGACTGGCTTGTTTACCATAACTACGTAGTTAAAGTCCAAGTGTTTCTTTCTTTCTCTCCTCTTCCGAATTTGTAGATTTCGCAACAAATAGCCTCACGTGTTTTTTTTATTTTTTTATTTTTTTTATTTTCAAAGAAGTCCTTTCACAATTCGTTTCCTTCAAGTCAAACGATTTTGAAGTACTTCTCATCAGAAAAAAAAGACAGGTGCAAACAAGAGAAGTCTTTGTTGTTTGTATAGGTGAAATTTGGTTGGGGATTTAAACGCCGAAGAGAACTGCCCCTTCGGCAACTAATTTCGAGCCATGAAAGAACTGCTAGTTCCTATTTCAGTAATGACGCCCACACAGGGGACCCATTAAAGCAACAACCGACTTACTTAGGTGAGACGCACGGACACTCACTTACCAGTATAAATAAATATTTGCGTAAAGAGATGGACGTAAATAAACACGTACCGATAAGTTGGCGGTTGGGTAGATCGGATTTCCCCACAGGTGCCTCTGATCAGTGCTCGAGCCGAGGTAAATTACTGACTCAGAAGGTAGGCAGGCCTTCCTCAATCTATCACAATATTATTTGACATTTTGTTGAGCTATAAAGTACGCTTAGAAATATACAATTATGTAATATTCGAATTTCTTACATTTGCAAGTTTACCCGTTCTGTCAAAAAGAACAGTAGATAAAATTTATGGATTTACACTGTGTATTCATAATGCGTGGATAATAAAGACTTGCAGCAGTGAGCTTGGAGAATGGTGTTCTGTTGATAGATCTTAATTATTTTTTTTCTATAAAATCCAGCATTTTTATAAGGTATTCATTGGAACAAGCATGAAAGTCTATTAAACTAAGTTAGATGCATGAATGAAATTTTATTTTACTGTCAGTTGCGACCCTTGGTGTGACAGGAGACATCTGCATAATGTTAATAATTATATACGTGGATTCCATACAGCTACTCCTGCGAAAACAGCTGCAGCACCTCCAACAAAATATTAATCAGATGATGAGTTTCGTGTCTACTTTGACTCCCTTCAGGGTCATAAACATCATTATCGTGAACCCCAGGAAAACCCAACAATACGTTACGATATCACGGAACTTTGGTTGGTTCGTCAGAGTGTGAGAATGTTAGATATATCCAGATGCAGCAATAGCCTGATTTTGACCTCTTAACGTATTTTCCTCTTTTCTAATGCAAACATATAAAGTTTGACCGGATATGCTGAAATCACGTCGGCAGCAAAACAATTTGCGTTATCTAGTTATGTCCCTTGGAGTCTGCTTGAAGATCTTCAGAATTGACTGACCATACGACAAGGTCAGGGTGCTAAGCCAGGACTGCCAATGATATTTTAGGGCCCAGAGAAAAGAAAAATCCCAAGTTTGAATAGAAAAATAATCATTTTACTCATTCTTTATATATGACTATGGATGCGTTGAATAACTTTGAAACGACCTCCCGTTATTACACGTTGAATGTATCATTTATAGGTATTTCTGTCGGATTATACATCCATTTCTTAGTATAATTGTTCGCGTTGAGAAACAGAACAGGTGTGGATGGGGAATGGACAAAATGAGAATTAGGACAGATATTTGGGCTTTCGCATTATCGGCAGCTGTTTAGGTCAAGTGGTACGATAAAGTAGCTACGTATCGGTCGCAGGTTCGATTCCTGCAGCAGTCCCATTTTCTTTGTTTATTCCATTGACGCTGTCTAGGCCAAATGATATATTTACCGTGTAAATTCCTGCCAACTTTTTTTTTGTTCATTACGCAGTCATAGCTATCACCACAACAGCACATGCGTCGTATGAGATTTAAGCATATTATTATTGAAAACTAATCTACCAACATCTTATTTTTATATGAATGCATTTAAAATTTCGACTAAGTTATTTTGAAGATATTTTTTATATATATAGAGGTATGATATAATGCAGATTATAAACCATTTTTAAAATATAAAGCACAGATCTGAGAGCAAATGGCGTTGGCAGTCCTGAACCGACTGATTAACGTGATTTAAGCTGGGAAAACGAGACTGCGTTCTATATCTGTTGCTATTCTCCAATCTATGCAGCCATTAAACAAGATTATAAGAAACTGTCGAAAAAAATTTTAACCAGATACTGGCGAAATAAGTCGATCCAATTTTCACTCCATTCTGCCTATGTATATACCTGGAACATTTACAGGCGATACTAGTAAAACTAAGGATGAACATTTGCATAAATACTCTACTATACCTCTCCTGATAACATAGTTTTGGTAAGTCCTTTTTAAAAGAACTTATCGGGGCTTTTATTTGTCCGAAAATGCCCACGTTTTAAAGTGTGGAAGGTATACAGATGGCATTTTCCACGCGACAGACTTGGAAATTTGCATTAGAAAATGACCCCACTTCCAAAGTTTTTTCCTTTTGGGAGGGGGTCAATTTGATCACACACACCCCCAACACGGAATTCTGCCAGAGGCGATGGTCACGTGACGGTGTCTATCAAGTGACTAACCAGACCTTTTGTACCCAACCCAGTACCATTCAAAATGATTCCAGAGAAAGAAAGAAAAGGAAAAGAGAAAGAAAAGGAAAAGAGAAAGAAAGGGAAAGAGAAAGAAAAGAGAAAGAGAAAGAAAAGAGAAAGAGAAAGAAAAGGGAAAGAAAGAAAAAGGAAAGAAAGATCGAATAAAATTAATAAAACTATGAATGAATTCTTTTTAAGGAAGGTGCCCGGGGCGTAACGGTTAACGGCGCTAGGATGTTTGCCTCCATTTCGCCCTAAGGCCAGTGTGAGGAATCTGGTCATTTCTTATCCACCCTCAGCTAAGAGTAAACTAACAAAGCAGACGTTACTCACTAGCCTTGGGAGGAAACTTGTCTGGGAGAAAGACATCTGAATTTAAAGATAGATATGCGACACATGGAGAGACCACATGACAGCACAGTACATCCGGGAAAAGACAAGAGTCAGGGACATCATAGAATCCATTAGAAATCTCAAATAGCAGTGGGCTGGCCATGTTGCAAGAATAGCAGACAACCGATGGACATCACGACTAACGACATGGATCCCCCGAGATCACATGTGCAACCGAGGCCGACAGAATATTAGATGGAGAGACGAACTAGACAAGTTTAGGAAGTACTGGCTCTGCGACGCCCATGATAGAGAAGTGTGGCAAATCCTGGGGAAGCTGTATGTCCAACGACGGACGTTAAAAGACTGATGATGATGCAAGTATGTACATTCCGGCCCTGACTTGCAGTTTCAGACTCTTGTAGTATCCGTTTAACTCAAGCGGTTACAGCACGAAACGATCTGGCCGAGATGCTGTTATTCTGGAATTCGAAGATTCTGGTTTTCTCAAAATAAATTTGGATGTCATTGTGCCGCAAAAATCCCCCACTTACATTTGATGTTGATGCAAGGGTCCCCATTTTAATGGCGAGGCTAATCGGGCTTCAGACCCTGTTGGCTTAGCCAGAAGTGGGGCTACAAAAATTATCTTGGGATTATTCATTTTTTACTGATGCTTCAAGTTTTCCCTCCATAAATTGTCATTTCTTCAGACGTTATTTACCGATTCATTTACGAAGTCAATTTAATTTAGAAGCTGTAATGAATTACATGAAAATTTCTTTGGTTCAATAATATGAAATGCCAGATTATAGTCCATTTCTATAATTTAAATGAAATTTTAAGCTAATCGCCGCCCCCCAATAAATTTGAACAAGAAAGTATCCAATGTTTGTTCCTTTTTACGGTGTGTACACAGAATGAATTCGGATCGAATGTGGACGGTTGAAAATTAAAATTTGCCGATTTGTTATAAACAATCTTTGCTTTTGGAGAACAATTTGCCAAGCAAATTTCTTTAGACAAATATTTACTCTAAATTAAGTCCATACAACTGGAACATTCAGTTTAGTTTTGCAGAAATTCGATTAGTAAGTTTGTATTCTTTAAAGAAATACAAGATCCGTGAAGCGTTGTGACAAATAAAGATTTAAAAGTTGGAGAAAGAAAATGAATATTTTAATATCTATAATCGCTCATTTTATTACCGAATATTGGATCGGCCAACGGTGCAGGCAACACAGGCAGTTGCCCCGGGCGTGAAGTTCTAAGGGTTAGGGTGCTTGCTCCGTATCTGAGGAGTAGGACACTCCAAATACTTATGGGAGAATGAATAGAGTGGGTCGAAAGTTTAAAAAAAAACAAAAAACATTCACTGGTGTGATATTAGATTTTTCAGATATATTATATATACTTTCAATTGCATCAAAGTAGATTATCAAGAGCCCTAAGTCTGGTTTTGCCCCTACATATTAGACTGGTTTTCAATGATTTACTCACACAATTTCGGTTCTCGTGTAGGTTAGTTACTCTGCCGTTTACTATACTTTGAAAAGTCCTCTTTCAGATTGTCTGAACTCAGGTGATGACATCAGGATCTGAACTGACAGGTTATACATTTCTGTCCAATCTTAATCAGTGTTCATTATCAATCAATCAGGCTGTTCAGACGCCTCTGTATTTTCATTACCTATCAATCTCAGACTGTTCATCATATAGAGAGATAAATGAATATACGACGTCGTCACAATTGAAATTGACAGGTTATCATCTGGCTACAAAGAGAGTCTGAAAGAATCTTTCAAAGCATAGGAAACAGAGAAACCAACCCAGACCAGAAAAGCCGGGCGATTGAGTTTAGAGGTCAGACTACATCGAATAACTTACGAATTCAATCAGTATGGAAGCGGCAGAATTAGTTAACTGGTAAAGACAAGAAAGAATGGAACCAGAGAGAAAGTGTCTAGTTTTAATGATGGACAAACTGTAGTCCAAGTCTGGAGCTGACTATCTACCGGAACAGGAACAATCCTATCAAAATTTAGGGGAGTAAAAATGAACATTCCGCTACCGTTATTTAAAATTACGAATAACTGATTGTTAGGCTAGTCGTTCATCGGTCAAGCTGAGTTGACAAGTCTCTCATATATACAAAATTCATTTCAGATATGCAAGGGCTTATTTCATTCAAATAAATAAATCTATTCTTGATAAATCGCTTAGATTCATTTATCATACATAGGCAATACAAAAGTTTCAGTAATAATCTTTAGTTGGAATTGAATTAGGAGTGGAGTTCAACCTTGCAGCAGACAGGCGTGTTTTTTGTTGTTTTATTTTCAATACTTTATCTAAATTCTTCTTCATCAATGTCTGTTTCTACTTCATCATGTTCATCCTAGTATCGTTGATATTCAGAGATCAAATAATTCATATTCGACTTGGTCTCTGGATTCCATTCTGTTCAGACCTTCAATACAAGGCTGCCTCACGTCTAAACATAGAAGTTAACTTCTCAGAGATTCGCTGCGATAACTCTTGAATGGCAGTGCGGTTACCGACGAATGTAGCAGATATTTTCAGTCCCCAGAGAGCAAGGTCACCCACTGCAGTTTTCACGTAGTTGGGACCCAGTTTAGCAAAATAGCCGTTGTCCTTGTACTATACATTCCTCATTTGTTCGTCAACGTCCTTCATAAACATGCAGCCGCGCAACATGGTGGCAACGGTCAAGTAATGTTTATATTGGCGATCGCAAGATGCCATCATTTCTGGCATCAAACAGCTATTGGGGGAGCCCAGAGACTGACAAAGCTCTGTATTGCAGGTTACATTAGGTCGAGGGGGGGAGGGGGACACAGACATGAACAGTGGAAACGTGGAAATGGCACCGTACTTACAGCAAGTTTTTCGCAGATCTGTATTCAATTGTCCTGTGAAGCGGAGACAATTGGTCACTCCAGATAGAGTTGAAGACACAAAGTGATTCAAATCACCATATGTTAGAGTGGTCAGTTTCAGAATACGGAAGCAAATGTGAAGGCGCTTCATTATCTATGTAAAAAGTCTGTTTTCTACGAGCTGATGGACAAACTAAGATCTCTCATGGGGTTCGATCAGGCACCTTCAAGTGGAAGACAATATACTAAAAATCCAAGCAATCGTAGCATTATAAGTTGTTGTAGGAAGCTTTCGCCAGTTGGGTAGAAGTAGACGCCCCTCCTAGTGTTACAGCTTACCTATGCAGATGATTGTTTGACATTCCATTAACGGAAATCAATTGAAACAGAAATTTTATCAAGAAAAAAATTTTCATTTATAAATTGATGTTGGGAAGAAAATTGCCCTCATCGTTTATCACAGATACAGTTTCGTTGTCCACAGGGTTTCAAATGATATTAAATCGGATGCGTAAACGTTGTGCACCTAATTAAAGGTTGAAAATCAAGATATTCAACACCTGCAACGGATATTCTGAATACTGGCTATTGGTGCAAGCTGAAGTAGAGTTATACAGTTATACCGTGGCAAAGTTTTATTTTTGTTTCTGGGTAATAAGAGTTACTTTTAATTGATTATGTGTAATAAGTATGGGAGATGGCTACCATTCCCTCCAAACCGTTTTTATGGTAAGGATAGTGATATTTTGAAATACTTACTTCCAATCAAACGAAAGGTGTGTCTGTTGATTGGCCAACTCAATGCGGCAGTGAATGGATTTTAGAAGTACTCCAAAATCCAGTTTCATGGATTAGAATGTGAACACTGTCTGGGTGGTAGTACTGATTTCAGTTCGGTCAAATCAAAAAAAAAAAAAAAAACAATAAAAAAAACAATCACAGCACTCCTTGGAACTAAATCCAACAGACTCCTAATATCGGCCACGTAACTTTTTTTTTCTAGGTGGGGTTAGGACTTGAAGACTTGAAGTGGCCGATATTGAACTGACTGGCTGGAATTACAAGCCCTCGTTCAAAGTGCGATTTCGGCCATTTTATTTTATTTTTTTTAGTAGAGATCTTCAGAGCTGGACTCTGTACTACCCTTCAAGAGTAGTTACACTTAATGTTCATATTCTAATCCATAGAATTATGGGTTTGGCGGGACTCTTGAAAATACATATATTGTATCAGCAGAATCCAAAATATAAACTTTTGCAAAAAACCCGACTCTGTAAACATTCAATAATCTAAAAAATATATTTTTCCATTTTCATCTTTAATTGAATTGCTCTCTGTTTAAAAAAGATGCTGTCGGACAAAAAGGTGCGTGAAGACGTAATTGTCCAGCAAATCTCTTTCCTCAGTTAACGAACGAATCGAAGTGTATGTGAAACTAAGGAAGACAAACCAGACCAATTGACAAACCTTAAACCATCTTGTAAATGAAATCTGATGATGATTACTGTGATTTGATGTGAGCATGGTGGCTCTTTGAAGAGCACACTGTCGAATGTCTTCCATGGGACAGTATGTGCGTAAGAGAAGACCGAGTGTACAGTCGGGCCCTAGCTTGGCAAGATGATCGATTGATCGGCAGCAGAGCATTGCTTGGGACGACTGCAGGACAATCTTGTTACTGCATCCGGCTCCTGGTATTCGCAGAAGGTCAACCATCTTGGTAATGACCAGGCTCCACGTTGCTCAACTTTAGTAATCTTCCAAGAACCTGTGTATCCAATGCGATGTTACTGAATGAGATTTAGTGAAAGGATGTGCCGTATTCGACAGCTTATAAGATCCCATCCCAATATTTTATGGAAAATATTGAAGAGAAAACGTATTTCCCTGAATAGTTCTCGTTTATAAACCTTTTTTGTTTTAACTTCTAGTATTGAGTTTTGACTTTATTTTCATATGTAACGACTGGTGGTAACGACCAGACCAAAACCAGTGACGTCATGCAGGAATAACAGTGACATAGCGACATGCAAAAACTGATGACGAATTCACTCTCATTTCCAGAACCGATCTCAGGTCGACTTGCTTTGCTAAAGTTTGCAAATCCCATTCACATGGACCACTAATAAATTAGTTGAAATGGGAGGCATAGTTTTTTTTAATGATATTTTAATGGAGAAATGAATTCTGTTTTGTTAACCTTTTAGACGTTAATGAAGTAAGGAAGTTTAAACCTAATAAAACCAAACTTGTTTCTTTAAAAAAAAACTCAACTTCAAGCTGGGTCAGTTGAGGCTGGGCAATGAGAAGGTCTTCTTCTGTGTCGATAGACAATGGAGCAATACTGAAATGATCACTCCTTGGATACCCAATTGACAGAATCCTCCTCTAAGCCTCGTTGATGTATTCTAAAAGAAAGCGGAGTACAACACGTCTGGTATCAGTTTGGCTACTGGAGTTGCCTGAGAGACGTCAAAATTTGGCCACCAACTGCCTTAAGAGGACACAATTCCCTGGCTTGGAATCAGAGTTGTCCGTCTCTTTGATTGATTGCCTTCTCAAACCTAGAAAACCCAATCTGTCTCGCTATTAAACCCATAGCTTCTGAACAATACAGGTTACGTATACTTTGCAAGCTATTTCTGGGGAGGAAAAAGGAGGCTTATAAGCCGTCTTATATGATTATTGTTGAACGGCAGTAGCCACCTTCAGGTGTGTAGGGTTCTATCTTCCTTTTTTTTCGTATATATGTGTGTTTTGTGTGTTCCAGCACTCCAGCCGTTTTGAGTACAGACTTGAAAATTGGCATCAGTGCTCCACTAGACCCTTTGTAGACAATTTTTGAAACTTTTTCTAAAAAAAAATCTTTTCTCTTTGGTGTTTTTGGGGCCTTATTTTGACGGAAATGGTTTATTAGCAACATCTAGTTTCTCCAGAATCAAAATGTTTCAAAGTGAATGTTATACTCTATTTCAGTTGTTTTCCAGTGGAAAACGCCAGTATTGTCATAAATAAAAATTCATTACCACCATATTTATCGACCCTATGGGTGGTACTTTCAGCTAGTTGCTGCAGAAGGCTTACGTACAAATAAACAATCGTTTATATAAAATGTAATGTTTATAAGTATTTGAACAATCCCAAACTCGGTTTTCATTGCTTCATATTGCAGGGGCCATTAAGGATTTTGAGTAGAGAGTCCAAATTGTTATACTAACTTGGCAACTCTTCCAAATTGTAAGGTGAGTTTGCCTTTTCAATCTCCTTGGTCGATCTGAATAAGATTTTTGAAGGATAGAAAAAAAACAACTTTTTACCCATTTAATTCTGTTAAAAAAATCCTAGAAATATAGCTCTCAAAACAACAAACGCATGTCTTGTGATGTTGATTGCAATAAAAAAAAAATTTTCTTGTATAATGTTCCTTTTTTTAACTCTCAAAACTAAGCGATTAGAGGCAAAATGCATGTTTCATTGAATACTTATGATGATTATTGTATAAAATGGAGCAAATGTGGACTCATCAGAAAATATTTTAGTGTACCAAAACCCAAGAGTCCGTCTGCAATTTCAAACGACCATTGCTTTCTATGCTGAGGGTTCACTCATTTAACAATGGTTTCCTTCTAGCTGTTCTGTCATAATAACTAAAATGATACACATGCAATACTATCTTGGACTCATACTCATCTCATTGTTTCTATTGTCTTTGCTAAGTATCGACTGATTTTAGAAGTAGCTTTCTTCTAGCTGCACTGTCGTAATAACAATTGCCACCACTGTCTCAGTTGAATGAACTGATTTAAGAAGTGGCTTTCTTCCGGTTACTCAGTTATAATAGCCCATGTGTTGAAGATAGCATATAGCTTTTCTTTCTTTTAACGTGAATTGTCCAATCCTTCAGTCAACAGATACAAATGGATTTCCCAGATTTCAATGCTATTCAGGGTCTATGCAATTGTTATATGTACCCTAAACAAGACTTGAAAAGTTGTGCAAGTCTTCCCTGCTCGATGGCAAGAGATATGCGTTCTTAGTTGTACTCTGACGATTATTTTTTTCATTTTAGAGTGCTCCCCTCCGACCTTTGTGCCCTCTGCGACCGCATAGGTTCGCTTAATGGACGGACAAGCCCTGATGCTATCAGGTTTTGGCTCATCCCACTTCGAGATTGATCAAATATATATCTCTTTTGATCACATGTCATATAAATGATACAGGTTGAACCTCACTAATCAGGTAAACTTGAGACCAGACAAATGCCATAGTACCAAATTCTCCGAACGAGTGAAATGGCAAAATAATGCATATCCTGTACTGTATTGGTGATACCGATACAATTTACACTGGCAAAAACCTAGCCCAGGCTCACTCTTTCTTCTAATTAATATCAAAAAGAATTTGATGATAAATTTAACTTTCATACAAGTTAGATTCTTCTCGTCCGGTGCTGATTACCAGCCAATATTTTTGTTCATCCCTGCACGATCACAAAATTCAGAACACAGTCTCGAACAATCGAAGATGCTAAACCAGTTAATAGGATTTATGTTGAATGACTCTACACTTCCTTTGGTGAAGGAAAAAAACATATTATGCTGCATCGGCCGGGAATCGAACCCGGGCCGCCCGCGTGGCAGGCGAGCATTCTACCACTGAACCACCGATGCACGCTACATCGAGCTTTAATGGATATAGATTGAATACATTGGCTTCCACTTTTATATATTGGTCGTTGTTTTCTAAGGAAATTTCTAAAAGCGGCTCAATTTTCATAACAAAAAACTAGCGTAGCACGAAATGAGAGGCACCAATTCGGGAGCTTATTGCCTCAAATTCTATTCAACACATTCCGAGCAGACTTAGTAAATAATCAGGAGATACTTGGAGCAGGAATCACTGGAAGCATAGCCAGCGTAAGGGTACTATTTACTCTATGTTAAAAATATATTGTAACCATGAACAGCCAATCAATTTCACGGGTGTGGCAAATATAAGCAACTTGAATTTAAGTGCCATTTTCTCTCTCTCTCTCTCTCTCCATATATATATATATATATATATATATATATATATATATATATATATATATATTATGAAATGACGCGTTATCTTTCTGTCCTGTTTGGGCTTCTTCAGGCGAGTCTTCATATCTGAGCTCTAATCTGAATCAACTAAATGTTTAATGTTGAATTTATCGAGCACCTAATGAAATAAACCCATCATACATCGGATATTGTATTATATTATATCATATTGTATGTCTGATTTGTATTATATACATGTGGGTGTGTCTGTGTCTCTGTGTGTATGTAAGAAATGGACATATTTGGTCGGACAGAATGAATTATAAATTGCGTTCAATTATATAACTTGTTTGAAATGATCTCCCGTCGTGAATATTTCATTCAATTCAGACAACGTAAATAGAATAAACAATTAAAGTTAATAGGGCTGCTGCAGAAATCGAACCCGTCACCGACAGTGTAGCTGCTTCAGAGTTCTTATAGTGTCAGGTGTGTTTAAGAACACATTGAAAGTCTACCACAGTCTGGCCACTGGGAAGATATGATTTACAAGATGGCTGCCAAATCATTAAATGCCCATCACTCGTTCATTATACATTATACACAATTATTTTTATGTCCAATTCCATGTTTATACAAACACAATTGATCCTTGTTTGAGAACTTCTCTCATGTACGATAAGAGTTGTGTCTATCAAACCAAGTGTCAGTAGCCAACATAAGCCCAACTCCCTTTTAACATCTTCTCAAACGGCCTTTTTTTTCTCCCCTTCCAACATTCTTATTAAACTTTCTTTTTTCCCTCTCATTTCCTAGCCTCTTATTTAACTACCCAAGTACTCTTTTCCCTCTTTCTTCCTGTCGTGTCTGACGCACTTAGTAGCAACCGAACCTGTTGTTAAACACTTTTGATAACCGTCAGCGAAGCGACGGGCCGTGGACTCGGTCAGGGGCATCAGAACACAGGGGGCAATAGGGCAGCTGCTCACTGCCTTCTTGGTACGAGGTCAACGGGGACAGCTGTGTTCCGTCTATGATTAAAGTTAGGTGTAAGACCTACCGAATGAAATATTCATTTCCTATCACCAACTGGATAAAGATTTTTTCATAACTGCAAAAATATTTCTATTACCAAATAAAATCTTCATTGCTTTAAACAGAAATATAAGTTTTCCTTTGTAGATGGGAGATTTCAGTGGTTGTTACAATGTTGCCAAGTGTGGTTATTTACAGCAACATCTATTTCGTCTTTTCATCTTCAACTGAAAACCAATAACTGGTTGGTGAGCAATAGAATACGACAAAATGTTCTTGCATGAATTCGATCGAAAAACCATATGCACTGTAGCAGACAACCCAATAGAGTCAAAATGAATTTTCTGGAGAGATTCGGCTAATTTTCCAATTTATTCAATGAAAATTCACGGTAGTCGAAAATCTGGTCAATTGAAAAAAAGAAAAAAGAAAAAAGCCAATAAGTTTTTAAAAAGTAAACGTTTTATTCCAAAGAATTATTTTTCAATTGTCTTGGTAATTTTATTTGATAAGTGGACTTCAAAATGAATACCTAAAACATCTTTAGCCATAAAGTTAGCTGGAAATGAAAAACACGAGCCGATTTTAGCCATTTAAGATAATGTCGAAAGACCCTTTCTGGAAAGCTGCCACCCTGTCTCAAATTGCTTTCAGTCCGTCCCTGGACAAGATTATGATATATAAAGACGTAACTGTGATTGGAAGTAACATAGGTTTCCAGATGGATACAGAAAATTTTCAAGAATTGCTTGCTTCACATGCAGAAGAATAAAAGCAAAATGTTTTTCTTCAACTTGATGAGTGACATGCATTTGAAGAACCTGACGACAAACATAGCAACACAGGAACCGGAAATATGGCTAAAGAAACCATAATACAAAAAAACAAACTTGGAAAAACATTTAAACTAGCTAAATGTATTGAGGATTTTTGTCTAAAAAGTAAGAATAATAAAATGGAAGTAAAACTAACAGTACAAGAATCATCACGATGAAATTGCTTCATTCACATTGTCAATTTTTGCTCGAGCGTACGATGTGTATATCAACCCCAGAGTGATGTGACAAAGAGCTACAATATTATCTGTACCCTGCATCGATGAATCATCGTATCTCACGCGTGTACCAGAACTGAGTGTTTAAAAGAGCATCAAAAAAGAAATCACCAACTAAAATCATCTAAATAAAACTATCAAAAAATAAGATATTTTATCCAATCTATCAAGAAAAAAAAATGTCCAAAATGACCACTGACACCCCCCCCAAAACACCTCTTTGAAAAAAAAAATGTGTTTAATTTAGATAGCGTGAAGTGGTGTATTAATGCAATTTTACAAAGTTGTGGCCCCCAAAACGTTACCAGGGGTGTGCACAGAGAGAGAGAGAGAGAGAGAGAGAGAGAGAGAGAGAGAGAGAGAGAGAGAGAGAGAGAGAGAGAGAGTCACATGCTTGAATGCCCATGAGTGTTTATTTTTAAATTTAATTTTAATAAAATAAGTTTTAATACATGGATTATCCGATTCCCTTAACATACGTTATTGTTTTGAACTTGTTTGATATATATATATATATATATATATATATATATATATATATAGAGAGAGAGAGAGAGAGAGAGAGAGAGAGAGAGAGAGAGAGAGAGCGAGCGAGCGAGCTGTAGTCCATTTGGCAAATTGGTCGGCCATTTATGGTACTCTGGAGATTCGATAAAGATGGAATAAAACTAGTCATAAAGTAAGAATAGTTAAAATGCTTCATTTGAAAAGCAACAATAATAAGATGAAAAAAAAAACTAATACTAAAACAATAATAGTGAAAATTCTCAAGATCAGCAATAATAAGATGGGGTTTAATTCGCAATAAATAAATGATAGTACTTAAATGTGATTATTTTTTTAAAAAACCGGCTGCCGAAAAAGGCCTTTCTCTTTATTTGTTCAGCCACGCAGTCCGTTTAGTCTGTTTCAGTTTTTTTCTCCATGATTAACAGAAAGTCTCCAGGCAAAATTGATTTTATATCATTCTCATTGCGGGCTTTAATTTTGCCGGGAATGACCAAACTTCGAAAATACATCTTTGTTATCCAGCAGTTGTTATTCAGCTCTACTCAAAAAGGCTTTGCAAGCAGCTTTTCCACACATCGCCTTTCATATCAGAAACGAGGTTGACGCCGAGACGGTTTAGTTAAGGCCTGAAGTTTGTTTCATGTTTCTCCTGACTGAGGACCGTGTAATGCCTATCTCAGAAAAATACCCTTCGGGATGAATTTTGAGAAGATCTGGAACACGTTGCTTCCATATGATGTTTTTGACCGTAAATTCTAGATCAAGAAAACTGTAAGAGAACAGCCTCGCAGGTTTGGTGGAAAAAAAACGAAGAATTATTGCCTGTAACTAAGAGGTATTAACATTCCGAATTGAATCTCTTTATTGTATCCTTGATGTTGTCAAAACAATGTTTCGGACGATTTATTCTTCAATCTTTTTCAAGTATGTTATTTGTTTACAGCGGCGGCGGACCTTTATTCCATAATTTGCTGTGATGCTGCACATCCATAATAATTTAAGTCAATGAAAGTATGTATTTTTTAATTCCTACGTATGATATCACGGGTTAGATAACTACTTTTAATTTCGGTCTAAGATCCTTTCATTTAATCTAAGAAGAAAAACCGAATGAGAAAACGAACTGCTTCGGCCGGGAATCAAACCCGGGCCGCCCGCGTGGCAGGCGAGCATTCTACCACTGAACCACCGATGCTAACTATATAATGCTGCAACCAGAACATATTTTGTAATTGTGTAGTTGAGACTTGGATGGGCTGTTGGAATTTTGCATACTCAGTCAAGTCAGCAGTCAATTCAGTCTGTAATGTTTTTCTGAGCGATTACCGAGCAAATCGATTTCAATTTGGGAGAGGTAATGCTCGTGCAGTATTCTGATCTAGGAGCCTTGCCTATAGTTTTACTTTTTTTTTTTCGTTTAATTAGAAAGTATTTGTCTGAGTTTTCATGAAAATTACATCGTGGGAAAGATCAGGCGAAGAGGAGGGTGTATGAAGATATAAGACAGGGTATGTCAAAGAAGAATAAATTTTTAAACGAAATCAGAAAAGAAATAAACATAGATGTATAGTTGGCTTTACATTTAGATATAGGATTAAATGGCATCTATTCTACATTGAAATTAAGTTTAAATCACGATAAGCTAAGCTGATCAAACTCAATACCTTTTGTAAAATCATTCGTAAAATTATTCCAATCAGAAATGATTTTTTGGTGATCGAATTCAATCCATAACTAGCCGTTATAATAAGACGGAGCATAAAGGCATCCCAGATTGGTGCCTTTTGTAATTAATGAATAAAGATCTTTCGTTTGTCTAAAATACTCTTGGAGACTCATCATCATCATCAGTCTTTTAACGTCCGTCGTTGGACATAGACCTTCCTCAGGATTCGCCACAGTTCTCTATCGTGGGTGTTGCAGAGCCGATATTTTCTGAATTCGTCCAGTTCATCTCACCATCTAATATTTTGTCGGCCTCAGTTTCGCATGTGATCTCTGGGGACCAATGTTGTGAGTCACGATGTCCATCGGTTGTCCATCGGTTGTCCGTCATTCTTGCAACATGGCCTGCCCATTGCCATATAAGATTTCGAATAGATTTAGTGGGGATAATTCATTTAATCAGTCTTATACAAGGTGATACTTGATCAGGCGTGGCAACCGTGCGACTGGAGTTTCTGACTGGCGGCGAGCAAGAATTGTTTAGGTGATTAATTTGGCTGTGCAAATGAGGGAAAAAGTTACCTGTGAGAATATTTTGATTTATCTATGTGTCTTACGTATTTAAACGAAAATTGCAAATCGTTAATTTGTAATCATAACAATTATTAGTGTATTTCTATAAATAAAGAGCAAAATGAAAGTGATTAAGAATGAGCAAATAAAAACGTAGAATATTTTCCGGGGTAATTTTTGTCTAATCTTCATGCAAAATGTTTTTCAGTGATGTTCTGAAGAAATTTGAATTTATATCAACAGATCACAATCTGTTCACGCAATTTATAAGAAAGAGAAAAAAAGGGTCCCACACCCCAGAAAGATTGATGACTTATTCAATTATTCAAATGAAATAATAGCTGTTATTACTAAAATAAGATTGACTACTGTCCTCATTTTGGTTGTTTTGAACGAAACGTTTTGGCTGTCATCTTCTTTTCACCGCATTTTTTCTACGTGTAATGGTCAAAAAGCTAAGTTCAAAAGCGAATATATCATCAGTAATCCTGATTGTTAGCCGTAGAATAATAATTAGGAAGTTGGTTTCCCAGCACTTTGGTTTGCGTGTTCAATTGTAACTGGTTGTAATCTCTAGTGTGGTCTTGTATTAGACTAAACAAAGTTTGGAAAATTCATTGATATGGAAGACTGAATGAGAATATACAGCACCCGTTATTTGAATAGAAGGTTCAGTTTGAAAATCTGTTCATTATTGAATAAGGCAGGCAGTGTTGAAAGTACTCGGCCAAAACGACTGAAATGTTGCAGCAAAAACAACAACGAGGACACAAAAACCACAAAAACCATTAAATTTGTTACATAATAGGTACATTTTTACGCCATGATATTGCAGAAATAATGGAGCTATTCATCTCTACTGATCAGTTATAATTTATTGATCAAAAAGCAAAAATTTTGTGAAAACTTGAAAAAAGGCGCAAATCCCGATAATGAATTCTGAGAATAACTTGAATTTACATAATTCATTAAACTTATATCATCTGGGAAAGAAAAATATATTAGTTTTGGGAATCATCAGCTGATTAAGAGGATTTTAGGAAAAAAAGAATAAATTGAAGTGTTAGGTAAGAATATCTTAATAAGTAATTCGAGACAAAAACAAATTAGACAATCGATCAACAAACCTTTCATAGAAATTTTAAAAAACATTGTCCAGATTCTCAGATTAAATTCTTGTGAATGAATTTTATAGAACTGATGAATTTTGCTTTTTCAATAAAATGGAAACTGGCTACAACTTGGAAGAACAAACATTTTTTTTGTTGCAATATACGCGAAACAATCCAACTTAAACATCAAGCACGACAACTATGGAACTTTTTCTGAAACAAAATTTTTTCGGTTAATTTTTTTCTCTAAAAAAAACAGAACAAAATACTTTTAGCTCAGCCTAAATCCGACTCACGTCACTGCCTCCAACTTAGTAGCAAAGATCTTATCTCCGCCTTCAGTCTAGGAGAGTATTAATTCATTTTCCAAGTCTTAGGTTAAGCATCACCCTGGTCATGCACAATGCGATGGGTTCGTCTATAAGTTGATTTCATGTACAGGTTAGCCCGTGAATTCAACATGAATTCATTACCATTCGTCTCGCAATAACATTCATTCTAACAACATATCTCAGCAATAAAGTCCCATATTTTGAAGCAGGAAATTTGTTCTGAAGTTTTCAATGCTGGATACAGTCCTGTGCTATCATATTGTAATTTTACCATCCAACAAACGTTTGGGGGTTGCAAAAGTGAAGCAAGAAATCTGCTCTGTCAATAGTTTTTACACAAAGGCAAGAAGTATTGGTTGATACTGGTTAATCTTTGGTTACTTGGAACCAAAACATTTATGCTTAAAATAAAATCAAACCCCTCACAAGTCATAAAAATACAAATTAAGCTTAGCTTTCTTTGCGGGGCAACCCGTGAGGTTCGAATTCCCTACGCAATATTCGCCAGTCCTTACCTCATAGCATTCAGCCATTTAATCAAAGAACCTTCCGAATATACACATTTTCACCAACTAGAAACAAGTCCATTTATTCTGGTGTCCTGGAATCACTGATTTCTTCGAAGTAGTTTTGAGCTGCCGCTGTCTGCTTGTTTGAAGAACTTCCCTTGCAGGAAGTGGTCAAAATGCTTGAAAAGTGGTAGTGTGTCTGAGAGAGGTCTGGTAAGTAAGTTGAGTGAGGTAGAATTTCGTAGCCTAGTTCGTTCAATTTCCACAGGGTTGTTCGTATGACATATAAGCATATTTAATTCACAAGAACAAACATGCTTTTGGATACTGTTCAATTCTGAAAACTGTATTCACTCAATTACCCAAAGCTGGCTAATGAAGAAATAATCAAGACAGCCACCGACACTGATGCAATGAAAAGCAACAGCAATTAAGATGAAAGAAAATCCTTGTCAAAAATCAGTAATGGTTGACAATACTTCATCTAGTAAGAGAAGAGATCAAAATAATAAAACTGGTTAGTTTCTCAACAGAGACCGTCATATAACCAATGTCTTTGGGTAACATACCGTGTTGGGAATGATCAATTAGAAATTTAAAAAAAAAAAGGTGAATGATGAAATGGATAAGTTACTTCTTCCGCCTACTGTTGCGCAGTGATCACTAAAAGGTCCAAATGACAAGAAAAAAGCAACAAAATTATTATAAACTTAGATGGCATATTGAATCGTCAATGTAGACCTCTTTAGGAGGGTGTGTTTGAATAAGAAAAAAAATAAAGATTTTTCTTGACATAAGGAATTAATGATTAAATTTTCAGCCCTTTAGTTCCATAGGTGCAACCCAACAGACTGACTTAAAAGCCGAAGAAACCTATGTTGACCGTTCTGGTGGACGGTCCCTAATATTTTTAGGACTTACTCAAATGAGTCATTTCATTGGAAAGAAATGGAACCTAAATGTTATAAAGAAAGAAAATACATTCAGTCAAATCATGGATGTAGTTATTCCATCAGAGCGCACTTCCAAAGAGCTGGTGTGGAAATTAGAGGTAACGAAGATCTGGGGAAGGAGCAAAACCACCGAATCTAAACACTGTGGGAAATGTTAGAAATTTTAGGAGACTTGCTGTCATTCGATCCGTACTGACATCAACTAGATAAAATTAATAATAATAATAATAATAATAATAATAATAATAATAATAATAATAATAATAATAATAAGTCCAGTATTACTGTGGCCTATGAGAACTAGGAGAGAAGGGCTGAAGACTTGAGGAGACTTGCTTTCACTCAAACTCCAGCGGTTACCACCAGGCAACTGGTGTGAGATTGCAAATAATAATAATAATAATAATAATAATAATAATAATAATAATAATAATAATAATAATAATAATAATAATAATAATAATAATAATAATAATAGTTCAAACTGATCATCCCCAGTCTTGGTCAGAAAACCAAATCTAGCCATAAGGCACAAAGAAAACTTATCAGACGTCGGTGGACGCTCAAAATTTGTGGCTTGTGCCATACTAGGTGAGACATGGTAAATATCGCTGATAAAGTATTCAGACCACGTATGGAGGGGATCGTGACATTCGACGATCCCCAGAATCCGGTGGCTTCATCCTGTCTCCATTTTCAGGCCAACCACGGGTGTTCTTTTTTTTTCTTTTCTTTTGTACATTTGTCTCATCCTCTTATGCGATTAAATGCCAGAGGTGGAAATTCGCGCCCAAAAATTGACGTGCGCATGCGCATTTTGGACTTGAGGGAAACATTCTTGGTTTTACCCCAAAGTAGTTTTCATTTACAGGAGGAGGAGGAGGCTGGTACTCTAACGTGTAAAACCTACCAGTTACTGAAACCGTAGCAGAGTGTTTGTGACTCTATACCCCACGAGGAGTCATCAGGAATAAAATGAATAAATAAATGAATAAAAAGCATCACTTTTCATTCAGAGTTCTTAAGCTTCTTTTTTTTCAATTCTTTCTTTCTTTTTTTTCTGAGTTCTATCTTTTTCTTTCTTTCATCATTTTTCCTTCCGTCGTTATCCGCATTTTGTCCCTTTCGTTCATTCTTTCTTTTTCACATTTTTTTTCTTTTGATTTTTTCAATTGAAATTTCTTTTTTCTTGCCTTCGTCATCTTCTTTAACGTTTTGCTCATATTTAGTTCATTTTCTTTCTATTTGGACCATCTTTTTTTTAAATTTATCTCTCTTTCTTTCTTTTTTTCTCTTTTTGTCTTTCTTTCTCTTCTCATGATTTTTTATTTCTTTTATTACGTGCTTTTCTCTCATTTTCTCCGTTTATCTTTTTCTTATTGTTTCCCATTTGTATCTTTCTTCTTTAGTTTCTTACTTTTTCTTGGGTTCTTTATTCAAAATTATTCTCTTTTTTTTGTCTTTTTCTTTCATTCTTTATTCGTTTTTCCTTTCCCTCGAATTTCCTTTCTTTTCCCTTTCTTTTTCCTTTTCATTCTTTTTCCAATCTTTCTTTTTCATTTCATTCATTTTTCTGCTGTTCTTTTTTCTGTCTTTCTCCTTTTTACCTTCCTTCATTTTTCCTGTATTTCTTTCTTTCTTCATTTCCTCCTTTTTCTCTCTCCCTTTCTTTCTTCCTCTCGGTTTTCCTATATTTCTTTTTTCAATCCCTTCTATTGCTCTTTTTACTCCTCATTTTTTTACTTTCTTTCCTTCTTTCTCCTTACTTTACCTCCATCTAATTTCTATTTCTATATTTCCCTCTTATTTTACATCCTCTGACATCTCAATTATGCACGCACGTACGCACACACACACAAACACACATACACTTACACACTTACACACACACACACATACACTTGCACACACACGCACACATATATGTATTTATATGTATATATATGTGGGGGTGTATTTGAAGAGCTCTTTCCACTTTCCTCAGGGCCACTTGGTGTGCATCATTTCGTCATACAACCTCTTAGAAATGTATGTCTTGTAACTGCCAGGATTTGAACTTTTGTTCAATGTCCCTCTTCCCAGACCTATAACTGTCTCTCAGTGGACCAACCCTGGGTAATGTGTGCATTAGAGACTCTTCTATGGCTGGACTGGGGCCCCAGGTAAAATGATAATTATCATCTCTCATATTTTGTGATTTCCCACCTTGTACCCCTCTATTCAACGAGTTTACATTATTTCTGTTCTCTGGTTTTCATATCTATTCTCTCTCCACCCTTACTATCTCTGTCTCCCCTTTTCGATCACTTTTGCTGTTTTTCAGTTGTCTTTCCATGGGATTCTCTCTTCGTTCTTGATTTGTCTCTTTTTCGCCATTTCCTATTTTAACATTTGTTCTGGTTTCCTCATTTCATATTCGGCCATATTTCGTCTCTATGTGTCTCGCAATGAGTTTTTTTTTTCATGTGACAAGTATCTTAATCGCTGCTCTATTACGCTAACATTAGATTGGTGTCGAAATAATTGTGGTTTTTGTGACTTTAAACTCTAATGCTTATTTGGGAATGAACCATTATGTTTTGTAATGTATCAGTTTAAAGGGCTAATTTCGCTCTATTGATTTTGGCTTAACGTTTTCTTTCCACAGTCAAATCAAAAGTGGAAAAATGCAAATTCGAGCAATTTGTTCAACGAGTTCAAAATGGGACGTGAAGTAGCAGAAACTGCTTGCAATATAAACCAAGTATTCGGTCATGGGACCGTCATCGAACGAACAGCTCGGGGGAAAAAAAAAAAACGTCCGAAGTACAAACGATTTCGAAAGGGTGGCTAGAGCATTGAAGATATGGACGTCATTCTGTGAAACATGCAATTTAGGGTTATTATTGGGGCGAACCCAGGCCAAACGACTCGAGAGACTGCATAGGAATTGAACGTTGACCATTCAGCAGTTATTTGCTATCTGGAAAAGTGAATAGACTCGAAATATCACACATAGGAACATGGATGGAAGGCAAAAAAAGCCCGTATGTCAGGCGAAGGGTCATTGAGAAATTGAACGAACAAGTCTACGGAATTATTGACCCCTTTTTGCAAGTTTTGGATTCAATTGCATGAAGTTAGTTGTAAAAATTAACACTAATTTGTGTTTACTTTGAGCAGGTTTTAGCCCTCATTGATGCCAATTTCATGATCTAAAATTAATTTGATTACGCCATGATTGATGTCTGCCAACAGAAAAAAAATGCTCTGTTTTCAAAAATCTTACAGAAATAAAGAAGACGTTATAGAAATATAAGATTTGGCGAAAATTAGTTAATTTTATGCTTACTTAATTGGATTAAAAAAAAGTCTTTTTACTTGAAATAGAGTGGAAATACGCCCATTCACAGCGGATATGTGTTGCTTGTCGACTCAGTTCAAACGCCAAGTCAGATTTCATTTCTGATATGGGATGAACGCTCGTTCAAAATTTGTGAGCGTCCCAAGAGACATTCAGAGTATGGATGACCAGAAATGATTAAATCTCATTTTACCCACAATGTCAAAATATATTCCTAACATTAAAACAACGTCATATTACTGGCAACACTCCAGTAATTATTACATCCCTTACATTTGAATGCTCACAACAGATGTTCGATGGTTGCCGATGGAGACTAAATAACAGCGAGTTTCCACAAATCTTCTGTACTTTTTCTCAGTAATTCTTACAATCATTTCTAGCTGAAAATACCCGCTGGGCAGTTATCCCTAGGTGTATAGAGCTTTCAAGTCGTGAAATATGGAGCTCACAATCGCAAAACATCAAATTAAGGAGTGATCCAATATTTCATCGCTTTCGGCTCTAGAGCGAATTAGATAGGGCATTTTTTTTTTAGAAAAAATAACAATTGAGATTTAACTTATTTTTGTGAGTGAAGTAACTTTTTCCAGTTTTTTTCATTGATCACCCTCAACTCATAGGTCATTTGATGGTTTCTATTTAGTGACTAATCAGACATGTTCTGTCTATGCGTTGTTTCTTTTCTTTTTTTTTTTTTTGTCAAAAACTTGCGACTGACAAAAAGTGCATTATATTTTACCGTCTTAAATGTCAGTGGATGACATTTTCGCCCAAAACCAAAATGGAGAATGTTTTGTTTCCAGTTTTAGCAATGGACGTCCGAGACAACAACAGAGTGGAAAATACGTTTTGCTTTTAGGATCATTTCCTAAGGGGTCGAATGATCGTACGTTAGTCATTCAAATAGCATTCATTATTCTTAAATAATAAAGTATATAAATCCTAAAGGAAACCTATGTGATCTCCCTTAACGGAAGTTATTTTTTATTTTTCTGCTTCTTGTTTACGAAATAGACCGTCTTTTATTCCGCCCAACTATAAATTTGAGAAGAGTTTCCACTTTAACCTTTGGTATATTCTTTTGGTTTACGTTGACTATTGAAGATTTTACGAGTACATTGATGTACTTGGCTATCTTTCGTTGATGGTACACCGACCATTTTCAGCATTTTAAACCTTTGACGATTTTTTTTCGGAAAATCATACACGTAAATATCTTCAGCTTTTAAGAGGACTATCTCTCTCCCTCCCCCTCTCTCTCTCTCTCTCTCTCTCTATATATATATATATATATATATATATATATATATATATATATATATATATATACATATATATATATATCAAACAAGTTCAAAACAATAACGTATGTTAAGGGAATTGGATAATCCATGTATTAAAACTTATTTTATTAAAATCAAATTTAAAAATAAACACACATGGGCATTCAAGCATGTTACTCTCGAATAATTTCATTAATCACTTTTAAATCTATAAGTAACGTCAGTATAGAAATATACATTAGCAGTAAAAAGATTCGATTCATTATGATTAATTCATTTAATTATACAAAAAAAATCTTTTCTTGGAAAAAAAATTATTTTCGTGAAGAAGAAAAGTTTTCTCAAAGAAAAAAAATGATTAAAAATGCTAGAAATGGCGATGGTGCCTTTAACAACAAATTGCCATGTACTTCATTCTGGAAATGTCGAATCAAATCGATTCAAGACTCTTATTATCAAATTACTTTCATGTTTCAAGGAACCCAACATAATAGTATCTTAAGAAACTTTTTGGACTCCTCTCATCAAAAGAAAGAATATTTAATGTAAAAAAATATTGAATTGAAGTCAGTTTCCTCGAAAAATATTGATAGGCTTAGCTCACCTTTCATAAAATTACCATCTTTCGTGAATTTTGTATTCTCGTATGAAAACTCAGAAGGAAAACATGTAGCAAGGTTACCAAGCAACTTTTAATGTAGAGAAAAACGGTTGTTTTTTTTTTAGATGCAGCCTTGTTTCATCTTTTTATGCATGGATAAAATGTTCGCGAGTCTCCTACAACCTTTCGTGGGACCCTGGTTTAGGAAGGCTTTTGCCTGGTATGTTGTCTCTTTTTCCATTTTTTTTTTTTTTTTACATCTTTCTTTCTTGGGCCTGTTTTTGAGGCAGATTTGAACTGAATTTTGTTTTTCAGTTGTTGTTTTTTCCATGACTGTTTAGTAAGTTAGTTAGTTAGTTTGTTAGTTAGTTAGTTAGTTAGTAAGTAGAGCCCTGCATCGTCATTAACAGAAGAGGATGCCCCCTACTCAAGCATTAGTCTCCTTGATATCTCTTTCTTCTTTGATTTTCATTTCTTGTACTCATATTACGTCTTGTTGATATTTTCTTTTGGTGAGTTCTTGTCTATTTGTTTTTGTTCAGTTTTGTTTTCGTCTTCTATTGTTGAATGCTTCTCATATGAACCATTGCTAGTTGGAGGTAAGAAGGAAGATTTCCTCAATGATGACGGAACGATTTTCCACATACGTTGAGTCTATCCTTTTCTTGGGAGAATATTCTGTCCTGTTAGTTTGGTTTTTGTTTTGTTTTATTTTGTGTCCGGGTCAAGGATTTTCCCATGTTTTGTTGCTATTGGTTTATTTCGTTCTTCATATCAGAGTCTGATAGTCTGTTCTCGTCTGTCTAGTTTTGGGCTTTTCGGAGACTTATAAGACTGATAATTAGCCAGTTATTTACCGGCCTATGAAGAGACGCATCACTACTTCAAACTTACAACTTAAAACTGTTCGGCAGTGAGAAATATTCAACGTATAGGGAAGGTAAAGTAATGCTCTAAACAAAATAAATTAAAATATATCACGGAAGCAAGTTTTTTTTTAAGAAAGCAAAATATGGCTGGCTGTGAAGCAATGAAATGCAAGCTCATCATCTTCAGTACTGCACAGTTTTGAGTGTCTCTTGCTCGTGTCTCGTAATGAAGTGAGAAATGTAAACAACAGCGTTCATTGCAGCGGATCAATGCTTAGCAAGCTAGTGTTGAAGATCATTACTAATCGCGAGTTCGATCCTCATTGGTTCCAACGCTTGTGTCGTTGGGCCTGACTCTGTTAAGTTGAGAAAATACCAATAATTATTTTTGTGTAAACTAAATTAAGATTATGGTAGACGAACAGTTGAGTGATGTTTATCAAGTGTTTCAAGTCTGAGTCTCGTTGGGTACCCCGCTATTATTGCCTTGTGACAGACTATGCAAAGCTGAATGAATAGTAGGAGATAAAACGTATAAAATAATACTTATAAGAGGTCTAGTGAGACACTCAAGGGAAACAGTGACGTGGGGTGAGCAGTTAAATTTGAAAATGGGGTGATAAATGAATACGTTACTTCTTTTGCCTTTTGTTGAGCACTGACCATGAAGAAAATATCCGAATTAGAAAAAAAGTGAATGCTGCAGAGCAGATACTGATGAACCGATTTAGCATAACATTACATTGTAAATTGACCCTCACTGGCTCTATTTGTGTGGTCTGTACGCGTGAAACGTACATGCATACATACATGGCCAGACACACTAACTAATGTATGTTAACAGTTTTAACGACAGTTTTGCTTGACAGTTACAAAAAATGATGAAAACAATTTCTATAAAAGTAGCCTAGAAACAAGACAAAAAATTAAATTAGAAAAGTGCATAAGAAATGGGGTGCGGAAGGCAAGGAAGACTCGTTACCACAGCATTAAGCAAAATGACGTGTCGATTATGTCCGGAGGGGGGTTAAAATGATACTCTGTCCGACCAACCAAGAACTTGTCGAGTGTCCAATTCAAATTTTTTTTGTCTTCTCATTGTTTATTTATAATTATTTTCGGACAAAAAATATCCTTTCCACCTCATGTGTTATTCAAGAAGCTACGATGGCAAAAAAAAAAAAATCCCGCCGGTGAGGCGGTCTCTGGTGGGGTAATCAGGAATAGAAATATCTCGGCCCGAGGGGAGAAGTCTGGGAAAAAAAAAACAAGGAATGAGATGGAGATGGAGATGGGCACTTATAAAGGTGTGGTCAGAACAAGGGACGCGAATGCACGTTTATGAATTAAATATATGCCTATGTCTCTTTGAGTGGATAAACGAGGAGAGAGAGAGAGAGAGAGAGAGAGAGAGAGAGAGAGAGAGAGAGAGAGAAAAGGGGGGAAGGGAGAGGGAGAGAGAAAGAAAGACAGACAGAGAGGGATAAAAAAATGGAGTTCAAGTGTGGAAGACGACGGTTGAGAACAGATAGATGTTTGAGTGGATAGGTAGATTGATATGGACAGACATATAGATACATACATAGATGAATTAATAGATAAATATATTGATATGAGCATACATAAAGATAGATAGATTGATGAATAAATAAATAAATGGGTAAGAGCTGACAGATAGATAGATAGATAGATAGATAGATAGATAGATATAGACGGACAGGCAGATAAATAGAAGTGGACAGAAAGGCAGATAGATAGATAGATAGATAGATAGATAGATAGATATGAACACAGATAGATAGATAAATAGATAGATAGATAGATATGAACACAGATAGATAGATAGATAGATAGATAGATAGATAGATAGATAGATAGATATAAACAGAGATTGATAGATAAATAAGAGTATAGCGCGTAACTCTTTTGCACTCACAGCCAAAAAAGATATTTTGGATGAATTAAATTTTTAACTGGAAATTCGTTATATTCTATGTGTTTGCCGCATTTATCGAATTTCGTTCGGTAAATCCGAAGTCAGTAAGGAATAGATTCACGAGTTGGAAATTCGTTATATCGAGGTTCGCTAAAGCGATGACTTACTGCATTTCGATTCCAGTTTCGACCAGTGGAAGAACGATGGACTAATAGATATGCCAATCGATTAAATTTTAGTGTCCCAGCTGGCTCGCATTCAGTCAGCGGAGCAATCGTCCACAACATTTTCTCACTTATAAATCGGAATATCAAGTTGACTGACGAAAAGTCCAACATGGCGTTAAGGACTTTAATATAATTAAACTGCTGCACCTTGTTTTTTTGACGAACTGCTCTGATCATTTTTTCCGAAAAATAATTAATCTTACCCCAAGCGATACAGCCTTACCTTTTCTAATGATAAAGCGACAATTTACAGTTATCTTTGCATCAGTAAACAAATCTTAAAGACAATTTTTTGGTGAGGTAGGTTTGTTCCACCTGCTTGTATTCAGCCACGGCCAACGGTATGTAGCTCTGGGCAAAAACAGTAGGATCGGTCTATCTCAAAAGTACAAATAAAAGATTACAATGGTCAGTGAATAACCTTGGAATCTCGCTCCTTTAAGAAGAATGTCAGCCCCAAATAATTATTGCAATAAGTACATCTATACTGAATGGCAATGGGCTGGCCATGTTGCAAGAATGAAAGACAACCGATAGACATCACTCACAACATGGATCCCAAGAGACCACATGCGAAGCCGAGGCTGACAAAAAAACTAGATGGGGAGATGAACTAGACAAATTCAGAAAATACTGGCTCTGCGACGCCCATGATAGAAAAATGTGGTGGATCTGTATAATTTAACCATTCATAAATAATTCCATCATTTTAAACGGTTACTTTGCTAATAATAATAATAATAATAATAATAATAATAATAATAATAATAATAATAATAATAATAATAATAATAATAACAATAAGAAGAAGAAGAAGAAGAAGAAGAAGAAGAAGAAGAAGAAGAAGAAGAAGAAGAAGAAGAAGAAGAAGAAACAACCATGACAAGAAAATATTTAGGAATACAATGAGAAAAATAATAAAACAATTATTAATATTACTTTTACAATGAAGAAGAAAAGCCTGCAAAGTGCTGGTATCCGAAGTATTCCCCTTTCTTGTCTTTGATGTGGTTCGTGGAGCTTTTGCCAGCTCTGGTAACCTATTGTTCAGTCGTCGTCCCCCATAATTGGGGCGGCGAAGACACTGATTGGGACATTATGAATTCAACAATGGGGGTGGGGAAACGTGCAGAAAGCCAAGGAGTAGAAATAGGAACATAGGGAAAGATCTGTCATCAAAAGCGACTGGCTGCAGCAAAGGATGTAGGACAATTAAACATCTCAACGTCACAAAGCAGGAGCCTTTTAATAAAAATCGTTAATGATATGGTTGTGGCAGTCCGTAGTTGTGGGGTATACTTTTAGGGAAATCATCTAATACGACGGGTGGGCAGGAGGAGAAAAAGAAGGACTATTCGTCAGGGACTTCTAATCAACGGTTGTCGTTCTTAGGGGAGAAAAAAATGTAAACCTGCGTAGAGTTACTAAGGGCATCATTAAAACACTAACAATCACTTAATAATAAGAGTTAGAAAATTATGCCAGCAATTTCACTAGATTGAATAGCAAAGGCCTGTTATTTTTATTTAATCTCTTTTATCCAATTTTGAAGACATCGGTTGTTGATGAAGAAATGAAAAAAATGTTATTGCATGTAGCCTGAAATATCCGCCCTCCAAGTGGTTATTCCCAGCTATATCGAGCCCACAGTCGTAAAATATGGAGCCTAAAGTCGTAAAACCTTGAGTTAAGTAATGATTTAATGTTTTACGACCATATGTTCCACTTAACTGGTAAATTAGATGTTTCATGTTCTTAAAAAACGAGTAATATTATTTTAAGCTTATGTTTTGAGTCTCTTAATTTTTAATGACAGACGTCTCAATAATTGAATAGCAGATTATTTTGATGTGCTTTATGGAGGTAAATGGTAGTTAAAATTGATACAAAATCAATATCTGGTCAAAAATTGCTTTAGTTTAGTTTACATCACGGTTTTCATAGAAAAGGTCTTTTTTTAAATACGTTTTAGTCTTCCGTACTTTCAAATTCAAAACCTTACATTTTGTTTATTCGCTTAAAAAATCCCAAAACTCATTGAAAATTATTGTCTAAATCCATCAAAAGCCCACAACCATTTATTCTTGGGAGAAGGGGAGAGGAAAATGCAATTCTCAGGGAGAAACTTCGTGATATACAGGTTAAGCAAATCTCCATTATGTGTATATATCTCATGTCATAACAATAACAACGCGTACGAACAGTCACAGACATGGTTATGCAAAGGGCATCTAAAAA
Source organism: Thysanoteuthis rhombus (assembly GCA_963457665.1). Taxonomy (NCBI): domain Eukaryota; kingdom Metazoa; phylum Mollusca; class Cephalopoda; order Oegopsida; family Thysanoteuthidae; genus Thysanoteuthis; species Thysanoteuthis major. The sequence goes on along the minus strand of OY735227.1, from coordinate 18,293,404 downwards.
AAGAAACGGAATGCAACCCAGGACAAAGGTATCAGGATCAATTATAATGAGACCGCGTGCCCCAGCTTCCCAAAAAGAGAAAAAAGAAAATATAGTAGATTAGGACGGCATCAAGATGAACTTGGACCAAATAAACGGTTGGTTCGATTAACCAAACAGCTTAAATTTTTTTCACAAAGAACCCAAGATGATTTTGAATTCAAGCGGAACAACTTGCATGAAATTACAACAACTCAAGTTCCTTTGCTTTTCTACAGTTTTTTTCTTTTTGAAATTTTGTTTCAAGTCAATGATCGTTTAGAGAAACAAACAAAGTAAATTTTTAGCGATTGTATCAGATTTTGTTTCAGAAAATGTTGATTCGGTAATACAGCCGCTGGTTCCAAATAAACAGTGCATTGGACTTCATAAACGAATCAAATTAGCGATGATTACATACATTCGAATCAGTTCTTATAAACTTGGTCCTATTCCGCGATTAGTCCAAGTAACAGTTTATTCTATTAGGTGAAATTCATTTTATCTTGTTTCTGGAGAAAAGATTAGATTATAAACGTAAGTAAGCACAGCAATTGGCTCCATAGGAATATAAAAGAGGGCACGACGGAGTGGGAATTGTGCATACAAGTTGAGTTCGACCATGTCAGAGCCTTTCCTTGAAAATAAAAAAAGAATAAGACTCTTGTGATTTTGAGATGCAAACCAAGTACCAAATCAAAGTGTAAAAATAGTTTGAGAGAATACATAACAAACTAAATGTGGCTACTCCTCGACTGGATAAAAAGAGAGAAAAATAATTTTCTGACGTTTTTTTAAAAAGAAAAAATTGCATCGGCCGGGAATCGAACCCGGGCCGCCCGCGTGGCAGGCGAGCATTCTACCACTGAACCACCGATGCGCTTTCATGCTACATTCAACTTTGTCAATTCTCAATTATATAACAAGGTATTAGATATTCTGCTGAGTCGATTGCAACGTATTTACACATCGGCACATTTTGTTAGGTCTGCATTCGATTAAAAAGTGCCATGGAAAATATCAAAACATTAAATACGCACACACGCACCAACACTCATACATAGGATAAAATAACATTATTCAACCATATTTAAAGCTCTGCTCTAAGTGAATATTTGTGTATAGAGCACTTTATGAAATAAACCCTACATGCATCAGATATTGAACTTTTGATTTGTACTTTGATATAAACTTATACTATATTCCCTGCAGCAGTCCCATTTTCTTTGATTGTTTATTCTATTTACGTTGTCTATGGTAAGTGATACATTCACTGTGTAATAACGGCAGATCATTTCAAATGAGAGTTTCAATATAATATTACGCAATTCATAATCATCGATTTCCAAACACACACACACACGCACACACACACACGCATACGCACACACACACAAACACACACACACACACACACATATATATATATATATATATATATATATATATACAAACACACACACACACATATATATATATATTTGTGTGTGTGTGTTTGTGTGTGTGTGTGTGTGTGTTTCAATCAGATTATGCACAGGCTGGAATATCATTACCACTAATCCTTGCCAACCCAGTCATAATTGTTAATACCCCAAAAGCTCAGATATTCCAAAGAAGTCACAGAACCACAAGGCCCTAACTGTGATCTGATATACGTTACACGGCATGTTCAAGTCTTGTCTGAATTTTGTTTGATGAAGACCATTTTGTTCATTATTTCACAATGTCTCAATCGTATACCCTGCGACCTTTGAAGGCCGGAGAGTACACAGCCGCTTGGATAATCTCTCCGACACAAAATACATTATGCAACATTTGTATTTTTCCAATATTCACCCATTTGGTCCACGAAGACCACTTAATAGTTAGTTCAATTTATGGACCAGGTAACTAATTTTTACAAGCAGATAATGATAGCACAAACCAGAGTTTGTCTTCGAAAAAAGAATTTACGCTGGCATTTTGATATCTAGATCAATAACCTCATCCAATCGAAGAGACCAGATGTGGTAATCGTAAAGAAAGGAATCAAGACCTGCCAAACTATGAATATGGCTCTGCCAGTAGATTACAAAGTGATGATAAAAGAAAGATAGAAAAAAAATACTAGGACATTCCCTGGAAACTAAGAGGAACAGTAAAAAAATAGAATTGTGATTAGGTGTATAAAAAATGAGAGAAAGCATTGGAACTGTCCAGACAACAGCGGTGCTAGAGTCTGTAGGGATATAAAAAATGATACTGGAGATTTGCTGAGACTTGTTTTCATACTATCTCCAGCGATAACCACAAGACATCTGGTGAGAACATGCAATAATAATAATAATAATAATAATGGTCACGCAGAGGACACTTGAAGAGAGAAACTGAATCTTCGTTAATGGTAACCTATCACAAGTGTATTATAGCAAACGATATTAAGGCCAACAAAGTAGTCTCATGTACAGGGACTGGGATGAGACGGTACAAAAAAGACTGGACTGGTTTGTAAAGGTGAGTCTTTAAAAAAAAAATAGTGTAAACACGTGGGATTGAACCAACTTTGAAACTATCCCTGAAGCTGTAGCTGTTCTAGTTAACCACGGGGTGAAATTGAAACAACTGAATGAATGAACAGGTCTGGTTAGTCACTTGATAAAAACTGTCACATGACCAACGTCCTCTCTTTTGACAGCACGATGTGTTCGGTGTGATCAGTTGAAAAATAGGAAAATTAGATGATCAATGAATTAATCACTTGGCTTTCCGTGGTGGGTCACTAAAATCTTCGAATTTAAAAAAAAAATCAGAAAAAAACAGTGTAGAACACTAACAAAAGTAATAATTTAGCATAAACTTACATTGCAAATCGAATCCTGCACCCCAAAACTTACATTACAGGGAGAATTTTTCAAGTTATTTCCAAGACATAATAGGGAGTGAATCGTTGAATTTTCGAGCCCTTCAGCTCTATCGGTATAGCCTGTACGCGTAAGACGTACGCATATAGTCAACCAGACTGCCAGCTAAACAGAATCACACAAAAACTGAAGAAACCTACCAATATCATGAGTTTTGGTTGGTAGTTTGGGATGAATTTTTCTTGAAGAAAGAATGAAAGAGAAAAAAAGGGAAATGTATAAAAAAAATGAGCAAGGAAAATGAAAAGTGTATTAGCCAAATATCAGAAAAGGGCGGAAGTAGGGTGGTAGGGGGAGACGAATAAGACGGGAGGGGCAGGGACAGAAGGGAGCCAGGGGGCGTAATTAGGAAGAAGTGAGGAAGTAAAGAAGGGAAGGAGGAAGGAAGGAAGGAGTGAAGGGAAGAATGAAGGCAGGTAAGAAAGAAGAAAGAGGGCGAAAGAAGGAAATCAGGGAAAACAGAAAGAATGAAGGGAGGAAAGGTGGAATGAAAAAGGAGAGAGCGGAAGGAAGGTAGAAAGAAGAGGAGGAAGAAAGCGAAGAAGGAAGAGGGAGGATGGAAGGAAAGTGGGAAGGGAAGAGGGAAGGAAAGGTAGGGAGGAAAGACGAGATGTAAGGAGGGGGAACGAAAAAATGAAGGAAAGGATGAGTGTTAGAGTTTTCACCTCGGTATTTATTACAAGTACAACTCTCGGCTTCACATTTCATTGTTATTTTAATTCGAAGGCACGGCTCTGGTACTTATCCGGTCTTTTCTTTCTTTCTCTCTGTGCTTTTTCTTCTTTTTCAATCATATTTTCTTTCTTTCCTTCTTTCTTCGTTCGTAGCCCCTGTTCTTTTTTCCACCTTCAGTCATTTTTTCCTTCTTTTCATGGTTCCTTTCTTAATAGATAATATGATCGTTAATGCTATGTTATATAAACAAGATGTTGGTTCATAATACTTGACGACAGTCGATAATTCCCGACCCGCCCTCCAATCCCTACAATGAACGAGCAGAGCGGTGAGAGGGAGGGGCATAAGATGCATTAGACTGTACGACCTTCATCTTCTCCCACCCACAAATAAAGAAAAAGAGAAAACAAAACTTTTTTTTCCTGATATAAGTCTGGACGTCTGCGAGAAAGCACCGAGAGACCCAGTGTTGTCTCCAATGATGCGAAGAGATATGAAGACGGTAGCTGAACAGATTGATAAAAACGATAATAACGAAGGAAAAAGAAGTATATTTAGACGAGGCGCGTCCATGAAAAAAAAAAAGGAATTTTTAAAACAGCGTGTCAATGAGATGCTTTGCTGTACCAGTAACTAGAAAGTTGTGTAGCAGTTATTATGGCCTTTAGTATACATAAAACTGCATCAAGCTCCGTGGGATAGTTTTTGAGTTACACGTCCTATTATGAACGTACGTGTAAAGCATTTGGCTCTGTTTCTCTCGGAGATGAACAATGAAAAGCAATAAAAATGTAAATATAAAAGATTAATAGATGGCTCTATTTACAACGTCATATGTAGCCACTCATTGAACTTGTATGAGTGCCGCGAGATATTCAAGTGCCCAGATTAAAAGAAATCGCGAATCGGTCAAGTGCTTTCAAAATGAAATCAAAATCATTTTCATCCAAAAAAAAACATCCAAGGAAGACCGAGAGACACAAAGAGTTACTGACTGAAGACAAAGTCCTGGAAAATAAGGATATGTACCAGCCAGCAGAGAGGAGGGACGAAATAAGGTAACTTCCTAGCGATTATCAAAACAATGCATCGGCCGGGAATCGAACCCGGGCCGCCCGCGTGGCAGGCGAGCATTCTACCAATGAACCACCGATGCCGACACCATCGTTGCAATTTATTAATGTTCAATACTTTGACTAGTTTTCATGCAAGTTACCAGATATCCTGCCGAGTTGGCACGTTTTATAAGTCAAGTCTGCATTCATTGAAAATTGCTGAGAAGCATTATAACATTACATATACCATGAATATATATATATATATATATATATATATATATATATATATATATATATATATATATATATATATATATATATATATACTAATCCCCATCAAAAATATACGGATATATTTGAATGACTACATTCATTTTTTTTTCCAAGTACAATAAACCTTTGCAATAACTAACTAATTGGGGCAAGAGGGATATCGTTAAATCCGAAAGTTCGATAAACCCGATGATTGTCCCTCCAAATAAGTAGTTCGGTAGTTTTTTTGCATTTAATGAGCTTTGTTCGGTAAATTAGATGCAGTTCGGTTACCGTTCGTTGTATTTTTTACCTTACTTTACATTGTTCCGTTAATAATAATGAGAAACTTCCTATCCTAGTCTTGTGGTCCAGCCTTTTGCAACATTTATTGCAAAACCAAAGTGAAGTATCAGTTCTTCTCACATCAACAAAATAAAACATCAACTTCCTGTTTTTCTATTCCAAATGTTATTATAAATGTACTTTAATTGTTTCCTACTTGGATCTAAATTAATTTGATTTTTTTTTTAAATTGTTATTCATGGCTGTATTTTAATTGCTTCTATGAATGGTCTTTCGTGAATTTTATAAAACAATTATTCACTTCAGGAACAGTGAACACACTATATTTAATTGGTAAAATATAAAAAAAAGCAATAATTTATTCTAATTCAAAATTTAAAAATAAACAATGTTTTAAAAATGAGTTTTAAAAGTGTTGTAAATAGTGGAAATTATTTAGACGAATCAAATTACTTGACTTTTTTGCAGTCAGAAGCGCATGTGGTGTAAATTTATAAATTTAAAACGGGAACGCCAAATCACATGATTTTAAGTGATGGCTATAAATAAGATTCTTATAAGTTTTGTTTTTGTCAATAGAAAAAAATATTATTCGAATTGAATGGAAATTCATCAAGAATAGAATTAAAGTACAACAATAACAACGTTTAAAATTGAAAATCGGGAGTTAATGTTGTTTCGTTGACGTCAATAGTACAGATACTACAGATTGAACTTGATCTTAAGGCTGTAAAATATTGGAGCATGAACATAGATTAAGCCAAGTTCGTTATGGTCTACGTATCGAACTTCGTTCGGTGAATCCAAGTTCTATTTGGATGGATCTGCGTGTTCGTTAAAGTCGAATGTTGTTACGTCAAGGTTTGTGAAAGCGAGGGTTTACTTTATATCACATAGCAATTTGGATCGTATCTTTTGTCTTATTTCTGATGCAATTGTTATTTATCATTGTATCGGACGTTTAGGGATGCTATTAATCAGTTCTCATAATATAATTCAACATTTGAGACTAAGGGGACATCATGTTTGAAATAAAAATGGATGATAAGAAAATATTGGCCCGAACTCCTTCGAGTTGGCGAAGCCTTGCATCAGAAATATATAGAAAAATAGCCTCCGAAATTCAATGAATTTTATACCTCGAATATGATAACAACTAGTTAATCCTGTTAAAAAGTTTGATGTGAAAATAGAAAATCATTCCATCAGAAATGAAACAAAATGATTGCTACAAAACTGCAATTCATTTCGAAATATTATAAGGGAGGTGACTCTATCTTTTTATTACGAATACTAAAATAAACCGAAGCCGATATTTCTTTAGAAATGAAAGTACTCAATTAGCTTAAATGAAAGAGTCTATTGTTTCAAATGATGGGTAGAAGATATTTTTTTATCAGCGAAATTATCGCATTCAAGTGGAAGAGTTCAGTATTACGGATACAAAAACAAACAGGAAAATGACATTGTTTATCTCACGTGTACATACATACAACCAATTGAAAAGCAAAAGCTTGTAGCAATAATTTTCATTCATTATAATGTAAGTTGTATTATATAAGCCATATCTAGAATATAGCTGTATATTGAATAATGCTATTTTGATTAGTTTGGGTTTGAGTGTAGTACTGTTAAGGTATTACTGTACAAATTAATGTAACTAAGTATAAGATGAAAGAAAGCACTCAATTATAATAAGACTTTGAACGGTACGGGTTTGAACGGCAAGGAAAGCTTTGGAACGAACTGGCTGCACTAATCAAGGTATACCTGAACATCGTTCTATTTTCAACACTATTAAAAAAATAGTTGAAAATTGGTATGTTCATGTAAGGGGTTCTGTCAAGGATCAATTTCTCTTTTCCAATATTTTCTGTGGTCCGGCAGTGGCTAGGACCTGAGGTTGCTGGATTCAAGCGCTGCAAAGGAAATCAATGAAAAGTTTTGATATCTATGGTCTATGTCAGAGGTTTTGCCTTCGGGACTGGTGATCTTCAACTTTTTTTCATCTGCAGGGTGGGTCACATATTATTGAGTGGAGGGTGGTCCAGATAAATGCCGCAAAAGGCTTAAAAGATAAGAATTATCCATTTACATACATCTAGTCATATTTGGTCGAAATTCAACAGATAACGCAGGCTTGAAAATCATAAGAGCTTAACCAAAGATGCGAATTAGTTATCAAGGAATTTAGTCATAATTTATTTCCATCGTGGTACCCTTTGAATCAATTAAAAAGACATTTATTTCATTTTTGAAGCATAGGAAGTAAGCATAGTATCTATATGTTTGTTTGCAGGCCGATCAAAATACCTGTGTGGATAAGATCTGACCTGCAGGTTGTAGGTTACCAACTTCTGTTTAAGGAATAAGAGACCTGGTCTTTCTATTTACTAAAATGATGAAAATTAGAATCTTTTAGATTGACAATACGAGGCATATGGTGTATTGCGAAGCTTAATGAACTGGTCTCAGGAGACCATTCCATGGTGTAATGAGCTTTCTCCTCACGAGTTGCACAGATTATAATATGGCCCTGTGCTAGACTAAATTTCATTTAATATTGGTTAGAATAAGAAAGGAAGCTGTGAAGAGCCATGATAGCGTACGCCCCGAGGGGACATGGCATATGACACAAAGAGAGTAGGGGGAATAAGCTCATGAAGAATAGGTGACGTTTTGCACCCCCAGCATAGATTGCTGGTGTATACTGCAACAGAACCGTTAGGAAGCCAGTCTCGCGGACCAATTCGCAGGGGATCCCTGTACATGTCCTTATGCCAAACTAAGCTAACTTTGCACCGTGGTTCGAGAGCTAGTACAGACAGCCTCGTACGTTTATCCATATTCCTATTAAATTTCCCAACTTCATTTTTATTCATCAAGAAACTATATTTTGAAAACTGTGTTTTTTTTTTTTTGTATTATACCAGTTATTTGATAATTTCCATATCATATACGTTCCTTC
>OY735227.1:18260227-18280227 GCA_963457665.1 Thysanoteuthis rhombus | reverse complement strand
GAGTTGAGTATGTTCTTACCAAAGTGATCACAAAAGCGATTGTCATCGAATGTAGATGAGTAGACACTCAACTGTTCGTCCACCCCATCACGATAGAACGAACTGATATACAAACTTAATATTTTGCTACAGTTAATTGAGATCATGACCAAGTGATCGGTAGGTGACTCTCTTACCAACTTACCCAAACTGACCATTTTTGCATATCTACAAATTTCATTATTTTGCATTCGACGCAAAAGTTGCAGCAATCAACTTCAGTCGGAATAGAAGTTGATGTGGGTCCAGAGGCCTTCAAACCTGAACGTTTGGCTTAGAGCTGGGGTTCTCAACCTTTTTATGGTTCTGGGCCTCCAGTGTACCATCCGTTATGTACCTATACCCTCTTTACCTGACTGTCGAAATCATCATTATCATCATCGTTCTATTGAAAAAACACAATGATACAAAACAAATAAATACAAAAAAACAACAAAAAAAAAACCAAACCAAACCAACAAACTTACATCTCTTGTCTGGTTTACTTCTGCTTAGTGGACTATATATATACATAAATATATATATATATATATAAATATATATATATATATATATATATATATATATATATATATATATATATATATATATATATATATATATATATATATATAATACAAATCAGGTTTGCAATATGACATAACATACTATAAATATACAAATATAAATACACACACACACACACTTTATATATATATATATATATATATATATATATATATATATATATATATATATATATATATATACACACCAGAATTTGTTTTCCATACCCCCAGGGGGTATTGATACCCTGGGTTGAGAACTTCTGGCTTAGACACACTTGATATATATATATATATATATATATATATATATATATATATATATACACACCAGAATTTGTTTTCCATACCCCCAGGGGGTATTGATACCCTGGGTTGAGAACTTCTGGCTTAGAGCGATGGTCAGCAAGCAAGCCAAACAAAACTCGCAGCGGGACTGCCAATGAAATTTCAAGCAAACACCCAGATCAGCCTCGCAAATGAAAAAACAGACAAAAAAATATCTGTACAAAAATATCAAGTTTAAGTAGAAATATATCTTATTTTACTTAACTTTCGTCCGTAGATTACAATAATTACACCACTTCTTCTCCAATTACTTCTGAAAGGGTAAATGATCTGTAATTAATGACACAAAGATTCTGACGATAAAATCAACTTTTATACAGGTTTGGTGTTTTTTCTTCGTCGCACGTTGACATTTTGTTCGTTGCATGGTTATAGTTCGTACTTCGATGACCAATCTATGAACAGATTATCTGTAAATGTGTTATTTTATACAGGACCAGCTTTAAGCCATTTGGACTAATTGCTTTCTGTTGGGCCTTGTTTCTGAGTGGGTCCACAATAGGGTATATTGTAGTCTTGTCAATTTCGTACAACAATACATAGCAACATGCACCTTGCACAACATTGCAGATTTCACAGAGAACAGCAACAATATCAATTTTCTTCTGAATTCTCAAAGATTCAACAATGTTTGTTCACACTGATTATATTTTGATTTTATTTATTGTACTCAATTTTTTTATTTTACTTTGGATTGAATAATACTATTCAGTTACAGAATAGCATGAAAATTTATTTTTCTGAAAGTTTCAAGCGCACATTTTGATTGCTTTTCATTGTACCATAGATATATAAAGATTCTACAGACCTTGGCTGTTAACCAGGGACCCCGCATAAATGCTTCCAACTGTGCCCGAAACTTCTAAGGCCGGGCCTGTTTACATTAATATGAGATATTTACGAGAATTTATCGGTTGGGGGTATGAAAACCACAAATTATAATTTTTTTTCGGAATATAAACCCATAAATCCAGATGTTAGACGAAAAAAAACTCATATCTGGGGGAAACCCAAGCATTGGTAATCTTGGTTGAGACTCACATCTGAGAAAGTGTTCGAATCAACTCAAACAAATAATTTACTGAATACAAATTGTTTATTCTTATCGTTGATCTTTATGTGTTTCAAAGTGGAAAGTTTTGCGAAGCAAGAATACAAGTTGAGAAAGTGTCTCCGCTGAAAGAGGAAGTGAAATGTCTAAGCAGTTGCAGATGTGCTTGGGTTAGAATATAGAATATATTTAGTGTCGCTGACATGGGCGTCCAGCGCCACTTTCCCGGGGGAGGGGGGCAAAAGGGCATCCTTTCAGCTTGGGGGGAAGCGTAAAAAGATATATTCAAAATATGTGTAGATTAACATTAATTTGCATAAAACAATTATACAGCACCATTATCGTTTATTTACTGGAAAAATCTCAGCTTTTGAACGTCCTCACTCTAGCTGTAAAGAAAGAACTGATCTTGGGTAGCTGGATGTCATGTAACCCCCTCCCACCTTGAGAGATGCATCCGTCCGCTGATCAGGTTGGACACGTGAGGATAATAGGAAAGGCAAGAGAGACGGGCTGACAGAGAAGGAGACTGAGACAATCAGACAGAGAGAGAGTGAGAGAGAGAGAGAGAAGACGAAGAGCGAGGAGGGTAAAAAGGGAAGTGAGACAGGAGAAACGAAGGAAGGGGTGGTAATTCAGAGAGGTGGGTTGTGAAGAAGAGTGTAGAGAGAAAGAAAGAGAAAGAGATGAGTGAAGTAGGACTGGAAGGAAGGTGGAGAGAGAGAGAAAGAGAAAAGGGGCGTGAAAAAGTGGAGAGTGAAGGAGTAGGCGAAGTAGAGAAAACGGAGAAGGTAAAGAATATATATATATATATATATAATCAATACTGATGGGGAGCCATGTTAAGATATCTGTTTTGTTTTTAAATCCCAGAGACAGTTACATAGCAAACAACTGATGATCGCAACAAGTAAAAACTCAAACATTGTACAATAAAATCAGATTATGTGTAGAACATAAAAAAACACTGAAAAAAATACGAAAATTACAATAACGGATATTGAGGAGTAATTGACCAAAATGACAATAATTTTTGGAAAAAATGTAAGTAGCGTTTTTAAGTTGTAAAAACTTCTTGAACTATATATATATATATATATATATATATATATATATATATATATATATATATATATATATATATATATATATATATGCGTGTGTGCGAAGTTATCAGGATCACATTTAACATTCCCAGTGGAATGGTCTTGTTAAATTCCTTAGTGTGCTAATGTCAGCTCTCCCAACAGCATCGATGTGTCACACGAATAATTGCTCACGAGTTTCCAAAACGGTATCGGTGAGGACATGTACCGAACTCTCTCACGAACATTATACATTGTTTATTATCTGTTGAAAATATCTAGATGGGTCAATTTCAGCTCCATCTTTTGTCGTTATAAGCACTGTTTAACACTTGATTGATATTAACGAGGCACCGAAGTCAACCTTAACAGTAAATAAACAAAAGCAACGATTACATTACAACCATCTATCACTTTTCATTAATGGATCTAGAAAGGTCATCAGTAAACGTTGGGGTTTCATATCAGTAATTCATATTACTAATACGACATTAATTATGATCCTTGATCTAATTAATACACATAGTCTTGCTTCGAAATATCGATTAAAATATCGGTCCTCTACCTTTTAAAACATGAAAATTATCCTCCAAGTTTGAAATGGTCAGTTATCCTTTTACAAAGTGCTACCTAAAACATGTGGAATCTAAACAGTGCCTACGATCTAAATGTTGTACGGACATTTACCACAACCCTTTGTGAGGTCGCTGTGTACTTGCCAAAGGGAACTGCCTCGAAGGAAATGGTAGAAACTTGATGTTGGGTTAACTAATTTTTCGTTGCTCAAATTTCCGGAACATTTCGGCATTAAATGATCATCATTATGTATAGATTTTTTCGGACTGTTGTCCACAACCCGATTCATCTCTCAAAGCAATGTTTCGGCCGTTGTACCCAGCGACCCTCTTCAGGTGGATGTCGTGGGATTTGGATTGTTTGGACGAGGCCCCACTTTGAAACGTGGAGGCAGAATGTCCTAATTCTGTTGTCTATTTTCGTACAGGAAAATTCTTTTGGTCAAAATCACATTGATTAGGAAATCAAAACCGACCATCAACATGATCGAAGGGACGTTCTGCCTTCACGTTTCAAAGGGTGGCCCTCCTCCCAGCATTCCAGACCTTCTCCGTTTTCTCCTCCCACCTGAAGAAGGCCGTTGCGTGCAACGAAAAGCTGAACCAAGATGAGAACAGTCCGGAAAGGAAATTGTAAACATAAAAAGAAATGTATAAGATACAATAAGCTACGAAAATTGACTGTACTCCTGTCAGAGCTGACAATGGTAACAGCTTTTTGTTACAATGTTAGATCAGGTAAGGTAGTTATGGGAGTGGTGCGTCCGAGTTCTTCGCTGATCATCTTGGCTTGCCAGTGACAAGATATTTTTCATCAAGGTACCTGGCGATGAGAAACAACGCAGAATATTTCATAAAATCGATGGATCAAAAACAACCGCCGCAGTAGAAACAATACAGAGATGGCTCGGCAAATGGTGCCTGCAGCTACCCAGTAAAACAGCCAGAGAGCAACAAAAAAAAGTGTTTGCTAGTAATTTTGGTGGAATTGAAAGGGGTACTCGACCATTGATGAAGTATCTCTATTTGCAAAATCGAGGTTCTTTTGTTGTTTCTTTGTTTTGGATTGGGGGGGGGTCGAACTATGGTAGAGTATGAATGAATGACCTCCGCTCTGTCTCTTTATTAGTGTTCCCTTCAGGGCACATGCCTGGGCGAAGCGTATGGAAATCCTGGGATGCACAGTCACCCGACACCCACCCTCTTGATCCTGCTGGTGTAGTCCAGAGGATAGCAGAGAGCGATGCATCTGGGACAAGCTTGGTTGGACGTCAAATTGAGCATCACACCGCCTTAAGGGTGCTCTCCACCCAAGTTTGGAATCAGAGTTGCCCTTCTCGTAGATTGGCGCCCTTCTCTGGGTTAGAGTACCCAATCTACTCTACTATTCTATCCATAGCTGGGAATCATGCCTTTCCCAAGGGCATTAGTGCGAATTGAGCACCGACTGGAATTTGAACTCGGGTAGATTATACGAAGTGTAAGAGTAAGCATGTCAGCTTTGAACCATCAGCTGGGGGCTTTTGGATAGGGTCAGCTTTCTCTGATCTTTGGACGAGACAGGGTCATAAATGAAGCGTGCCTAATACCTGGGGAGCCGTCCCTCATGCCGTCACTTCTCACTGCAATAACGACTTGGGGTCAATAGTTACGGTCTAACCTCTGCGTCAAAAGCCGGCGGGATTGGGCAAATTTTGCCGCTACCTACATGCAGGCCTATCAAGCCCAAGGGTTTTATTGGCTTTAGCAGAGTGGCAAATATATATCATCAGTAAGGGGCTAAAATTACTGGTTGTGATCTCAATAAAAAGTAAGTGGGGACACTTTTATTGATCTCAGTGTTTTGTATAGCATTAAATGTTTATGACATGTTGGATCAAATCATTATTATTAGCGAATTTACTCACCGTGTAATTCCTTTACAAGCTAATTCAGCCATTGATTAAGTTCTTACCCTTCAAACGAACTCCAGGTGAGTCTTCTAGTCATAAATCTTCCGACAGATGAATTCAAAAGTAAATGGAAATACGACGATATTTTTACTTTTCAAATTTATTCTTGGGTGAAGTATTGCAATATTATCATTAATTTTGACTAGTTTTGTACATTCATCCTAACTTTCAGCAGTTTTTTTTTCAAAAATCAGCTTTTGCTCAACTACTAAGTTCCCGTGGCTGAATGATTCAAAGCGGCCAGGCATATACTGGACCCTCTCCTAGCTTGAGAGTGTGAGTTTGATTCTCACTGGGGGCTTGCTCTTTCTATTTTTCGATTGCGTTGTTTAATCGGTGCCGTATGATTAAGGTCAGAGTGAAAATTGTGATAAAACTGTAAGTTTGAATGAGATAAAAAGGTAGTCAAAATCAATTATAAAAGGAAATAATTTGCAATCAGATCAGTTTTTTCAATGCTAAATATCTGGAGTGTTGTCTGAGAATACTGAGATCAAATTAGCATAGATGTTCCTCCTGTTCGACGTATGAATTGAAATACTCTTAATACCCATGTTTGTCATTCTCTCCTGTTATTACTAAAAAAAGGACTTCTATAGTGTGCGAACAAGAGAGCTGTTTCTACTGTAGTGCGTAGTCTACAGACATTATACTACAGCGTGCGGTCTAGCTGGGATATTTACACTGCAGTGTGCTAAAACGTGAAGTTTGGCACCTTCTACGAGGACAGCGAAGTACAGGCTCGTATTTCCGATCTATGACATGTTTTCTCTCTTTCTTTCTTTTTTTTTTTGAATAACATCATCGGTGACCAAGTCCTATTTCTCGTAGTGAATCAAATAATTGATGTCTACGGCTTGAAATTTAGATGAATTTATCGAGTGCGTTACGAATTGATCATTGGAACAGGTGAATGAACAGTGTAATGAAAACAAGGCTGGTTGCTACTGGGTCAAACCCAAACCCTGCTTCGACTGAAGATGATTACTACTAATTTTGTATTGTGTATATAATAAATGAAATATTGTGAAAATTTTGAATGAATAAACCATTGCATCAGCCTAACATAGATATTTCGTTGATATGTAAGATTGTCAGTTTGACTCAGTCGGTAAGAGAGCCACCTACTGATCAGTTGGTTGTGATTTCCCACCATGACTGGGGAAATGTTCATTTTATACTCGTATTCATGTATCATAATGAAATAAATTTTTTGTTTTTGTTTTTTTCTAACGTATTTTTGCGAATCTGTTTGACTGGTCTGTTTGGCTCAGTCGGCAAGAGAACCGCCCGCTGATCACTTGGTTATGATTTCAAATACACGAGAGGGAAATGTTGATTTAATATATCGGTCTGGTTTTGATGTGACGGGACGGACAAACATTTTGAGGATTGTTCTTGTTCTGGTTGTTACGACAGAAAATTAAAGCCAACTCCAGACTTGAACTTGAGTTTGACAATAGAAACGAAAATATCTTTTTATCGCGGGAGTAGATCCGGGGGGGGGGAATCCAGTAGAGACAGAAGATCGCATAAATCAAACAGACAAATGTCGAATGAGAAGTCGACAGAAGTAAGATACTTCAGACAATAAAAAGGCTGGATTTAGGTGCCTGGACTCGAAGTATAAAATCATATCATCGAGTCATAAACATGTACATTTATGGCCCTGTGGTCTACACGTAGAAATTGGGTCAGTCGAGTCAGGCCAGGTCCTATTAAGCGGGAGGCCAGTGTGCTCCAACCTTCCTTTACAATACGAACCCCAAATATTACTGAGACGTAAGAAGAACCCTTCAACTTGATAATAGACCGATTTGGTATGACGTCACGCAGCAAGGATGCCATCTAGTGAAATGAAAACAAGATAGACACGACGTTGTTGTAACAAAGGAGTTATAGTTTTTTTGGTATATTTTCATTGGTATTAACAGTTAACATATACCCGTAAAAATGATGGGGTTAGTTATGAGTGAATCGGCACTAAGAGGCATAAAGCAAATTTATTTGGTAATTCATTTATCTAGGTATTTGATAATTAATTCAAGTGTTTTATTTTTATTTTCTAATTAAAAGGATGAAGGAAAAAAGTTATTGCGTGCGTTTTTGTAAAAGAAATTAACAAAGGATCATTGATATTCAAGTAAGGATCGGAGCTTTTAAAGCCTTGGTATGGATATATTATACAAAGACATATTTTCATCGATTAACTTGCGTTAAATTATAGTTCTATTGTCGATATTATTGCTAAAATTTAATACGCCATATGAACCAAATATTTGAATTCGAATAAATGTAAATTATTATCGATGGTCTTTTAAAGGTAAAAAATTGTTTATTATTGTAGTTCAAAAATCAAAGTGTAAAAAAAACTAGATGCTAAAAATCGGGGTTCGAAACAATATTTTTTTTTTATAGAAAGGGTCCTTGTGTTTTTCGAAGTTTCGAAATCGTTGCATCAGATCCTAACGTTCTTGTTAATTTTTAGAAAAAAAGAAAAAAAATCTTCGGATTTTACTAGGTAGGGGGGTCTGTTTACCAGAAACTGTAGAGGTAAACTCGCCCGCCACTTTCCGTCTGTCGAAATGAACTGACTCTTCAAGGCATGCATCTTCTTTCACGTGAACTGTCAATTACTCCTCGTAAATTTCCGCAAGGGTTTCGAGGGGTGTCACGCGTAGCAGAGCCCAAAAAGTATTGGCGAAAAAAAAAAGTTTTGCATCTATTTTCCAAGTGGTTGACGAAAGTAGCTTAGATATCATCACGGAACTTTTAAAATTTCTTTGACACCCAATTAAAAAAAAAAAGTAATTGGAAAATGTGAAGGGGTGAGGGGTCTATCACATGAGAAAAACAGTTTGTTTTTTTTTTCGAAATTTTGAATGGAAACTTTTTAAAGAAAATAATGTCTTACTACAAATGTAAACACGTTTTCCATTCGGCGTCCACTTGCTCCCTGTATGGTTCAATCAAGATCCACGCCCAACATTTCCACTTCTCCCCTTTTTTTCTCCCCATCTGGAAAGAGGTAGATGGACAATCCTCCCTTTCCCGTCATGAATTGAGCTACCAACAACTATACAACGTTTAGGCACATCTCATCTAATTACATCAATTTATGAACAATTTCGTTTTGCTTTTAACCTTCTGGCACACGATTTACAATGGCTGCAAGGGTTTATTTCCCCCCCTATGTCAGCTGCTTGGGACCGTTGTTAAGCCTTGCCGAATGAATACCTACGTATCTTATCATTTTCCTATATTAAAAAGCTATTCTACAATAAAAAAGATAACAGATTAGAATAGAAAACTTTAAAAAATTAGATTCTTTATGATATATAAATAATCTAATTTAATATCAGTCAAACAACAGGAGTTCGGAGATTTAATGACTCACGTGCTTTTGCGGTTGAATTAATAATGAAAGTTAATATTAACAAACCAAATTATCTCATCTCATGTTTTTTTTTGTTCTGTTTTTTTTTTCATACATTCTAAACATAATCTCATCTCATTGTTTCATCTCGACAGTTTTGCATTCTCTTTTTTCCTTACTATCTCTGGGGTGCAGGAACGGTTTGACGCTTTTCACAAAATGAATAGTTTTTTTTTTTGTCAAAAATCGAAATGTTTTATTAATATAATACTAATATATTTTACCTAATATCATCACTTTTGAGGAACCCTGTTAGAACTCCACTTTTTTTTCTTTTTTTTTTTTCACGAACTC
Source organism: Thysanoteuthis rhombus (assembly GCA_963457665.1). Taxonomy (NCBI): domain Eukaryota; kingdom Metazoa; phylum Mollusca; class Cephalopoda; order Oegopsida; family Thysanoteuthidae; genus Thysanoteuthis; species Thysanoteuthis major. The sequence goes on along the minus strand of OY735227.1, from coordinate 18,270,902 downwards.
AGAAAGAATTATCGCGAAACCTTTGGGTTAATAATAACTCAGATTGGTGATTACTACAGTAGACTACGGATATTCCAATAGACTTTGCTTTAGTAGCACGAGAGAAAATTATATAAAATTCTTCATTGGATTAGCTCCCCTTGGTCTCTCGTTTTTTGTTGTTTTTTTTTCCGCTGCTCTTCGAAGGTATTATTTCATTATTTTTCAGTTTAAAATTTATTTTCCAATTTATTTTTTCTCTTATATTCCCCTTCCTCCTATTTTTTCCCAACTTTTTCATTGTTGAACTTACTCTTTGTGTTAATTTTTTCTTTCTTTCTTTCTTTCTTTCTTTCTTCCTTCCTTCTTCTTTAAATCATTCCATTTTCTCTCCTTCCGTGAAGAGTCTTGATTTTTACTTCTCTTTTCTTCTCTTCTGTTGATAGACTATTTCCATCTTTAATTCATTTATCTTCTTGATATTTCTATTTTTTGCCTTTTTCTACAATACTTTCTTTCTTTCTTTCTTTCTTTCTTTCTTTATCTCTCTCCTTTCTTCCTGTCTTTCTTTCTTTCTTCCTTCCTTTCTTTTTTTCTTTCTTTATTTCTTTCTTTCTTCCTTATATACCTCCTTATTTTCTCTTGTCTTTCCGCTGCACTTTTTAAAATTTTTTGTTTTCCTTTGTTTTCTTGCTTTATTCTCTTCCACGGTCATCAAACTCGAATGTTTATTATAAAACTAATCATTCAATATCGATTATCTACTAATTCATTGCCTATACCCAAACAGTAAGAAGAAAGAATGGATGAATGAAAGAAAGGTCTAAATAAATGAAGAAAGAAAGAAAGAAAGAAAGAATAAAGTGAAAGCGAAATGAAGGACAGCGTAAGAAAGAAAGATAGATAAAAAGAAAAGAAGATATTAAATGAAAGAAGAGAGAAAGAAAGGCGTACGGAAGAGAAATAAAGATGATGGCAAAAAAAGTGAGGATTAAGTGAAAGCGTTCTCAAAAAGAAAGAAAAATGTGGAATGAATACGTGGAAGAGATAAAGAAAGAAAGAAAGGTGTAAAGGATAAGAGAAAAAGAAGTAAATACAAAAAAAGAAAGGAAAGATAAAAATGATGAAAAACAAACAAACAGTTCCTCACCCTTCACTATTTACTTCAGTCACCCCCACAGGACCGACAAAACCCCAGGAAAAGGGACTGATCATTTACAGCCGCAATAAAACTATTTAGTATCAATTTGTGAAATGACCCCCGACATAACTATTCACACAGGTCAAGCAACGATAGAAAATAGATGTGATTTGCGGTATGATTAATTGCTGTACTGGACAAATACGAATGGGCAATGGTCAAGAAGTCGAACTTATTTGTTCGACAAGAAAAAGAAAAAGAAGATATTTCTTTAGTTATGGACGTCAATTAATATCAATTTAGAGGCACATCTTTATCATAGTCTTTCACATCACCTTCCCCCTTTTAGACATAAATGCTTGAAGACATAAACACCGGTATGAATTAATCGATATTTATGTAGAGACAAGATAAACTGCTCGCCTTGACGTCGATCTAACGATCGTTATTCGTTCCGATCAATTAAATGTTTAAACCGCACTTAATCTAGCAAAGGGTACTAGGAGAATTAATAATAATAATAATAATAATAATAATAATTATAATAATAATAATAATAATAATAATAATAATGTATGAAAATCAGGGTAGTGCCAGTCATGGTAGGCGCACTGGGAATTGTCCCACAGACACTGAGGACGAGACTTAAGAAGCTCGGGATAAAAGGAAAGATTGAGATTGTACAGACCACAGCACTGCTAGGAACTGCAAGGATCCTGAGGAAAGTGCTAGAAATATGAGGACTGCAAAATTAAATGTTAGCAGTGGCCCAACAGAGGAAGGAAAATTAAAGTGGAAATGTGAACCACAGCTCTGGCATGATAGGCGAGGGAGAGATGAGATGTGGGCTGAAGACCTGTGGAGACTTATTGTCACTCAGCCTTCAGTAATGACCACTGGGCAACCGGTGTGAAACTGTAAACTGCAGTATTACTGTGGTCTATGAAAATGAGGAGAGGAGGGCTGGAGACTTGCTGTCACTCAAAATCCAGCGGTAACCACCAGGCAACAGGTGTGAGATTGCATAATAATAATAATAATAATAATAATAATAATAATAATAATAATAATAATAATAGTGATCTTCATTAGTAGCAATAGCAGCAGTAGAAGCAACAGTCTTTTAACGTCCATCATTGGTCCCAGACCTACCCAAGATTCGCCAGATTTCTCTATCGCGAGCGTCGCAGCACCAATACCCCCTGAACATGTCTAGATAATTACGCCTTATAATTTTCCATTCACCACAATCTCGCATATGATCTCTGAGGTTCCATGTTGGGCGTCGTGATGTCAGACGGTTTTCTGACATTCTTGCAACATGGCCAACCAATTGCCCTAGGAATAATCCAACGATACTTCTGACTCCTTTCTTTTGGTGTTGAGCTTCGTCCTCTATTGCACATTGCGTGTTTTTTAGTTCGTGGACCATTTTTTCAAATTTGTTTTGGTTATCAAAAGGACGGAGACACGAGATCCGTCCGGATACTATCAAATTATTTTGAATATTTGAACAACTGAACAGCTATGATATTATTTGACAAGCAATCAGACAGTGTCTTACCATGCATGTATGAACAGACACTCTCCTTTTAGGTAACTCAGTCGACAGTGAAGCTCCATTGATTGAGTTTGCATACTGTGTGATCGTTGCATCCACTATAACCAAGTCTTGCTCAGAATTTTTTTTAGGGGGGGGTGTAAAATGTTTCATCAACCAGGTCTGTCAGCCTCTTTCCTACAGTCCAGATTTGGCTCACTGTCACCTCTGTTTTTATTGTTTTTTGTAGGGTTTTTTTCCTGAAGAGGTTTCACGCTGTGGGTGAGGTTGAGGAAAATGCAACGAGAAAGCCGACGGCAAAGCCAAAAGCAGATTTTGCCGGTTGTTATCGAAAGCAGAAGAGACAGTGAAATAAGGGCCCAAGGCGCCTCACGATTGTCTCATATTTCGTCAATATTGAATGACTGAATGTTTTTTTGATTGCTTGTACACGCATACACACACACATACACGCACGTACGCACATACACATACAGACACAGTTACACTTGCACACACGTACACACAAATTACATGCATCATAAATATTGTTATATACAGATGTAAGTATATTTATGCTCCAATGAACATTCAAACTCGTTCGCATAACCTTTTGCTCGCGAAAAAAAACGAACGTAAATACGATAGAAATATTAGTCTGACCGAATATTCATTTTACCGAAGCAAAAGTAATTAAACAACACCATTATTTTGTCATCCATGCTAAAGCAGCGTGTTAAACGGCGTCTTGTCCCAGATATGCGCAATGCGCATGTGCATGGTCCACTAGATGAGAGGGGGTCAATCTTTCTTGCCTAAGGCTACGAGATTTGAAAGTTGGAACATTATACTCAATAAAGGGTAATGGTACAATACAAGTGTTCTGTGTAACCATAATTTAATGTGCCATTATGTATAAAATGATGGTATCAGTAATCGCAGGTAATGGGATGCCGCTTGTGCGGACATTCTTATGGCTACTTCTCGCTGATTTACTTGGAAAGTCTGGGTTCTTTAATTGTCTACTACCATAAATAAAAGGATTTTTTTTTGTTTGCGGGGGATTTTGTGTACATAAAATGGGTAAGGTTTTTTATACAACCGATTCCATATGAAAATGTGTTTTTGTATTTAGTGTTCAGTAAAAAACATTTATTAGTAAATCGATCAGTGACTTGAGATGACAGTTGAAGTTAGTTGTTGTTCATTTTGATATTTATTTTTCATTTTGAAAGTGTGTGATAAGCTGATATTATGAAAGAATAGATACATTTTTGGTGGAGTTATGAGGGAACTCTCTCTCTCTCTCTCTCTCTCTCTCTCTCTCTCTCTCACCCCCTCTCCCTCTCTCTCTCTAAATATATTTGTGTGCGAATGTGTATATGTGTTATCAGCTTTTGAGTATCTCTTTCCTGTGGTTCAACTACACATGTCAACCATACTGTCGAAGGGGCGGCAGACCCCCAAAGCTAGTTCGGGCTGCTGCCAAGTGGAGGAAACTCCTGTCAAACATACGACCTACCCATGCCAATACGATGGACATCCCTTGGGTTTAAGGGAAAGATTGAAACTGCACACGTTGCACTTCAAGTTAAAAATTTATTGAGCAGGTCGGATGCTTATTCTACGTACAGGCTCACCGTCTAAAGACCTGCACTGGTGGAAAATCTTTCGTTTGCGAAGCAAAGTCGTTCAGACATAGACCACGAATAAGCAAAATCGGAATTTGAACAGAGAATAATTATTTGGGCCTTTTACCGACGACTGTTTAGCCCAGTGGTAGGAGCAGCGCTAAATTGAAGCGGTTATCCTATTGCAGGTTCGATTCCTGCAGCAGCCCCATTTTTTGATTGTTTATTCTATTTACGTTGTCTTGGCCAAATGATATTTTCACTGAGTAATAACGGTGATCATTTCAATTAAAAGTTTCAGCGTACTATAATGCAATTTATTATTTTACTGTCGGAACATATATCCATTTCTTAATAACACACACACATATATATATATATATATATATATATATATATATATATATATATATATATATATATATATATATACACACACATATATAACTTAAGAACAGTCAAAGTGAATCCAATAACTCGAAAGGAGTTCCAAGATGATTTGAGAGCAGCACTGTTACTGAGAGAGCTCTTAGCAACAAACTCCACTGGAATGGCTCAAAATCACGTACGTCTAGGAAACACCTTGGTCGAAAAAAAAAACGACACCGAATCTCGGTCGGTTTGCTTGTGACCATTTAGAGGTTAGAGAATTATTTTTTGATCAGATGAATAAAAAACTTTTTCGCAACTTTTTGGCAAAAGCCCAGCTCGCCAGGCATGGAGAAAATATAAGTGTACCTCTTATCCCTCCCCAAAAACACTCCATCTCCACAGTAAAGCACGGAATTTGAAGTATTATGATTTGGGGATGTTTCTCTTTTAATGGTGTGGGGGCCTCTTCACGTGATTGAAGGAACGATGCATTGAGTGATGCATCGGAGTATTCTCTTCGTTGCAACAGCCGAAGTTTGAAGAAATTTGGGTCTTTCTAACAAGATAACAACCCGAATAAGTATACAGCTAAAATAACTCGCAAATGGTTCGTTTAGAGCAATGTAGAGATGCTTTAGTGGCCTCGTCAATCTTCTGACTTGAATCCAATTGAAAATGGCGTTGCTCGATAGATCTAATTCATCAGGAGGACCCCATGAATATTCATGATTTGAAGGTCAAGGTTTCCGCAGTATGTTCTTGAGGACTTGTGAAGAGTTACGAGAAACGTCTCCCAGCAGTAATTGCAAACTAGGGCTATGCAACTAAGTATTAAAATCAATGTGTCCGGATATTTTTTTCCCACAGTTAATATTGTCTATATTTTATTCCACTTTGTATGTTTGGAAAAATGCATTTTTCCTCAGCAATTGTAAAATTTATATCAAAATACATCACCTGTATAAATTTAAAGAAAATGTGAACATGGGAAGTATATCAAATTAATATTTCGTAAGTGTCCTGATACTTGCTTGCCCTCACTGTATCTGCCTATCAAACTATCCATTTATATATTATCATATCATCAATAATAATAATGATAATATATATATATATATATATATATATATATATATATATATATATATATATATATATATATATATATGTATGAGTATATATATATATATATATATATATATGTATGAGTATATATATATATATGTGTGTGTTTGTGTGTGTGTGTACGAATGATACTATCTATCTCTCTCTCTCTCTCTCTCTCTCTATATATATATATATATATATATATATATATACCAGAAACTGTCAACCAATACTGTCATTGGTTATCTCAACATAAGTTTCTTCAGTTTTGAAGTTAGTGTAGCTGTATATGTATCTAGCTATGTATGTATTGCGCGTACATACTGCATAAATAGAACTAGAGGGCTGAAAAATTGAAAAATCTACTCCTTATTATGTCTACAAAGAAAGTTCATTATGTTTAGCATTCTGAAAATCACTCCCTAATAAGGTTTTTAGTGGTGGATTCAATTTACTGTGTAAGTTCATGCTAAATTGCTCATTTAGTTTGTGTCTGGCTGTATTAACACTTGTTTTTTTTTTTTTTGTTTTTTATTTAAATTGTGTTTTCTTTTAGTAAAAGAGAGAGAAATAACATTTCATTGATCACTTTTTTAAAAAATTTCTCAATTGATCACCCACAATACGGTATGCTACCAAAAGACGTTGGTCACTTGATGGTTTCTATCGAGTGACTAAACTGACCTATCTCTCTATCTAAACTGCCAATATTTTTTTGTAGATCTTGATTTGCATCTGAATTTAAATATTCAATTATTTCCCAACGACACTGAGACAGCGAATTGAATACCGATTTCGTTCAATGGGAATCCCATGGCAAAAGAGACAATTATTCGTGACTGAAATACAGCATCTTCCACGTGACCATTACAACATACAGATTACAAACAAATATGGCCCCACAGGACTAATATATAATTGTATTTATTTTAAAATGCAAATTTATTTTTTGGAGTGCGAATAGCAGGAACTTCTCTTCAAAAAGAAAAATAACAGCAAAACAAAAAAGACATTATACACGATGCTATTAACTATATACATATATATATTTAAAGGCTTGCATTCGATATTATTTGAAATATTCCCGAGGAGGTCAAAATGTTCAAGTCGAAAACGTTTGCATAACAAAATTGAGCGGCAGATGTCATTCATTGAGGAACTATAAACAAATATTGATGAACTTGAGAGACGTGTTTTAAAAACTCAACTAAAAACATACAAATTATCGAATTGCTATTCAATTTCCTAAAAAAAAAAAAGACATGCTTGTTAACTGCCTGCCGTAGTGCAATAGTTGGAAAGGTTGTGTGGTTGACTAATTATCTAGTATACTTCATTCGTTCTTAATTCATTAACATTATCATTGCCAGCCTTTTAACATCCGTCATTGGACAAAAACCTTTTCCCAAGATTAGCCAGACCTCTCGATCGTGGGCGTTGTGAAGCTAGTACTTTCCTGTGATTTGTAAACCACAATTTCACAATTCGCAATTTCGCGAATGATCTCTTCGATATTGTGAGTCTTCATATCAAACGGTTGTCTGACATCCTTGTAACATAACTAGTTCATTGCCATTTTAGCTTTCTAATGAGTTCTGTGATATATTTGTTTCTCCCCTGAGTACGTTGCATGGTTCTTAGTTCGAGAGTCAGTCTTTTGGTAAGGTTTCATAAATATCCAATAATTCAGGCCTGGTTGCCAGACTTGATCAAACCTTGATAGTCAATCGTGCCTGAAAAACGTCCCGTAAGGCGAAAGGGTGCAACTTAAGAAACAATTACCATTAATTTATAAGGGAAATGTGTTTGAGCGTTCTCAGATTCACAGATTCGGATAACGGTTGGTTAGGCTGGGTCATTGCAATTCGGATGATTGGAGGTACAGTAGACTGAGATGTTGGAAAGAAAGAAGAATAGTGTGTTCCCTTTCTATAACAGCTCATCGCGAAACAAATACTGCACTCTTTTTTCGTTTTTTGTCTCTTTTCGAAAGAGTGTCGAGCTTTCCAAAAACGGACAATATACATATATATGTGTGTGTGTGTGTGTGCATGTACGTTAATGCGTGCGGGTGTGTAGAATGTCTTCCCAGTGTCCAACTGAAACAGCTAATTTTTTTTTTTTTCTCGTTTATTCTCCATTGTTTTCCAGTCTCGACATCAAATTCAAAGAATCGGCCATTTCTGTTGGCCTTTCGTAAAAGTAAAGAAAGGCTACTATTGACGATTTTGACTTCGTCCGGCCGCGGACGTCCCAAATGTCAACAAGAACAGCAACCCTTACATTAAAAGAAATCACGACGGGCGATCTCTAAGACTGATCTTTTGTGACCAGGGGTCAGATTTCTCTACCAGCAGTCATTAGACCCTTAGACACGATCGTCCTGCACTTTGATAGTCTCAAAAATAACATAAGCATTTGCCCTTTGGGAGATTTACATATGTATATTTACAAATATATGTGGGGGAGGGAGGTGTTTGTGAGTGTGTGTATGTCCTGTTTTTGTGTGCATGTGTATGTGCAGTATGTGGCAGATATATTCGAATTCCCTGAACGTTCAACTGTAAATGACCACACACACGCACGCACGCACGCACGCACGCATACATATATAATATAGTATAGTTATTTGATGGATTTTGCTTATAAATATATATATATATATATATATATATATATATATATATAATGGAGCAAGGATTCACTACTTGGGCTTCTTCAGGCGAATGATTCAGTTGAATTTTCATTCCCATTTAAGACATTTTTGGGCGGAGTCTTTTTTTTCTTGGTGGTAGGATCTTACTTTTAATTCTCTCTCTCTCTCTTTCTCTCTCTCTATATATGTATTGTCTCGTGATTAGTCATTGCCTGTTATGTTTTCCTGTTTTATTTAGAGGAGATGCAGTGCTTGTTGGTAGTAATAAATCATAAATTACGAGAGTATGGTGTAAGCATTTTCGTTATCAGTTAGTAGTTAATCTATCAGTACTTTGTGGTACGTTTCCCCTCTGAAGATATTCTATTCTCACTTTAATCTGTTTCCCCAATGTCAGGCCGCCCTTTTATATGACCTTCGTTGTTAATTTGATTATTCTAGATTTGGTCTGTTCTTACATGTCAAAGGTAGCTATGGTGATTAGGTTGTTCTTCAAAGTGGTTGGGGGAATAACATATCTATGGTGGTTATTTTTGGTATACCTGTATGTGGGTTATTGAGTTATGTTTGTTAACTGAAATTTTGAGCATTGCCAGCATTTTAAGGCCACTTCATTTTTTTCTGTTCAATAATTCTATCATTTTTTTTTTGTTCTCTCGGTTAAACTGAAGATGTCAAATATATCATTTAAGCATAAGTAACATGGGGATTCAGTATTCTTGCATATGTATGTTCAAAATATTACACATTCTACTGCAGGTTTGCATTTGCTATCAGTACGTCTCCAATAATATGTCGACAGTGATGTCCTTTTTTCCGTTTGTAAATAATGATACGTGGTTTGCTAATCTTGGAAGGTTGTTCTCGATATTCCTACATAATATTTCATTTCTAAGGTTTTTTCTTGGGTTGATATTTCTGCTTGGTATACAATATTCGATTTGAGTCATTTATTCTGCAAAGGGCACCTGTTTCTGTTTATACAATTGCAGTTTCGTTTATTTATACTTTTTTAATAGTGTTATTCCTAATCACTTTATGGTTATGTTTTTTCTATGAATTTATTAAAATTATCCGTACAACTATAGCTAATTTTCAGTTTGCTTTTGTTAAATATTGTACTCAGTGGATCTTTCATGGCGAAGTATTTTTCTATTAATTGAATGATTATGTTTTCTGGGTTAGTTTTTACTTGTAGGTTGAATGATGGTGTATGCCCAGTGATTTTCCTACTTCTACCTTTTTTGTTGTTGCTATGCTTTACTCAATTTGATTTTACTTTTTTATCATAGTTAAAGTCAATTTCGGTAAAACTGCTCTCATATAGGACTTTAGTATGTTCACTTCTAACATCGTAAAATATTGTTCCATTTGAGGAGTTATGTGTCAGTATAGTTTCTATTGATTTGGGAGGTCTTTTCAGTTATTTGATTTGGATGATCAGAACTTGCGTTTAAATGTGTGATTACGGAATTTTATTATCCATATGGTTTAAAGGTGTTATTATTTAAATAAAAAGTAGCGTTTAAAAATGTAGAATTTTAACATTGGCCTTAATTTCAACTTTAAAGTTGTTTTTTCTCATTTCTTTTATGATGTATTTTTAAAAAATCTCTTCACCTTTTCGCGCGCTGCAGTTTTCCACAATTAATTGGCTGTCATCCCGGTACAGTCTTATATCTTTAGAGTTTAGTTTTCTCGTGAGGTCGCTCAAAATATAGAAACCAGTTAGGTCCGACATTTCGGCTGAATTGAGACTACCAATAGAAACATCAAAACCGGAGACGTCATTCTTTTTAGTCCATTGTTCTTGGTTATTGAACAGTGCCGTCTGTATACACTGTTTGATTATTCCTATATCTCTGTTGTTGATGTTAGCATGCTATTTTTGTGAACTCAATGGCTTCCTCAAACATTCCTCTGGATATGTAAGGGTAAAAGTCCATGATGTCGAATAGTAGCAAAACTCAAGTATTTCTTAATGTTGCTAAACCAGGAAATCGCCTCATTGCTGTTTATCCATTGGTTTCGTTGTAGTTCTTGTTCGATGCTGTAGTTAATGTCTTCTGATATTTTCTAATTTTCTCTTATCTGTGATCAATTGGGTTAATTAGTCTAGTGGTAGATTTGTTTATGAAGTTCGGTTTGTAAGTGAGTAAGCATCTTTTTTCCCCTATTTTCCTGCCCTGTCACTGATGATAAATTTTTTCAGTGATGCTTTTGCCTTCTTTATTTACAGTTGCTTCGGG
>OY735227.1:17880227-18250227 GCA_963457665.1 Thysanoteuthis rhombus | reverse complement strand
TCGACGGAGAAGTGTCGCCTTTTCTCTTGTATGCTGTGCCGTCTAGTGATCTCTCTAAGTGATGTTGAGCATGATTCTTTCCCTGACACGTTGCATGGTTCCCAGTTTGAGAGCCTGCCCTTTATTTACGTTCCATGTCTCCGCTCCTCAAGAGACTATTGGGAGGATACAATAGCTGTACACCCTTTTGTGCAAGGATAAATTATACAAATCTATGCTGCACGGGTGGCGTAACGGTTAACAGCATGGGCAAAAGAATGCTGCATTCCAACTTCGGTGCTTACGTTCATTCTCAACTAATTCCCTCGGAAAAGTCATGAATCCATCTCTTCAACCTTCAGCTAGGGGGGGGGGCAGTGTAAACTGGGCTTTCTAGCCATGGGTTTTAATTTACCAATTCGTTTTCTGTCACACCGAAGAAAATTGATTTATAAAGTTAAACGGAACAGCCGTGATTTGAACTCCAACTAAAGCAGCTTGATGATTTGCCAATACGCAAAGAGCATACAGATTACACAGCGTTAAAGATCCAATCATTGATTGAGTGAAAGACAACTCTGACTTCAAAACCTAACAGTGTGGATTCTGACTGATACCTGAGCTTTGACGTTTTAATTGTCAATTGGATCCATTCACAACTGAACTAAGCAAGTACGCGTTGCACATGCGATGACCAGAGAGTGTACACGGTGACATATTCTAGCATTAATATGTTTATTGTAATCAAAAAAATGTATACTTTGAAAGAAATCTATTTTTCTGTCGATATACAATTCTATTTTATCTGTTTTCAATAAATCTAAAAGGAAAGAGCAAAAGAATTGTTTCAAAAACAAAATTATTTTGAGATGAGAAAAACATCTGTTTTATTCATGAAAAATGAGAGATACCTGTATTTGTTTACTGACTCACTACTGCTGACATCATCATTAGCAGCAGCAGTTGTAGAAGCAGTCGTGTAGACACAAGCACAGGTATACGTATCAAGTGGGCGTGAACATACAACCTTTAATATTCTAATATACTTTGCTGTCATGGGGTCTCTTTATGTGATGCTGAGCATGATTCTTTCTGGTGCACGTTGCTTACCCTGGCATGCTTCTTTACTTGATCAAGTTAGAAAAGAAAAAAAATAGTAACATTTGCATCAATTCCAGACATTTCATTCTGTTACCCTTAAACGTGATTGAAGTCAACAGACATAAAACAAAATGATATTGGCTTTCATATAAGATTACATATATATATATATATATATATATATATATATATATATATATATATATATATATATATATATATATATGTTTATATATATATGTTTATATATATATATATATATATATATATAATAAAGTCTGAGACAACTTACATAGAAGTATAAACGGCTGGTTTTCGTTGTATGAGTTAGCTTTGTGTTCCTTGCGAGTCGAGACCAGGACTATATTTCAAGCATTTCTATCAGTCTCTAATGCGTATCTTATTCCCTGACCATTGACAATCCCTTTTTTGCGATGTTCAATGCTTGTACATCATAAAGTCTGATGTATGTCTTGGCTTTGCATTTTATAGTATGATAATTTGCTACCCTCTTCTTGTGTAAAATCATTAGAAATGGATTCACATTATACATATAGTCATCCTATAACGTTTGTCTTCATACCTGATCTCTGACAATGCAATTCTTTCGACTTTTCGATGCATTTCTTCAGTGAATTCATTTGCAATGCATATAAAGCTCACATTTAATAGCACTATTTTGTTAGTAACACTTGCATTAGGCCCAGACAACTGACAAGACATTCAACTTTCAATGCCTTTCCATAGAAATATCAATAGCGATGCAGAAAAAATTATGCAATGGTTAGAGCAACGTTACGTTGAAGCGGCTATCTGATTGGTCGAAGGTTCGATTCTTGCCACAGACCCATTTTCTTTAACTGTTTAATTCTATCTATGCCAAAATTGATAACAGTCTCACTGCAAATACTAAAAGCAACTATGTTGGTTAGCAGGTATCAAAATGTTCATAATACATTTAACTTGTAATAACAGGGTGGGGATGTCTTTCCAAGTAGAGATTCAAATAATATAATGCATTCCGAATTATTCTGTTTTTTTTAATAATCATAATCATAATCATAATCATAATCATCATCATCATCATCATCATAATAATAATAATAATAATAATAATAATTATTATTATTATTATTATTATTATTATTATTATTATTATTATTATTATTATTAGCAATCTCACACCAGTTGCCTGGTAGTATCTGCTGGAGTTTGAGTGACAGCAAGTCTCTTCAAGTCTTCAGCCCTTCTCTCCTAGCGCTCATAGGTCACAGCAATACTGCGGTTTACAGTTTCACATCGGTTGCCCAGTGGTCATCGCTGAAGGCTGAGTGATAATAAATCTCCTCAGGTCTTCAGTCAACATCTCCTGCCTCCTTTATTATTATCATTATAATTATTATTATTGTTTTTTTTGTTGCTGTTATTATAATAATAATAATAATAATAATAATAATAATAATAATAATAATAATAATAATAATAATGATGATGATATATGTATTAAGGAATGAATATATACAATCCGACTGAATGATAATAAATTGCGTTACATTATGTAGAAACTTGTTTTCGAAATTACATGGTTAATGTATCACTTGGCCTGGACAGCGTAAATAGAACAAACTATAAATATATACATGTGTATATAGCTTTCTTCTATCGGTAACTTCGATATTAATTCCTCGCTACTGGCAGGCCCTTCTTCCATATTTCCAATGAACGGTCGTCAGAGTGAACGTCTAAAATTTGTCAGACCAATACTAGGTCACGCGGCACTGAACGCAGTTTTAAATAAGATTTTACTTCATTATGATTTTCCTCACTATCTCAAGAAATGCTTTTTGTTGATGCAGAAAAGCATTAAAGTCAGTGGGCGGCGATAAGAAAAGCTGAAACCTTTCGTGTGCTGTTCAAATGCAGTCAGTGATTTTATACAGTCGCAGTGACTGTGTATTTTTACCCTCAAAATTCAGTGACACTATTTTCTGGAAATAATCCAGCCATCTAATATTACCAAAAACATAGGCTACGTAAATCAATGAGGCCTTAGTCCCCTTTGAAGTGCTCTCCTTCGGACCTCACAAATTTATCCCAGTGTTCTTTCCACTTTTCGAAAAAGTCTGCAAAGTACTCTTTTTGGGCAATAATCAGCTTCCCCGTTGCTTGAAAGTCCCAAGTTATAGTTAGCCAAATCTGGACTCCGGGAAACCGGAAAGAACAGGACAATGTGATGTTTTGCAAATGGCTCACTCGGTCATTGCAAATGTAATGGTCACACAATACATAAGTTTAATCTATGGCTTCTCCATACTGACTGAAATCGGTGTTCCTGTGCACGCATGTGTATAAAGGTCCCATCTGATTTGCCAACGAGATATGTCATGGCCATGCAAACGGCTCTCGAAGTATTAAAAATTAATTGATTTTTTCCGAGCAGACCTTTTGAATATGTGATCATTTGAGTGAAAATTCTTCTTTTACTTATTTATTTAATATATCTTAGCCATGTTCCCTGGGGTTACATAAACAGCTACTAACATGGGCATCTTGGCCTCGGTAAGGAGTTTGAAAGTTCGAACCTTAAAGTCAATAAAGGATAATTGAGCCGTACAATTGTTTTATGTATCCCCAACTTAATACACCCATATAAAAAGGTGGTATTATTCTTCTCTGGTAACCAGGAGCCGCTTAGTAGTAATCTGAATCTACTACCCCTCCTTGAACATATTCTTTTTTAGTCCCATTGGGAAAAGAGGCCATGGACTCCAATTGATAGTTATACATATAATCGCTCTATTCCGCCTGTAACACTTGCATTAATCTTGATTCCTTTTTTTTTCCTGAATTTCAATGCACAAAACATAGATCGAGTGCAAAGATTTATCTAAATTAAATGTTAGATATTACAAAAATCGTTTGATTTTCCAATATTATATTCGCTATATCCACACGTTAAATGTACTATGAACATTTTGGTATCTGCTTACCTACATAGTTGCTTTTAGTATTTGTAGTGAGACTGTTAATAGTTTTTGATTCCGACAGAAAAAAAAACGGAGATTGATTCGTTCTATGTGTCTGTCGTGGTTATCATCGTAGTTTTCTCTGAAGTGGATAATTCCGTTATTCCATAATGTATATGGACTTTTTGAGTGTGGGTCTGTGGAGAGATTCTACCAAGAGTGTGGTGAGTTATGATCGATCCGATTGCTTTTGCCCGTTTTTGTTGAAATTTGGCGATACTCTTCTTTTTAGGATTATTTGGATCATCAGACTTACAAGAACCAGGTGATCCCAATAATCCTAAAAAGAAGAGTATACAACCAATGCATTCTCCTGATAGTCACTTATGGAGCTGAAACAAGGAACCTAACCAAGAGACAGACCTGCAAACTGAGAAGTATGCAACGTGCGCATGAGAGAATCATGCTCAACCTTACATGGAGAGATCACAAGACAGCACAGTATATAGGGAAGAAAACAGGTGTCTGTGATATCATAGAAACTATTAGAAGACTCAAATAGCAATGGGCTGGACATGTTTTAAGAATGAAAGATAACCGATGGATATCACGTCTCACAACACGGATCCCCAGAGATCACACGCGAAACGGAGGCTGACAGAACCCAAGATGGAGAGATGAACTAGGCAGATTCAGGAAATACTGGCTCTGCGACGCCCATGATGGAGAAGTGTGGCAAATCCTGGGGAAGGTCTATGTCCAACGACGGATGTTAAACGACTGATGATGATGATGATGATGATGTCGACAGAACCACTAGGAATCGAAAAATAGTGATCTACAATCGATTCGATTGTTTGTTTACATTTTATATGTAAATAACCATGTGTCAACATGCACAAATATTGAACTGCTTAACCGATTCATCCCTTTCATGCTAGGGACCTTTATACTTATGAGATTTCGAAGCATTTGTCTCGTAAACCCTACCCATGATATCACAGTTATATTAACAGATACCACCAGCATGATGCCCTTGTCAGTGTGTTATATAGAAATGTCGACATCTGCTTACTTTCTATGCATTAGAAACAATCAACCAAAATGTCAACATCAACATAGGTTTCTTCAGCTTTCAAGGGGGTCTAACTGGTTAGCTATATATTTATGTATCGCGTACAGGTCGCAACAAAGGAGCTGAAGGGATGAAAAATCGATTATTTCCTCCTTATTATCATTAGTTTTTTTTCTGGCTATTTCAATCCTCCCCTCAAAATTGTTTTCAGTGGGTTTTCAGTTTGCAATGTAAAACTGTTGCTCAGTAGTTTTCACTGGACTTTTTAGAAATCACTGTCCAGTAAGAAGCGAGATGAGTTCACATATCTATTGATAACCAATTTTTCCAGTATTTTAATTGATTGTCCCTAACACTGTATGCTGCCGAAAAACGTTAGTTGCATGACGGTTTCAACCGTGTGACTAACCAGACCTGTGCTCTTAGTAATTACATTGTCCCCCTTGTGTGTAGTGATAACAGAGTACGATGTTTTTTTGGGTTTCTATTTAATAAACTTTTCCTAAGATATCTTCGGTTACTTCGCTGGTGAATAGATCTCCTAATTCCAATTTCTTAAATCCAGTACATAATTAAAAAGCATACGCCGATATCACTGACAGAATGCAAATCAGTTCATATATTGCTACGACACAGGCGAGGTAACTGTGTAGAAAGTCCTGGATCCATCTTCAATGCTTCATTAGTCCACATGCCACCTTAACACAAAATATTATTGAAAATCATTGACAAATTTTTGAGATTATGTTCACAAAATCACGAGTGAATATACGAATGTATGAAAAAAATATATCTGTCAATCCGAATAATCTTGGATTCGGTTCAAACTTTATTGAATCATTCTTCAGCCGATAGTTCCCCCAACCACCTGTGTTGTCTTGTGATCTCAACCTCATATGGAGAGATCACAAGACAGCACAGTATATCAGGAAGAGACCGGGAGTCTCAGACATCATAAAACCTACTAGAAAACTTGGATGGCAATGGGCGGCCATGTTGCGAGAATGAAAGACAACCGATGGACATCACATGCGAAACCGAGGCCGGCAGAATACAAGATGGAGAGACGAACTAGACAAATTTAGAAAGTACAGGCTCCGCGACGCCCATGATGGAGAAATGTGTTTGATCCTAGGGAAAGTTTATGTCCAACGATGGATGTTAGAAGAATGATGATGATGATGATGATGATGATGATGATTAGAGAACATTTGGAGATGGACAAGACAAGACAGGCCTGCCAAATAGACAGGCCTCGGCGGTCAACTAGGGCGCACTCCAAACTGAAAAAAAAATAATCGTTAGAATACAACTGAAGGTTGCGCTTAGGGCATATGGCACCCTGGTGCTGACCCTCAACACAGGCAGACACAATTGAATACTTGTATATATCTTCCAACTTTGTTGGCATTGGTTAATCTACTTCGATTTGTTTATTTCTATTTCTCCTTTTTTCTCCATGTTGACAATGAGGAACATACCCGCGGAACTCTTTCAAGTCGCCGGCGTCCATTGCTGCTTGTTTTGACGAATCTTTCCATCAGAACGAACCTTTTGATAACCTTCACCTTTCCCTTCATATCGCTGGTCATATTACACTGGTGCACCGAAGTTATAAACAGACAGGTTAGTCACTGAATGGAAATCCTCGTATGCCCAGCATCGTTTGGCAGCATGTCATGTTGCAGGATGATCGAAAAGGGTTATGAATAACTTACTTCTCTCGCTTTTTGTAGGGTCACTGAGAATTTTCAACAACAAAAAAGAGTGAATGGGACCGGACACAAACTAAAGGACCAATTTAGCATAAGCTGACATTGTAAATTGAACCCCCATTAGAAACCAAGTTTGAGTTGATTTTTGAATAGACAATGTTTTTTTAGACATAATAAGAAGCAAATGTTTAAATTTTCAGTCCCCTAGCTCTATTGGCTCTCCTGCAAACCAGCCAGTCAGCCAGAGAAAAAAACTGAGGAAACCTATTTTGCTAATTTCGGGGATAGCATTGATTGACGGTCCTTAATAACCTTTAATTTTTACTTCGTATTATTGGTCATATCAAATTAGTGCATCATAGTTATAAATAAATACCTTCACTGCAAGACTAAATCAATTGAGATTTGAACAACAAGCATAAAGAAAACGTTAATAGAATGCGAATTATTGGAATTTTATGATATATCTACACTGAGCCAAGTTTAGTCCAAAACATTCTACTGGGATGAAATTTATTGAATGGCTTGAATAACATACTCAAGGGTGTGGTAAGCACATATTTATTCAAAAACTTACAATCTATCTACCTATCTCAGTCTATTCATTATGTATTTATCTATCTACCCCAGTCTATCCAAATCTTTCTATCTATCTATCTATCTATCTATCTATCTATCTATCTATTAGTGCATCTGTTTATCTATCTATCTATCTATCTATCTATCTATCTATCAATATATCTATCGATCTATAAAACTATATATATATATATATATATATATATATATATATATATATATATATATATATATATATCACCGTTCATAACGCCTTTCTAGATCCTTATGAGCTTTATGAACTGAGGAACCTGTCGTACTCAGTGGCGGTGATATCATCCTCAAGGGGATCTTTACAAACAGATGATTTCAACATTTCTCGTTTTATGACGGTTTAGTCAAGATATAAGGGTGTGCGACTTGGTGGATTACAAAATACTTATTTAAATACGTAAACGTACAAACAACTCTGTCTGTCTGTCTGTCTGTCTGTCTGTCTCTCTCTCTGTGTCTCTCTCTCGCTCTCTCTCTCTCTCTCTCTCTCTCTATATATATATATATATATATATATATATATAAATTAAATGTCGTTTGATTAAAAATTGTTTGGATGTGGGTGGTGGCGACTGCTTTGAAAATCAAAAGAAGGCAATCACAGATAAAGGTTGAGAAACTTAGGAAAGGATTTTATATGTATACATATATATATATATATATAAATAGAGAGAGAGAGAGAGAGAGGGAGGGGTGTGGAAGAGAGAGAGAGAGATAGATTGATTGATTTTCTCAATTTGTGAAAAATACGAACAAAAAAAGACAGAAAACAGATTTTTGTAGATGTTTAATCACAGAGTTCAATATTTAGCACTGTAAATAGAGTTATTGATATATAAAATATGAATTATATGGATAATTAATATTTTTAGATATATAAATATCTCCCACAGTCTATCCATCTCAATCAATCAATATCAATTGGCTTCTTTCTATCTATCTATCTATCTATCTATCTATCTATCTATCTATCTATCTGTCAATAGAGCCGATTTGTCTGAACTTGGCCCAAGAAAGCAGCACAACATCCCAAAATTCTTTGTAGTATGTAAATCAAAGAATGTCAGTTTCTTTAATAGCGACCGACACGTGTCTTTTGACGGGTTTCAGGCCGTCATCTTCTTTTGATGAGGAGGCAGGGGACAAGACGGAATTTAGGAATACGAAGAAGAAGAAGAAGAAGAAGAAGAAGAAGAAGAAGAAGAAGAAGAAGAAGAAGAAGAAGAACGAAAGAGTAGAAAAGGTGGGTAAAGGGTGGAGTAAAAAGAAACAGAAGGGCGAAGAGGACGTAGAAGAAGGAGCAGAAATGAGAAAGGACGTTCAAGAAGAAGAAAAAGAAAAGGGACATGATGGAGACGAAGAAAAAAAAAGAAGAAAATTGCAAGAAAATGATAGAGAGAAGAAAAGAGAAGGATAAAAGAAGAATTAGATCAAGAAGAAAAAGAAAAAATAAGGAAAAGATAAAAAAGAAGAGGTACGACAATAAATAGAAGAAATGCAAGAAAAAATGGAGGAAGAAGAAGAAGAAAGAGATGATGATGAAGAAGACAACGACGACAAAGGTAAAGAGAGAATTCTGACATTAAAAGCTTCTAAGCTGTGACTAAAAACAATCTTCACTGCAAATGATGTTTTTGTTTCAAGTATCAGTGTCTAATCAATAAAGGCTTGAGCTTTATAGCTGAGGATCAAGGAAACGACACTTGTAGCATGCACCTTATGCGTTGGCAAATAGGGTGAATAGTCGGATGAAATTCAAGAAATCTGTGTGATATTTAATAATGATATATATATATATATATATATATATATATATATATATATATATATATATATATATATATATATATAATGAGATACTAAATATGAACTAGTTTACCCCTGCCGTCAAAAATGATAACAAGTTTGACTGTTGCAGGGTCAAACTCTACTTCTATTCTGACCTGAGATGATTGCAGCAACTTTTCTCTTAAGGAAAGGGACTGCAGATTTTGGATATCGTTTCAGACCCTTCATTTTGGTGAATATTGTTCTTGTTGTCCATATTCTTGTTACAGCAATACTGGAATTTGACAACAGTATTTAAATGATTATGCAATTACATTCTCCTTATAAAATATCAAAAACTAGTCTGGTTAGTCTCTCAGTAGGCACTGTCTCGTGATCAACGGCTTTTAGTAGCATACCGTGTGGGGTGATCAATCAAAAAATTGGGAAAAGGCTTTGTCAATGAATAAGTTACTTTTCTCGGCTTTTGCTTGGGGTGATCATTACAAAGTTTCCGAATTCCTCCAAAAGCAAGCGTAAGCACCAACTAAGGGTCCAGTTCAGCATAAATTTCCATTGTAAATTGAATCCCCACAAAAAATCTCTCTCTCCATTGGCGCAGCTTATAAGCGTGATACACGCATGCATAATTATCCAGTCGGCCAGCGAGCCAGTTAGCAAGCCAGACAGACTTAAAAACTGAAGAAACTTATGTATTTGGTGAATGTTTTGGCAGACAGTTTCTAATATTATGCTGTTCTGAATTTTCCTGGTTTATGTTCAACCAGAATGAACTCTTGTTACAGACAACATATAGGCCATTTGATGACGTACTATGGATGTAGATTACACAGAAAGAAGAGACGTTTAAGAAAAAGAGGCACTGTGGAGATCGGCTAGAGAAAGAAAGATAGAGTGATAGAGAGAGGAGTAAAGAGGGAGAGAGATGCACACATGGACACATACGCACATACACACACACACACACACATACTCATACTCATACTGGTGCTTCGACGTAAAGTAATGGTTAGAGAACAAGTCATGCAGACCATTACTAGTGTACGGAGTGTCACATCCTCCTTCTGGGGACTAAACCCGCCTAGTTTAGTAATCTAATATTATACACAAGAACATGCAAAGAGTAAAAAGACACCGTTCGTTTAAAAGTTTCAAAAGTAGCAGAAAAAATTCAAAATGGCCCAAGAACAGCAAGATTATCATCAACTTGGTTATCACTGAGGAGCAGCTTAGAGGAAGCCCCTTTCAACCACGACTGATTTAAGTAGAAGGATGAGTAGGCAATGGAGATGAGCGATAAGCCCGTGGCTTTTTGGCACAAAATATTTATGTAAGGTTTGTTCAATTTCCAGATACTGCATCAAACGACTTCCTGGCATGAATCTCATTGAACACGTATATGCTATATTAGATAAGAACTTGTATAAGAAGTATACAAAAAACACGTTCGGATTTGCTGGTTCTCTGACGCTAAGCATGGCCTGAAATATCTCTAACTGCATTTTCAGAACTAATTAAAACTATGCTGAGACGGGTTGAGGCTCTTGAGACGGCTAAAGAGAAGTCAGCAAAGTATCAAATAAGATCATTCTTAATACTTGAACCTAATGATTTGGCTTAGAATTTTATTTTATACTGTTAATGCTCAGATGAAGTTGAGGAAAAACTGGAAGTGACTGTTCACTTTGAGTACGTCAGTGTACATCTATGTACTAGTTGGTAGTCGTGAAAAAATTATATGCTTGACTTTCTCTGACGACGTTTTTGAGAAAAAAAAATGTGATTTATTAACAGTGGAAGGGTCCATGGTTTCAAATGGTGGGTGGGAGGTATTTTTGTCAGCAAAATTTCCACGCCAGGGTGGAAGAGTTCAGTGTCACAGACGTAAGAACAAAAAGGCTGCACTGCTCATTATATAAGTATATTAACTTAGAAGTTAGTATCAGAGCATGTATACAGGGATATCCGGCGAGGATCAAACCCACTAACAATGGACAGCGACATTAGCTTGATGATCATTGCTATGCGATGTGCATCCTCATATTTTTTTTTTTTTGTAATTATTCAGCATAGTTTAGTATTAGACCGTAAACAGAGGAAGATCCGATGAGGATTGAACCCAATAACAAAAACCAGCAGAATTAACTTATTGATTATTGTTATATGTCGATGTCCGGATCCATTTTTCCATATTACTTAATGACAAAGCAGTTTTGTTTCAGATCCAATGAGGATCGAACCCACCAAGCTTTGCTTGCTGATAATTGCTCTTTTGTCCCCCATTTGATGTACTCATTAATTCCAAAGGAAAACCTCACGGATATGTTCTGATTTAGATTTTTTTTTTTCTATTTGAAAAATATATTATGAGAAGTGCATATTTTGAAACGGTGGATAGGAAATATTTTTTTCGGCAAAATTTTCACGCACCAGTGGGAGAACCGAGTGTTATGGACACCAATCCAAGAAAATCACACAGTTCATTATCTGAGCAAATTTACTAGGTTATCTATGCAATAAGAAAATAACGATTGTGTTTGATTGATTTTGCAAATATATCGTACTTGAAAAAAATCGATAACCTTAAGCTACTCTCCATTTTCTTGTTAATGTTTTACAAGAATAAAGCCGTATTTTTTGCTCATTTCCCCCCATTCAATGAGTATCTAATAGTTATCTCCCTGGAACAATGACGAACATTACAGACGGAAAACTTATCCGATCACTTGGAAAATTATATAAGTAGATTATAAGATTTATTTTTTGCAGAAACTGTTTAATTAACACTCCGATAAGAACCTTACCGTCTGTTAACAAACTTATTTTCTGAAGAGACATTCCACATAGAACATGTTAGTGGTGATTGAGGTAGTCGTGTTTACCGACTGGTGCTTAAGTCGGTGCTTAAGTCTACGATTTGTAGAAAGTCTGTTCACATGTCTATCTATCCATCTATCTATCTAATCATCAATCGTAATTTGCAAATATCTCTCTATTTCTACCGCCATTTCCTCAGTCTCTGTCTCTGTCTGCCTCTATCTCTGTCTCTCACTTTATATATATATATATATATATATATATATATATATATATATATATATATAATGTGTATGCATGGAGATGATGAAGGTGAAGAGCCAGGAAAGAAATGTTGACATTCCAATGATGGGAATGCAAAACAGGCGTTGTCAAGAGCGAAAAAAAAAAGAGAAAGTAAAAGCCGAAAGAACACACACCTGTTCCATATCCATGTCGCAGCTCTTGAAGTCTACATCACAGGAAGAATTTCAACTCTTACCCCTTCCCTTTCTGTCTTTGAAGTCTTTAACTCTTGTGTTCTTGGAGTCTTTCATGTTGTTTCCTATTTGCTTTCTTTCCACAAATCACCTTTCCTTTCAAGTTACCATCCATCTATTTAAATCTGGTTCAACTTCTTCGTCTATATCACTAGTTTCTATCTACTCACACATCTACTTACTTACTTACTTACTTACTTACCTACCTACCTACCTACCTACCAATCTACCTACCAATCTGACTATCTATCTTTTTCAGTCTTTTCACATCTATCTATTTCAGTCGTTTCACATTCATCTATCTATCTACCTACATCTCTCTCTCTCTCTCTCTCTCTCTCTATATATATATATATATATATATATATATGTATATATATATATTCCACTCTTTCCATGTCAATATCTATCTATCGATCTACCTACGTATCTACCAATCTACTCCAGTCTTTTTACAACTATCTATAAAACATCTATATATATATACCTATCTATTTATCTTTTCACACACATACATGTTTCATTTTTTCTCATTTATCAATCCATCCATCCATCTACCTACCTACCTACCTACCTATCTATCTACATACTTACTTACCTATCTATCTACTGATCTGCCAACCAATTTATTCCAGTCTTTTCACATCAATCTATCCATCTATATATCTATCTATCTATCCGTCTATTTCAGTCTTTTTTCATCTATCTATCTATCTATCTATCTATCTATCTATCTATCTATCTATCTATCTATCTATCTATCCATTTCAGTATTTTTTCATCTATCTATCTATCTATCTATCTATCTATCTATCTATCTATCTGTCTATTTCAGTCATTTTTCATCTATCTATCTATCTATCTATCTATCTATCTATCAATCCATCTATCTATCTATCTATCCATCTATCTATCTATCTATCTATCTATCTATCCATTAATCCATCTATCTATCTATCCATCTATCTATCTATCTATCTATCTATCTATCTATCTATTGAACAACCATTGCGGTCGAAGATGGCAAAGGATTCTACCCTTTGTTGTTAAAATATGCGTGTGTTTATGTGTTTGTGTATTCCAGCACACCTGGCCATACTGTTTTATCCACAGACTTGAAAATTGGCATCAGTACTTCATTATATTCCCGCTAAAAATGTTTGTCTTCCGTGCGTTTTTCTCGGTGTTCGATCCCCGGATAAATCCAGATTTTAGATATTCATTATTTTAAGCCAAGTAAGCCTTCCATACGTTGAAAATAAACGAAAAATTATTTTTCTGTGTTCCTCAAATCTACAAATCATAAATACTGAACCACCTCAACCGAGTTCTGAAAACCAGAATCGGATTAAAAAACAGCAGAGGCTTTACAACGGTGGTAGAAGTCTATGTTCAAGTGACAGACAATTTATTTTCAAGCAACAAAACTGGAGTTTGGTCAAGAGTAAGAGCAACAAAAACGGCAAGAAGAATCCTCACCAAAATTGGGGGTGTAAACCGATTTTTAAAATATAGATGCCTCTATCGTGATTTGAACTCACGATCAACAGATGGCCAGGGGGTTGCCTTTCTAACTGTGTTGAATAGACAAGTCTTAAGCATTTACGAAAATTTATCATACAGATACACACGAATTATCCCATTCCAGCAAATAAATACATTTATACAAAAAATATATACCTCTATATTTTCTATTTCTCATATGTACAATTCAAAAGTTGCAGTAATCATCTTTCAGTCAGAACAGAATCTGGTGTGAAGTGTGACCCTGTACCATGTCTCTTTCACCCTCCTTTTCTTTCATTCTTTTTGTGATTTTTTTTCTTTTCTTTATTCATTTCTTGTCTTTGATCTCTTTCATTCTTTCAATTTTTTTTTTCTCAGCCTTTCTGCTTTCCTTTCCTCCACTTATTTCCTTTCTTTCTTTCTTCCTCCTTTCTTTTCTTTCTTTCTTTCTTTCACCTCTTTGAATTCAGGTAAAACACCTACAGGCCTCAAGTGCATCAAAAAGATCTTAAATGGCCCCCAAAGGCGACCACCCTGATTTTTTGCTCTTTGCGTATTTGATCTCGAGAGGAAATGAAAGTTCTGTGACAAGTGGTAGGAGGGCGAGAGAGACACAGAGAGAGAGAGAGAGAGAGAGAGAGAGAGAGAGAGAGAGAGATGTGTGGGTATTTATTTTACTATCCAACGGAATGTCCCAACACTCCAAGAATATCACAGATTTTACTAGTCGTTGTTTAACAGCAAACTACTAGCAAGACAGTCTTTTAGTGCAGGATTTAAGGAAATGGTCTTTTATCGTCCGTCGTTCGACATAGACCTTCCCCAAGATTCGACAAATCTCTCTATCGTGGGTGATGCAGAGCCAATATTTTATGAACTTCTCCAGTTCGTCACTCCATCTCATATTCTGCTGGCCCCAGTTCCGCATTTGATGTCTGGGGATCCATGTTGTGAGTCATGATGTCCATCAGATGTCAGTCATTCTTGCAACATGACCTGCCCATTGCCATTCAAGTTTTCTTATGGATTCTATGATGTCTCAGACTCCAGTTTTCTCCCTGATATATTGTGCTGTCTTGTGATCTTTCCATGTGAGGCTGAGCATGATTATCCCATGTGCACGTTGTATGCTTCTCGGTTTGCGGGTCTGTCTCTCAGTTAGGTTCCATGTTTCAGCTTCATAAGTGACGATTGGGATGATGCATTGGTTGTATACTCTTCTTTTTAGAATTATTGGGATTTTCTTGTACTTGAATGTTGAGTTTGCCCTCACGAAGGCCTGCCACCCAAGAGTGATTCTTCGCTTGATTTCTTCTTTTGGGGATTCCACGGAAATTCGTAATCCTATGAAGATAAACAAGCCAAACTCCATGCCTACTTCTACTCCTTTCCGTATCTATAACTTGACTTTTCACAGATATATAAGTTTGGCTCAGTTGGTGAAAGATCCACCTACCTATCACTCGGTTGTGATTTTAAATCACGGCCGAGAAATGCTAATCAGAATCCACCAATCAGAATTGTCTGCATAGATTTATTGTTTTCAAGTTGGTCCAACTGGCTGGCTGGCTATATATATATATATATATATATATATATATATATATATATATATATATAAAGCTCGAACAGGCCACACCAATGGAATTAAAGGGCTGAAAATTTACCCTTTTTTGTTCTGAAAGTACACTGTTTTTGTTTTTTGATCTCCTCGATAGGTTTTTAGTAGGGGTGTCAATTTACAATGTAGGTTTATGCTTAATTGATGTTTTTTGTGCCCGTCTGTTTTTCGAAAATTCAGACTATTTGAGAAAAAAAAGTTGAGAGAAGTAGCTTATTCATTGACTCCGCCCCTTTTTCCTCAATATTTATTGATCATCCCTAACAATACATGCTATCAAAAGATGATTTCTATTGGGTGACCAAGTGTTTTATGTATCGATTTGGCTTAACATGACTGGACTGACACACTGTGAAGAGTTTACTTTCTTAAATTAGGTGAGGATTGTTCTTGTTGTTTGTGTAGGAGAACAAAGTCAACTCCAGAATTCAACAGCAACCTATAAAATAGGGTCTTTGCGTTTTTGTTTTACTCATTCAGACTCTATTGCACAATACTATTAATTGATTTACCCCAGACTACCAAATAACATTTATTCTCTTTTATGTAATATTCTTACTGTGATATTTTCTGTATAATTAAAGCGATTTTGATGCCTGATTAAATCATGCATATGTTGTAAGAAATCATTAAAATATTGTCAGACTTTCCTTCATTGAATAGTATGTTGTCATAAATATAATCGTCGCTTAGTTTAATGACTCTATACCAAATTAAGTTTTATAATCCATTTGTCGAAAAAAAAGCTAAATTAAGTTACGATATCGTTTTTTTTTTTTAAACTGATGTATGTACAATGGACAGAAAATATCGTTTGTTACTTAGAACAAGAACAAGGTGATGTAATTACGTGAGCTTATATGAGGTTATGTTCTGCTTAGGATGCTGTAAAGATCTACCACGCATTTGGTGGCAGTTTGGATAACCTCATGTCGAGGCAAATGAGGAGAACGAGTCACTGACTTCTCTGCGCACCCCTACTGAGCGCTGACTTTTCCGCACGTGACAACTGGGTTCAAGGATAACTCAGCATCCAGATAACTCAGTTCACGATGATCGAGCGCATCTTGGCTCGAAAAGGACCGACAAAGAAAAATCTATTGAATCAAAACAAAACAAGATACAAAAAATAAAATCATGTTTTGAGTTGAATGCTAGCGCTTAGTAGACGCGCTTGGAAAAGTTGGGTCATCGAGAAAAAAAAAACACCTGACGAATGGATACTATCACTGACTATCGATGAACAGAAAGAAAATTACTTTGTCCAGATGAAAAATTATGTAAGCCCAAAATAAGGTTCTAAAATGGGCATGACCATCATGAAAATTGCCGAAAGCATTTTGAGTTAATGAGACTTACAGTCCGTTAAAAGTCACACGTTATTTGATGAATAGAACGTTTCGATTTTGCCAAAGAGCATTTACATTGAACTATGATCTCATTTGATAAAGAGTGATGACAGGAAATTTAACAAGTTTGATCAGAAGTACATTAGAAAAAAAGTTGTTTAAGAATACTACCTGTACTGTATTAAAATAATAATTAAATACGGGAGAGGTGTGTTATGGTATGTCTGCAAAGGCTGACCCATCCAGTACTGCAAGGCAGAATTGAAGTCTTATCCATAGATATTGGATAATGTTAGTCTGCCATACTTCTAAAATCAAGTCGGTTGGTCGAGCAGTTTTTCAGCGTGATAACAACCA
Source organism: Thysanoteuthis rhombus (assembly GCA_963457665.1). Classification (NCBI taxonomy): domain Eukaryota; kingdom Metazoa; phylum Mollusca; class Cephalopoda; order Oegopsida; family Thysanoteuthidae; genus Thysanoteuthis; species Thysanoteuthis major. The sequence goes on along the minus strand of OY735227.1, from coordinate 18,232,862 downwards.
AAAAATCACCTCCAGGAAAATTAGAATCTATATTGAAGACATAAACAATGAAGTTCATCGGTAATCGGTTCAATTGCCAGACATCATGAAATTATGGCAAAGGGTCACAATTAACATCTAGCACAATAAGCCTACGATTATGAATGATCCTTATAATAACTTGCAAGTCACTCAATGGAATCCGTGATGTGAACAATGTATTTTGACAGCATGCTGTGTCTGGGATGATATAAAAAAAAACAATCTGAAAAGGTGTGATCAATAAGTTACTTCTCTCGCCTTCTGTGGAGTGGGGATCGCAGAAAGAAGTCTGAATTATAAAAAAACATACGCATGAATGTGGCCGGGCTCAAACTGAGGGACCAATTTACCGTAAACTTACATTGTAAATGGAACTTATATAAGCGTGGGCTTTTAAAAATACGAATAACACCGTTGTTTTTTTTAAGATATAAGGAGCAAACGTTTAACTTTTCAGCCCTCTTGCTTCATTGGTGCAGACTGTACGCTTTATTCAGAGACCACCAGCTAGCCAATTAGCTAAACCCACTTGAAAACCGAAGAAACCTTTGTTGATGGTGACTATTTTAATGTTGACAGTTTTGAATGACGGTTTCTAATATGGTAGTAGGTTAGAAAATATCTCATTGAAAGCAGAGAAGGATCTTATTGCATCCATGCCGCAATGTGATGCCGTTTTTAAGACACCCAGGTTAGCCTCAAGGTTTTTGTTTGTTTTGTTTTTTTTTCATTTGTTCTTTTTATTTGATAGTTCGTACTTCTTATTTAATAAAAACGGCACGTAACACTGGTTAACAACCAACTTCCATCAGGAATTTGTTGTGATGTACTTTACGTAGATTTGGATCCTGATTCTAAAAATGTAATCCGTTTTTTTTTTCTTTATTGCATCGAGTCTAGTTTTCCTGAGATGAAAACTGTATTTGGAACATATAACCCCGATGGAGCATCATATGGGCTCCAAAGGTCAATGTTTTTAGCTCGTCCTTCTATATAGTATCTCCCTTATATATCTAGTACGTAGGAATTTTGATTTTCCGTATTGAAAAGTTCTGAGTAATATACACCTTCTTCTCGTTTAAACGTCACCTTTATTGCCTCATATACAACAGAATTGAATACTCATGTATTGAGTGTCATCTCTATATATATGAGTCCGTATACATGTTTATATAGGCTTTCTGAAATATCTCGAAATATAACATATTGAAATGAGTTTTTAAGTAGAAATGCATTTTCGAAAAGACAGCCAAATAGATGGAATGGTTTACAACATTATTCTTGAGCGTATTGTAAGCGCGAACTTACACAAATTAATTTCCAATCTATCCATCAATCTATCTCAGTCTGTTTAAAAGATCGTAATGGACACGTATATACATACATGATAAGATTGATATATATATATATATATATAGATAGATAGATAGATAGATAGATAGATAGATAGATAGATAGAGTCGTCATCAAAGTCAATATTTGAAAAATTGACAATGTCAAAATTCGAAGTCATGTAAAAATAATCCATCAGAGAATAAAAAATGGTCAGAATCAATTCTATTTATGACATCACAGGCGTTATCCATCGGTGAGAATATAAAAAAGAGTGAAAAAAATCTAAAAACATAATTAATAAACCGGTCAGAATACCCCTCCCCCCGAAAAAACATAAACAAAAATCTTTTTTTTCCACCAAAAAATTTTAAAAAGAAATTTTTAGAAAAGGGGTCTAGTGGAGTACTGGTGCTAATTTTCAAATCAGTAAGCATAACTGTATGTCTGGAACGCACCAACCCACAAACACACGCCTAAGAAAGGATAAAATCACTTCTCCAACTTTGGTGGCTACGGTAGTTCAATAGAAAGATAGCTGAATAACAAATATAGACGAACAAAAATGACAAATTGGCAGATGTTATCAAAGTGTGATAGCTTGCTAACTAGCAAGTCTGCAAGATAAGATGATGTATGCTGCCCGACATAGATAGATAGATCGATAGATAGATAGATAGATAGATAGATAGATAACATAAATAAACAAATTGATACGACATATTGACAGATATTATCAAACTGTGAGAGCTAGCTATTAGTAAGTCTACAAGATAAAGAGATGTCTACAGACGAAAGCAAACAGACAGAAAAACAAGCAGATAGATAGATAGATAGATAGATAGATAGATAGATAGATAGATAGATAGATAGATAGATAAATGAAAAAGAAAGAGAAAATGAAAGAGGGTGGGGTTACTTCAAATATACAACGCATATAAAATCAATGCAAAGTCAAAATCGTAAATAAGCGGTAAATAACAGATATTAATGGAAAAAATAAAAAAAAGAAACGAAAGCTACAGCCCTGAAGATAAACAACGAAATGCCCATAAAAAAAAAGAGAAAAAAACAATCAAAGAATTAAGAGAGCTATAGGAATAAATAAAAAAAAGATCCGAAAGATAAAAAAAAAAGGAATCATCCCTTTTCTCTCCTGGAATCCATGAATGTGTTATGGAATCAAATTCGACCTCTGGTCTCCATCTTATCTGGAAGGAATTATTTCATACATCATACATGTAAACAGCGACATAGGCGCCCCCTAACGCTAGATCAAAGCCATTAAACTGTGCTTGACGGACGAGTAGACTCCCTTAGTGGGACCATAGTGTCTTTCACAACGCCATTACATAACCCGGCATTATTTCAAGGATGCTGCATTCCAGGGTTGCTAGACAGCTGGAAACGTTTCTGGCCAAATATAACGCAAGGATTGTAGGAAAATGGCCGAATGCTAAATTTGTTTGTAACGTCATTATTGATAATGTTTATTGATCGTTGCAATAGTGGATTACAGACAAAAAAATAGAATTTATAAAAAACACTACAATAAAGGCAAAATGGCAAAATATTTAGATATAACCAAACAAAAACGCCTTGGCCAAATGCTGGTCAGATATGTCAATATTGGCCACAAATTGGCTACAAATTGGCCACGAATTGGCCAAAAGGGAAACCCTACAGCGTTCTGCTTTGTCAGCGATCGTAGATTTGCAATGTTCAGCTGGACGTAGTAGAAAGGACATAGCCTCTAGTAGTAGTTAGCTTAAATGCTGTTTTTATGGCTCGTTTCTATTGTGTTTTGTTCAGCCAAATGTTTTTGTTGGATAGAAAATGAATCCCGATTTTGATACGATTTTTTTCGTGCTTAATTTTTTTCATATTTCAAAATTTTTCTTTTCGTTTTGTTTCTGTTCGAATATTGATCACAAAAAATTCTTTGTTTTTCTTCTCTTTCTTTTCTTTTTTTTTTTTGTACTTTTCATCTTTTGTTCACTCTTTTATTCCTTTTATTTGTAACTATCAAAATTAGTTTCTTCAGTTTTACGTTGATCTGTCTGTCTCTTCGTCTGGCTATCTATCACAAATACAGGCAGTTCGAATAGAACGAAACGGCTGAAGTTTCAACATTTACTCATTACGTATAGGGGTTCAATTTGCAATGTTGGTGTACGTCAAATTCGCCCCTTAGTTTGAGTCCGGCAGCATCCAACCCTGTTTTTTTTTCTTTTTTTTTTTTTTAATTCAGACTTTTTTCTGATTACAGTCCAACAAAAGTAATTATTTTTTTTAATGATTACTGCCCAACTTATCCATTAATCACTCACTATTCCAATATTTTATGATTGATCATCCCCAACAAGGCATGCAATCAACACAGCATTGCTGCCAAAAGACGTTGGTTACGTGGCTGTTTCTATTGAGTGACTAACCAGACCTGTTTCACTTTTTAATTTCTTTCTCTTATCCTTTATCTTTTCTGTTTTTTATTCTTTCACCGTTTCTGTTTTCCTCTTCTTTTTTGAACAACCGTTGCCATCAAAGGGCTCTATCTTTTTTTTTCATGTTTGTGTGTGTGTGTGTGTGTGTGTGTGTGTGTGTGTGTGTGTGTGTGTGTGTGTGTGTTTTCCAGCGCTCCTGGTCATACTCTTTTGTTTACTTGAAAATTGGCATCAGCGCCTCACTGAACCCCCGCTAAAAATGCTTTTTATGGTTTTGTTTTTTGGTTATTTTTTTTTAAAAAAGCTTTTTTGACGTTTTGGGGCTATAGTTTAACATGTTTATCGATAGTATCTGAGTTCTCCAGAATCTAGATATTTCTAGATGTTATCCAACTTCATTTTAGATGTTTTTCCAGTGAAAAAAGCATCTAAATTCTACAGAATCTATACATATCCAGATGTCTATTATTCGATTTTGGATGTTTTCCTGTGGAAAACACTGGTTTGTTTAATTTTTTTCTTTGATTTAATCTCTCATACCTATTCATGCTTCTTTTCTTTCTTTCTTCTTTTCTAATTCTCCTTTGTTTATTCTTTCATTGGATCTTTATTACATTTTTCATTTTAAACTTTTTTTTCATTGAGTAATGCATTCATTTTCTTTGGGACGAAAGCTTATTCATCAGAAACCCCCAACAACAATTGTCAACTTAGATTCCTTCAGTTTTCACGTGGGTCAGGCTGGCTATATATGTCACGTTTAAAGGCTGCACCAATGGAAATAGGGTGCTGAAAATTTGAACATTTACTTTTGATTATATCAAGAAAAAATATTTTTAAATCTTCTCCGAAATGAGTTTTATTGTGTGTGGAGGGATCAATTTACAGTTCAATTTTGGCCACTTAGCTCACCCTTGTTGTTTTTTTATTCTCTTGATTCAGACTATTTTAGTGATCTCCACCAAATGAAAGACGTGAGAAGTAATTTATCTATGGTTCACCCCTTTTTCTAATTTTCGATTGATCACCTCAAACACAACCTACTGCCAAAAGGCATAGGTCACGTGGACGGTTTCAATTGGCTGACTAGGGGACTCTTTCTTTTCAATCCTCTCTTCCGTTTCCACCCTCTTACAAAACATCCGTATTTTTCATTCTTTCATTCCTTCTATCCTTCCTTCCTTTACTCTTCCTCACATTAGTTACCAACGCCTGCCTTCAATCCTTCATCCATTCTTTCATACTTTCATTCGTTTTTCTTTCATTTTTTTTTTCTCCACCCTCTCTCCCTTTTTTTTTTCCTGCCAAATTTCTATCGAATGCTTAATCTTTACAAGATATCTACATTAAAGCTTGATACTAATTCAAATTCATATACGAACGTACGTGTATATATTCGGAGGATAGGTTCGGACGATTATAATCACGCACATGCGTACATATCTATACCTACTGAAACCATGGTTTGGTGCTCTGTAACGCTAAATTGGTCACGCTACATACATGAACATATCCAAGTGTTCAGTCCTACAACTGTCATATTTTGCATACACAACCCCAACGTATGTCCAGATACAATGATAGATTCGCGTACTAAAAGCAGATTTTAGACACTCTTTAAAGTATCTGTACATAAAGTGGGGGTTCCATAAAATGGGGGATCATTTTTTCATTGTTATAAAGTAATAGACTGATCCCTCCATGATTAATAAATCTTGGCGCACGATGCCCTTGAACATAAAAGAGGGATCGGTTTTCTATTCGTATTTAGTGACAATCAGATCCCCATGATTCATACATCCATATATATTGCTTCAAGTGATAAATCTATTGACCAGATACACATTTCAAATTTTGAGTACAAAATCCAAAATTATTTCTGAGTAAAATGGCATGTAAAAAGAAAAGAAAAAATGTTTTCATGTTCTTTAAATCAAGTCCATCTAATCATCTTCAACCAGATCCTATTAACAACACAATTAATCATTCTAATCAAACACTCCATTGTATACAAACAGCACTGATCGAATGAAAATGGTGGAGTCAAGTGGTTTGTATCAATGTAACCTCTATCACTGGTTACTTTATCTGGAGTTTAAGTGAGAGCAAAATTCCCCATAACTCCAGCAATCAGACCAGAATTTTGAATGATCCATCAATGCTGTCATCTGGATGATTCCGATTCTTCTTCACACTTCTTGTAGTCTTTGCAAGGCTCTTCGGAACTAACCCAAACACGCCAATAATGATAGACACAACTGTCACTTTCATGTTTCACAATTCTGTTACTATTCAGGGTGAGGTTCAGATATTTGTCAAGCTTTTCATGTCTTTTGAATTTCACTTCGTGGCAATGGCGTAGCAGCAGATCTCAGCTCCCGGGAACAGTTCCGTTATATCCTGGGATCGTAATTATTAATTAACAGGCATCCATATGCAGAGAGACTACCCCCTGTCTCTTGCTCAGCCTCTGCTCTGTAATCTGCTCGAACAGTAACATCCACTGACTGACAAATATATTTGTTCACGATGACTTAATCTGATATTCTGGCCTGAATTGGATGATCCGTTTGAATTTCAATGCTGCAAAGAATTTTACATTCTCTCATGCAGCTATTTCTTTGTACATATATCATAAATATATATAATCAAATCCCATTCGTTTACACAATTCTTTAAATTGGTTTTTTATATGATTGTGGGTCTAATTTCAATTTTTGCATGCTCGACAATCAACTCGTGCTGGAAGCCAACAAATTGAAATTAGAACGAACGTATGTAAACCAAAAGTAGAATAATGAGAATTGCCGAGAGACTAAATAGAATCGCTGGAAAGCAGTTCTTATTCATTGCAATGAACGGAGGACAAAATGGAGGCAGGGCACAATTTTAAAAAAAAGAGGACGTTTATCGATGTTCTTTGCGCTGACTATGTTCATAATTTGCCGTGCCCCATTTATTTTGATCTCAATATCGCTTGTTTCGGGAAATTTATCTGATATTCAGTTTCTTTCTTCGAATGTTCTCTTTGCAGCTATTACTGTTATAAATACTATTACACTGAAAGCGATACCAGGGGTGTTGTTAGCAGTTTTGTTGCAAGCGATGAAAGACAATCACGTACTCAAATTATATATATATATATATATATATATATATAATTGTGTCATCCACAGACAGCTGTTTTGTTGTATTACAACTCTTCAGTGTGGCTATAGACTATCCATTATCCCATCCAGTACCACGAGGTAGAATCGAAACCTTTGCTTCAGACCCTGAGACTGGCATCTTTCTCTGCCCTACGCAGAAGTGGACAGTCAGTAAAGTTAAATTCAAGTGATATATTCCCTCATGCATAATTCCCCATCCACCAGAATGCTCTATTCCTAAGTTGGAAGAGCATTGCATGAGCTTATAATGAACAAGTTACACAAGAATGCTCAATCCTGAATAAGGAAACGTTAATTATAATAATGATAATAATGATTATAATATATATAATAATACAATAATGTATAATGATAATGTATAATAATAATAATAATAATATGTATATATATATGTGTGTGTGTGTGTGTGTGTGTCTGTCTGTGTGTGTGTGTATACGCTTGGATATGAACACACGAATACTCCAAATTATTCACATGCACATACACAAATATATCAGTGGACATACATGGATGAACAACACATAAATCCTCTCAGAATCACACACACACATACACATATACACACACACACATTCGTCGATCTATATATATATACCTCTATATATACTGTATGGCTTCCATGAGACAAAAGGTTAATGGATGTTACTCCTCTCTCCCTTCATCACTCGTTCTCAATGGAGTGGGGAAGAGGCAATCCTGGGAACGACTTAAAGGCAGAGGGGATGCATAGACTGACCAGAATCCATTCGGGGCCACTTTACCAAGTGGAAGAGTTCAGCGGTGACGCTGCCCTGGGATGTACGGCTTCTTCCATGATGGAAAACCCTCAAGAAATAATGGAGACATTAACTGTTTTGATTCTTCTCCATTCTCTAAATCACGTACACTCGTGTATTATCTCGCGCACACAGTCCGCCCACTTGCAGGACACGTCTCGAAGAGGGTGCCTGCCAGTATGTCTCGTGATTTCATAGCCGTCCCTGACTTCTGTTATAATCTATGCGGCCCTTCAACAAAAGCTGTAGTATTCAGGACATTAAATAAAACAATAAACGAAAAAAAAAATTGGCCCAGCATTCACTGTGATATCTTTCATAGACGTGTGAATTGGACGCCTCACTATGGAGCAATGATTAACACGGTAGCCTCCCAGACCATTACTAAGTGAGATCACTAGATGTCCCACACTTTTGTCATTGTGTCAGAGCATTAAAAAAAACGACAAACGATGTGAATATTATAATCTGTGAGGATTCAATATTAAAATATTAAAATAACATCTTTGAAATTAAGCTAAACTTGGTAGATAGGTCGCCTGGCTATGGAGCAAGTGGTTAACGAGCTGCTCTCGTTGACTATTACTATCGTACTGACCTCGTTACTCATTGGGTACCCCACAATTGTGGCCTTACAGCGTACTAAACTAAACTTGGACAAATAACACTTAGATAAGGAGCAATGGATAAACCATAACTACATTGTGTGCCGTACGATATCAAATTTAGTAAATATAGTATCTCGCTATGGAGCAATGATTGGCCAATTACTGCCATAATCTATAACTCACTTAGTGAATAAACAACCTTGCTATGAAGTGATGGTTAGCAAGTTAATCTTGTGAACCATTGCTACAGTTTTGACTTTGATGCACAACGGATCTTCCATAATTGTGCCGTAGCACAAAGGTTTAACAGATTGGTGCAACAAAGCTTGCAAACGCAGAAGAAGACAACCTGGCATGAGATGGGAAGATGAGACAGAGGGTTATGACATGACAGGGGTTATCACAGTCATGGTCAACATTGGAAGGCCTGAGAATAGCCCTTGTCCAGCAATGAACTGATGATGATGATGATGATGATCATCATCATCATCATCATCATCATCATGATGATGATCATGATCATGATCATGATGATGAATTCTCTCCGTTTTATGTCCCATCGCCAGTCGTCTTCACAACTTGCATGCTTTGATGGCGGACAATGAGGAACAAAATTTGATACGGATACAATTCAGTCTCCCATAGTAGATTTTTAGTTTATACCATAGCACTCTTTGTTCCTTAATACAAATGAAACCGCCTCTTGTGACCTCTTTCGGGTAGGTTCTTCCACAAAACAATAACCAGCTGAAGACTTTAAACCAAGGAAGAAACTGCCAATGGCGATTACTTTGAATGAAGTTTATTGAATATATCTCTCTGATTATATTATATGTGAATATCATAAATGACACCCTCTGTATTCCTAGGGGGGATACCAGGGAAAGGTCCGCGCAAAAGTTCCCACAGAGAAAAGCTCACAATCGTAACTGTGCGTAGGGAAAAGCCCTCACGGAAAAGGCTCACACGGAAAAAGTCCACACTGCCAGATGCAACATTTGAACATACAAAAGGAAAAATTAATTCAAACAAACTTTAAAAACATAAAAGTGAAAACGAGGAGGTCCAGATGCTAGAAGATGCAATTTTTTTTACATTCAATTGCATAATTTAAATTTCGACATTTGACCAAGAAAATATGTTCTATTGGATTTATTATTTATCTAACAAATATTTTGTGATAAGCACAAGCCATGACGACTTCCAAAGAGAGGAAAATTAAATTAAAATATTCCTAATATGTTTTCAAAGTTTGTTTGGAATGAATATTAAAATGTGTCATCTTTCAGGACCCAAAAGAATGGATACTTCCAATTTCACTATTCAACCACTAAATTATGTGTTTAAATGACCCCTTGAGCGTCTTTTTGAGTGCAGACGTTTGAAATAATTAAGTCTTCCAGTGCCCAGACAGCTTTAAATGTTGAAATAAAATATCAAATTCGCCATCATATAGACCTTATATGCATATCTTTTTCTTTCGTTCTGCTACGAAATGAAAATATTTTTCCTACGTTGGCTTTAAATTTAAAAAAAACTGATTTGATAAAACATATGTTATTGGCCAAAATATCGAAAGTTAACGTATGAGGTAAAATGTAAAAACTGAGCATCTTCTCATACTTTGACGTCCTCATTTTCAATTTTATGTTTTTAAAGTTAATTTGAATTAAATGTTGTAATCTATCAGCTTTTATTGTTGGATGTTCAAATATGTCATCTTGCAATTTGGGCTTTTTTTCCTGTTTTAGCTTTTTTTTTCCTGTTTTAGGTTTTTTCCTGTTTCCCGCATGGGCTTTCCCGCGAGGGCTTTTTCAGTATGGGTTTCTTTAGTGTGGCTTTTTCTCATTTCGGCTTTTTGATGTGGGAAATTTTCATGTGAGCATTTTCCTGCCTCTCCCCCCTGGACATGTGCATACGGTATATATTACTGTTTGAGTCAAGTAGTTTGAGACCAAATTTTTGGTTCAGTTCATTCTTTCTTTTTTCTTTCTTTCTTTTTTCTTTCTTTCTTTTTTTTCAGCCCTTCGTTCATTCGTTCCTTCCTGTCTTTCTTTCTAACTTTGTGTCTCCTTTTTCCTTTTTTGTCTTTCTTTTTTCTTTTTCTCTCCTTTCTTTCCTTTCTTCCTTCTATCCTTTCCCCTTCTACCGCCCTTCCTTCCTCCCTTCCTCCCTTATTTCTTTCTTTTTGTTCTCTCACTTTATTTATTCTTTTCTTTCTTTCTCTGTTATTTTACCCTCTTTCTTCTTTCTTCCTTACACCCTTTTCTTTTCCTTCTTTCTTTTTTCTTTCTTTCCTTCTTTCCTTCTCTCCTTTCCCCTTCCACCGCCCTCCCTCCCTTCCTTCCTTATTTCTTTCCTTTTGTTCTCTCATTTTATTTATTCTTTCTTTTTTACTTTCTCTTTTTTTTATTCCTTTCTTTCTTTCTTTCTTTCTTTCTTTTTTCTATTTTTGTTCCTTTTCCCTCTTTCTTCTTTCTTCCTTCCTTTTACCTTTCTCTCCTTCTCTTTTCCGTTTTTTCTTTCTTTCTTTCTTTCTTTTTTCTTTCTTCTTCCTCCCTTCCCTTCTTTATTTTCCCCTTCCTTTCTTTCAAATCTGTTTCCTTCAGCTCATGCCACTCATGTGTTTAACGGCTGAATCCGCCATTTCTTTGACTGCCATTGTTATTTCTTTTTCCCGCCAAATCCCATTCTTCTTTCCCGCCTGACAGATATCGATATCGTAGCACATCGCCCTGGCAATGATCAATGACACAGCCAGAATATTCCATTGTCTAACGGACCCCCAAGAAGAGGTGAGGGCAGGGAATGCGAGTTAGAAAACGCCATTAACTGAATGGTGCCACTCTAAAACAAAAGAAAAAAAAATAATGAAATAAATAAATAACAAAGAAACAGGTTTGGTTAGTCACTCAATAGAAACCGTCATGTGACCAACATTTTTCTGGCAGCAAATCATGTTGGGGATGATAATTTATAAATCTGGAAAATAGGGGCGATCAATGGATAAGTTTTTCACTCGTCTTTTGTTGCGCTGTGATCACTGAGAAAAAGATTGGATTTGAATTAAACAAGAGTGAATGATGCCGGACACAAACTAAAGATACCAATATGACATAAACTTATATTACAAATTTACCGCCTCCCCACCAAAAACCTATTAAGGGTATTAAAATTTTTTTTTTCTTGACATATCAATGAGTAAATATTTGAATTTCCAGCCTTCTAGCTCTATAGGTGTGGCCTGTTTGCATGTGACATTCATAGCCAGCCAGTTAGACGGACATAGAGACAGACGGAGTGAATTGAAAACTAAAGAAACCAATGTTGGTAATTTGGGTAACAGTTTTGGTCAACAGTTATCGATAAAAAAATGTAATGGAAAAGGCATGAGTATGTTTGGCCCAATCACAAATTATATATATATATATATATATATATATATATATATATATATATATATATATATATATATGTATATGTATATATATATATATATACATATATATAGAGAGAGAGAGATATATATATATAGAGAGAGAGAGATAGATTTATATATATATATATATATGTGTGTGTGTGCGAGAGAGAGAGAAAGAGAGAGAGAGAGGGCCACAGTATACAAATTTGTAGTCTGGTGAAAAAAAAATCTTATTTTACAGAACAAACATTTGAAGTGGTTCCGTTTTCAAAGCATGATTACCTCATTTGCCGCCATAGATTTACCTTCCTCGTACAACTCATATGTCCTCCTTCAGGTGCTAAATTTGATGCAAAATGTGTACGTTGAACGATGTGAATTTCGGTATGAGCACGCGCGTGCACACATACACACAACCATGTATGAAAAAAAATGAATGAAAATTTTGAAAGTTTTGTTTTAAATTATGGAAATTTTATTCCTGACGTTTTGACCATTTTTATGGAGTTCTCGAAAAGGCAAACGATGCGAAGAAATTGGGAGACAGCTGGAAGTTTTGAATTATCGATAGACAATTGTTTATTATCCTTTGAAACGCTGATATGCTTCTTTGACCTGTAATCTACACTATTACTTACACATAATTTAGAAGATTCAGCTATAGAGAGTTGGTTCCTGATTTCTGCGCATGATTTGCCTTGTAAAAAAAGTCCAGAAAAAACAAAACTCACAATATTGTCAATCATATCTTTCACTGTCAGATATATATATATATATATATATATACATATATATATATATATATATATATATATATATATATATATATATAAATTTATATGTATATATATATATATATATATATATATATATATATGATATGAACTGTAAAGAGTGAGATAGATTCGGGAGAAAAGTGTTTTGTAGTTAGGTTTATTTATCCGCAGTTTTTTTGGGTAATGGTCTAGACATATATATATATATATATATAAGAGGTGGATCACTGGCAATAGATTAAAATCTGACTCGCGAATTTTTAAAATTTTAGTTCTGCCAATGAAACTCATCATTACCTCTAAATTTCTTTAGTGGCTTTGAATCTTAGAATTATCCGTCGAAACCCCGAACAGCACTCTCCCATTGAACTAAAAGGGAAAAACTTTGAGATTTTCCGATGTCTGCGATAGTCCAATGTCTTCTCTTCAAGAACTCCTGGCGAAAACAGAGCTTTGTGTAAGATTATTTAATACTTTGCAAGATGGAAAACTATCATAAACATTTCAAGGCTTATTTATTAATTCGTGCTAAGGTCACGATATTGAGACAAAATTAATTGAAATTAAATTGCATAGTAGGAAGGGCACGAAGCAACTATCAGATTTACTTGTTATAATCTGCGCACAATTGAGAGGTTCAGGGGTGAAGATCTGTTTTAATTCTTTTTTTGTATACGATTATTTTTGCTATTTTTGGTCGCCTTAGTAACATTTCTCCTTCAGTCATTTTATGCTTTGAGCTTAACAATATATATCTTCTTTCTTAGCCATTGTTATAATTTCTTTTCCCTCCCTTCCTCCTTTCATTCTTCTATTTCTTTTTCACCTCCCCTCCTTTCTTTCTTTCAACTATTCTCTCTCTTTTTATTCCTTTTTCTTTCTCTCTCTCATGTTTTTCTTTTTTACTGTAATATTTCTTTCTCACTTTTTCTTTATTTCTTACATTTTTTTCTTTCTTATTGTTTCATTGCTTGCCTGAAATATACAAAAACTTATCTCTATGATTGATAGCACCCGTTTCGACGAATAAAAGAAGCTGTTCATCTACCCGTGTATGAATGGCGGTTTGGGAAGTAACTTCGATATCAGCTCTGTATAGTGAATGGTCTTTTTCAGATTAAAAAAAATGCCTTGAAGCAGTGGTTTCTCACAGACCATAACGTGATACATAGCCAGCCAGCCAGCCAGATAACCTTACAAATTGAGGAAACCTATGTTGACAGTTATGGTTGATGGTTTCTTCCATATTCACAGATTCTAACCGAGGGATAGGAAATCTTGACAGAGAGTTGTGATCAGTTTGATGTAAGTGAATATAGTTAGAGGATTTACTTGCTATCACATATGTTTGTAAAATATTGATTGAAGATTCCCGAGAGCCAATTTCAACTTATCTTTAAAAATCCTGTTTTTGGAAAATATTCAACAAAAAGATTCAGAGATAATATTTAAAGGATTTGAAATATTTGAAAAAAAATAAACTAAAGATATATACAAACGAAAAGAAAAGATTGTTGAATGGGGAAAAAAAGATTGCATATATCTTTTTTATTGTAAAGAAAAAGGGGGGAAAGTCTGAAGTTTTATCCTCATACATACAAAGTATTTATTGGTTAGAATCGTCAGATATTGAACTTAATTGAATTACAGGAAAAAAATGCGTCATTCAAATGTAAACAGGCTTTTTGTTTTCATAATTACAAGAACAAAACATATTGCCGGCTGCTGATGAGTGCATTAGGCACGAAATGTTTACATTCACCGGCGATATATCCTTTAAATTCTTATATATATATATATATATATATATATATATATATGTGTGTGTGTGTGTGTGTGTGTGTGTGTGGAGAGAGAGAGAGGGGGGAGAGATGAGGTGTTACTCTAAAATCTCACGTATTTTATCAAGTTTCAACTGTCTCCTTTGAAGTTGTCTCCTTTGAAGTTGTCTCCTTTGATCATGTGTGCAGTCATCTCTCGCACGATAGGTACCGCTAAGGATAGTGGCAATTGCGCTGTACTCTATTTGGTTTAGTCGCACCATTCAAAGTCCCCGAACTTTTAGTTAGCTCTTTAAACATGATCTACCTTCATCCATCCACCTATATTCATATCGATTGATCTATCTATCAATCAATCTATCAATCTATCAATCTATTTCAGCCTGTTCATATCAATTGGTCTATCTATCTATCTATCTATCTATTTATATAGATAGATAGATAGATAGATAGATAAACCAATTGATATAAACAGGCTGAAATAGATAGATAGATGATACAATGAGATTGATAGATAGACTGAAAGATTGATAAATAGATAGATAGATGATGGACTAAAATAGATAGATAGATAGATAGATAGATAGATAGATAGATAGATAGATAGATAAGACTGCAGTCATCTCGTACCGCCTAGGATAGTGGCAATAAGGCTGTACTGTATTCGGTTTCATCTATCTATCTATCTATCTATCTATCTATCTATCTATCTATCTATCTATCTAGATGATTGAATGAGATAGATAGATAAGTAGACTCAAAGATAGATAGATAGATAGATAAAAAAAAGCGTAAATCAAAGAGACAAGTAGAAAAAATCAGAGTGATAAAGAGAGAACTAGGAATTGAAATACAGAGAATAAGATGGATAGAGAGAGAGAGAGAGGGTGAAAGAGAGCCAGAAAGAGAGATTAGTGGTGTGGATCAGCAGATATATGCAAATGTCAATGGAAGAGGACAGTTAATTTACTGGCTGAGTTGATCCATTGTTGAGGCCAAGTAATCCCCTTCCCGCTAGCTTTAATGAAGATCCAGTGAACGGGTTCGTAATGGATGGAAGCTAGCAAACTTCCAGCCTCCTTCTGTGAATCAGTGACGTATGGCGCCCCCTACTTTTTTCATTCAACACTGAACAGAGAGACCAGTTGGCTATCACTGTTCCCGAGTGTGGATGAGGCTGGGTCACTTAAGAAATCATGGTTATCTCCCTTGTAAATAGTGGGCTTCGGTATTGTTACTCCAAGTTTGTGGGTTCGGCTCAGTGGTTACAGTGTTTCGTTGGTCGGTAAGAGGTTCCACCTTATCTTTCGGGTCAGCGGTGATTGATAAGGGATTTTGGGTGAAGGAGAGATACTTAGATGGAATGGGAGAATGAGAGACAGAGAGACAGAGAAATGGAGGATTTTGAAGAAGATGATGGATGAAAGAGGAAGAGAGAAAGGGAGAAGGGTAGAAGAATGAAATTAGAAGAACGAAATTAAGAACGACAGAACAATAAGAATAAAAAAAAGATGGAGTAAAATGAGAAAATAGAATTAAGAGAATGAAGAAAAATGCAGGAATGATATGAGAAAAGGAAAATTATTCAAGCTAGAATAACGAGAGAGAGACAGACAGATAGACGGACAGACAGATACAGAGAGAGAGAGAGAGAGAGAGAGAGAGAGAGAGAGAGAGAGAGAGAGGAAGGGGGGTGACAGAAAGAAAGAAATGAAGAACGAAAGAAAGGAAGATAAAAAGGAAGTGTAATTATACGTAATAATATGAGAATAATAAACGCGAAGAAAGAACAAAGAAAAGAACGAGAAAAAAACATCCAAACTGAAAGAAAGGTACAGATCCAAAAAAAAGGAAAACAAAAGAAAGAGAAAAAGAAAGAATAAATGAAAGAAAGAAAGAAAGAAAGAAAAGAGTATAGGATGGAGGAAGACAAAATTGTATTACTAACTGACAGGAAGAAAAAGAGAGAAAAAAATGAATGAAGAAACTTAAAAAATTGAACAAATTTCAAGATGCAAATTGAGAATGGAATAGAAATGTCAAAAAAGAAAAAGAAAAGGGGAGTAGTGAGAGACATACGAAACACATAGACACATACACGTACACACACACATACACACACACACACACACACATATATATATATATAATTGTCAACCAAAACTGCCACTAGAACTGTCAACGTAGATTTTCTTCAGTTCTTAAGTTGATCTAGCTGGCTATTTATGAATGTATCATGCAGAGTGGTCGTACCAATGGAGCTGGATGGCTGAAAATCTAGATATTCATTCATCATATCTACATAAAAAGATTCGTATTTCTTAAAATTCCCCCACCCCTTAGTTAGTTTTGGGTTTTTTGTTGGGGCTCAGTTTACAATGTAATTTAATGCTAAATTGGTCCCTTAGTTTGTCTTTCGAAAATTTGGATTTTTCCTTGTTATCAGGGCCCAACGAAAGCCGAGAGTAGTAACTTATTGATTGCTTACCCTTTTTCCAATTCTTTAATTCATCACTCCTAACACAGCATGCTGCCAAAAAAGATTGGTTACGTGACGGTTTCCATTTAGTGACTAACCTGACCTGTCTTTCAATTCGAGTCAATTCTATTTTTTAAGGAATCCTTGTGAGACATGAGAAAAATCAGGAAAGTAACAATTCTGAAATGAAACTTAGACCTTAACCATTTCTCTGTCAACCGCCTCAGCTAAGCTGAAGTGAGAAAAGATCATAGCAGAAATATGAGTTCAATCAGTTGAAATCTTCTGAACAAAAAACAAAAAATACGGTTATTTCTTTAATCATGACAGAGTTATGAATACTCTATTATTTATCATTTATTTGCTTAATCATTCATTACTTAAATTATCATTTTCAAAAACTTTGAACGCTATTGTTATTTTAATTGTTTAATAGATTTATAATTTGAAATCCATTTTGTTATACTAAAGGACTCCAAACTTTCTTTACAACCAATATCTTTTTTATTCCATCGATTAGTTTGGTTACTTTCCATTTATACTGAAAATGTTGTTGTTGTTGTTGTTGTTGTTCCACCTCAGCAATGACTGGTGGCTTTCACTGAAGATCAAGTGACATCACGTCTCCTCAATACTCTCCTCTGTATTCTATCCGACTTCAGTAGAGTTGTCCTCTGGATAGTCTCAGTTCTTTCACAAATATAGTTCCTGCAACCTCTTTGTTATGATTGTCCTGACTATACCCAGTGTTCATCCTACTTTTGGCAGCACTACTAACTTCACATTCTACTTCTTCTGATCCCTGGCAAGATCAAAATACTTTTCCTTTCCTGCCAACTTCTCCATGTGGTGTGCCAGGACATCATCGTCGTCTTCCGTATGAAATTTTGAAAATCTTTGTCATAAAGAAAGATCGGAGTCCCTCGGTTTAACACGATGGATTTCAGGAACAAAATCTACTAAAGAATTTTTATAGAATAGCAATTGGGTACAGAATTATAAAGATGATTGAGATAAGATAAGATGTTATTACTTTTTTTTCATCTGTCTGATGAGATTTTCGAGAGAGCCTGATCAGTGAATTATTCTAATCGTAGATGTTTGTTTGTACTTATGTATATTGAATATGCTTTATGAATATCGTAATTAATCTGAAGATGATGTGTAAATATTGTGTATTATCGGAGGTGACCAAAGAGGTATAACGAATAAGTAGACAAACAAATTGTACAGAGATCAGGTTGATTTTTGTTGTGTGGGTAGTGCTACTGAAAGTTATTGTAAATGATAGAGGGCGTTTTGTTGAGTACAAAGTACTTTATTCGACCTGAATCCACTCATTAGATCAAAAGTTATGAAAGTTGCAATCAAAAATTGATATAATGGAATCTAGCCTTCCCACATGGTCCAAAAGAGAAAAATGAGGCACAATGAAAATCCTTTACTGCAAAATTTGCCCACTTTCTGGGATGAAATTTAGGGGATATAGGTAAATCATGATGGGGAATTCATATTTAATTTTCGTATTCTTGTAAAACCCATCTTCCTAAGGAAATCGTTCACTGTGACAAATCAGTCAAACAGGTTTAATACAGCAGCGCATACGTTCGAGCTGTTGCCAATTTGGCTCTTTTGGAACTAGATTTAGCTATTTTTCTTGTTTAACCTCAAATTCCGAATCTTACTTCTTGCTTCAAATCTTGTACTAAATATAATTCACAGAGACTTCACAGTCAAAATTTTGGACCCGGTTAAGTGTAATAGCAGTATTAATATCATCGAAGTTTAAATTACTACTAATATTTACAGACGCTCAGACCGTCATAACTAAAGGGGCTAAATTCTGATCCCGAAACAGCTCGATAAGCCTCACAGGATTGCACCTGTTAGATTCAAAGTCGGCAAACACAAAACTATCTAAAGTTTTTCAAATAAGTATATGATGATGTTTGAAATGTTAAATTTCAATGCCGTCGGTTACGCAATTCTGTGATTATATTTATCATCGATTATTTCACTCGTGGAATAATAATCCCTTTGCGTGACATAGTAAAATACCCTTGTGACAGAAGCGTAACCAAAGGTAATTAAGAACAAAGCGTGGATGATTCAGATCAGAAGATATTTGCATTGTTCTAACATGGGAGGGCCCGTACGAGATCCGAACAGACTGACGTGTCTCAGTAGACCATTTGCGTGCAGGGAAGTGAAGTGACCCGAAACCTCCCTCAAAACACCATTATCAACAATACGTTGGAACGAAATTCATGAATCGACGAAGAATTAATCAAGGAACAAGTTACGATCATTTCATACAGGGGAAAAAAAAAGTTTCACGGGAAGAAAATCTCGATTGATTTCAATGGTATGGTAACGATCTTGTTGATTTTCGGACATATTTATTATTTGCGATTTCACACCAATTGCCAGGTGGTTGCCGCTAGTGGTTGAGTGACAGCAAGTCTCTTTAAGTCTCCAGCCCTCCTCTTCACATTCTCGTGTACCACAGCAATACTGTGGTTTAGTTTCACACCAGTTGCCCGGTGGTCATTGCTGACGGCTGAGTGATAGTAAGTTTCCTCGGGTCTTCAGCCCATATCTCTTCTCTCTCTCTCGCAACTCATGCCAGTGCTATTATCATCATTATTTCGAGAGATTTTGTGATTTATGATAAGAGGTGAGCTGAATGTCTTTTTCAACGTTAACTTTTCATATTCACAGGTCTCTCTCCCAGAAAAAAAGGATAAAGGTATGTTTAACCCTTTTCCTTCGCTTGGGATGTAAAAGCGGTCAACAACACAAAAGTTTCTCGGTGATGCAAAGCTTTCCGTTACTAAACAACACATCATCATCATCAGTCACGGGCGTTCGCTAGGGGAAGGCAATCGGGACACTGCCTCATCCCCGTTCATGTAAGGTTGGGTGTTGAAAGTTGACATCTTGTAGTCGATCAAAAGATAATGACACTGTACAATAGTTATGTGCAATCCCAACAAAACGTACCCATGTAAAAATATGGTATCATTATTCGCGGGTAACAGAGTTGTCACTGAACACACACACACACACATATATATATATATATATATATATACAATACTGCCCCACCCCACGGAAATATATACTTCAACCAGGGAAAGTGTCAGCGGATACTCGTGCCAATAGCAATAGCAACGGCAGCCATCCAAAGTCCACTGTTGTCCAGTTTTCTTACGGCCCACAATTTTGCCCATCATATTGAGGGATCCACGTTGTAAATGGTGATGTCTAGTGGTTGTCTGACATCTTTCCGATGTTGCCTCACTGTTTCAAGTTTGCTGGTGGCTGTTAGTATATCTCTGACACCCGTTCCTTCGATCTGATATATTGGTGCTGTTTTGTGATCTTTCCCTGTGATGATTTTTCTCAGAGCACATTGAGAGTCAATTTCTTGATTAAGTTCCATGTGGGTTTCAGCTCCGTAGGTGACTATCGGGGGATACACAGGTTCTAAGGCTAAGGCCAAGCGTCTCATCTCTTAAGGGACACTCCCTGTGTCAGCATAGTGATTCATGCATCACACGGATAACAGTGTACTCAATTAGCTGCTGTGCACAGGGAAAGGTGTCCTAATGTAGAATTTTCTGCCCTTCGATCATACTTGGAATCGAACTCGGGACATAATGCACGTGAACCATTACACCATCCGAGAGAACTATGCACTGATCATAGAACTTTCTGTTTAAGTCCCACAGGATCTTCATGTTCTTGAAGATCGAACTCGCTCTGTGGAAAGCTCGTCAACCTAGTGTCGTGTTCTCGAGGGCAATAGCAAGCCAAGGATTACTTTTACGATTTTATCCAGGGAACAACTGCCTCAGTGAAAATGTTATATACACCGTACGAGGGTTCAATACACTTATTACAACTATTCTGTTACAAGATCGTTATTGTCATTTATACGCCGTTAGCATAATATTTACATGACCCATCGAGTGATTATTTGCTTGATCTCTTCTTGTCAATGTGGCAATCATTGTGAAATGCAGAATGACGGACCGGTGAAGATATCTTTATATCCAAGTTAGGTTCATAAATTTCACGTAAGCTTACGATCAGTGGCTTGCGAGATGAATATGCGTAACAACACACACTAACTACTGACAAATGAACCCAAATTAGCAGAACCTCAAGAAAAGTATTCCAGTAATTCTGTAAGAAAAAACTATATGGTGCCTACTGACGTGGGAACTCCCTTGAGTTAGAACGTATTTTTGTATAGGATGTGTCAGTTATCTCTTACAGCAACAACAACAACAACAACAATAATAATAATAATAACAATAATAATAATTATCATTATTGTTATTATCATTATTTGCAATCTCACATCAGTTGCCTGTTATTATTACTATTATTATTATTATTATTATTATCATTATTATTATTATTATTATTATTATTATTATTATTATTTGGAATCTCACACCAGTTGCCTGGTGGTAACCGCTGGAGTTTGAGTGACAGTAAGTCTCCTCAAGTCTCCAGCCCTCCTCTCCTAGTACTCATAGGTCGCAGTAATTCTGCGATTTACAGTTTCACACCGGTTGCCCAGTGGTTATCGCTGAAGGCTGAGTGACAATAAGTCTCCTCAGGTCTTCAGCTAACGTATTACGATTGATCGAAACTATTGAAGGCTTTTGGATGTTCTGGAAAGACTGCAGTATTTCCAGGAACTTTGAAATACCAAAACCGAAAATTCACATTAATCTCAGTTTGTCAACTGAAGTTAAAAGGAATATTAGGGAGCGTCCGGAGAAGTTACAAAAAAACAGGTTGCCCGTGCAAATTATGTGAGCACATACGACAAACAGAAAGATTAAATTGTGCTAGATCTAGCGATAAATACAAAATTTTGGAAGGTTCTTGTCAATCAAAAAAATATATATATACATTATTCATGCTACGAAGTATGCAAAACCTGACCTTTTATATGTTGAATTTATATACAACAACTTCGATCTGGCGTTTCAACAAGCATTGCAGCGATTTGAGAAATGAACCACCAGCGTCAAGGCCGATCGAGTATTTCAATGAAAACAAAATGTAGTTTCGAAAATGACCTCCGATTGGAGCATTACTGTATGACTTTCCATTTGAATTTTGGTCTCCTTGATAGAATACTCATTTTACAATTTCGACCTTTTAAAATCATTTGTTTGTGCATTTTCACAGTTAAGTTCAAATCGGGCTGACGAAGATATTCACCATCTTGAGAATGTTCAATGTTACTCTATCATACTTCATAGAATTTGAAAGTCTTGTTTTTCTTCTTTTTAAAATATTATTAAAGAAGGTGTTAGAATATCTCTGAAGTTTTGAGATAGGTATTATTATTATTTCTATTATTATTCGGACCATCCTCATCTTGGTTGTTTTTCATACAACGCTACCAGATAATACCCAACGAAGGCCGTAGAGTACAACGGCCGAAACGTTGTATGAAAAACAACCAAGATGAGGATGGTCCGAATAATAATAGAAATAAAGAATGTGTTATCGATTATTTCTTATAAGTTGTTGTTGTTGTTGTTGTTGTTGTTGTTGTTATTATTATTATTATTATTATTATTATTATTATTATTTTTATTATTATTATTATTATTGGAAAAAGAAGACTGTTTTGATTCAGCTCTACAATTTACTCACTGAAGATGGGTTAGTGAACATGTATCTCTCGGAGAAAATACATCCCAACGATTCCCCGACCGAAGAGATCCCATAAGTACCTCTAACCCTTCCCTCAGGACACACCAACGACTCGACTCCACAACAAGAAGCATCATGACTGAGAACACAATTGAAAGTGACAACGATTTGGCAAACGTGATGATGTGGTGAGGCAACATTTGGTCCGTTGTCGAGATTTGGTCGATTTGTAAAAGACCAGTGGGCAAACTGTGATATATAGAATGCAATCAAAGATAGTCACAAGTCAGGCTACAGCAGGGTCTGACTCCACTCTTACTTCTATTCAGAAGATAATTTCTGCTACTTTTTTTATTGCATAGATAATAGATAAATTCGTAGCTACTCAAGACTGTTCAATTTGGATCAGTCAGTGAAAGATTCGCCTACCAATCTCTTTGTCGTGATTTCAAATCACTGTAGGGAAATGTCAATTTCAAAAAGTTGCGTTTTTATTTGAATAAATAAGTCGTTGCGTATTTCTAACATACATTTTAGCAGATATGTAAGATTTATCAATTAAACTCGCTTAAAGCCTATTAGAGAACCGTCCACCAATCAGTCGGTTGTGATCAGGGGGATGTTTATTTTACATTGATTTTACATTGGTTTAACGTGAGGCTACTGACGAACGATGAAGAATTTACTCGCCTATATTTGGCGAGGATTGTTCTTGTTCTTGTTGTTACGGTATAAAAAAAAATGAAAGATTGGGCTGAAGTTCGACAAATGACTTTTTAGAAACGTCTGGTAGTGTCTTGGTTTTGTAAAAATGGGGTTGCCAAATTTAGATATTAAAAAAAGGCGTTTCTGATCACCACTTCAGTTGTCAATACACATCAACTAAACATTGCGATTCGGTTGATAATAGTTGAAATGATCTGTATACAGAGCAGGAAGAACGATACAGAGTATAAAAAAGCGGTGAATAAAATCAAAAAACTACCATGAACAAAGGCTTCATTCAACTTGAAAATAGGACATAAGGAATGACAACCATCAGACTTAGAGCTCTTATCCGAAGGACAGACATAGGGAGTCAGTTTGATAAAGCTCAACCGAAGACGGGCAAATACATGATATATACAAGAAAGGCCATGAGAAAAAATGATATTCTCTTGACATTCTATTTATGGTTGTAATAGCAATATGAAAAGAAATAATGTGCGTCAATGAAGAACAAGAAAAAGCAGTACATGGCACTTCAGTTTTATGGGGTTTTTGCTGTGGACAAAATGATGGAAGTTAAAATTTCGGACTTTTGATGAATTATGGAAAATTCCTTTCGGAAGAAGATTTTGAGAATTAAGAAGAGGATATCTCTGGGGAAATACAGATGTATAACAACCTTACTAAAAGAAGCGCCAACAATATTTCAGACCGAAGTACTCGAATATCTTTTGATATCCCAGTCAGGTATGATAGCAACAGTAAGATGAAGATTGCCCATCATAAATAAATCTTTCGGATTATTGTCTGCTTCTTGGTTGTTTTTGAACACTCACTCAGTCCATTCCTTGATCAGGAGCACTGTTAGAATATCAGGACAACTAAATTTGTAGGGTTGGACAGTCCTCATTCTACCGTCTATGCTCAGTTTGGGTCTTGTATTAGGTAAGTTTGAGTTCAGGTTGGGGATCAAACCCCGCTACAGGAACCATGTAACCCATTGCAACCTGCTTGATATTTCGAATGATGATGGACATCGCCAAGTACTACCGACTACCCAGACCACCACCAATACGTCATGGTCCAGCGTGGCAAGGCATAGCCGAACATTCTCCATTGTTTGTAATATCAAAAATATACCGACAGTTCCAGCTAAGTCATCGATTCCAAAAGGCCCAGCCATACCATTTGCTTTGGTTGGAGCTGACATAACCCCCCATCACATCACCCAGAAAACAACTCTATACATATAAACCAACAAAGTCAGGACTCTCTCCTCAGACATACAACAGACCGATCAGGAAAATAAAATCAAAAACATCAAATGGGACATTATTGGTATCAGTGAAATGAAAAGACCCGGTGAAGAACTGATCGAACTGAATAGCAAACAAAAAAAAAGAAAATTTGCTTTCTTATTCATAAGAAACTCAAAGACAAGTTTTAAAACCATCTCAGACCGTGTAGCCAGTGTCACTGAACAGTTCTCAAAGAGGTTCCAACTCAACATCATTCAAGTTTACGCTCCCACTTCGGAGTCAACCGATGAGAGGATAAACCATTTCTATGACGACCGAGAAACAAAAAAAAATATATCTTCACATCATTATTGAAGACTTCAATGTCCAAGAACGACAAGACACTGAAAAATGCATCAGCAAGAACAGATACAAAATACAGAATGAGAGGGGTGAAGATCTTGTGAATTTCGCTACAGCAAACGGGTTCAAATTCATAAACGCCTTCTTCAAAGATAAGCCGATAGAAAATAAACTTGGAATAGCCCCAATCACGAAACCAAAAACGAAATAGACTACATCCTAACGGACAACAGCCGAATATATTCAGTATATTAGAGAAAAAGGAGAAGTCCAAGATATCATAGAAACCATAAAAAACTCAAATGGCAGTGGGCTGGACATTTTGCAAGAATGTCAGCCAATAGCTGGACATCATGATTCACAACATGGATCCCAAGAGGTTTTATTTGAAATTATGGCCGACAGAAAGTAAGATGGTGTGACGAGCGTAAATCAGAAAATACTGTCTCTGCTATGCCTATGATAGAGAGGTTTGTCAAATCTTGAGGGAAGGTCTCTGTCCAACGACGGGCGCTGAAACATTGCTGCTGCAGCTAATAATGATGATTAGGTTTAAAAAAAGCACCAGTCTCTTGAAAGACACTCCTAATTTAAGGACCTGATTAAAGGACCACTCCTTGGTAGACTGAAAGTATACCGAACGGTTACCCTTACCTTAACCATACACAGCTTAGAGTGTACTTAATTAGCTTTTGGGTACACAGGGAATTTTTTTCCATAGACCTTCCCCAGGATTCATCATAATTCTCTATCATGGGCGTCGCAGACCCAGTATTTTCTAAATTTGCCTGGTTCATCTCTCCATCTTGTATTTGGTTGGCCTCGAATTCGCATGTGATCTCTGGGGATCCATGTTGTGAGTCGTGATGTCCTTCGGCTGTCTTTCATTCTTGCAACATAGCCTGCCCATTGCCATTTGAGTTTTTTAATAGATTCTATGATGTCTCAGAATTTCGTTTTCTTCCTGATATACTGTGCTGACTTGTGATCTCTCCGTGTAAGGTTGAGCATGATTCTCTCATGTGCACGTTGCATGCTTCTCAGTTTGCAGATCTGTCTCTTGGTTAGGTTCCATGTTTCAGCTCCATAAGTGACTATGGGGAGGATGAATTGGTGGTGTACACTTCTTTTTAGCATTATTGGGATCATCTGGATTTTGAAAGTTGAGCTTCTTCTCGGGTGATTTTTTTGCTCGATATCCTCTCTTTTGAGGATCTCATTGAGATTCGTTGTCTGAGGTAGACGTAGTGGTCAACCTTCACTAGGTTTGCATCTTCAATCTTGACAGTTACATTCTTATTCTTAATAAGATTGTTGAATATGGTTTTCGTTTTACTTAAGTACGTGTGTAGGCCGACTTTTAATGAAAGTTTTCCACTAACTTTGCTCATACCCGGAATCGCACTGCAGCCTTACTGCATGCAAGGCCGACGTGCTAACCAGTACATTATCTGAGTAGATGTTTGTATTAGGCTATTTCGTTATTGATGCCCTTCCCATGTTTTTGAAAGAGTTGAAATAATTATTCCAAGTTAAAAACGTTGTTAAAAAGTTGCTGACTTCATCTACCACCATACTCAATGTATTGTAATA
This sequence comes from Thysanoteuthis rhombus, assembly GCA_963457665.1. Taxonomy (NCBI): domain Eukaryota; kingdom Metazoa; phylum Mollusca; class Cephalopoda; order Oegopsida; family Thysanoteuthidae; genus Thysanoteuthis; species Thysanoteuthis major. The sequence goes on along the minus strand of OY735227.1, from coordinate 18,206,464 downwards.
ATTTCTCCTTTCGAAATATCACACAGATAGTGGCCCATATTTCGTCATACAGCATAGTCAGACGGATAACTTTTGGAGATTTTTTTTTTTTGTGGTTATGGACAGTTAGCTAGGACACGAGGGAGATAATTGTGCATGGATCCACTCTAGAGATTCCGGACATCTTTTGCAGCTCATTGCCTTTCCTTACAGAAAATCTCATTGAAAGTCATCCATGTGTGGACAGACAAATGAAAAGGACAGTATCAAAATTCCAGACCGGGGCGTTGTACAGGAGGTGACCCATATTACACGTCATGAATTTTCCCTAAAACGACAATATCTGCAGATCGTAACACAACTATTCCTCGTCGGTTCTTTTGAGCCGTATTAATTTCTTGGACGTTGGAGTCAAAAGCCTTCTTGGCTTCCCTTGTCTGTGGGTCTCAAATCCCGTTTCTAATTTACGCAGACCCATAAACAATATAGAACCGTCTTGAGCGTTGGTTTTCAAGCCATGATATAGACACGCACATGCCGCGAGCTTGAAACCCAACACGTGGGGTCTCTGGTTTGCCATTGATTTATGAGGACAGGGAGACAAAGGTTTCGGGTGGACTATGAAGGGCAAATGTTGGGCTGGGCTCGAAAGAGAGAAACAGAAAAACAAATAATCATAAGATTTAGAATGAAAACGTGGAGGGGAAAAGATAACAATTCGGCCCTTATTTTCCCAGACTAAGTGCCCGTTTATTTTATTTTATTGCTAAAGGAAACATTTACGGGTGACCAGACTGACAGTTATCTGGACGGGCAGACTAGGCGCTGTCGAAACAACTTTCCATCGATGTCTGTGATTAGTTCTGAATACTGGTCATAACCAAGATTTCGATTGCTGATTTTCTAGGCAGGTAGGTGCACTATTCCATAATCATTCTGTTGTTTGCTAAGCTACGTTTTGTAAATTTCTGTATATATCTCATCTTGCATCGGACTGTCTGGTGATCTGCTAGATAGATAAGTACAAACAAAAATATAATCAAATATATAATCAAACGTATGCTTTCTATCCGGGAAGTATCCAGTTATTTAATATTAACGGAGAAATAGTCCCTTTCGAAGCACTCGCGTTGGGAAATAACTCTATTATCCTTTTCTCTTCTCAAAACTGACATCAAAGTCCTCTTTCGAGATCACCATAATTTGTTTTGCTGCACTCCCGTTATCATAGTTAACGGTTTGAAATCTGTTTGGGGAAAGCCAGAAAGCCGCAGAGAGCAGAAGAATGAAAGCCGATGGGCTTTGGACACACAAAAAAACCCTGAACCAGACGTGAGGAATAACTTGACCAGTCATGTGAATGCGACGGCCACACGGTGCATAATCTCACTCAATGACATCTCAGTGACAACTGGGGTAATCACATAGCATAGGGTCTGATAATTGATGTGCAGAAAGGTCACCCATGATCGGTTGGAAAGTTATATCAGACATCGTTCCTGGTTCTCGAGCTATTCAAAATTGCTGGATAGTTTTTGGATTGGCATCGTATAATAAACGAAGGCAGTAAATTAGCCCAGACTGATTTGACATCATCAAGTAGGAAAGGTGGTCAACCACTAATTACGCAAATTAATTGGTTTTGACAATATAGATCAATGCTATATTCAAAAATCAAAAGCTGATCTAAGAATAAAAAACATACAATTCTACGGCACTTTAGGTAATTTAAACGCAACATTCGATCCAAGCAAGAAGACAAGATTATAAACAAAGAGAAGAAAAAGACGGTAAAAATTTAGTCTATCATTATCGGAGCGCTGGAAACAGTCCTGATGTTCCCTGCAAAGAGGTTGGAATAATTGGAAACCCTGACAAATCTCCCTCCCTTGCTCTCTGTCTCTGCCCCCTCTCTCCTCTCTCCCTTTTTATATATATTTATAGAAAGAGAGAGAGAGAGAGAGAGTCGTCAATTGTATTTATTTCACGCCACGCTGAAGACATGTTCCCTCTCTTCCTCTCTTTAAAGCTGATTAAAGAGAGGAAGACTTATCGTATCAACAGTTTAAGTGTGACTGATTGCTTAACCTGGCACATAAACACAATTAGCTTTGACTTGCTCCCTTTAAAACTGATAGAGGAGATGAAGAGGAAGACTTATGTGGTCAGCAGCTAAGGTGTGACTGTCTACTGTAGCTGACACACAGACATAGATTGCTTTTGTGAGTTAGCAGTTAAAAGAATCATTGGTTTTACTCTCTTCCTCTCTTAAGACATTTGACTGAAATACAAGTATTCTAAAATACCTATTCGATTACATGATAAGAAGCCATAAGAAATCTCGTCACTTTTTTTCGTATATTATGCTGGTATGTTTGTATTGTGGGTGTGAAATGATCCGACAGAATGTTGATGAGAGCGATTAATGGAAAGTGAAGAGAAAAACCTGAGAGAAAGCAGGTGGATCTTGAACTCTCGTTGTTTTCACCACGTGATGTTGTCGGTGTACGACGCTACTCCAACCGATCTCTTACGGTTGGCAGACTGATAGTGTTAGTTACGATAAAAAAAGCAACTGAAAACTTACGATGAAATAAGAGCATCATTCAAAGATTGATAACGATTGACAATGCTTTATCCAATGAAAAAAATCAATCTGGATGATATTACTAATATTACGACTAGTGTATGTAAAGACAAAAGCAAGTCTGGCGCCGAGCGGCAAAGGAGGGAAGTTGTGATTATGGGTTAAGTTTGATCTTCTGTCAGCCGTAAGTCAAGATGAAAGGAAACAGTAGACAAAATATTATCAATGGCACACAATGCTTCATCAAATGAAAATAAATCTATATAAAATATAATAGCCAAAACAATACATTTGAACATAATGACCCATTTTCCAAGTAGTTTTAGTGCGTGTGCTTCATACGTGTCTCGTGTCCGTGTATATTTCATTGAGCCAGTGCATCTCTCTCTCTCTCTCTCTCTCTCTCTCGTGCTCTCTCTCTCTCTCTCTCTCTCTCAGATCTCGTGTGTGCAATTCTTTCCTGTATTTATGCGTGAGTACTTTTCTCTGTGACTTCATATATGTTCTTTCTTGATGTATGCCTAATTTTGTGTGTCAATTCGTAGAGAGGATATCGATGGTGGGTAGGACCGACGTCAAGATCAAGTTACACTTGGCGCCAACCTTTTGTTTGCGTCTCCTATAGTCGACTGAATCATGAAAATACATAACCCAAACATCAGACACACACACACACAAACACACGCACACACATGTATATATTATATTTCTCCTTTCTCGACATTCCTGAAGCTGCCTGGATACAGAGGAAAAATTTTGATAACAAATATGAAATTCGACAAAGTCTGTAATGACTACGAAAAAAAGACATTATGAATTATCCAAATGATCTAAGCCACTACGTCCTTTCATTGCTAATTTAACGTGTTCCCCGATGTACTAAGTGTGTTTCCATTCATACATACTCACATACATAGAGGCACCTTCGTCTGTCTATCTGTCTATCGATCTATCTATCTATATACCTGCAGATAAATATCGTTCCATATCAAATTAGCTAGCTGCCCACTCCCACGTCATCCTTAGATTTCGGTGAAGAAAACGACAAAAAAAAACCTAAGATGTTCCTAAACCAAACTTGTAGAGAGATCCAAATATTAGGCTTGTATCTCTGATAGTTTTGAAATTAAAAAATCAATTCTATGCATTTTGCTGAACAAGCCTTTCCGTCGAAACTCCGGCATTTGTAGCTCCTTCGGAATAGCATTTCATCATCATCATCATCATCATCATTATCAGTCTTCTCTATCGTGGGCATCGCGGAGCCAGTATTTTATGAATTTGTCTTTTTCATCTCTCCATCTTGTATTCTGTCGGTCTCGGTTTCGCATGTGATCTCTGGGGATCCATGTTGTGAGTCATGAGGTCCATCAGCTGTCTGTCATTCTTACAACATTGCCATTTAATCTTTCTTATAGATTCTGTGGTGTCTATGACTACCATTTTCTTCCTTTTAGCATTTACAGCTTTACAAAACTTTGTGATTAGGGATAACCTTATCTATAGAATTCAAATAGAATGATTGTGATGGTTAAGACGATGGTCATTCAAGAGATTATGACTCAAACAATACGCCAAGTAAATCGCTTCCTATTTATAGCGTATAATGTTATGTGTATGCAACAGCCGTATTTATTACTGTTATAGACGTGTCAGAATGATTGTTTGACATGTGCTCAATTTCCGGCTGTCCTCAAAATTGCCTATTCTCATGTCCTCATTTGACCATGTGAGCAGTAAAGCAACACTTTCATATTTTTACTATGAATTCTAATGTATCAGAAGAAGATCTGACTAAGATTTGCTGCTGATTCTGACCTTTCTTATGGAGTAATGGTCTTTAATGCATACAGGGTAAGGGGCTGAAAAGTTCTCAGTTTTGAGAAACGAGGTCAGTTCTCGAGCTGACCCACTTCCCAAGATCTGACCGGTATTTTGTCACTGAAACTGAATAGCGTTTTCTTTTATATTGTAAAGTGCCAATTTGCAGGATCTTTGCATAAAAAAAGTATCTAGACCCACTCTCTTCTTGGTTAGATCGAGATTTCCGGAATAAAGCTCAGCAACAAGATCAATGGAGCTTGAGGGCTGGAAATTCAAATATTTACTCCGTATCATGTTTAGACAAAACTGTCACAAAAAAGCTCTATCCAAAACAGGTACTTAAAAGCGGTTCAAATTACAATGTAAGTTTATGCTGAATTGGTCCCTTATTTTGTGTTCGGCAGCATTTACGCTTGTTTTAAGACTTCCTTTGAGTGATCACCGCCCAACAAAAAGTTCGGAAAGTAACTTATTTATTGATCACCCTTTCTCCAGATTGGTAATGTGTGTGTTATTTGTTTTTTTGTTGTTTTTTTTTTTGTTCTTTGTTGTTTTTTTTCCTGATTTGTGAGTTCAGTGTTGCCTTTTCAGATGAATTTTTCGAATTTGGGAATTATTTTTAGTTTCGAAAATTCGAGTAGAAAAAAAAACATATCCATTTGCCAAGAGTCTCATGTCCCACGCCCCCAGGCAGGTGCTCTTGAGACGTCAAGAATCCGAGACGTCAGGGACAAGAAAAAGATATCAAATGACCTTTTGACCCCCATGTTTGACAGCGCACCTGTCTTTTGCCTTATTCAAGAAAATGAAAAAAAATTGTTTTAGTGTGCGAAAAATATATATTTTTATCTCTTTACCCTTATTGAGAGTAATATGGATCTTCTTTGATTTTCCATTCCTTATTGGTGAAAAAGAATCAGGATTAATTCATGAAAATGAAAACTAATCCAGGGTTGCCATGTCTGTGCATTTAGAAAAAGACTGCCATTTTCTGACGCACGATTTGGCGCACTGCAACCTTGGAGCCACAGTAATGGTAAATTTGCGGTCCTCTAAAGAACTAAAAATTTCCTTCCGGATGAAAATTTGAGACCTAAATGAGTTTTTTCTAATTTGATTTTTATTAATAAAATATAGTTTTTACTAATTATATTGTCCAGAAAAATATAGTCCTTTGACAACTTTATTTGCTTATGTTTATAAATTCTCATATTTCGGGATAATATTCTACTTGCATCACTTTTGGTATCAAATTTAAAGCTTTCCTAACGCAAGAATACAACTGGGTCAACTCTGAGTAAATTAGCTCTGAGAAAAAAAAATGAAGGTAAAACTGTTTTTTACTTTGGAAATGAAAAAATTTGTACAACGCTATGGAAATATTCATACATGATGAACCTAGACTTTTGTTCACTAGAAAGGAAAATTAATCAATCAAAAAACAAATCACACGATTAAGATCTTCAACAAATTACGCACTGACCAAATAGAATTATATATATATATATATATATATATATATATATATATATATATATATATATATATATATATATATACACACACACACACACACATATATATATATAACGTCAGACGGATAATTATATCATTAAAAAATCATTTCAAAAAGAGTTTCAAAGATTTTATAAGGCATTTATAATCATGTCTGTCGGATTATATATCCATTTCTTAATAATGTAATTGTTCTCATTGAGAAACAATAAGAGTAGGTATAAACAGTGAATGAACAAAATGAGAATTTGGTGTTGGAAGAGTCAAATAATGCCTTTGCTTTACCGCTGGCTGTCTAGCTCAAAGGTCAGAGTATTGCTACGTTGAATTAGCTACCTTATTGGTCGCCGTTTCGATACCGGCAGCAACACCATTTTCTTTGATTGTTTATTCTATTTATGCTGTCAAGGCCAACTGATACATTCATCTTATTATAACACGAGATTTTTTCAAAGTAATATAACGAATTTATAATCACACACTCATTATATGTTTTAATTCTCAAATCTCTTTTTGTTTATTCATGGTCTATATTTGCTCTATTCGTTTCTTTCAATGAGGATAGTGGACAATTATATCATTGAGAAATGGATATATGATTTGACAGAATAATTATATATGTATATATATATATATATATATATATATATATATATGGATATATGATTCGACAGAATAATTATATATATATATATATATGGATATATGATTCGACAGAATAATTATATATATATATATATAATGTGTACTTTAGAGAGTGAGACAGACTCAGGAGTGAAGTTTTTGGTGGTAAGGTTTATTAATCCTTATATGTCAATAGTCCATACATGTTTCGGGATTCTTCCCATCATCAGTGGTGTGCGTTGTGTGAGTGTGAATTAAAATGTACCATGTGGAACCAGAGTCCACTGCCAGGGGCTATGCATTGTGGGTAAGTTTTGTTGTCAGGGCTACTAGAGGCCTTCTGCTGAATGTAAGAATATATTATATATATATATATATATATATATATATGGATATATGATTCGACAGAGTAATTATATATACATATATATATATATATATATATATATATATATATATATATATATGTATGTATGTATGTATGTATGAAAAACAGATTCACTTACTATGGCTACACATCGAAAGAAATATAAATTTCAAGCAGAAACATTAATATTAAAATTCACTTAATGAACACTATTGGAATTGAAACAAACTCGAAGCTGAGGGATAATCCTGCAGTTCTCAACCAGGGAGTAATTCTCTACCTTGATGGGAATTTTAGAGTCTCGTGGGTGGTATTAATGGAAACCATATATTGGTAGATTCAAGCTTTTGTAATATTCATCTTTTGGCATTCATAGTTGAGTCGGTTTCCTTTTTTAAATCAAAGTATCAAAGTGAATGTATGGATCAAATATGGTATATGCTAATTAATTAGAATGTGCCTTTTGAAACACAAACTTGTAAACGCGAAAAGATATTCTGAAGTATGGTGAAGAGGCTACATGTGCGAAAAAGGTTGAGAACTGTTAGGATAAGGCACTGGAGAGATGGTTTGATTTGTCAGCTTTTTGACACGATCAAATTTCCACCAAAAGAAGGATAAGAGAGAAAGAAGTCTGGCAAGATCCGGTAGATTCAGACGAAGATAGGCAATCACCCAACTGAGATGTCCTCAAATGACCAGGATCAATCTTGGGATCTTGCTTAAGACCTACGAGGCGAATAGTAACATACGAATACATCCTCTGTTCATATGTTCAATAAGGTTATCTTGCAACAAGTGGATTTTGAAAACGGTGATCAGGAGGTTTCCTTTCGGTTGCATTCACTAATGTAGAGCTTTTTCTCAAGCCAGAAACATTTAGGATAAGTTATTCGAAGCAAACCAAATGTACCTTGGATAAAGATAGAGGTGTTGATGACAGGAAAATGAATGTCCAAACAGACAAATCTGATGGGCGATTGGTTTACTGAACTTGTTATATATATCTATATATAACATATGCAATAAGAAATGGATACATATGACCCGACAGAATGATGATAAATTGCGTTGTATTATACTGAGACTTTTATTTGAAATGATCCTCCGTTGTTATACGATAGATGTATCAGCCGAACTAGACAAGGTAAATAGAATAAACAATTAGAGTTGCTGTAGGAATCAAACCTGGGACAGATAGGGTGAGTGCTTCAACGTCGCCTTGCTCTTACCATTGAGCTAAATAGCCACTGGTAATTCGAAGGCCCAAATAACTGTTTTCACCCGGAATTCTTATCCCATCTGTTCCTGTTCTAAACGTTTCTTTTCAACACGATAGTTATATATCAAGAAATGGATATATACGACCCGGTAGAATGAAAAATACAATATATATATATATATATATATATATATATATATATATATATATAGGAAGATCGGGTATATACTTTGTTAAGCAACGGTGTTAGCCAGTATCTAAGCGAACAGCTCCATATCAAATAAATGGAGAAATGAGTGTCGTGCAGAACTCGAAACCGCGGTCACCAAGGAAGCATCTTATATGTAGCCTTGCTCTTACCATCAGAACTAACGACGCTGGCATGTTCAGTTGTTCACTTCTCCATTCTGCAATCTTGGGCTGGGAAATGCGTTTTGCAATCGGGTAACACCGGTGCCGAACAAAATGTAGGTCCCACTAAAATATCTTTATCATTATCACGTTCTGATCGACATAAATTACCCATCCTCATATATATATATATATATATATATATATATGTATATATATATATATATAAGTGTGTAGGTGTGTGCGTGTGTGTTTGTGAGTAAAGCTTTCTAGACTATATGTATAATTGTTTACATCGGCTGCTGCTGCTGATGACCATATGTAAAAGACTATTTATGTTGGAAAAAAGTCAACATCGATATAAATGAAATGTGGATAAGTCAGGCTAAGGTTTGTGATCTTAAAACATTTTTTTCGTATCCCTCGTTTGAATAAGTGGTAAGACAATCAACTCTAAGAAGTTTTTCTAACTAGCATCCTCAAAGCTGATATCATAAGTAGGTTTGCACGCCGACCGAGATTAAAAGCGAGATAACAGATTTAAAATATTCACATGGGTTAACACTCAAGAGAAATGACACGAACAACGAGTTACGTCTGTTCTTGTACTTATTGATCCCTCATAGTCGAATACGTTTTTTGGGGTGATCTGTTTCATATAATTGAATGATGTGCAGTATATAAAACCATCGATATGATATAGATAGCAATAATAAACCTCCGGAGAAGCCTAAACCTTTCAGCTATGATGATTTATTTAGAACAGAGGTCAAAGACGCACGATGAACTGTTCATATCAGGTCATTTCAATGCATTAAGAAAAGATAAAAAGTTTGAGAAATGGGTCCGGCATGAACTAAATGAAATGTTCCAAGACAATGCAAAACTCCATGCCTTTTAGATGACTGTGTCTAAGCTTGAAGATTTAGGATATGAATATTGAATGTAACTGACATTTTTCATATCGATTATCATCTTTTCGAGCATTCTGAACTTTATATCCGTAATGAAAGGTTCAATGAAAGGGTAGCTATGATTGGTGCTCTCACTGAAGTCGTGACCACAAAACCTAAAAGGGACTATTAATTTTATAAGATCGTTGGTAATGGGTTATTGCTTTAAATGGGTTCCATTTTGGTTAAATATTCATATTTTGATGTTATTGCCATCTCATTTTACAAAAAAATAAACGTCATTTAATAAGGAACAATTTAAAATACGTATTTGTGCGTGTATTTGTGTGTGTGCGTGTGAGTTTGTGTGTCATAGAGTATATGCACATAAAAACATACATTCAGTAAGTGATGAAAAAAGCATTTATTTCAAACAACGAATGTTTATTTTTCAATATTATCTCCTTTCCTCTGTCATATATATATATATATATATGTGTGTGTGTGTGTGTGTGTGTGTGTATAAATATAACAGAGGAAAGGAGTTCATAATGTATTTTTCAATTTGTAAGAATACAAAAGGAAAGTAATAGAAAACAGATTTTATCCGTTGTTGATGATATCTAATCAAAGTACTCAATGTTTAAGAACGTAAATATAGCTATTGATATATATAAAAATAAGATTACAAGGATATATTCTCAGTGAATAACAACATTTCGTGCCAAACGCACTCTTCAATAACCGACAATATGTTCAGTTTTTGTAATTATCACCATTTTTCTGTTTCCTATTCCTTTCTTTATGTATTCTTACAAATTGAAACACGATTACAAGAACAAAACATAATGCCGGCTGCTGAAAAGTTCGTTGGCACGAAATATTGACATTCATTGGGTTTTTATTATTGTAATTCTTATATATATATATATATATATATATATATATATAGATATAAAAAATTTTTCTCTCGGCCATCTCTCATTACAGAACTCCTTGGAACAAATGAAAACGAATCAATAAAATAATGTTTATTTCTCTCTGCGATAAAGGAAGCGTTTCCCCATTTCCAGATAATTAACGTTCCATGACGTCATCAAATTCCCCACTGCTTAATTGATATAAATTAACATTCGTTATTTGAGACATGAATCGGTACGTGAGATTTGTATAGGGATTAAGTAACTCAATACCGACTTTGAAAAGAGCGTCTATTTTACCTAATCAGCTTCACTTAAAAACTCAAAACTCATCCATTCACAAAATTGCAACCTAATTAGATGGAACAATTCCCAAGGCCCCCTTCCTCTTCCACCGTTAGTTCGTTCTAATCATTCAACATTTAAGACCGTGGAACATGTACTCTATTAATATGAGTGGTCTCACTATGATTTTAGACATCTCTATCGATACGCACATAAATAACTTGACAACTGGGCATTTTACGAAGTTGATATTTAGTGAATATATTAGTAAGTACAGTCATTACATCCCCAGTGTCAAGTTTGAAGTTGTTTCGATTTGCAGTCCTCGAGATATCTAATGCACCGTGACTAATCGACAACTTGCCATTGTACGAAGTGGCTCTCTTATCGACTGAGCCAAACTGACTAGACTTACTAACCTTCGAAAATGTATGGTAGAAGTACACAAGGGCTTATTTGACTCTGAAAATCTGATTATCTCCACTCCGAATCGGAGTAGGAGTGGATTTTGATCCGACAGGGGCCTGATATGTTAGAAACCGTCAGCCAAAACTGTCATCAAAACTGTTAACAAAGATTCCTTCAGTTTTTTTTTTTTTTTTTCCAAATATTTACTCCTTATCATGTCAAGAAAAACATTCATTTTTGTTCCTTGAATATTCCCACTGGATTAAGAATTCAGTGTGAGGTTCAATTTGCAATGTAACTCTATGCTAAATTGATCGCTTAGTCTATGTCTGGCAGCATTCATGCTCGTGTTTTTTTTTTTTTTTCAATTTTGACTTTTCAGTGATCACAGCCCAATAAAAAGCAAGATGACTTAATCATTGATCACCCCGGTTTCCAATTTTTCAATGGACCACCCCCAACACCGCATGCTGCCAAAGACTGTGGTTACGAGTCGATTTCTATGGCGTATCTAACCAAACCTGTTTCTCTGTTTACACTTGCAAAAAAAAAAAAAAAAAATGGAAGTAAATTGGGATCAGTTCACCCCTTCCGTTGCTTTCATTGGTGCCTGTTCTTAATTACCCCCCTTCGCCTGATCTATTGTATGGATCGCACGCTGCGAGTTGGTTTCGTCTAGAGGATTAAAATTAATTACGAATAGATCAGGGCTTCCAGTGCTGGGGTTTCCCCTTCAAATCTGTGGGGTTCCGCCAACCGTCCAGGCTCCTGGCTTTATGCTATGAAAACTGTTTATAATCTGGGGGTTTTCATACCTCAAATAAATAGTCTCACGTCACTAAACAAGACATAAGATGTCGCTGTATGAGAGTAATTCCAGCACCATAGATGAGCAGCTGGACTAACCAAACGAGATTCCATCTTCAACCAAACTCACATTTCTCACCAAATCCCAAGAAAACGAACGACGTTTACAACGATAATTAAGTTCTGCAAAATTAGCCAAAGGAAGCCAAAGAAAGCCAAGAAAAAGGAAAGCCTGACCCAATATATCCCAGTGGTATTTCGACTTTTTTTCCCTTTATATTTATTGCCTAAATATTGTTAGACGAGCGTGGGGTAGCCGATGATGACACCCACCTCCAACTGGGGTTTCAACCACCCATTTGGATTTCTGGGGATTATGTTTTGAAAAATTGTTTATAATCTTTTGTTTTTCATACCTCAAATAGATAAATAATCGCACTCTGACTTTTAGATTCTTACCTCTTTGAAAGTTAGCCAACGATATCCACGGCTCACATAATTTTAGTTCCCCAATGTCATCGTCACCCGTTGACGCCAAACGCAATAAACACATGTTCATTCTAGCATGGGTTGATCAAATACTAACCAACGTGGCATAATGCAGTTTTTTTATTTTTTTTTATTTTTTTACAGAAGGTCAAAGTCACTGTTACACAACAGTAGTGAGCGCACCAAAATCATTTCATTGATGTGCTGTTTCGAAAATTCGGTATTCATAGGGTGTTTGTTTACAGCTGGGTTTGACACAAGGCCAGAGTAGCAGGGCATCAAGTGAAAATCGAACTCATTGCTGAGGTAATAGTCATCGTCTCAAGATTGTTAGCTATTACTACACTTCTAATGAAACTAGTAATTCCATGAAATTACTAAAATGTTCAGGGATTTCACTATTACATGTTTCACAATATCACCTGGATTCTCAAGCTCGAAATCTTTGGGAGGGAAGTGTCTTTCTTCCTTTCCTTCTTTCTTTCTTAGCCCAATGCCTTTGTTTCTGTATTTCCACCCTCACTCTCTTTCCCCCTCTCTTCCTCCTGACCCTACTCGAATATGAATGAAGCCCAATGAAAGAAATGCACTGGTGGGAAAATAGTTTGAATATGTATCGAAACAAATCGCCCAATAACGAAAGAATTGAGAGAGAAAGAGGAAAATATATCATAAAGAGAGAAATCGTGTGCATTCACTGAGAAAGAGGAGTGAAAATATTGAATAAAATTGAAATTCATTGTTGTATAAATATGGTGGAGCTATTTTTCTCATCTAGATATTCATTTGTTCTTAACATTTCTGTCTTGTACTCTCTGGACTTGGTCGAGTGTTCTTGGTCCTACAATGCAGAATCACTACCCAGAATGTATCAGGAAGGAGGGGATCAACTGGGGTAAAGAAAATCAAGGCAAGTGTTACTGACAGAATACTGCTATTATGCGTATAACCAGCTGGGGTACGCAGCGTTGTCTGAGGAAAAAAAGGCTCCAAATCGAATAGTGGAAAGCATTTATTTTATAAGGATTTTATCAGATCAACGAAAGGGTGAGTGCATCCTACTGGTCATGCAAACATATTAATTGAGAGAAAGAGAATTTCACATCTGTAGCTTCCAATGATGAATGGAAAGTGAAGGTGCAGTTCAAGCATGCAGGCTACATTGTAAATAGAACTTATTTTGAAAAACCTCTCGTGAAAATTCCCTAAATTTCCTTTCTTAGAACTGACAAATTTCTGAAAGGTTTGAAGGTTTAATAAATTTAAAGCAAATGAAATTAAAATATAGAAAAATGAAAAATAAAAAATCAAAAAAAAATTTGTCGGGTTTTAAACTCAGTTCACCGATTGTATTTACGTCGTTTCTGAATACTCGCGTATTGTTGCTTTCTCTGATTTCTTTATCCATAAAAGTAGTTTACTTGCTCAGCGGTAGGGTACCGGCCACCGGGTCAGAAGCTAAGGTTTCAATCCTGCCTCGTGGTACTGAATGGGATAATGGATTGTCTCTAGCCACATGGAAGAGTTGTATATAACGAAACAGCTGTCTGTGGATGACACAATTATATATATATATATATATATATATATATTATGAATTGAAAAAATAGATTATCACTTATTTTTCCTTTGGCGCATGGTGAGAAATGAAATCACAAAAAAAAACTTTAATCATTCAAATACAAAAATTCTGAATCAAATTATTTAAATTAGGAGAAATTCAGTCGAAATATTTGTAGTATATTATTGACATTTTCAATCGATGCCTTACCTGATTTCGAATACAGCTTCGTTTTTAATTTGTAATGCGTAGTTCTCGACATAAGAGTACATACATGCATACGTACTTCACTACTTTCTCACTTCCCATGTTATTACTTACTGTGGAATTATTTTCTACTCTATCTGAAAACACTTGAGAATAAATTTTGCAACAACGGGGGGTAAACGTCGAAGGAGCTGGCTACCACGTTATCCGCTGGTTTACGAAAACTTCAAAGTAACACATCTCTCGAACGGTTGAAGATTATTACTTTTTTTTTTTCGTATAAATTGAAAAAAAAAAACAACTTTTATACTTGCTGTGACATATGGTATGGAATAGGTACGAAATGAAAAAACATCTCAAGAAAATCTTTATTCATTCAAATTTACAAAAATAAAAAATTAAATCAAATTATTTAGTTAGTACAGATTGAGTTAGAATAGTAGCTTTGTGAGAACATTATTCAAAACTTTGAACGAAGTCTGTTTTATTTTTCACAGTTTAGGCCTTTAGTCCAGGAGGTGTGGGGCTTTAATACGGTGGGATTTTTGTTCAGTAGGGATTTTGTCCAGGGGTTTTGTTCTAGAGGATTTTGTCCGCTTGGGTATTTTGTCCTTATCCGATTCTACCGATATTGTTGCTTGCCACCAACATTGTGACTTTAGTTCTGTGACCTTCGGTCCTGTGACTTTATGGCTGGGATTCTTCTCTTCCAATACATTATGTAGAAGAGTTGTCCGATTAATTTGTAATTTTTCGTGTTTTCGACATTACATTGTCCTTGAGAACATTCCAGTTCACTACCTTTCGAAGATATTTCAGAACTTTCTTTGTTCGGGAGCGCCCTTTTCTCCCTCTTTTCTTTTTTCTCTTCTTCATGTTTCTCCTTTTTACCCCTCTTCTCTTATTTCTTCCTTTGAGTTTCCTCTTTTCTCTCTTTTCCATTTCTCTCTTTCTTGTTTATCTCCGCTTGCTTCCTCTTTTTTGTTTCTTCTTCTTTTCTTCTAGTTTCTTTTTCTTTTTTTTTCTTTCTCTCTAGTTCCTTTCACATATTCATTCATTTTTCTCCTCATATTTCTCATCTTTTTTTTCTAGGCTGTCTCTTTCTTTCTTCGTTGTTTTTTTTTTTCCTTTCTTTCTGTTGGTAGCCTTGCAACTCAATTCCTTTCTTCTCCTTTTCTGATAATTTTTTCGCCTTTACTTTCTCTCTTTCTTTCTCTCTCTCTCTCTCTCTCTCTCTTTCTTTCTTTCTCCTTTTCTTTCTTTTTCCAGCCTTCTAACTTAATTCCTTTCTTTTCATATTTGGTTAGGTAGTTTTTTCACCTTTTCTTTCTTTCTTCCTTTCCTTCTTTCTTTCTTAGCCCAACGCCTTTGTTTCTGTATTTCCACCCTCACTCTCTTCCTCCCCAGCTCAAGACTCTCCACCCGTTCTTCCTCTTGGGCTCCTCTTCAAGAAGCCGTCATCGGCTTCTCGATCCCTTCCCCCTGCATCACGAACCCCGACCCACCAAATCCCTTGCCTGTTTCTACTCGAGCGAGCACCTGTCTCTCTGTGATGAATGACCAAGGTCGGACACTGATATATGTCAACTACTTCGCACTTCTCTCCCACGAACCCCCCTTTTTTTTTTGCCCCTTTCCATCGGGCTCAGCCCCTCAGCCCTTAACTCGACGCTCTCAGCACCCCGCCGGCTTTTGTCAATCTTCCACAGCTGTCCAGTCACTCACACAGCATCCCTCTCGACACTCTTGGCCACAAGTACTTTACACTTCTTTCTTTCTCTTCTTTCTTTCTTCTTTTTTTTTCTTTCTCTCTTTCTTTCTGTCTCCTTCCTTCTTTCTTTTGGGGATGCACCACGTTTCTCCACTCCTCTTCTCTTCTTTCCTTTTTTTTATTTCACTCTCTCTAAGATAAGTTCTGTTTCCTACAAGTTTCTTCTTTTCTTTCTCTCCTTCGTTCTATCAGAAATGCAATTCGTACTTTCCTTCCCTTTCTCTCTCTCCGTTTTTCCCCATCTTAGATTTTCTTTTCTTTTCATTCTTTCTTCCTTTTTTTTTATCTGCCTCGATTTTTACCCCCATCCCTTTCCGTTTGTTTATTTCCTTTTCTTTCTACTTACTTCATTTGTGAATTTCTATATCTTTACCTTACTTTCTGTCTTTCTTTCTTTCTTTCCTCTTTCTTTCTTCATTCCTCTCTTTTGTTATCGCTCCCTTTCCTCCTCTGTTTCTTTCTTCATTTCCCCTCTTCCTTTCTTTCCTCTTTATCTTTATTCCTTTCCTTCATCGGTGTGTCCTCCCTCTCTTTCTTCCTTTTTTTTCTTTCTTTGTTTCTTCCTTCCCTTCTCCCTTCACTCTCTTTTCTTTCTCTCTTCCTTTCTTTCTCTCTATCTTTTGTTCCTTTCTCCCTTTCTTCCGTTTCTTTCTTCATCTTTCCATTCTTTCTTCCTCTATTTCCTCTTTTTCTTTCAATCTATTTTCCTATCTTTCTGCCCCTTTTTCTCTTTCGTCGTTTCTTTATTTCTTTATTCCCTTCTTCCTTCCTTTTTTTTCCTTTTCTTTCTTTCTTTCTTTCTTTCTTCTTTCTTTATCTCCTCTTATCTGCCCTGCTTTCATGCCCCATTTTCGGGGCACTTTTTCTAACTGTTGTTTTCTCCCCGTTTATTCTTTATCGTCGTTGTTATTCTATGTTCGGTAATCACTTTCTTTCTCCCATCACGTCTTGTCTTCAATTGGTCTTTCCTCTCCGAGCTATGACCGCATTTTTTATTATTTCAAAGAATACTTGAAAATCTTTTGAAAAAGATGAACTTTATTTCAACACGAAAACAAACTGATTCATAGCGTCGACGAACACTTGTATTAACAGCTGTGAAATCGAAAATGAGGATCACTGCCGGCTCCTTTGCTAATACAACTATGATAGTTGTATTTTGACAACGTGGAAATCAAAGATTGAGGGAAACATGTGTTACATCTGAAAATTTTTTATCATTATTAAAACAAAACTTTATGCATTTTGCCCTTTCACAGGCATCGTTAAAAGTTTGTGCAGTAAAGAAAACTGTGCGGTGCAACCCATTACATGTTAAGAAATGAACTACCATGAATGAAAATCAGAGCACTGTATAAATATATAGAGAGACGCAGTTTTGGGGGAGAACACAAAGCAGGTAGAAACTGTTATCCCCTGTTCGGACAAAGTACAATTAATTTTCAAAAAAATGTCTAGGCGAAATGATGTAAATAAAACCACGAATGATAATAATTTCCACCCCCCCACTCCTAAAAAAGAAAGTGAATTGTGACACAAGGTCGAGTTCAACAATAGGGCTGTAACGCATATGCATGAGTAGCACTAAGAATTATCTAGCTCTCTCGGTACTTCTGTTCATGGAATGACTCAGGCATCTAGGCAATGTATCTTATCCTCCCTACAATGGGAAGGTGCAACCTAGAGACCGATCCTCTGGGCTGAGATCTTCATTTTTTTTCAAATCTGTAAATCCCGTTGAAAATTCGGAGCAAATTCATGTATAAATTTTCATGTCTTTTGTGGCATCTCCAGCTATAAACAATATTCACACACCAACTTCAAAACATAAAAAAATCACGATATCAAAATTATATTCAGTGTACATTAAATGCAAACAACATCTACAATTTAATCTAATTCACAAATCAGACTCTTTTGAATATCTCACCGGACAGATTTTCCAAAAAGTAGCAAATAAGATTTATAACAAAAAAGATTTTCAGCATGTATTTGAGAACTGATAGATGTGCCGAGCCCAGTTAAAAATAGCATGATCTCTCTCTTTGTGATTACAATTATTTCGATGTGAAATTAACCAAATAGACTGCATATTATTGAGTGAAGATTTCAGATCAATATTCTTCCAGTAACTACATGTCAAGCACACACACACACACACACACACACACACACATACATACATACGTATATATATATATATATATATATATATATATATGATTCATCATGCATTCATTACATCTTTCAGTCAGCTCGTTTATGTTTTGCTCCTTTTAATCACCACCACCATCAACCAAGTCACCTCATCCCCCCGTCACATCGAACAGCCCCACTCATTCAATCCACAACTCTGTGACTCTATTCTACGCTTCCTTCCCTTTTTCTCGGGGAACCGTAATCACTCAATCTGCCATCTAAAAGTTCCTTTGTTCCCAACTGGCCCCTGACATTTTACTCACTTCGTACACCTCGCCTTCCTCTGTTGAGAGACGAGGGGCCCAACGGCCCTCCTTTTATACCCACAGGCCCTTTCTCTATCTTTTTCTCACGGAAATTGCCATTCTCCAACTCTCCTTCCCGTCTTCCAATTCTGTTCTTCTTTCTCACCTATCGCTCTTCAAGGGTGACGTTAGTGACGACGGCTGGGCCTCCCCCACATCCTACTCCCACCCGTTTAATGGCAAGAACTGATTTTTCAACTTCTTTCACTAAGCTCCTACCTACCTAGTCCCCACCCGGGAACTCCAAACAGTCATGATATCTTTTACCTGACCACGTCACAGATGTCTTCCCGGGAGGTATCCAACCATTTTGAATATGTTGAGAACCGTCTGCGCAGCTTTGATGTATCATAGCAACAAATCAGGATGAACCTTAATGCGTATGCGTGAACATGCACTCCCTTGTTGGCTTACCCAGTCAGCGGCGAGACGTCACCGAGGAAGTTTTAACTCTTTGAGACTTCATTCAAAGAGATTTCAGAACGTTGGCTTGATTAAGGAGAACGGAACGATGCAGCTGATGTCGATCCTAAAAGAGGACTTTGCAGACTGTTGTATGAGAGTATGGGTCCCCGAGGGTATTTTGAAGGGGAGTAAATGCCACTGTCCAAGATAGGTACTTTCCAAACTGACTTGCTATGCACAAGAGCTCCACTAAGAAGTAATCGTTTGTGAATCCTGTAAACACTTGACATTCGAATTAGTTGGACCATGTCATGGTTCCCCACGTGAACCTAGGCTGATTGAGAAACGTATGTAGCATAGTCCTCGCACTATCAGTGACGTTTTATATTTGTTGCTCTGTCCGTAACAATGAACCTTTCCATTCAAAGGCAACAGTTTAATCGATTAAACATATCCAACTTGCTATTTGGAACAATGGACTCGTCCACTTGAAGTTATGTTCAGTTTCTCATTCGTAGAAATTCAAACATATCCGCGATTTATGTCGCGTGGAAAAAAAACAAGTATCATATAGTTTTAAGATGGGTCCGTTGTATCTGGAGAGGGCTGCTTTAGCAACCTTCATTGACAAGAATGCACCCGTCACCAATTTGGGGCATGGGGAAATTTCTGGCTGCGTGTGCATTCTTTTGATTGATGGTTGCAAGAGCAGCCCTTTTCAGTTGCAGGAGAAATGTGTTCTGTTTGGGTAGTTACTTTACAAGGGTTGATATGTCTTTTAGGGACTTGTATGCACTCGGTTTGTCCAGAGCATAATTATCAAAGTGATCAGTTATTGTGAGGTCAGGCGCCTTGTTCAGGAGATCATCAGTTATGGCATCGTTGGGGTTATCACCAAACTCTTCAAGTGTGGGTATGTGCTGCTCTTGAATCACGCTTTCTTGCCAATGAAATATCGATAACCAATGGTATCTCCACTACTCAAACTGTTGACAAAGGTCACGGCTTAATACTGAAGATGCTCTGTTGGTCTAACTTATGGTATCGGGTTAGTATTAGTTTAATTTGTACTGGCACCAAAAGTACAGTTTTGCAGTAGGCGTTGCATTGTTTGGGCTCGCCATGTAGATTACCCGTGGCTGGTTGTCGAGGTTGTGCATCCAGGTTATGGCCTTCGAAGATCCCACGTATCAATTCTGGGTCCAAACCTTTTATAACATTCCAAGCCTGATTTATTTTTAAAGCGTGTTTTACCCACTGAAGGAAAAAGTGTGATCAATTACTTATCTTTAAAAAAAAAAAAAAAAAAAAAAGAAGCAAGCGTGAACATAGACGGATACAAACTAAGGGGCCAATTCAGAACAATCTCGAATTGTAGAGTGAGCCCAGCACTGGAAACCCATGCAGGATTTTTTTTAGATAAGTTCTAATCAAGACATAATAAGAAGTGAACGTTCAAACTCCAAGCTCTCTAGGTCCGTTGGTGCAGTCTGTACATGCGGCTCGTACGTACATACAAACACACATACATACATAGCCAGCTGAGTAGAATCACTTAAAAACTGAAGAAACCTACGTTGACTATGTTGACAGATTTGGTTAACGGTTTCTAAAATATAGACCAAACCTAAAATATAATGAAGCAAAATAATCACACCCACTTAACTCGGTTGTTTCCGAGTGGGTGAGAGGTTATACCAACAAGGAGGGGATTTAGGTAGTCCGGGCGAGGTGGGGTGTCTATTAGAAAATAATTAAAGTCGTGGTGAATGTTTTGGGCTAATCATTTTCGCTTACTTTCATTGAATGACAAATACAGACCACCAGCTGTACAATGAAGTTATTAAACTAATTCTTATTATAAAGCTGTCTAATTATTCGCTATACAAAACAATTATTTGAAATTATTCTTATGACTTACTTAAATGGAAGGGGGGAAATAGCGATATTATTAACGAAAGTGGAGAATGAACTTAAAGAGTTTTGGAACCAGTGTAACTCAATCGTCTTTCCATTTTAAGGACACCATATAATAAGTTCGTTGTAACACTCTTCTAATGATAAAAATCTAGAAAAATTAGAAAGAAAATCAATTCAATTTAATCGGAATCCTTTTCACGGTAAATCTCAGATTCTTACAACAAAGAAATGAAATAATAACTTCCACAGTAGTTAAGGCGGGGGGAGGATAATTTCAAATCATCCCAGGCCTCCGATGGAAGGAGGCCCCTAAATGTTTATGAATTGTAGTTCACATATTGCCTTTCTAGTAACATAATGCAAAATGTTGGAGGAGCCCTCAAGGTACTGCGACCCCAGGTCCCCAAATCTCGTAGCTACATTTGAATGGTTTCTCTTACCTCCGATGCGACATTTATTTCCGAAAAGCGCGACACAAGGCCACTCATATTGGGCACTGAGTGCGTATCGATTTCATTACTGCCGGAATAGTGTGAGAAGCAAAATGGCTAACATTTGCTGTACAGTGAAGCGTTACGGATACTCAAATACCTTTACTGAGTTTGACATGAGGTGACAAGTTTGGAGATCCAAGGACTAATGAATTACTTTTAGTTGTAATGGTCTGTAGGACTAGCTTTGGTGTCCATTGCATAGAAAAAGTATAAATGAAGATGATTCGAGTTGATATTAGTGAAGGCCCAGCCATGAGCGTTCGTTGGAGAGATATCAAGTCTTCTCACCGACTGAAGAGATATGAAAGTTGGAACTTTAAAGTCGATGAACGATAAAGGGGCAGTACAATTGTATTATGTAACTCTAACCTAATGTTCCCTATCGTGTATCTAGGTTGCTACTAAGATATATTCCTAAAATAGCCTTTTGGTTATTCACTCACGCACACTCACACGACCGTACGCACATACCCAAATGCACACATACACAGACGTATACACTTCCCTCCCCCTGGATTATATGCTCTTGTCCTCTACCCTCGGGAAAGTGGCAGCAGACGCCCATGTGCCCAGCACAGAAACGCTCTCTCCCTTAACCCCTCGCTTTTGCGTGGGCATCTTTTGTCCTGTCGTAATTTCAGCCAGAAGTCCGTTCAAGCCACCAAAGCGACACCAGTTCCCCAGTCATAAGCAGTCAAATCAATCACTTTTTGGTTTTCCTCCTGTCAACAACTCTTTTCATGGATTAGGGGAGATAACTTGTCACAGAACAGGGATCAGAATATTTATTATTGGGTCGAGGCTAAAAGGGTTAAAAAAAAAAAAAAACGGGGCCAAGTCTCACTATTTTCTGAGGACACATATTATGGCATGGACATGAGGATGGAAATTTTAAAAATCACGTTCTATTCATGTTCTTTAAAAAAAGGGAGTTTTATGCCTTTTGGTAATGAAGAACAAATATCTACTTTTATTTTAGATTCAGAGTCATAAGCATATGGGAACTCTTTTGTAATGGGGATAAAGGGTTGGGTGTGCCCGAATTTAGAGGAGCACTTGTCCCCACCTCCGGCGTCTGGTCAGTTGGAAATTTTATTTTTTCGTTGGAGAGTCAATTTGTGATGGTGATGTTTGTGTTTTTTCACGTGGATCCGTGTTTTCGACCTAATAGTTATTCTCATGATAGTATACTGATATATATATATATATATATATATATATATATATATATATATATATATATAAAGATATATGTCTGTAGACTATCATGAGAATAACTACTAGGTCGAAAACACACACACACACATATATATATATATATATATATATATATAATTGATAATTGTGTCATTCATAGAGAGCTGTTTCGTTGAATTACAACTGTTCAGTTTGGCTATAGACTATCCAATGTTCCCTTCAGTATAATCGAGATAGGGTCGAAACCTTCGCTTCAGATCCAGAGGCAGAGGCTCTTTCCCAGCTGTACGCAGAATTGGACGGTCAGTAGGACCAAATTAAGCTATGTATTTACTTATGCAGAACTCCCCATCTACCAAAGTGCTCCATTCCAGAGTTGGAGGAGCATTGCATTGTAGCAGTGACATATATATATATATATATATATATATATATATATATATATATATATATATATATATATTTCTGAGGTTTCTATGAATGGTGGGATATGCACGTCCCGTAGATGTCTCTTAGAATTCTACTGGGTTGTATGCACCATGAAAAAAAAAACACACAAAAACAAAAATATATATGTCTTATATAAATAATAATGACTTTAGTTCTTCGAAATATGAAGAAAGAAAAAAAAGGAAAATTGACACGTTTTTGGCTTGTTTGTATTCTTTCAATTATGTAGGCATATAAAATCTTGGTTGGTCAGTCTTGAAAGGGTTTTGTATTTGGTGACGTAAAGCGTTCGTTTGCTTTATAAGTAAAATCAAAAGTCTTCTTATTGTTATTTACGGCATTAACGCTATTGAACAACCAATTCCCACTATTTTCACTATTTTCAACCATCTCTCAGGCAAATTCATAATTTCATCCTCGCCAGAATTTCTGGCTTCCTCTGCAGAGAACTACTCGAGGAACCTTTTCCAATTCTACAAGCATTTTTTTTCTCATTAAGACATTTCCACAAAAACTAATAAATAGTCATCCAAAAACACACTATCTAGTGAATACTGTGGATTAATGATAATTCCTCAGCGGAACTGTTATAACAATTGCCAGGCTCAATTATCAGACACGTAGTCTAGTATTAGTTATGGTAATTATGATAATTATAAGTAGTTATGATAATTCTGTTCCTTCTTCCAACTAATTCTGGACGGACGTTTTTGTCGATTGCTGCTACCAATCGTTGGAGCAGTACTTGTTCGAACCAATCATTTGCTTCTTCAGCTGGGGCCCATAGACGTTAACTATTGTCAAATCCCATCATACACGCTATATCACCTTATTTGGTTGATGACCTGAAAGTGGTACTATTAGAAGTGATTTATTTAACTTGCTTCGCGATGTCTCGCGTTCCACTTTGTTGTGAATCATCCGCTTTTCATCGCTTGTCAAAATTTGTTCAATAAACGGAACATATAAATACGGTCCAGTGAGTTCTTCTGTTCCGCTTAACTTGAGTGGAAACTGCACATCAAAGCTAGTAACATAATCAAACTGGTATAAAAGATTTTCGAGCTTTGATTTTCATATTTTTAGTATCTTTAGCTATATCATTTGATATGTTTTGATTTGATTTGCTTTAATGGTTGTTATATTATGGAGTCTTTCCCGTCAACGATCGTGACATGCCAGAAACAAGAATTTTGTCAATATATCTGGCAGTGGAACAGAGCGCAGGAAAAGGTGGTTTCATATCCTTCCCAATGGTATTAAGTAAATAAACCTCAAATAATCAATCTCAGCCGAAATTTAAACTCGGTTCGCTGATTCCGTTTCCCGTGCTAACCGTTATGCCCCTTCGTACCTCTTTCCCATAGAATAGAGTATGTTTAATTACACATTTTTTGTTGTCATCATTTTGATGGGTTCGTTTTCTATCATCGTACAAAAATGCCCCCAAACACTTTACAAGGCTGTTCTAAACGTCTGACGATGTATATACAATTTTTGACTGCCTTTGGCAACATTTGTCAAGATTTGTTTCTGTAATAAAACCCTTTGTGTCCAAACGATATTTCATCAAAATAAAAACGAAAAATATTGCCCGAAATGCAATATAATAGTTTGAAAAATGAAAAAGTTATATATATATATATATATATATATATATATATATATATATATATATATATATATATATATATACACACACACAGTGTGTATATTTCCTTCATTCTTTCATTCTTTTACTTTCTATTTTTTATTTCGAGAATTGATTCGAGGAAAGAATTATATAGCGTAGTGTGACGTAAATAATAAAATAAAATATTCCTATTTCTTTGCTCATTCTCTCTATTCTCCCTTTCCTATAAATACTATCAACCGATTCAGATTTGGTCAGATGGAAAAATGTTGACTTTCCTGGAACCGTTTACTGTCGTCGCAGGTAAAGAAAAAACACATTTCAAACAAGTATGGGGAACCGTATACCCAGGCGGTCAGTCTTGTATTTAAAAACCTACAATATATTCAGGAAATAATCATTTCATCGTTGAGCATTCGGTGGGACAAACACCTCTCCGAGTTCAATATGAATTCCTTCAATGCATATACATGGTATTTGAAAGGAATGTCTTTCTTGAAAGAAGCGTTTGGAAATTTCCTCTTAAAGACGATAATTGTTTGAATTTTAAGTATGTGCTATATCTCCTTCAGTATCTTTTGGCTCTCCCATAGATGTGAATAAATTCAATAAGAGAAGAAAATAAATACATTGATTGCGTATGATTGAATTATACTATACAAATTTCTATTTTCTCTTTTTTCATTTTCACCTTTTTCCGGTTCCTGGAAAATAAATGTTAATCTTGGTTGATTATTTCTAAAATATATAGGAAATGGCTAACATTCCATTCAAACTTTGATTTTGTGATCAGAACAATGATATATTGTAATTAACAAATTTTGCCTTAAATAGTTTAGCGAGGGTACTTGAAAGCTGCAAACTTCTTATCTAGAGCTGGGATGAATCGTTTTATAAGGTCTAATATTATATGCAGTATTGGTATCAACACTTTTTTGGGATCAACCAGTGGCTCCCACGTATTTGGGTGGTTATGGCTTGTACTGCCTTTGGAAGTGCACCAAATTATTCCTGCTACCCAAAAGGTCAGCGTGAATGCCACTATTTTGAAAACTGTAATGATCTCTCAGACGTATTCATCATACTTCAAGTCGTCTAGCAATGTCCTGACACCGTTGTATCGCAGGTGAAATGAAGCACCAAAAATCTGTCTGGATCCGTTATATACATACCAGAATATACCTTGTAGGCCCCGTTCATCTTAGCGACAAAAGTCGAAGCTGGTGTCTTCGTCGAGTCATTGATAAAGAAGATCCTGGAGTGCAACGAATTCCCCAAGAAGCTCACGAGGGAGAAAGGGGTGTGACACAGTTTTGTCAGAGTGGTTCGGAGCTTCCAGTGCAATCACAAGCGCGAAAACCACGCACAACTGGTTGAAAATATGGTGAAAAATTACGATGAAATGGACGGCAGGTTGTTTCGTAAAATCCATATCCTTGACTCTCATCATGATAAATTAAATAACATGGGAGCTTAATCGGAGGAGCCAAGCGAGCGCTACCAATACAATATACGAGATTTTGAACACCGTTTCCAAAGAATATATAATAAGAATTTGATGGGAGATAATATTTTTGGGTCTGATTCGTGAAAAAGGAATTACTGCACAGGCGTAAATTTAGAAAAACAACCCACATTTGTGATCAATTTTCTTCAACACTAGCCAACACGTATGTTGTTTTAGATTAATATTTTGCTGCTTCTCTAAAAAAAACTTTTCCCTACTGTGAATAAAAAGGTATGCAAACTCACTGATTCTACAGTTAAAAATAGGCAAAATTAGGAACGTCTTTCCGGGCCAGTGTTCAAACCATTCAAGACCAGACGGACACCTATGTGGTGCCATAGCCAATGGGGTTTTACTCCATAGAGCGTGGTACTGTTCTATGAAGTCCGAGGGGTTCAGTATTCGTCTTGAGACCTGAAGACTAGCGCCAATAGTCGCGAGGACTAAAGAGAATTTTGGAGAAGTTCTTACCCACAAGTTTGCACTAAACCGACTTTGTGTCACCTCCTGTTCTCGTGGGCTTTTGAAATATCACTGTCCCGGTCACAAATGCAAAGTTAAAGGGAATCGCCAAGTTCTATGATTTTCCCATGTGAGCAATTAGAAAATAACACCAATTATGCTGAGACAAAAATCGCGTAGCATGGTATAATGCATATGATAATACTATTTGGTCTGTCATTAATGCTTGCAATAATTCTTCACCAGTGACAATTCATTCTTACTGATTCACAATACGTAACATTCAGATTATGTGCTGGAACTTTCCCAAACGAATTTTCATTTACACATCGCAAAATCAGATTAATATTTTATTTTCAAGCATTGATTTCTCTATGGCAGTTTCGATTCATTTACAGTCCTAAACGAACTTCACTTTCTTGCATTGAAAATAAAATTTGCCATGGGCTATTTACTAACAGTCATAGGCAGACAGTCTGGGTAGTGTCAATAACAAGCAACTAATATTACAATGAAAGAAATAGTAGTCAATCATTAATAAAAGTGTTCGGGTCTTTTAGGGGTAACTACCTCGTATGGTATTTTTTCCGATTCCCACCCTGTTTGATTAACCCTTGTTGCTCGACCAGTAGATAATGATGGAAAAATGACCGGATGTAGCGTACACTTGAGGAAGGCCGGAAAGCTTACAGCCTGGAATATGAAAATCGAAATATACTAAGATGAATATGGCAGTCTGAATATTTATATTTAAGCATATTTTCTAGTAGTAATATGACAACGAGGCACAAGGATTATTTGTGCAGATTAACAGGCAGACAGGAACCTTTCTTTTGCGGTGCGATATCAACATGATGGATTATGAAGAGAAAAGTAAGTTAGTCGATACAACATGGATACCAGCATCAATCCCTTTTTGCCTTGTGCTCAGCCCCTTCCCCAAAAGCATTTACATGGCATGACTGACGTTAAGAACTCTTCTCTTTGGATGAATAAGAGCATTTCGGATCTCAAGGATCACGGAAAATCGAGAAAAAAACTTAATTTTCAGTCATCGTGACAGCAACGTAACTCAGTTTCACGATTACATTAGAGAGGGAAGCCGATCACAATATCAGCCCATTAAAGACGCCCATTGAAGCGAAAAAAAGAGCCCGGTTACGAATCGCGAATGATACGTCCGTCCTGGTAATGTGATTAGGGACTATCAATCATGGCGACTGATGGCAGCATAGCATTACCTTAACAAGGGGAGACAAACGTTTCACTGTCTGACTGGTGGGAACCGAGAGCGAAAAGCCAATTAGATCGAAGCTCTGATGAACAAATTTTCCCCGCTTCTTGATTACAGGTGAGATGGAAGATAGGCAGTATCGTGCGTTGAGAAGTTACTTATTGCTCATTAATTTCTTCAGGGTGGTGGCAGGTTTTGCAAAAATATTTCTACCTTTTCCTTGACTTCAACTGAAGAGTTCGTTTGTAACGAAGTTAAATCCAAAAGAGGAAAAAATGAGCATATACTGTTCTTCTTTTCATGGAACTTTAGTAAAACATAAAACAGCAGGTCTGGTTAGTTACTGAATGGAAACCGTCACGTGACCAACATCTTTTGGCCGCATTTCGTGTTGGGGTTGATCAGTTATAAAATACAAAAGAGTTTGTGATGAATGATTAAGTTACTTATTTCCCTTTTTGCTGTAAGGTGATCATTAAAAAAGTATGATTATATCTCTGAATTTTTTAGATGAGGTATTATCATTATTTCTATTATTATTCGGACCATCCTCATCTTGATTGTTTTTCATACAACGTTTCAACGTTCATCAGGCATCATCTGGTAGGTGTGGGGAAGTAACGAACCGAACCCTTCATTTTAACCGACGGGGGTATATTGACCGCACTCCCCCCTTAGCATTAGTAGTATTATTATTGTCTCACACTGGGATTGAACCTAGAACCATCAGATTACTTACAGTAATTTTGTCTGATTCTGTAACAACTACGCTATGTGTCCATGATCTGTCGTAAATCAACATAGGTTTCTTTAGTTTTCCAGTTGCCTATTCTATTTACGTTGTCAAGGCAAGATGATATATTCACTGTGTCATATTGGGAAATCATTTCTTATAGAGTTTCAATATTATATAACGCAATTTACAAGCATTCTGTCGGATCGTATATCCATTTCATATCAATAACTCACTTGACAAGTTGGAAGACATAAAAACTTCTTGATAAATGAAGTGATACTACTGAAGATGGGAATACCTCCCAAAATCTGTCTAGACCATCAACGAATACATTTACTGATAACTAAACCTAACTTCCATACCGTTTCACTCCTGTGTCTGTCTCACTCTACAGTTCAAATTATTATATATATATATATATATATATATATATATATATATGTGTGTGTGTGTGTGTGTGTGTGTGTGTATGTGTGTGTGTGTGTATTGTCGAGAGCAAAAATACAAACGGTTATCTGTTTCCTTGTCGCCGACTAAGTTGCCCTAAAAATTGATGAAGAGCATATAAAACTGTCTGATGTTCATTGTAGTATAGGTTCGTGTACTTTCAACCCTTATTGGTTATTCCCAGGGACGAAGTACATTGTAATTTCGAAGTCCGGGAAGTTATCATGTCTGTTTTTTTTTTGTTGTTGTTTTTCTTACTGTATAAATCGTTGTGTTTTTTCTTTTTTTAAACGTAGATTTCTATCTCATAATGGTGAGGTCATTTTCAAACAGCAAACCAATTTATAAGGAGTTTACAATTTGGAAATAGTTCGTCATAGGTTGTCCTCAACATTCATATGATCCTAGAGTATTTGGAAGTATATCTGTGTTCGTGTGTGCGCTGGCGTCTGTAGTGTACTTATGGTCAGTCCAGTTGGTCAGTGCTACCAATGGCTGAGTGTTAGTAGTACGAGTCTAGTTGTTAGTGTCATGGCTACGTGCTGTCGGTGGCGAGCGAGTCACATTATCTGTAGCATTGGTCAAATCTTAGTGACAGACTCCCCACACCGAACAGACCCGCATACTGAGCGCTGTCTTCTCCATAGCAGCGGCATGTTCAAGGCGGACACACATACAATCATGCATAAATACACACACGCAAACCCGACGACCTATAGGTTCACTTACAAGATTCACTAACATTCAAATAGTTTTTCAGACGATTGAACTAATTCTTGTTGTTCGTGTTCATAACAACTCTTTGAATGTCAATGACCCTTCCCAAAACTATAGAC
This sequence comes from Thysanoteuthis rhombus, assembly GCA_963457665.1. Taxonomy (NCBI): domain Eukaryota; kingdom Metazoa; phylum Mollusca; class Cephalopoda; order Oegopsida; family Thysanoteuthidae; genus Thysanoteuthis; species Thysanoteuthis major. The sequence goes on along the minus strand of OY735227.1, from coordinate 18,176,829 downwards.
AGTAAGATTTCAGCTCATTTTAACACAAGGTCAAAATGCACTCAGAGAAAAAAGAAATTAAATTAAACAAATATATATATATATATATATATATATATATATATATATATAACGCTCCTCTATTCAGGGTTGAGCACTCTTCAAGTGAGGTAACTCGCCCATTGTAAGCTTATGCAATGCTCTTCCATAGGAATCGAGCACTCTGGTGGACGGGTAATTTAACCTATAATAGATATATCGCTTAAATTCAGCCTTACTGACCGTAGCTCAGAGGTAGGATATCGGCCTGAAGCGAAGGTTTTGATCCTATGTCGCGGTACTGGATGGGATAATAGAAAGACTATAGCCACACTAAAGAGTTGTAATACAACGAAACAGCTGTTAATTATTTAATTATATATATATATATATGTATATATATATATATAAGAGTAGAGCAAAATTAGAATGTTAACCTCTGGCTCTGAAGCAAAGGTTTCGCCTCTACCTCGTAGTGCTGGAAGGGATATTGGATAGTCTATAGCCACAATGCAGAATTGTAATACAACGAAACAGCTGTCTGTGGATGATACAATAATATATATATATATATGTGTGTGTGTGTGTGTGTGTGTGAGCATACCCAATGAAAGTATGAATACTTTCGAAAGTGTGTAAGTACTGAATTCACTGAAACAGTGTATGGTTGTGTTGGTGCATTTTTTAGATATGAGCGTATGCGTATATCTTGAGTGTACGTGGAAACTTTGTGTATATGCTATTGTATACGTGCATGAAAGCGTGTAAAGCCTCTGAATACAAACATCTGACTCAAGTGACTCCCCGTTCTTGAGCACGCACGTGTATATGTGTAGAGTAAGGTATAAGCTTGAAAAGTGAGTGCCTGCATAAACCTCTACAGTCTATACGATATCCTTTAAGAGTGTGCAAAACTATCAAATGCATCATAAGAGAGTATGTGTGTGCATTTGTGTGTGTGTGTGTGGTACGTAGGTATACATATAGATAATATGTATGTGCGTAAACCTCCAGCGATTCTATAAAAGTCTCCTAAGTGTTCATAATATTGAAGTACGTGTGTGACAGTGCCTGCGCATGAACGTCCGCTTGTGAAGGTGCATAAATGCGGTGTTGGTGTAGTGTGCATACATAAAACCTCCAAAGTGTGTGTATACATAAAACTTCCACTGTGTGTATGAAAACTTTCAAGTACTTGAGTGATCTTGAAGCGCGTATAAATGAGTATGTGTGCACAAGAACGCGCATGTATTGACCATTCTCTTTACCGATGTCTGTCTCAATTTTCCTTGTTCACGTATGCAGTTGCGTATCAAGGGCTCCCAGCCCCCGCGGGCAAAGACGGTGCCCAATGGGGCTGGGGAGACAGTTGCGACATATTTATGAATTGTCAGTCATAATAGGTCAGAGGAGATTTTTCAGCCCTTCATACCTGCAACCTCTCGCAACTTCCTGTCAGCACATCTAGTCATCGGAATTCTCAATAGGAACAAGGTATGGAAATCCTGGTCTAAGAAGGGAAGGGGGGAAATACCCGAATCCTATGCTATAAGCATTGCTGCTTTTTGATGAAAATTTTGATTCATCACCATTACGTCTGGATAGTTTAACCGAAGACGACCGTAAAATGGATCGGTCAAATCGTCGCATTAACAACATGAGCAACAAGAAGGTGTTCAATCGTCTCGAAAGCGCGTTGAATCTTTTTGGACAAGTTGCTCCTACGAGCACATTAGTAACCCTCTTGGCCTTAGTGTGTGCAATTGGCTTTTTTTTAAATCAAAAGCAACCTATGTGTACCGACAATTGTGTGCATGCATAACAAAAGAATGAAGGAATGTTAAAAATAATTATAAACAGAGAGGGAAAGATTAAAAAAAAAAACAAACAATAATAAAAAAACGAGAAAAAGATAAAATGATAATGATATTTAAACGAGGGAATAATTAAAAAAAATAAAAACTGAAAACTGAGGGAATGATAAAAAAAACTATAATAAAAGAATGAGGGGATTAAAAAAACAATGTAAAAAAGGAATGATAAAAAAAACAAGAAAAAAATGAAGGAAAGATAAAAAAAACTGAAAAAAATGAGGGAAACATAAAAAAAAACAATAATGAAAAATAAGAGAATGATAAAAATGATAAGAAAGATAAAGGAATGATAAAAATAAGAAAAACAAGAATGGATGAATGATAAGAAAAAACAATAATAAAAAAGAGGTAAACATGGGAAACAATATTTAAAAAACGAGAAAATATAAAAAGACAATAATAAAGAAAACGAGGGAAAGATAAAAAAAAACAATAATAAAAAGAAGGAATGATAAAAAAAATGATGATAAATGAATGAAAGTATCATAAACAAAGCAATAATGAAAGATAAGGGAATGATAAAGAAAATATGGGAAAAAAGAGGGGAAGATAAAAAAATGATAAAAAATGAGGGAATGATCAAAAAAACGATAATAAAAAAAAATGACGGAACGATAATGAGAAACCAATAATAAAAAAGAGGGAATTATATTTTTTAAAAAACTATAATAAAAAAATGAGGGAATTTAAAAAAAAAAATCAATAATAAAAAAAGAGGGAATGATAAAGAAAACCATAGTAAAATAATGAAGGATTTAAAAAAAGCAATAATGAAAAAAAAGAATGATAAAAAACAATAATAAGCAAATAAGGAAATGATAAAAAAAACAATAACAAACAAATGAGGAAATGATACGAAAAAAACAATAAAAAAAGAGGGAATTATAAAAGAATAATAATAAAAAGATGAAGGAAGGTTAAAAAAATTGAAAAAGAATGTGAGAATTTAAAAAACAATCAAAAAAAGGGGACGATAAAATTAACAAAAAGAATAAAAGAATGTTGAAAAAGAGCAATAATAAAAAAGAGGGAATTATGAAAAAGAAATAATGAAAAAATGAGGGAAAGATAGAGAAGAAATGATAAAAAAATTATGGAATGATAAAAAACAATAATAGGTAAATGAGGGAATGATAAAAAAGCAACAATAAAAAATTAGGGAATTATAAAAACGATATTAAAAAGATGAAAGAATGATAAAAAAAAACTTTAAAGAAAAGAATAAGAGAATTATAAAAAACAATAATAAGAAAGGAGGAATGATTGGAAAAAAACGATGATAAATGAATGGGAAAAAAGCAATGATGAAAAATGAGGGAATGATAGAGAAAATATGAGAAAAATGAGGGGAAGATAAAAAAAATCATAAAAAATGATGGAAAGATAAAAGACAATGATAAAAAGATGAGAGAATTTTAATGAATAATTTAAAAAATGGAAATGATAAAAAAACAATAATAAAGAAAGGAATGATGGAAAAAAACAATAATAGAAGAATGAATAAAAGATAAAAGACAATAATAAAAAATGGATAAATGATAAAAAGCAGTAATGAAAAATGAGAAAACGATAAAAAAAATAATAAAGAAATGAGAGAATGAAGGAAAGATAATAAAAACCAATAATGAAAAAAAAAAGGGAATGATGAAAAAAAACTATAATAAAAAAATGAGGGAAAGAATAAAGACAATAATAATAAAAAAGCTGGAATTGATAAAAAAAATAATGAAAAGTATGGGCATGATAAAAAATGAGAGAAAGGTAAAAAAATCAACAATAAAAACAATACAGAATGATAAAAAAAACAATAATGAAAAAAATTAGGGTGTGATAAAAAAAATAAACAATGACGAAAACAAAAATAAAAGTAAAAAACTTGAGGGAATAATGAAAAAATAACAGAAAAAACAATATTACATACAAATATAAAATACAAATCAGGAATGCAATATAATATAATATGATACAATGTGCAATGTGCAATGGGTTTATTTCATGAGGTGTTCGATGTATTCAACTTAGAATATCAAATTGATTTAGATTAGAGCTTAAAATATTATGCAGTAAGGATTTACTACTCAAAATCATCCATGTTTCTGCCCTATATGGGCGTTTCCAGGGGGATCATTTGCCTGAAGAAGCCCAAACAGGACAGAAACATAAACGTGTTTGTGTAGCAAATCCTTACTCCATTATATATATATATATATATATATATATATATATATATATATATATATATATATATATATATATATATGTCTGTGTGTGTGTGTACATGCATATATATATATATATATATATATATTATTGTGTTATGTCTGCATATATATATATATATATATATATATATATATATATATATATATATATGCAGATATAACACTATAATATATACATATATATCCATCCATCCATACATACATACACACATATATATATATATATATATATATATATATATATATATATATATATATATATATATAGAGAGAGAGAGAGAGAGAGAGAGAGAGAGAGAGAGAGAGAGTGAGAGAGAAGGACAGAGAGGGAAAGACAGAGAGGGAAAGAGAAAGAGGGGGGGGTCCAAAAAGGCTAGACACATTTTCAAAAGTTGCATACGTACATGAATCCAAACTCATTTCTGTCTGCAACACATATCAAAATTAACTTATGTCTATATAAATAATTACTTCGATGCATTCTTTTTTTTCATAGCATATTTCTTTTGACTAATTTTGAAAATAAAGCAATAAATATCACGCTCCTTCCAGCATTTATTATTAAAAAAAAAGAAAGAAAAATCAACTGGTATGTATGTATGTATGTATGTATGTATGTATGTATGTATGTATGTATGGATGGATGGATGGATGGATGAATGGAAGGATGGATGGATGGATGGATGGATGAAATGGAAATGCGCCCAAACATTTGAGGCGACCATCTTGAGAGAAAAGCAGAATTGGTAAAAAGGGAAGCAGACGATACACAGTAAGGAAAGATACTGAAGACGCCAGAAATGAAAAAAGGGAAATTCGATAAAGAATGAAGAAAGAAAACAATTACTGCTTTTAAGCAAAAAATTTCATTAAAAAACAAAACCCTTTTGTAAAAATTCGAATATCATTGCTACTCATTTGATGCCACTGGTGAAAAGCTAAGATTTTTCCACAATAGCTCACCTACCCGCACGACATGAGTTATTTTATTTTTCTTTTCACGCTCCTCTATAATACAGAGAGCGAGAATGAGGCTGAGGGAGAAGGGATAAGGGTAGAGAAAGGGAGGGGGAGAAAGAGAGCGTCATATGTGTATGTGTGTTGGTCAGTGTTGACCACCAGGATCAGTGGACAACCATAATAAGCTGCGTATTGTCCGATGTTTAGCGATTGTACGGACGTCGTCGAGGCTGTGTGTGTTTGCAATCCGTGAGTCGAGGTCACAAAGAGCAGAAAAAATGCATTGGTAAATCATTAGGATAGAATAAATTGCCATTTACGATTATCTTCGTCGTAACTCACTCACGCAGGCGTACTCAAATACAAAGAGAGAAAGATGATAATAGAAACCGTCAACCAAGACTGTCATCAAAACTTTCACCATAAGTTTCTTGTGTTTTTACGATGATCTGGCTGGTGATGTCTTTATGTATCGTGCCTCCAGGCCACGACAATGGAGATAGCGGGATGCAAATTTAAACATTTTCAATTGTGTTTTAGAAAATATGTATTTTGTTTTGTTATTTTAGACCCCCCCCCCCCCACTGCAAAAGAAATTAGGTCTTTAGTGGTGAGGGGTCAATTTGTGAAGCATGTTTATGGAAAATTGGTCCCTTAGTTTGTGTCTAGCAACTTTTATGCTCGCTTTGTTTTGTTTTTGATTCAGACATTTTTTTAGCGATCACTGTCCAACAAAGGGCGAGAGAAGTAACTAATTCATTGATCACTCCTTTTTTCACGTTCATTTTATTGATGATCCCCAGCACTGTATGCTGCCAAAAGATGTCAATCATGTGACGATATCTATTTAGTAACTTACTAAAGTTGTAAAAATATCTATAGGATGTAAATCTATCTTCATTGCAAGCATGTATTTCACACACATATATATATATATATATATATCTATATATATATATATATATATATATATATATATATATATATGGCGTTTTAGAATGTTCACTATTGTTATGTCGCTTAGTAGTGATTTTGGGCTTTAATATGAAAAATGTATTAATCTACGTTTGCTAGTATTTGACCTACACGTACCTGGAGTAACCTGTGTGTAGTGCACTTGTTTGTTTGTTTTTCGAGTCGACGGACGACGACCACATCAAGAAACTGAATTCCTGGATCCATGGAAATCATCGTCTGACTTTTACATGTTCTCACCGTTACGAAAACTCCACAGACAGTCAGGTGATAAATTTCATGGATCATGGAATGCAGTTTATCAATGTGATTATTGTCTCAATGATGGGATACGACACAACACATACACACACACACACATACACACACACACACACACACACGCACGCACGCACGCACGCACGCACGCATATATATATATATATATATATGAATAAAAGAATACATATATATATATATACGAATAAAAGAAAATTGGATGAAAAAATGAACGATAACAGAAAGAAAGCATGAATGAAAGAAAATTTGAATGAAAAATGAATGAATCAAAAAATAAAACGATGATAAAATGAATTCATGAATGAAGGAAAAACTGATGGCAGGGATGAATGAAATGATAAACGATGACAAACTGCACGAATGAAAAACTGAAAGGAAGTATAAACGAAAGAATGAAAAAGAAACATTTAGCAGAGAATGCATAAATGAAGGAAAAGTTGAAGGGAGAAATAAATGAAAAGAGCATGGAATGGAAAAAGTTTAACTGGAATTAAATTCGTCCAGAAAATCAAAATAACTAGGAAATAAATGAGGAAAAAACGAAATAGCAGCCTTAACGACAAATGAATAAACATGAAAAATTATTGACTAAAAAAACACCACCCACTTCTGGCCCCCTTCCATCACTGTTCCTTCCTTTTGTTTCTTTCAGCACAGCTGGCCACATCCCAGTTTCTCTTTGCCCTTTACCCTCAAACACTTCCCTTTCTTTCAACTGCAATTGTGGATTTCGTCCCTTTGTACGTAACATCGGGGGTTGCGTTATGTTTCCCGACAAATGACAGGGTAAAGCCGTCCTCATCTAGCAAATGTCCCTAAACATATTCGTCAAATGTCGCCTTTCTGGCACCCGGACAGGCAAGCCTTACCGCTTACCGGGGATGGAGAAGACGTCACCCTTACACGCTTAAGCAGTGGTCGCACGAACTGGAGTCCGTTGATCGCGCGATCTTAATGTGTCTACTGTGTTGGCGTGTCAGATATTGCCTGGACTGATGGGAAAGTAATTGAATTATGTCATTATAGACGCGGGTTTAAACCAACGCCGTAATCCACGTACATACGCGCACATACACACATACACACGCACGCATACACATGCATGCACGCATACAGACACAGATATCGAAAAGCTTATCTACAATCCTATACATAAGTTACGTTGAACCGATGACATTGCCTGATTATTTTTTGCCAAAACAAGTTTGATTTCACTTTGATTGCATAACATTTTGATGATAAAAATAGTTGTTTTATATTATTGGTTTCTTTATAAATTTTTGATCAAGTTAAAACTACGTATTTATTCATCATTTTTGTTGGAAAAAGTTTAATTTCACAAACTGTAAAAGATGATTGTATCATATCCTGGCTTTGATTCAATTAACTTTAGATCAAATTAAGACTACTAATTTATTTATTTCTTTTGTCAATTTTTTTTTGGTTAAACTTATTCGGAGACACACGTGTTCTCCATTTGCAGTTTAGTATAGACTGCTATTGTTCATAAACATTTTTGTTTTGTCTTAATACCTATAATTGAATAAAGCTCATCCTCACTACTAGAAAAGACTTTGGCATCCGGTTTTGGGACTTTTGTTAGATTATCTTGTTCGCTGGAAGACAAAAAGAACTAAACGGCATCTAGAAAACTGTTGGATAAAACATAGACCTGAGAAAAGCCCAAGAATATATTGGCCGAATCGGTTGTGGTAAAAACAAGAACAAAGATGAAGATACTGGACCGAAATATGTGTAACAATGGAATACTACCTCAGAGAACTTCAGACAACGGTGAAAGATATGCTTTCCAAAGCAATTTACGAAATTGTGATATTTGGTCCAATACCCTAATGCGAAAAACTTGGCTTGACCAAGTAAATACATTCAATTCCTTGAATTCATCTTAAAGCATAGATTCGCATTAACAGCCACACCCGCCCGACCCTGGCGCACAGTTATTCATGCAAACCCCATTGTTATCGTGACCAAGTGATCCCAGCTGGTTCTCTCCCATTATTTTATTAAGTCCTTGAATCTCACAATTCGGCAAGTGTACCGTCCGCCCTGACACCTCAATTCTTTGCTTGACCATCGGTCGTACTCATCCGAGCATCCAATTGGGCTTAATGAGCAGATCTAAATTATGGACACTTGAGTGAGGCCCGCTTCCAATTCAATTGACATTCGACCCCCAACCCCAAAAACTTTGACCGAAGTGACCACATGGTTCCCAGGGCTTTTTAGACAGAAAACGAAGATTACTGATCCGCTTGCCTTCTGCTTCAGCCACCCACACCCCCACTCTTCAACCTCTTTTACTTAATTGCTTTTTCTTCTTTTACCTCTTTTTTAATTTATAATCTTTGTTTGTCCTTCTTCTTCTTCTTCTTCTTCTTCTTCTTCTTCTTCTTCACAATCATTGATAATTTTTATATAATACTAACTCTTCTACATTTTATAGATTCCTAGTCTTGTCCGATTTCTAATCCTCCTTCGTTTTCAACATGAATCTTATTTACTCTTTCTATCTCATTTTTGCATCCCCGTTCTTCTTCTTCTTCTTCTTCTTCTTCTTCTTCTTCTTCTTCTTCTTCTTCTTCTTCTTCTTCTTCTTCTTCTTCTTCACCATTTTATTTTTACTTTTTTGTCTGGTTCAGAGCTTAACTAACTCTCTCACTCTCTCTTGCTCTTTCCTCGCTGGGGTAAACATACCCATCGAATCGGCCCAAGCCCAAACACTCATCGTCCCGACGTCCCCCACCAAAAAAAAAAAGGATTGCATGTCTAATGTCCAAATTGACTGACCAGAGTAGTTTCCGTGAAGCTGAAATAAAAAGAGCAAAAAAGTAAAGGAAACGAAGAATTAGTCACATGGTTCGCGTACTGACAAAGCCATCAAGTGACCAATATCTTTCAATAAAATCAACGGAGATCCTCTGATTATTCCATTCTCCAAAGTCAGCGAATGCATGGTATGGCCACTAGTGTATATGAATTGATCGATCATTGCTTGAATAAGCTCAGCCTAAGTGAATTACATGGTTTGAAAATAGCCTTTAATATCTTTATGACTGATGCACATGTTTGTAGTTTGAACGAAGCTTGACGGCACGACATGGCTTTTAGAATAATGGTCATCCCTCGGGTGGCACACGCAACATTTGCAATTAGGCTGACACATGGAACAACAACAACAACAACAACAACAGCAGCAACAACAACAACAACAACAACAACAGCGACAACAACAACAACAACAACAACAACAACAACAACAATAATAATAATAATAATAACAATAACAATAATAATGATAATGAAGACAGGAGGAAGGATGCTAGAAATTTGGCTTTCTGAAAAACTGATATTTATTTTAGGTCATTCTAACAACAATAACAGCAGTAATGATAATGTCAGTAATATTAGTAATGATAATAATAATCTGAGAGGAACACCTCCTCGATAGTAGCGGAAAAGCTGTCCAAATACAAAGACCTCGCGATCGAGATGTAGGGTATAAAGACTAGAATAACACCAATGGTCATCGGAGCTCAAAGACTAGTGAAAAAAGAGGATCCGAAAAATCAATCAACCATATCACAGGTAACATCAATATCTATGCCGTCCGAAAGATTGCGAGACTACTCGGAACAGTCCACCTATTACGCAAAGTACAGTTGATAAAATGATAACTCTCCTTTAGAGCCCTGGGCCATAAATTGGATCCGCCTGCGCAAAATGCAAAACAGAACATTAAAGATAGAAAGAACTTGAAGAATACAGCGATGCATTGGAATGGAGCTTGGAATTGAAAAATGCGTGCTAATGGTAATGCACAGGAGAAGGATCGTTGTTGATGAAGGGATCGACTTTCCAGACCACGACAAAATTTAAGCAATAATTATACAGGACCGATATGAATACAAACGGGCCCTCGAATGCAAATCGATAAAACTGGAAGAAATTTATTACCTTTGGATGACAAAGAAAATATTACAGACTAAGCTAGATTGCAGAATTTGATAAAAAAAAAAAAAAAGGATGAAAGCATGGGCAGTTTTAGTAGTAAAATACACAGGTTCGTTTCTTGGATTGACAGAGGAAGAACTCTAATGGATCGGTGAACAAGCAAATCTATGACGATGCACAAGGCTCTACAGCCCAGAAAAGACACAGGCAGGCTGTCTGCGAAAAGGAAAGGAGGCTTCAGAGGACTCATCAGCATAGAAGACTGTGTCCAAAATACCAAAACAGAATAAGAAGCAAGCAATGGAGATATAATGCACTGCGCTCGAAGCTGATTTAGACACGATAAAGTGGCCAGTACTTCCACTGAATAGTCTGTAAGCACTATGGTGCACCACACACACTACATTGGTATGAATACCACCCAGAACCTGTAACTGAAACTCAAGATGTGGAAATATTTCGCGATTTCCAAGTATTCACAAATCAAACCATCAAAGCCAACCGCCCAGACATAATTGTTAAGGACAGAGACGAAAAGGGATGCTCATTAAAGGATATGAGCTAGTTGGTTGCCTAGTCATGTTCGAGACTTGGGTTGACTTGCAATAGTGTAGATGGATTTATGAATAATTTAGATAAATTTAGAAATTATGGACAGAGCATCAGCTTACAAGGAAATCTTTTGGATCTGTTTCATGAGATTTTCAAGAGAATCTTATCTTTATTGTAAACATTGTTTGTATTTATGCACAAAGTATGAAATGGATTTTATATTTATTTAAAATGATAATAATAATAATAATAATAATAATAATAATAATAATAATAATAATAATAATAATAATAATTGCAGCGGAAGGAATCGAATTACCAGACAATAATGATATCAGATCATTGACCACACAGTACCAGTATAAATAGCGGGAAGTTCTCGAATGAGACAGAATAAAACTGGAAGAAATCAAAGAGAAATAGAAATAGAATAACTTGGGGGATAAGAAAAATATCAGAGACCAAACTCAGGAGCAGGAATCTGATCAAAGGAATTAGCACACGGGTAGCATCAGTATTAATGAAACATAGGGCCATTCTTTGAATAGACAAAAGAAGAACTCCTATCAATGGACCAGCGAACAAGAAGGCTTATGACAATGCACAAGGCCTTACATCCAAGTGATTATTAGCCCTGTTATACTATTTCTCATGGATCAATCCATTATAACTTTGGGTTATTATAAGAATCGGACAAAACAGACATATTACCATACAAATATACAATTAAACATGCTTTTTTTGCCTATATGGTTTCTATACGCATAGATGTCTGGATACTTGTATCAAATCACATTTAAATACACGGTTACCGAAGTTTAAGCAACGCTGAATCTGGACAGTACTTAGATAGTCGACCTTCTAGGAATGCCAGGTGCCGCAGCCTGCTAGAGAAGCATCTATTGTGGCTGTATGCAGATATTCAAATGTATTCAGTTCTTGAAAATGGTTGAAAGGCAGAAAGTTGGAACTTTGTCCTCCTATAAAGCTGTCAACCTTGGCCAACGAGAAATCTCGCAGTGCATACTGAAGAAAATTCTGTTTAGCTTGGGGCTTCAAGAATTTAGATCTAGGTTGTAAATAGGTTTTTACAAGTATTTGTCGTAGCATGTATATATATATATATATATATATATATATATATATATATATATAATATATATATATATATATATATATGTATATATGTATGTATGTACATAATATATATATATATATATATGTATGTATGTACATAATATATATATATATATATATATATATATATATTTATATATGATAGGATGCAGATTCTGTTATATATATTTCTAGCTTTACTCTAAAACAACATGACTTTCGAAGTATAAAGTTGAATGTATCGAGCACTCTATGAAATAAATCCATCACATCTCAGAGAATTTTTGCATGGGCCTTTATCATCGGAGCATTTTTAATGGATATCTCTCTCTCTCTCTCTCTCTCTCTCTCTCTCTCTCTCTCTCTCCACACACACATACACACACACATATATATTTATATATATATGTATATATATATTCAGTCATGTATAGAGAGACAGATTAAAATCTGGATTAATTAAGTATATGAATTAAACTTAATTTTCTCCTTCTTTCCCCTAAAATTCATTGATTTCATCATCCGAGTCTAAAACGATCGTTAGCTAAATATACTGACGATTATTTATTACATTTAAAATCTCAATTGCCAAAACCGCTGAAGATCTTATCCGGTTTTAAGTAACTTGAAGTTATGATAAGAATCTGAAGCCTTGTTTTTATCATTGATATAGTATAATATACGCCAATAGTTTACGAGTATTTGGTGTATATTAATAGACATGTCAGTGGTAGCAATGTTCATTAATACGACAACAAATGGCACTTTGAACAGATTTATAGTAAGTTAATGGTTGTATTTGACAATTGATATGGCCTCCATGTATTCATAGTGTACGAACGCTATAATGCTGATTTTAGAAATTGAAATATTGGAAAATGAATGACCTCTATAGCTACCTAACATTTGCAGACCACATCATCCTTTTCACTGAGAACCTTCACGACCTTCAATTAATGCTAGATGAACTAGATGAAGAAAGCAAAATAGTTGGCCTACACATGAATTTCAGTAAACAAAAGTCATGTGCAACAATCACATCAAGAATAAGGATGCAACTGTCAAATTCAAAGATGCAAAACTGGGGAAAGTCGACCACTACATCTTCTTAGGACAACGAATTTCCATGAAATCCTCAAAAGAAGAGGAATTAAAACGGAGAGTCATTCAAGGATGGCAAAACTTCGGCAGAGCAAGCTCAACTTTCAAAAACCAGGATATCATAATAATTTTAAAAAGAAGAGTATGCGACCAATGCATTTTACCGATAGTCACTTATGAAGCTGAAACATGCAACCTAACCAAGAGACTGACCCTCAAACCGAGAAGCATGCAACGGGCGTCTGACAGAATCATGCTCAACTTTACATGGAGAGATTACAAGACAGCACAGTATATCAGGAAGGAAATGAGAGTCAGACACACCATAAAATCTATTAGAAAACTCGAATGGCAATGGGCAGGTCATGTTGCAAGAATGGTAGACAACTGATGAACACCACAACTCACAACATGGATCCCTAGAGATCATAAAAGAAACCGAGGCCGGCAGAATACAAGATGAAGAGATGGGCAAGACAAATTCAGAAAATACTGGTTCTGCGACGCTTATGATAGAGAATTGTGGCGAATCCTGGGGAAGGTCTATGTCCAACGACTGACGATAAAAGATAATGATGATGATAATTCATACATATATATATATATATATAAGCTCAATACACCGCGTTACGTCTATCTCTCTTTCTCTCTATAATCTTAGCTAGTTTCAGTACAACCCCAAGTACAATGAATAAAATAAAATAGATATTGTGAATCGTAGTAACTCGAGCTTGATTATCTTTTATGTTCACCTGCCCCGTAAAATCCCACACCTGCCCAAGAAACAATTAATGGCTCTGCATGTGTTGTTCGAAATATGGCAACACATCCATTGCCTCATGTACGACGTAACACAAGAGAAACTGAGACCTAATGACTTGAGTATAAGAAAATATTGCCAACGTGTGTGGCAATATTTAGCCGATCTTTTTTTGACACGTATACCAATGCCCTTCCTTCCGTATATCAGCGCCCCATATTATAATAGTGATAACAGCCACGATCACAGCAAAATTTTGTCCGAAAATGATTTCAGTGACCCCCCCCCCCAACAAATACCACCCGTTATCATTCCTCTTGTCGGGGTCAAGGCTTTATTCAACCTGACCCTCTGTCAAGGTGATCAATCTTTTCAATAGAAATAGGCGACAACGTATGAGAATAGCCTTTACGTCACGAGAATCTGGTAAGGTTTTTAAAACCAGTCGGTCGGTAGTGGTCAGTACTATCCCCAAACCTCCAGCCCCAGCCTCAAATCGAATAAATAGACCCCCAAGCACTCTAGCTCACCACTGCCAACGCCATTATTTTTCACTTTTATGCACTCACTCACTCGGACGATAACACTGATACAGGCGTTCGCGCCCCTCTTGTGCCAGTGTCGGACATTCTGTTCGAAATCCCATGCGGCTTCCGGCCATCCAGTTCTGAACATTACTCGTCTTCATCTTCCTTTGGTCCTGTCCGGAGATGCTCATCGCTTACCACTTCAGTGGACGATTCGTGTCACTTTTTATCTTGACCAGACGGTCACACACGCACTCATCCTTTCTTCTTGCTTCTATCTTCCATCAACTTTTTCATTAATTTTCTATTCATTCCCCTTTCCCCAACCCCAATAGTGGACGTTTTCCCGCTGGGCATTTGCCATGTTGTCTCGTTGTTTCATATTTCAGTCATTATTTGGTTTCTTTTTTTTTAACCCATTTGTTTTCATTCTGAAGTTTTTTTTCATGTGCTTTATTTTTACCCATTGTGAATTTTCTGTGCCTACTTTTGTCTTGTTATTCTTATTCTTGCTCTTCTTGTTCTTCCATAATTCTTCATATCTGTTTTATTTTGCTGCTTATCTTTTCTCTTCTTTCTGTTTTTTCCTCTCATATTTAGTCTTTCTTCTCCACCTCTTGTAATATCTTTCTCTCTTTCTCACGTTACTATACTTTATTCATTTCTTTTGTCAAACTTATTTCCACTTTATTTCCCATAGAACCACCCTCACCTATTTTTGGGGAGTAAACTCCCACTATTAATCAACTCTGTCACCTTGAAACTAATCGATGTATGAAATTAACATTTCCAAGCTGTGATTTGAAATCTCGATCAATCGAATTAGGCGGCTCTCTTACTAACTGAGCCAAACTAACAATTCTTAGTGTTATAAATGTATTTATTACATCTATTCAATAGAAACGTTGCAGTGATCACTTTCTGGATTAGAAGTAGGGACAGAGTTTGTCCCAGCAGCCACTGGGCTTGTCTATATTTCATTTATTCTCTGCTTCATTCTTCCTTTCTTCTTTTCTTTTTATGTGCCGTACACTCCCTCATTTTCCCTTTTTTCTTTCTTTCTTTTTCAATTGTTTCACATCTTCCTCCCGATCTTTTCTCCTTTCATTTGCTTTGTTGTAGTAGTAGTAGTAGTAGTAGTAGTAGTAGTAGTAGTAGTAATCTTCTTCTTCTTCTTCTTCTTCTTCTTCTTCTTCTTCTTCTTCTTCTTCTTCTTCTTCTTCTTCTTCTTCCCGAACAGTTTTTACCTTTCCCCCATCTTTTCCCCTGCCCTCCCGAACTTACTGGTCTACATGTAGTTCTTTCTGGACACCTGAATTGGGCGAGATAAAGGCGTTCACACAAATAGAGTTAACGGCCATAGCAGATAGAAACGAGACGGGAAGGCAAAAGGCTTAGAAAAAACGACTTTGAGTTCAGAATGAAGAATAAAACAGGTCTGGTTGGTCGCACAATAGAAATTGTCACGTGACTAGTGTCTTTTTTTGGAAGCATGCCACGTTGATAGTGGTCACTCATAGAAAAAACAAT
Source organism: Thysanoteuthis rhombus (assembly GCA_963457665.1). Taxonomy (NCBI): domain Eukaryota; kingdom Metazoa; phylum Mollusca; class Cephalopoda; order Oegopsida; family Thysanoteuthidae; genus Thysanoteuthis; species Thysanoteuthis major. The sequence continues at coordinate 18,160,943 of OY735227.1, read as the reverse complement.
TGAAAAAAGAGTGATTGATGAATGAGTTACTTTTCTCACCTTCTGTTGGTTAGTGAAAGCATAAACTTACATCGCAAATAGAGCCCCCTCTACCAGCATAAACCTATTTAGAAGTGAAATTTCAATAGAGGATATACATACATACATACATACAAGCATAGACAACCAACTAGTCAGTCCCCTAGACCCACCTAAAAACTGAAGAAACCTTCGGTTAACAATGATTTGATTAAAAAGATGAAAATGAAAGAAAATGATAAAAAGATGATAAAAACGAAAGAAAGAATGAATCACAAGTACAACACAAGTTCTCATGAGTAGAGAATGTGGATATGAAGATTATGTTCCGCCAATTTTCTCGGTGGGTTGGCCTTGCATGTTTTGAAGATGAGCCTTCAGAACCTTGACTGGGCTTGAACATCGACTTCTAGAACCAGATAAAAACACACAACTCTCTCAGGCATGAAACAGTTCGCTGGTTATTTGCTTATTATTAGCTTAGTCTGGCACAAGGCAATCGCATTGTGGTGCCCAAACAGGATCGAAATTATTACTGAAGGAAATTGATGTGCCAGACTAGCTTTTTGGACATTGTTCTACGAAAGTAACCACCAAAACTCATATAAGGTCTGACTGGAAAATATCCAACCATTTTTGATATCTCGAGAACTTGTTGTGCAGCCTTGATAAAACTTGGCGACTAATTATGTACCGACGTTCATTCTAGGTCAGCATAGTCCAGCAGAAAAGTACATGGAGATAAAAGAGGATTGTTTTGCAACAGAAATTCCATCTGAGAAATCCTGCCGGTCTGAAAACGCTGCTTTGAGATCTTGGTGTTTATGCAGCGTTTGAGACTGCGAAAAGGAATCTTTTTTTTTTTTATGACAAAGGTTTGTCCACACCCAACAACAGGCCCTCATCTACACAATTTGCAATTCCACCCTTTTTTCTCTGATATATTGATCATATAAGAAACTCTCAATTAAAATTGTCAACTTTTCTCCAGTTTTCAAATTGGTCTAGATAGCTAGTTATGTATGTACGTTCCACGCGTGCAAGCTGTACCGATGAAAATTAAAAGACTTATTCTATTATGTTAATTTATGTTCATCTTTTACGTTTCACCCCCCTCCCCCAGTCAGTTCTTAGGGGGAGGTCAATTTGCTACACGATTCTAAATCGGTCGTTAGTTTATTTCTGGATTCTTTCATGCGATTCGGACTTCTTAATGACCAACAAAGGATGTGAAAGAAGTTATTCATTGATTTGGATTGATCACCCCGTCTTGGCATGCAGCCAAAAAACGTTGGTCACTTGACGGTTCTAACTGAGAGACTGACCAGGCTTGTCTGATATACCGTTCATACTGAGCTCACCTCTAAACGATGCTCTATATAAAATATAACGGGTGGTACGAGTCAGCAGATTTCCAAAGGAGGGGAGCACCTGGCTACTTTGAAAATCAGCAAAGGCAATCTAGGCTTTAAATTAGATTATAATGCCGGTCATCGGGTACCATGGGTCATACGCAACTATCTCACCCACTTGCTAGTTTTCATCATCATCATCATCATCATCATCATCATCATCATCATCATCATCATCATCATCAATCTCTTAACGTCTGTCGTTGGACATAAACCTTCCCCAGGATCCGCTGCACTTCTTTATCATGGGCGTCGTGGAGCCAGTACTTTCTGAAGTCGTCTAGCTCGTCTCCCCATGTAATACTATGTTGGCCTCGGTTGCGCATGTGATCTCTGGGTTTGTTTGTTTTGTTTTTTTCTCTCGGTGCCTGCATGATTTTGTGTCCTGATAGGGTATGTGGGAGGGAGTGATCAGTAATTATTTCAATTCAGTCAATGCGGTGCGTGACCGTCCTTTGCATATTCCATCCGTTCACAGGACAAGCCAGCAAAACAAATATTTTTCCGGTATTTATTTTAGTGGTCAAGTTCGAATCCAAACAATCTCTCACCCCCCAACTCCAATTAAGCCGACCCCATTTACACCCCCACCATTCATCTTATATATTTTTCTTCGTCTAATCTTCACAAGCAAACATGGCGCCCTTATCAACTTAATCGGTCACCACATAGTAAATTATAGAACTTCTATCGTTTCATTTCGAAAGGACCACCGGAATATAATTTTCTTCGTTCTTTCACTCTCCCCCTCTCTTTGTAGTATCCATATCCTCTTTGACAAATCTTAGTACTTCTTGGACCTTGCTAGTAAGTTAGTGGACAGTACAAGATTCTTGGAACTGTTGTCGCTGCAGTGGCTACTCCGGCCACATTAATTAGTGACCTGGGTGTGGATGGGAGGGGTCGTGACCAAGGACGAGTGTCCATAGGTCATATGTGTTGTTGTTAGTGATGGTGATGGTGATGGTGGTACAATAGTAGTGGTGGTAGTTATTGTAGTTCTTTAGTGGTGGTCAAAGTAGATGGCACAGAGGGGGTCGTAGTCAGAGCTAAGAAATAAGGCAGTGGTCACTCGTGGTAATAATAGTGGCCAGAGGAGGAGAAGTTTGAGTGGGGAATAGTTTCAGAGAAATGACCAATGAGAGGAATTTGGAGTGTAATGGTCTCAAGACGTTGTTGCTAGTGTTGGTTGCGGTCACTGGTCTGTGTAGTAGCCGGTTAGTAGCCTTCATCCATTTTCACTTTGCACTGTTACCTAAGAACCATGCACCAAAATCACGAAAAGAAAAATAAAACATTGTTCCTTAAAATAACCAAAGACGTAAACCTTCTCAGAGGAGACCAAATATAGTGTAATCAGCATCTTTGAGGTTTGTTTTTTAATAACTAAAATATATATCACAAAATGACCAACTGAAGAGACGTGTAACACGGTGGTTTCAAAATTTTGAAAACTCATGGACCCCTTCAATAAAGAAAAATATTCTGGTGGATTCCTATTTTAGAATTTAGTTTCTAGACCAATCAATAAACTTTAATTTTCAGAAATTTCTTACCTTTAAAAATCGTATTCATCTAGAATGAATTACATTTTCTTTTTTCGAATTCTAGAGTATGGTACAGATTTGTGTACAATAATAATGTTCTTTGATAGCTGTGCGATGGGTGATATTCGTAATGATGGGTTCCGTGAGAACACTTCAGCGGACCACGAGCATTATTTGATGAACACTCAAGGGTCTGCAGATACTACTGATCCAACAGATGTAATAGGGGTCGGCATTTAAGGTGTGAGTATTTTAGAATTTTTTTTATTCGTGTACTTGGCTAGTTCTTTTTATAGGTTGTTTTTTTTTTTTACTTGTTAATTGAAATTTTCATTGTATTTTTTTTAATGCCGTGTACATTATATATACAATCATAAAGGTTATTTACCAAGTTTTGCTTACTATGACATCCATATGTTCTAAGGTGGTCCATTATTTAAAAACCGTGCAAGACGATCACTGCTTTACTCTAGTGATCTGGTTAGAACCAGTGCCTCCAGCATGACTTGACTGTAAACTCATATAGTATTGTAATAAGTTGAGATTTTTGTCCATGTTTAAAATTCTTCATGTATGTATGTTCAACCTGTTCACTGCGACGGGCAAGATGACTAACTGCACGATAGGGATTTACTTTTTTAAATTTTTTCTTGAATACATTTATTTGAATATTCATGTATATGGTATACTTGTTCGATATTCTGATACACATATTCGATGGTTTGTATAGAAATAAAATCGTTTTAAACATGCATTGTTTTACGAAAAAAAAAAAACCCGGCATAGGGGTTACCACATTACAGAATGGACTTGGCAGTGAGCAAATTAAGCGGATTTTCACAAAGCTCAACTTACCCTAGCATACGGCAAGAGGCACGGGGAGATTCGAACTCACAAAAGCTAAGAGGCTTGTAAGAACTTTTGTTAGCATATCAGCGAATCACAGTTGGTGCTCTATGTAACTAAACATAGCCTAGTCTGACACATGGCTAGAAGTGTTGAGCAAATCGGAATAGAATATATAGATCAATAGTATCAGGGTGGCCTGATATCTGCATTCTTAGTTTGACAAAAATGTATAAAAATGACGCGCCCAGTGAAGATCGAACCCACTAGAAAGAGGCCTGAGATTAGCTTTTTGACAGATGCCCCAAAGAAGTGCAATATGAATATTTACGAAGCTTAGGACAATCGAAGACCCCGTGTGAAGTATCCAATGAAGATTACCTATAGAAGTTATGGTCCAATGAGACCAACTTGCTATCTATTGTTCCACGACAAGGTGACCAGGCTTAGCCCAGTAAAGCACAAGCTGATGGCACCTACATAGGATCGAAATTGTTCGAATGGGAATTGTCTATGTAAGACATATTTGCTTACCCTTACACAATGGTGGGGCCCCATCAGACTTAGCTTAGTACGAGGCAGGGTCGGTAGTAAGCTATTTACTCAACTTCTTTTGATCTGGCACAAGGCCATTTCAGTGGAGCACCTACTGAGCATCGAACTCACTATCAAATACCTGCATAGTTACCCATTACTCTATGACCAATGTCCTGATTTATCTTTCTTTATTCGACAATCTGTTTACCGAGAAGAATGCACAGAAAATGTAACAATTTAAAATAAGAAAAGCCTAAAATATTCGTCGAATTTGACCCTTCTGCCAGTTGTATTTCCGTGCTGGAATTGTGAGTTACCTCCCTTTATGGTTATGGGACTTCCTAAGTGTAAAGTACACTAATCTATTGTTATTGACTGTGGAAATATTTTAAATTTTTAAAGATCAAATATTATCATATTAACAATTGATCTATGATGCACGTTCCATGTACAGTATTGCCCATGAATATGTATTCCCGTATCACTTTTTTAAAGAAAGATAATTTTTTTTTAAACAAAAGATAGAAGGATTTTATTATCCCTTGAGGCTCACATTCAAAACGGGTACTATCTCAAATATTTTATGATCTAACTCGGCAGCATTGAAACTCTGTGGCCCAAAATATGTTACTATCCGAAATATTCATGCCCATCGGAGTTTCAGCGCTGTAGAGATCGGTGATAAGTAATACCTGATAATATCTTATTTCTATTAATCTCCGGACCATCCTCATCTTGGTTATTTTTCATTCATTGTATGAAAAATAACCAAGATGAGGATGGTCCGAATATTAATAGAAATAATAATAATACCTCATCTCAAAAATTCAGAGATATATTAATTAACGGCCGAAACGTTGTATAAAAAACAACCAAGATGAGGATGGTCCGAATATTGATAGAAATAATAATAATACCTCATTTCAAAAATTCAGAGATATACTGATAATATCTGTTTTGATTGTATACTGCTCCCCTAGAAAAAATAAAAATCCTGTGCTATGTTTCATTTAAAAGAAAATCGACTTACCATAAAAAGATTGTTGGGGTGTACTCATTTATGGGCGATGCTGTATATCTCTACATAAAATGCCAATATTTTGGACTTGTTCGGTAACAAAATGAGAATAAATTCGCAAAAATCTTCTTTGTTTAATCATTAGCACTCTGTGGGTATTTACTAAACTTAACCAAGTTTTGCACCGGGCTACATGTGTAGATCTTCCAGTGAACACCACACTCAGTTCTGAAACTAGTGGGATTAGTTTGTTAACTAAAGCTTCACTGAAGAAAATTCACATGGAAGAGAAAAGTGAAATAATAATCTTGTTTTAATTGTAGTATTGACAGCATCTAAACACGGTATATATAGTCAAAGATTAGGCTTTTCTTTTCAGTGCCCATTAACTTTATCACCCATCGATTGCTCATCATCATCATCATCATCATCAGTCTTTTAGCGTCCGTCGTTGGACATAGACCTTCCCCAGGGTTTGCCACACTTCCCTATCATGGGCGTCGCGGAGCCAGTACTTCCTGAACCTGTTTAGCTCGTCTCTCCACCTAATATTTTGCCGGCCTCAGTTACACATGTGGTCTTGGGGGATCCATGTCGTGAGTCGCAAGGTCCATCGATTGTCTGCCATTCTTGCAACATGGCCAGCCCACCGCCATTTGAGATTTTTAATGGATTCTATGATGTCCCAAACTCTTGTCTTTCCTCGGATGTACTGTGCTGTCTTGTGGTCTCTCCATGTGAGGTCTAGCATTATTCTCTCATGTGCACTATTTTCTGCATTAACAAACTAAATAATTCAGTGGGTATAGAGAAACTCAATAATCATACACCAAATTTTGTAATTTTCTTCTTCTTTTTCCATTTTTTACTTTTAGTATTTCTGTTTAATATTTTTCATCGTTTATTCGTTTGTGGGAAGTGTTTATCGATCAGACTTAAGGATGCCGTTGTGCTATGGATGGATAGAATGTTTAGTTCGACAAATGAGCAGTTTATTTTCTCTTTGATGTTACAAAATCAATCTATGGCTGATTTTGTATTTTTCCATTGGTTCAACTCCTGGATAGATCTTAATGTTAATCAAATTAGATTTTAACCCTCCAAACCATACCTTTCCGAAAGATCTGCTAGTTACAACCTTATCATTATTTCAAACCTACCTACAACCCACTGAATTCCACTATAGTAAGATGTCCATTAGGTCTCACTAATTACTAATTTGAATTAATTTCAAATTCAAAATGAATCCCCAGCCCTACCTTCCACATGAAAAACACCTAAATATATACTGATAAATTATTTCCCAGCCCTAATACCGATATAAACCACCCGAATACTAACAAGTGGTAAATGTTTCTCTTTACTAACAAGCTTTTAATATTTATAAAATTTACATGCACATTCCTAAGACTATATTTCATCATTGAATAAGTTCTTAATGTAAATTGTATCTGAAGATAGCTATAAAGGCATTCATTTAATAATGAAAACAATAATGAAGATGATAAAGGTTTATATAAAAACATCATTTAACTTCATTAATGTTAATCAATATTAGACTTACTTTATTAGAGAATTTACGGGTAAGGTAAAGCATAATCATTAATTCAGGCATTATAGGACAGAGCAAATTCGCCAGCCCGCATCTGTCCCCGTTCGACCCTTTTGCCACGCCTCTGAGTGGTTGCCCACCATTTTACGCCAAAAAAACGTGCTATGTCCCAAGAGAATTATTGTAAGTATTCATCCATTTATTCATTCAGCGATAGGAACCTGAAAGTCATATTTCCAAAATCTCGAGGTCGGACGATGTCAAATTCACCTTTCTTGAATTTTGCAGACCATTCACGACATGTGCTGCTTGCAACTGAACCACAGGCTTCATCAATCATCATATTCGCTTCCATTGGTATTTTGCCAAACTTGAGAAAGACCAACAAACGGACACTGGAAACAGAATACTCAAAACTGGGTTTCAACGGTGTATTCAGTCAGTAATTTTTAAAAAAAGTTGTGTGTGTGTGGGGGGGGGGGCTATCAACACCCGATGCTAATCTCTGTATATTTATGCAGATTGTCCCTAAAACTATTTTATTAAAAGCTTTTATATAAATCCAGCGTATAATGACATACCTCTCATGTTTTGGGGCGGCTAAAATATGAGCCATGTAAAATATTGAAAAAGCTTTGTCAATTTCCATTGTCAATATAAATTTACTAAAGAAGTTTTAGGTTGTATCGACGATAACTTTTTTTTTCAACAAAATGACCCACTAATGTATTAGTTTGTCCAACACCTCCCGTATATATCCTCAATTCGAATTTTATCGTCTGCTCTTCACTCTCTCTTCAAAACACTGCTTTTCTCAACCAGTGGTAGTAGACGTAACTGATTTCAGATATATGCTGTTTAATTTACCGATCGTACAATATAACAACATCGTGTTTGAAAAAGAATCGTCAAAATCAATAATCAAAGTGATTCTTCAAGTACTTTTCCTATTCGGTAACGCTCTCAGAAACTCGAGTCGAGCCAGTCCATAGGGATAGACTGTCCTCATTGTTGGCCATAGAGGATGGAATGAGAACAGTCTACCCTTGCAGATTGAATCACGACAACGAACACATGAAGGAGGCCGGAGATTATAAGCGAGCTTAGAAACATACCTGGTTGCTGCAGGGTCAAACTCAACACCTACTTCGGTTCTGACATAATTACTGCATCTTTTTCATTGTATATGAAACAAATGAATTCATAGATATGTAAGATTCGTCAGTTTGGCTCGGTCGATAAGAGAGCTGCCTAATGATCTCTTGGTCGTTGTTTTAAATCATGGGAGGAAAATATTAATTTTATACAGTGTTGTGTTTTGACATGATGGGACAGACAACCAATGAGAAGTTTAATCCCCTGAATTATACTTATTACTATAGAAACACAAAGTAAAATCCAGTCTCCGATCTGGACAAGAACTTGATCACTAGGAAGATGTCAACAATAACCTGAAAAATGCGCATGAAGAAAAGGACAGAATTTTTTTTTCTTTAAAACTGGGTTGTCAATGGTGTAAGATTGAGAAACAATGTCTTACAATTCATTTATTAAATAAAAATGATATGCCTCTGCCTTAACACAAAAAATCGAAGTTACCTTTATCATAATTCGTTTTTCCCGATTCTGGAACCAGTTTGTTCTCTCCAGTGGTCATTTGTTTCTGACCATCGTCCATTTGGTCTTATTTGGATCGATTGCAGACCAACTGAAATAAACGACAGTGCTGATGAGTGTTTTTATGCTCCGGGGCTATAGCCAGACCATCGTCCATTTACCACTGAATTTGTCCTTTCTAGAATATGACTAATAGTACCAGGTGTTCTCTGTGTCATCGTGTTACTGATCCTCGGCAGACCAAACCGAGCGTAATTTTGCCCGAGGGTCAGTCACTATTGCCCACTGGTAGTGACTGAAGCTCATCTCCTTCAGTGCATGGACCGAATACACTAGGATTTACTGAATAGCATTTGTTATATCTTAGATACTTTGAAATTCATTACTGTATTATATTCCTCCCGTGACCGGATGAAATCCTCAAAGTGTCCTGCTGAACTGAATCGTTAGAGCTTGTCGTCTCGTCTTTTCTATCTTTTCAGCGGGTTAAAGGAGATACTTAGCGACGTCCATCACTGGAGAGTATCCCCGCGGCGAAGTATTATTATGAATGTAGAAACCTGGATCTGAATGCGCGTTAACTGACAGGAACATGTGAACAAGCAGTGGAGTAAAATATTGGAACAGTTAGGACGCTGTCTGAGGATACTTGTACAACAATAATATAAACAGCATTATTTGTTGTATTCTTACTTTTGTTTTTATTTCTTCATTTCGCATCAGAGGTACATAGTCATGGTGTAGTGGTTAGCAAGCAAGTCTTGTAAATCATAATTACTAAGTATTTAGTCTGTTCTTCACTTGGGGCCCTATGCTTGTAGCCTTGTTCAAGAATAGTTCATTTAGTCTATATGCTGTTTATTGAAAATGAGGAAAAGATAAATTGTTTATGGTCAAGAATTAAGACAATTATCCTCTTAACGCCCGTCGTTGGACATAAGTCAGCTATCTGCTTGCGCTAAATGAGAGGAGACTCTGGCCACAACCATCGCTTGATGCTATGAATTTTCATCGGCACAAACAGACTTTTAGCGTCCGTTGTTGGACATAGACCTTTCCCGGGATTTTCTAGACCTTTCTATCAAGGGCATCGCGGAACAAGTACTTTCTGAATTCGTCTAGCTCGTCACGCCATTTTACCTTCTGTCGGCCACATATGATCTATGGGTATCCACGTTGTGAGTTGTGATTCCATCAGTTGTCTGCCATTCATGTAACATGACCAGCCCACTGCCATTTGGATTTTCTACTGGTTTCTATGATATCTCGGACCCCTGTCTCTTCTTTACTATACCATGCTGTCTTATGATCTCTCCACGTGAGGTTGAACATGATTCTTTCATGTATACGTTGCATGGTTCTCAGTTTGAGAGGCAATCTTTTCCTTAGGTTCCACGTTTCAGAAAAAGTAATTCCTCTTCAACCAGGTAGGTTGTTTTAATTGTATATATGTTAGAATGAGGTACTTCCAACCCCCATCTGGAAACGAGGTAAACATTGCTGACTGATAACCTTTACCCAACCTCCCACTTTCATCAATATCTAGACTGTACATTCACACGACCTTATCAGGAAATCTGTCCAAGAGTACGAGCTTGGATGTATTGTCATCTATTCAAGTATCCTTGAAGGGCCGACGCGATCATGTGATTTCCAACTATTTCTCTTGCCAGTCTATATACGGTGCTTGACATTGAAAATTCAAATGTCAAACCCGTCAGTGTACGTCATGATACAATTATCATTGCTAGATCTCTTGAGAACTACTGAATAGTTTTAATAGATTTCCAATCAATCTCATTTTCCACCGAGACAGCTTCCAATAGATAGATAGATAGATAGATATTGATATAGTTGACATACACACACACACACTCATATATATATATATATATATATATATATATATATATATATATATATATAGATAGATAGATAGATAGATAGATAGATAGAAACTGAGATAGATAGATAAATAAATAGATTGATATGAACTGATAGATAGATAGATATTGATATAGTTGACATAGATAGATAGATAGATAGATATGAACCGATAGATCAATGGAAAGATATTGATATAGTTGAGCTTGATAGATAGATAGATAGATATTGATATAGTTGACATATATATATATATATATATATATATATATATATATATATATATATATATATATATATATATATATAAATAGATAGATAGATAGATAGATAGATAGATAGATAGATAGATAGATAGAAACTGAGATAGATAGATAGATAGATATTGATATAGTTGACGTAGATAGGTTGATAGATAGATAGATAGATAGAAGAAGAATAAGAAGAAAGGGGAAAATAGGAAGGGGAAAAGGAAAAAAAAAGATACACGTTTCCGTCTCAGATTTCATATACCACCCAGTGATATTTAATAGTGTAAAGAGATCATTACAACGAAACTGTATGTAGGATAGAGACCCGTTCAGACTGTCTCGTTGGGCACGACTGACTGACAGAGTACGAAGTCCGCCCGGCTTTCCGCTTACCGACGCCCACAGTGCGATCAATTATACCAACGTAATGGTCATTTAGATAAATCTGCGAATAGGTCATCCCAGGCCGGACCACGGCCAGGACATCGTAGGACAGATACGTTGACAGGAGGAGTTCGTCTCAAGTCGTTTATCTTCGTTGTATTCCTGTTTATCTTTCTTGAAAATTAAGTTCTATGAGACTTGATTAGTATATCATTCCGTAATGGCGGTTTCATTGAATCTACGATTCTTCTCTCCCTCACACCAATCTCTCTCTAAATAGGAACAACACTTAATCATTCTATGTCGTGTTATTGAGAGTAAAATCGTTAATAACAATTTCGTCATGCAAAACCGTGTTTTGTTTGTCATCCTAATGATTCGACTGAGGCCGAATGAGTTCAGAAATAGAGTGGCAGCTTCGGAAGATCTGACTTCTTACATACTGGTTTCCCTTGCAATCAAAAGGTAGAGTGTTTCTATCAGAAAACCTCCCTTTCCCGGAAGGGCGTAAAGTAAAGGAGCTATTGCCGCGAATTTACGACAGAAGAAAGTCAACATGTATCATACCCGTATCGGTTTCTTGTAAATAACCTAACACCTCAAAAGTTCAAAGCACCTAGTATCTACCTATGTCTTTGAATCATTGTTTGATAAGTTGATCTACGTTAAATCTTTCGATTTAATTAGTTTAAAAAAAAAAAGATATTATCAATACGGAAGCAAAAAAGAAAAAAAAATACAAACTAGAGAGAGAGAGAGAGAGAGAGAGAGAGAGAGAGACAGAATTAATCGCCAGCAGACAAGATCTAATGAGAAGACTGAGTCTCTCTAAAGATATCAATTCAACTTTACACAGTAATGTTTCTGGAATGTGTGAATCATTGGTGTTTACTGTATTTTTTGTTTGTTAATTTCACGCACATAATACATAATTTCCCTTCTTTCATCCCTTGTCAGATTCAGTATTAAATTGAATACTGATTGAACTGATTTGAAATACGGAAATAAAAAAATTGTAAGGGAAGTAACTAAGAACAAACTGACAATAGTGAAACTAATAAATTCTGAGTTATAACGATACCACTTGAAAATCGAATTTGTATAAATATATATATGTGTGTGTGTGTGTGTGTGTGTGTGTGAACAGTTTGTGTCTAGCACGTTTTTCAGCAACCAGCAATATATATATATATATATATATATATATATATATATATATATATATATATATATGATATCAATAATACGGTTTTATTTTTAAATAATCTTAATTTCAAAAAAAGTAGTATAGTTGAAATGTCTTGTGTTTTCTCTCTTTAATATTTTGTTATTATAAAAGCATTCTGCCAATAAAATCCAGATGAATTGTATGACGACTAGGAAATGGTCTTCATGATAGAATATCAAGAGGTTGCCCGGTGCATGATATATATATATATATATATATATATATATATATATATATATATATATATATATATATATATATATATTATATATATACATGAATTTTTCGATTTGTCTTTTCTTGATTCATATAACTGTTTCCTTTCACACTGATTTCATGATTGGTTAAAAAAGTTTCCATTTGAGATCATTATTTTTTCCCTTCAGACTGTTTTGTCTTTTGTAATTTAAAATCTGTCTCAGAGCCAAAAATAAGATTCAGTTTTTTTTTATCTTTGTCTGTCCACAAATCTGTTGTTTGAACAAAATAAAATTTAAAAAAATCTTCCTCTTTGAGAGACTGCGATTCAACCCGAAATAGCTCTTAGTTATCAACCCATTAAGGTACATTTTGCCAACTTCGTTGGTCACGGCAACTGATATCTTTTCTAAGTTGAGCTTGGATTTTGCTATACAATGACTTAGCGCCTCAGAACGGCATTTTTGTCCCAATCAATTCTGATATGTTTTTCCTAACCTTCTGAGAATTTGTTTTTTTTAATAAAATCAATTTCAAATGAAAGCAGTAAACATTTAAAACTGTATTTTACTACAATTAGCAAAAAAGGATATAAGCTACGTTTAGGGTTAGCGTTTAGGGTTAGTGCTAGGGTTAGTGTTTAGGAATAGTGTTTGTGGTTAGTTGACGTTATATGTTGATCACAGAACTAATAGGAGCAGCAAACATGCCATTATCGGGATGGTAGTCTTGCCACTGGAAAAATATTTTACACAGTCCATATGTCTTGTATTCAAAGCAGAAAAGGTTACTTTTGCCGACGAAGGGGTATATGTATTCACATAATCAATCTGTTTGTCCCCACAATATCTCCAAAAGTTCTCAATGAATTTCAATGTCATTCCATGGAAGGATGGGCAATTGGCCAAGCAAGAACTGGTTAAATTCAGGAGTGGATCTAGAAACATCATTCCATTGAGAGATATTCTTTCAATCTTTTAAAATGTTATTATGCAATCACTCATGTTTTGTTCACACAATATTTCAAAATGTTCTCTTAGAATTTCCCTAACATTTTGAGGACAGGTTGGCCATAGGCTAAGGGGTTATTGATTAAATCTTGCAGTCGATCCTGGACTAATTCTACATATCGCACCCCATCATGATTTTAAGCTCCTTTCGGACCAGCAACATTTAATGTCCAATGACTGACAAGAAAGGACTTACTGGAGAGAAAAAAGAGCGTGGAAAAACCCGTGGACAAGATGTAGGAATCCAAGGTAGGGTCGGCTTAGTCGTATCCAGCGTAAAGGTGATTATACAAGTCGTTTGATCAGGCTAGCCGTGGTCTTCTTTAGTCAATGCAATTGCCAGAATATATGAAAGGTGTCATTTGCTTGGGTATCACACATCTTGTTCACTGGTCTTTTCAACGCTTATTCTTCTCGGGCAAGTCATTTCCTGTCTTTTTTGTTGTTCATTTTACTTCCCAGTTACAGCATTATATCTTTACATACGATGGCAAAATCTGTTGGAAAGTCCAAATTGATCTTTTGATTTCTTTTTAAGAAGACGGCTTTTTCTCATCTATTGTTCGTTTGAAAGGGAAGAAAATAGTTTCTGTTCGTTGACATTGATGTCTCCCTTTGAAGGTTCAAGTTTCTTGGACGCTGATTTTATCAACTTATTTCATGTCCGTATCTTTGGCGAGTTGGTGTTGTTTCGCCATAGATGCCAATCCTCGACTATTAAATGTTTCTGGTCCAAAGGAGCTTAGGATCTTGACGGTATGCAGTACGTGAAATAAGACTGTAGACGCTATGAGCCCCGAATTGGTCAGATCAAAGGACACTTCTCTAATCTCCGGCGAAGTGAACTGATTGAATGAAAACACTACACGACACTAATCACGAGACTAAATGAGTTCGCATCATTAATCATGTGACAAAGTAAGTATACGTCTAGGATCATGTGACCATTCAAGCACATTTCTCTCTGTTGTGGATTTGACCATGGAACGCACATATAGAACGACGGTCAAGCATTCAAACAAAACGAAAACCAAAATAAAAGACGCAGCGTCCATGCCCCAGAAGCATTTGCAGGTCATTAGTTTGTCCCAACCTTTCAAGCAGCCATGGTTGGGGTATTACGATCATATTGTTCCAGGGGCAATTGTTACGTTTCCCGTTTTCCACAGGGTTGGGGTAGTAGCTTGTTTTAACGATATTCACGTCTTACCTTATTCTAGCACAAGGCTATGGGGGTACCAAATCAGAATCAAACTTACCAACAATAGTAGGCGTCTTTGAGACCTGTTTGCTAACCTTTACGCCATGGTGAAGTATCCCACTGATATTTATTAAGCCTCACTTTTTTTGCACAAGGACTCTACTATGGGGTACTGGTACCTATTATTATTATTATTATTACTATTATTATTATTATTATTATTATTATTATTATTATTATTATTATTAGTATTATCACCTTTTGGTCTATTTGTTCAGCAACTGACCAAGCAAACAGCACGTATAAAGTGAACGGTTGTTGCTGATTACACATTTACTCACTTGCCCGTCTCAGCAGTTACCGCCTTTGTTTACATTCAATACGTTGTACTGCACAGAGCTGAATGGCTAGAAATAGGGACCAGAAGAGTGTATTGCTCAAATCCTTAATTTATTTATACATAGCATGATAAATAATTCTGTCATTTTTGACGGGTACTGTGTGAGAGGTAATTAGAATCTCCCTGAGTATCTTCTTAAATACGGCTTTACGTTGATGCATCCAGGTACATAATATTTTATTGAACCGAATTTAGTTGATTAGATATGTTGTCACATTATCAATAATGATATTTGTCATGTTCGGTGCGCTTTGGTTGAATAAGAATTGTTTGCCAATTAAAGCTATTGTGTATGTTTTGTTCTTAGTGACCTCGAGTTCGTAACAATTTTCTAAGAATTCTTCCGGTCCAACGGTTGGTTTGTCTGGAAATAATTGGCAATTTGGAATCTGATCATATTTTTATCAACCTCATCTCAGTACGGCGAAATTATTTCCTTTTTCGATTTAATACGGCTGGTCACAAATATGTTAGAAACCGTACCCCAAAACTGTCAACAAAACTGTCAACATAGGTCTCTT
This sequence comes from Thysanoteuthis rhombus, assembly GCA_963457665.1. Taxonomy (NCBI): domain Eukaryota; kingdom Metazoa; phylum Mollusca; class Cephalopoda; order Oegopsida; family Thysanoteuthidae; genus Thysanoteuthis; species Thysanoteuthis major. The sequence goes on along the minus strand of OY735227.1, from coordinate 18,145,319 downwards.
CCGTTTTTGAACAGGGCTTGGCTAGCTGGCAGCTGGCTGTGTATATATGTATATATGTATATATTATGAGTAACAGCGATACCAATGGAGCTAGAGGGTTGAAAATTCAAGTATTTACTCTTTATTATGTCTAAATAACGTCTATGCTTTCAAATATGAATTTTTTGTTTATTAAATTCCTTCCCTGAGTAGTTTTTTTTTTAGATTGTTATGAAAATTTATGTTAAATCGGTCGCTTGGTTTGTGTCCGGTGGCGTTCCTGCTTTTTTTTTTTTTTTTTTTGATAATTCGGAATCTTTTAGGGATCACCGCCGAACGAAAGGCGAGTGAAGTTATTAATTCATTGATCAACCCTTTTTCTTTTTTTTTTAATTGATCATCCCCAATATGACATACCACTAAAATACTGTCTTACCGTTTTTTTATTCATACGTTTGTCGTTATTTTCTCGTCTTTATCCTGTTTTCCTTCATTTTCCTACATTCTTTCTTCTTCCTGTCAATTTTTCACTTCATCTCTCTTCCCTTGTCTTATTCTTCTTTTGACAATATGTTATTGATTTTTCTTCTTAATTCTTTACTTTCCTTTTCTCTCTCCTTTTCTTTCCTATATTTATAGTCTTGGTTTCTTTCGTCTTTTCATTCTTCTTTTCGATTATTTTTTTTTCTTTGTCTTAAAGATACTTTCTTTCTTTCTTCCTTCTTTTTTCTTCTATCACTGATTTTGTTTCTCTTACTTTTTGTCTTGTTTAATTCTTTTCTTTTTATTGTTTTTTGTTTCTTTTTCTCACTTTGTTCTTATATTCTTTTAATCTTTCCTTCTTCTTCTTTTTCTTCACTGATCAACTTGTTTTTTCATCTTTGTTTTTTTTTTCCTCTCTTTTATTTTTATTTTTATGAATTCGCTTGATAACACTTCATATATTTCCTTTATTCTTTTTGTCAGTAAATTTTCAAGTTTTCGCCCTTTATCTTCCTCATTCTCTTTCTCTCTTTCTTTCATTTTTTTCTTTATTCCAGGTTTCTTGTACTGTCCTTTCCTTCTCTTTTCCTTTCTTCCTTCTCGTTTTCTTTTCACTGCCTATCAATTTGTTCCTTTGTTTCTTTTTCTCTTTTCTTTCACTCGCTCATTCATTCATTAATCTATTTTTTCAGTCTTTTTCCCCACCCTCCTATTCTTTAAAATGACCAAACGAATTCACTATCTCATGTACAGAATGTGAAGTACTTATCCAGGATGACGTGCTAAACTCCTTCATTTCTGATTCTCCTGATATCATGGACTTTTATTCCATTTCCATTAGAGAATAATTCCATATTCATCATGAATCTTTGAGATCCTTAATCCTAACAAAAATGTGATTACCCATCTCCATCCGCTCATCGCTAATCCCTTTTAATCAGTCTCAACACAGTGTCGCACTGAAGGGTTAATCTCGGCTTGCACTGACTGACCTTTACTACGAAGCCTGACACGACCGATTGTACGAGTTTTGCATCTGTTTGAAACCATAAACCGACAAAATGGAGACGGTATGCGTTTAAGAATGAACAAAAACTATGTAAACTTTAATATATGAACTAAACACATCTACAAGTTTTTTGGTCCTTTTTAAGTATCGACTATTTGATATTAAATCCAGTCCGTTCCCGTGGTTGTTGTTTTTATATGGACGATCCCAAATGCTCTGACGCGACAGACACCGGGGGAACATGGAAGAATAACAGCGAATTGTTTTGATAAAGAAAACAATATATACGCTCGAATGAATCAATGTATAATTGTAGGAACACTTTATCCCAAACATTTGACAAAAAGGAAGGCCGAAACGTTGTCATTAGAATGGCAAAAACAATGAAGCTGGTGTAAATAAATTGATATATAATAGTTACAGAAATTCAGACAGAAAGAAGTCTGGAAAGGTTTTGCTGTCGAAACACTGTGATATATATATATATATATAACGTGAACAGTAAAGAGTGAGACAGACTCGGGAGTAAAGTGTTCAGAGGTAAGGTTTATTAATCCCTCGATGTTAATGGTCCAGACATGTTTCGGGATTTTTCCCATCTTCAGTGGTGTGTGCTGTGTGAGTATGAGTTTAAAGTTCCCATCATATATATATATATATATATATATATATACTCACACACATATAAGCATATATAAATATATATATATATATATCTATACATATATTTATCTCTCTTTCTTTCTCTCTCTCCCTCGCTCTCTCACTCTTTCTCTCTCTCTATATATATATATATGTGTGTGTGTTCTCGTCTATCTATCTATGTATCTAAGTCTGTTCATCTCCCAATCTCACCATATTTATCTTAGTAACACAATATTTTGGTTCCTATGTTCTTTGGCCGTCCTGAGTACAGAACATCAGAAACCATCCAATAACCGCCTTGTAAAATACTGATATGGCATAATCACATGGATACAAGCAAATGAAACCTGGTCTTTGTAAAAATTGATCCACCTGTTTTTGTCATCGGTCCTTGAACCGAAACTCACCGAACCGAGCCATGACCATTTTTGACAGCCGAATGATCGATCGATCCACGGGGATTCCTTTTAATTAACAGGTGGTTGGCGCCTTGCAATGACGAAAGCCCCCAGTTTGACCCACTGCTGATCAATCAATCGACCGGATGCAGGTTGGGGGAAAACCTATCAGGTGTTAGAGGCGATAATTATGATTACACGCATTTGATATTTTTCCCTTATTGCCTTCACTCTCTTTTATCATGACTATTCGAACTGTGTTTCTATAAGTGTCAGGTAGAGCTTTCACCCATGGACAACTCGAATTGGTAAGTCACGGTAATATCCCATTCTCAACGGGCTTTTTTTTTCTATTACTATTTTTATACTTGCGAAGTTTTAGTTACAAATTCGTGCAAATTCGTATCTGACACACACAGAAGCCCAACTGCAGTAGTTGAGAAAAAGAAAGAGGAAAAGAATATATATATATATATATATATATATAGTTCTGGAGCAGGAGTCGACAAACCACTGCTCAATAGCTACATGTGGCCCTTCGACAGTCAATATGCAGCTCGTAGAAATATGTTACCCGGGTTCCTTCTCTCATTTCTGTTTATATGAAAGGTAATCGAGAAAAAAAAATCAAGTTTTATGATTTTTCACCGGGTACGAACGGCGACCTCACCGGATTTTTGAAAAAGCTCGATTTATGTTCATGGTTAGTAAAAAAAATATCAAATTATATCAAATCCCGATATAAGATTCAATATAGTTAAAACAATTGTCCGTCAAAATATTGAAAATGTTTGGTGTTTTTGTGTACTTGCTGATTACTGAAACCAGTACCAATTAACTAAACCAATTAACTGATTAAATTTTTTAGAATAAGAAAAATGCATTTAAAAAGGAGGAATCGTAGGGAAATTGATAGAAAAGAGTAGACACACACAGTATCACTTTTCATATAGTTCAATAGAACCAAAAGCCAACATAACAGAAAAGAATACTGAAAATCAGATTTTTTTAAAAACTAGCTGAAGCGAAGAACGAATTTCAGTTTTTTATTTCATAAAACGAGTACATAATTAGAATAATCAGCACATTTCGAAAACAGGCTCTTCTTTCCCAGTCTTGATTATCTATATAACTGATGTCATTTATTTCGATTATTTAACTCCAAACCATTGGAATGGCAATATCATAACGAGCAAAACGTAGAGATAAAGCAACATTTGTTTTAAACGTCCTTTCGATATTGTCATTTTACTCACATATCTGTCGGATTAACCATTAATCCATTCCATTATATTCATCACTTTAAACCCTGACTTTCTGCTGTACAGCGAATCAATTTCTCGTAATCTTCGCCGCACTTGATTCACTTCTTCATTTCTGCGTCAGTCCACTACGAAATTCTCGACTAGGGTTGACTACAACTGACTTCTACAAAGTTTATTGCTCCAAATGAGTCATATTTTGATAAAATATTTATGGCTTGTCCTCTTTATAGTCACTTATGGAGCTGAAATATGGAACCTAACCATGAGACGGATCTGCAAACCGAGAAGCATGCAACATGTTCATAAAAGTATCATACTCCACCTCACGTTGAGAGATCACGATAGCATAGTATACCAGGGAGAAAACAGGAGTCCTAGACATCATAGAATCCATTAGAAAACTCAAATGGCAATGGGCTGGTCATATTGCGAGAATGAAAGATAACCGATGGACATTACGACTCACAACATGGATCCCCAGAGATCACATGCGCAACCGAAGCCGGCAGAATACAAGATGGAGAGATGATCTAGACAAATTCAGAAAGTATTGGCTCTGCAATGCCCACGAGAGAGAAATGTGGTGTATTATGGGGAAAGGTCTGTGTCCAACGATGGATGTTAAAAGACAGATGATGATGATGGTGATGGTGATGATGATGATGATTATGATGATGATTAACTTAGTATTAAAAAAAAAACAACAATTCACATATCACAACCCGATATTTACGGTCAGTCTACTTGTTGGTCTCTGCATTTTCTTCGACCAATTTATCTGAACTTGAACTATTGTTACTTAATTGGTTTTTTTTTGTTACTTGGTATAAATTGGTAACGAGTGTCTACATTGGAATTCATGTTGCTAGTCAGTTATGGTATTCAACCCAACTAGTGTTCTCTCATCGGTCAGTTAGTAGTTCAATCTTGGTGAAGAAAAAGTGAACGAGGAGGAAAAATGAAAACTGAAGATTGCAGCCTTGATACCTTGAATGGGGAGAAATGGTATGAATCTTTGCACCCGTCTTGCATATATAATTTTTGAAATCTGATATCTGGCAAAAAGCATGTCCATAGTGTGTCCCGAGGGGAATGGGTTCATTAGTTGGCAGAATTAATTTAATGGATGAATCATACGTTGGAATGAGATAGGAAGCCCCACTGGAATGAGTGTAATGTTTGTGAGACGGCGCTTATGATTTTGCAAAATGATATTAAAAACAGATTGAACTGGGTTATGAGTATCAAACGAAAATCAGTGTTCATTCGAGTAAGAGTCTTAGATAGGAACAATGTCCATTCAGACCAATAATGAATAGAAAATAATAAAGTGGCAATTATCTCCTGCATATACTCTTCAAAAGTTGACATGCATTCTGACTTCTCCAATACATTTTAAGAGTTTTGTGGCAGGGTCGGACTGATGTGTTCAAAACATTACCATAAAGGCTTACATTCAAGTCATACCCAAAGAATCGGTTCTCACAAGATCATCTAAGTTAAGTAGCAATGAAGATGGTCAGTTCTTAAGTGGGTAACCATTTACTAAAGGCAACCTGAGGCTTTGTGCTAGACTAAGCAAAGCTTGACGCTCGGATCTGTGAATTCTTCTAATTCTTCATTATTATTTTTCTTCGTCTTCAACGCACTTACCTCACATTTTTCCTTCTTCTTGAATTCCAACTTCTCTTGTTTTTCTATCTCATAAGTATCTTCTTCTACTTCTTCTTCTTCTTCTTCTTCTTCTTCTTCTTCTTCTTCTTCTTCTTCTTCTTTTTTTCTTCTTCTTTTTCTTCTTCTTCTTTTTCTTCTTCTTCTTCTTGTTATCATTATTATTATCATTATTATTACTAATGAGAAATATTCGATTGCACCTTTATATTTTAATAGAAAGAAGAAGAATGAGACTCTTCACATTTTTTATAAACATGATTGAAAGTTTTCGATGTATTGTATATCTTCGTCAGAAGAAATTCAAATGAAACTTTCAAAACGTTAATGGTGCGTTGTTTTTCTCCTCCTCCTCCTCCTCCTCCTCCTCCCTTCTTCTTTTTCTTCATCATCATCATCATCATCATCATCATGACAGTTTTCAAAAATTGATTTTTTTTTTCATTTTTCAGTTCAAGTTTTTTCTTTTTTTTTTCTATCTCACGCACTCATTCTTTTGCTTTTTCTCTCTCCTTCTCCTTCGTCTTCGAACCCAGCTTCTCCCAGTGCTCTTCCTAAAAGCTTCCTATTTTTCAAATCTAACTTCCATCTCCCTTTATCACAAACCTCTCTTCATTTTTCCTTCTTCATCTCCTTTCCCCATTTAAGTGCTGAATACTACAACAGGTGCATGTCAATTCGCAGGTGTCTATTATTGTATTCTATGCCAACTTACATGTTTCAGACCATTAAGGAGATTACAGCTTTGATCAACAGGAATACTTTCAGATACCTTGTTTTATCAATCTTCCCGCCTTGTCTCTACTGTTATGCCTCTTATATATTTATTTATTTTTTGTCTTTTTGCTAGACACCGGTTGAGCAGTAATGCAATATCATTCATGTGTTTTTTTAGCAGCAAAACCCAAAGAGATTCCATTAGGCCCACTTGACCCTCCAATCGACGAAAGATGTCAGACACCTCCTTTTATCCTTTATCCCAGAGACAGCGACCGGCAAGACACGGGATGAAAGAAGAAAACAAGAACACGACTTTTTGACACATCCTCAAAATGAATTACAAAGGGAAAAAAAGAGAAAAAATATATAAAATTTGCGTGGATAAAAAGAAAAATATAAAGATAAAAATATTGAAAAATAAACACACACATACACACACACACACACACACATATATATATATATTTATATATATATGTATATATATATATATATGTATATATATATATATATATATATATATATATATATATATATACATATACATATATATATATATATATGTATATATGTATATATATACACATATTATTTTGAAACTCTGTTTGAAATGATCTCTCGTTATTTCACGGTGAATGTATTACTTGGTCTAAACAACGTAAATAGACTAAACAATTGGAGAATGGGTTTGCTGCAGGAACCGGACCTGCGATTGATAAGGTAGCCACTGCAGTTGTTTGTTCATTTGATTCACGTTGTCTAGGCCAAATGATACATTCACCGAGTTTCAAAATGACATAATTCAATTTATGATTATTTCTGTTGAATCTCATATCCATTTGTTAATAACTATAATACACACACACGCACACACACACACACACACACACACATATATATATATATATATATATATATATATATATATATATATATATAGACAATATACTATAAATGTAATTAAGAAATGGATATATAATCCGGCAGAAATAATTAGAAATAGGATATTTTACTTTGAAAATCTATTTGAAATGATCTCCCGTAATTGTTAATGTATCATTTGAGCTAGACAGCGTAAATGGAATAAGCAATAAAAGACAATGGGGCTGTTCAAGGGGAATCGATACACACACACACACACACACACACACACACACACATATATACATATATATATATATATATATATATATATATATATATATGTATATATATATATATATATATATATATATATATATATATATATATATATATATATCAGTCTTGTTTTACTTCTTTAACAATAAGAAGAAGAAGAAAGAGAGGAAAAAGATGAAGAAGAAAAAAAGAAGAAGAAAGAGAAGAAAAAGATGGAGGAAAAAAAAGAAGAAGATACTGAAACAGATTGATATCCGTGTAATTACGGGAGATCATTTCAAATAGATTTTCAAAGTAATATATCGTATTCATAATCATTTCTGTTGGATTATATATCCGTTTCTTAATTACATTTATAGTCTATAGTACTTTACAGCTTCAGACCCAAAATAAATGACAAAAAAACAATTTTTCCAGAAACTGAAGTCCTTTCATTTGTTTCCCATTATCTGTTAGTGTAATTTATGTAATTTTATTCAGTGATTTTTTGTTTTACACAGAATTTGATACTCAAGTGCTATGTGCATTTTTTTTAAATCATCAGTTGTTTACCATGTAAGCGTTTCGGGGATTTAAAAACAAAACAGTTATATCAACATGATTCTCCAACAGTGTTGATCAAACACCATCTCCCCTTCTATTATGATTTTAATAAATAGCTTGTGTCATACTACATGTAGTTTGTTATTTTACATAAGATATCATAATAATATATTGTACAGGGATGTTATTTTATACTTTATAGAACACAATTTTTCTGAAATATACACAACTGCTGCCCTGATTTTGCGTCGGTGATGTTTTCTTAGAGGAGGCCAGGTAAGAAAAAATTGGCACCAAATCAAACCATGTGGTCCAGGCGTCCAAATTTCAAAAGAAAACACTTGCCTACGCTATTATGATCACAGCAAATAATCCCTGTTAAATCACAAAACATCACTTGAAGTAACCCAATAATAATCTAATTAGTCAATGAATAACCACTTCACTAGTTATTGTATACGAATCGTTATGATATTACAGGTAAAATGTAATATACTTTTTATATCTTAACCCAAAATTATACTTTTTAGAGACTCTGTGATATATGATATTAAATTTAAAAAATATAATCGCAATAAAACCTTTATTCATTTATTGTTACGGTAGAAAAACTAATTCAACACCAGGTTTGAACTGAAGTTTTACAACAATGAGTGGACAGCAAGAAAATTGTGTTTGCTATGGTTCAATTTCTATTATGAAACAAAATGCTGGGACGAAATAGTTTCTTTTTCAACTTTCCAGCTAATAACTCCGGATTAAGGGACTTGACAAATGTCTTTATAATCAAGTCTTTCTCCTGATAAATTACTTGAAATTGCAAAGAAGGAAATGGTTTGATTATACAGTTTTTTCTGTTTATTTTTTTTCAGTGGTGGGTCAAAAGCCTGATTAAAGGTAAAATTTAATGTAAGTGGTTGAACGCAAGGTTTTTGCTTTTTGGATTAAATTTTACGGATCACTAACTTTATGAAGTAATAACGCCTATCTCGCGATGTGTCTATCAATCGCATATCAATCTGTTTCAGTATTTTCTTCTCCTTCATTTTCGGCTTCTTCTCTTTCTTTTTCTTCTTTTTCTTCTTCATCTTTTTCTTCACTTTCTTCTTCTTTTTCTTCTTATTCTTCTTCTTCATCTTATTATTATTATTATTATTATTATTATTATTATTATTATTATTATTATTATTATTATAGAAGTAAAACAAGACTTTTCTATTATGAAATTATGAAAATGTTCAATATCATATTTTTCATCAGTCAAATGATAATATTTCTCACTTCCAACTGAATCCAAATTATTACCGTTAATTATCTTCTTCTTCTTCTTCTTCTTCTTCTTCTTCTTCTTCTTCTTTATTTTTCAGCCTCCATATATCCTTCAAGTTATGATCCATTCACTAAATACCGTCTTCCCAACTTTTGATCCTATAAATACTGACTTTCCCTTCTTATTCTTCTACTCGATCCAGTGAGCCGTTGTCCACGTCGTTAATAGCCCGTTGCTAAATCCCCCATAGCTATCGCCTCGTGACACATGAATCCCAGGCCATTACTCTCCCTTTTTTTCGACATGATCTTCTTTTATCAGTAAGTGTTCTTGTTTCTCTTTTGTTAAGTAATACGCCCTGATCCGTGACTTCATAAACAGTAATACACACACCCGGGTAATGGTCTCTACCCAGTCTTTTTCTTCTGCGAGAGCGGACCACAGTTCTATCAATGCACTGAGATCAGAGATGAAAAGGGAGCAGTCAGGGGTCCCGCTTAGATTCCCCCACTCCGCCCTTTCTTTTTATCAAACAATAAAACCGACACTGACAATGCCTGCAGCTGGCTAAAAAGGGACGCTGACCAAGAGAGACAGATAACCACGGACGACAGGGGAGATGCATTGGTCAGTGCTGGGTCAGCTAGTCGGTTGGCATTGGTCAGCAACTCTTCGGACAAAGTGGTCGAGGGGGGTTCGCTCTGGGAAACTGAGATAGTCAGTGGTCACTAGTGTCCAGCAAAGAATTGTTGTCGCTAATGTGTTTCTAACGCCTGATCGATCCCCAATAGAATTGAGGTGACAGACTGGCCCATGGTCACTTTGGCCGGACTTAATGAATCTCAGTATCCTGTATCTAAGAGTATTAGAATTATCTCGATTTTGTTTTTATTATTTTTATTTGTTGACTCGTTGAAAACCATTATTCATTTTTGACTAGAATTTTTTTCTATCTTGGTTACAGTTGCTTTTCGTTGCAACTACCCGGACTTGGCCATGCTATTAGCGTATATAAAAACAAAACATCAGACATAGGTTAGATTCGGTAATCCAATTTTATCTATTTGATATCATATATATTGTAAATCATTATCATCAATGTTTTGCTCTTATTCAAATCTTAATTGTTGTTACTTATAGAGGGTCGTGAGATCGATTTTTGCCTGGAAATTATCCTTTTTTTCCGATCCGCTCACTGAATGTACTTACTGCTGAAGGGAACTCAGCCTGGGTTGAGTCGCAATAAAAAGCAACAGCAATCAAAATGAAGGTAAATAGTAGCGAAAAATATTGATAATGACCAAATAGGATAGCTCTGAGCGTTCAGGGAAATTAAGGAAAATGGCTATATTGTCAGATATTGTTACGTATAAGTTCGTTCAAATTGCTCGAGCAGTAGGGTAGAGTAGTTGTCATTGATAGACAGACTTCTTGATGTGAAAGAGATGCGAGTTCAAATCTTGCTTAGAGTCCCCCTTTTTTTTATCAGCGATCTGAGTGATTTACAAACGGTTGTACATTGACGGTCTGAGTTGTTGTAATAAAAGGCAACTGAAATTAATATGAAAGAAATATTAATTTGATATCTTGAAAGGGTTTTGACGAAAAAAACGGTTGAAATAAGGAGTGGGAAATAATTACGTGCTTATTAAAACTGTTAATTCTGAGATACACCGTTTTTACCTATGAAATGTAAACCCACAATCCCCTGGTAGAATATCCCCACTAACATACGTACAAAAGTTTTACTGAAATATATTAAGGAATAATGAGGAAAAGGAGACGACGATAACAATGATGACAGACACCCATAGCGAATGATAGACACCGGAGGCTTAATTTTTAAGAGGGGGGGGGAATTATTAATGGTTGATAAATTTCTAAGACAGGTATCTCTCGCTTTTTGAAGTTCGCTTTCTACCACTTTCCTGTTTTTAAGAAAAAAAAGCAAAAAGTGATAATAGCATTCAGCTGTTTTTTTTACTTCAATGAGTTGTTATAGAGGTAGCATGAACCTTCTTCCCCTCTCTCTCCCACATCCCAGATACGTATACCTTCCGCCATTCTGACAATTCGCTTTCTGCCATTTAGCCCCACGGAAGTTTTTTTCTAAAGAAATGCTTGACTTTCAAATAGCGGAGTAAACCTGAACTCTAACCAATGCTGTGTTTGAAGATTCTGGTCGTTCAAGACTTGACAGCATCTTTTATTTATTTTCATTTCAAAATAGTACGATTGTCTTTATTACGACTAGACAATGCCAAGCAGTCTTTTCTAAACATTGTGAGATTCCGATATTTTTTCTACTTACTACCCGACAGATTCACTGATGAAGTTTTTGAAAAAGTGAAAAAAAAAATGTGATTAGAGAAAATTTTGAAATTTGAGAGGAAAAATTTCGTTTTGAGGTCCCCCTGGCAAACATAGCAGAGCAAAATCAAAGTTTTGAACTTGACGTAGTAATAGGATGAAATTTGAGAAAGACAGAAAGAAAGAAAGACAATTGGAACGAAGAACTTGAAAGAAAAAACAGTTTCAAGTTGTTCGAATTCCGAGAGAAAACATTTTCATAATTAATGTTTGAGAATAGTTCTTCATCTTTTCCCAGTTGTTCGTTTTCTGCCCACCTCCCATCTTTTCCCTCTCTGCATTCGTTCTTTTCCATCCCTGATCCAACAGTCCCCCACCCCGAAAAAGCTGGATCTTTTCTGTTTGACAAGATACACTTGACCACCACCTACCCCATATCTCATTCGGGGTTGATTCTCTATCAACAAATACTCTTCGTTTTTCTTTCTCTTCCTCTCCAAACCCTTTGAATTTTTTGTTTAGTTATACTCAACGTAATATGAGGCGGACAGCATCCCACTATAATCCTTTGACTCTTCCGCCTTTTCCAGTGGAGGTTCGAAAACACAAACTTGACAAGTTTTGCTCAACGCCCTGACAGAATACAGACTGATTTTTGGAAAGACTCGAACGGACATTTGTAAAGTGTTCGCCAAAAGAACAGACTCGCTGAACCACAGATAAAGTGTTTTCGGCCCAAGTGATGGAAAAAAAACAAAACAAAAACATGGACGAATGAAAATGAAATAATCAGACGAAGATGGCAGACAATTTTAGAGTCTTTGATGTACTTGACGTAATTTATCGTAAGGTGATATGTAAGGTACTTCAGCACACAGCAGTAATGGTTAGGGATTGAACCTCAAGGCATTACTACAGTCGTTATGTAAATACAGAAGACTGCCACTTACTAAATGCAAAAATTACGAATTCTCTTTTTTCTGTAAATGAAAGATAGACAGCTGATTTGAAGCGGACACAGGAATAAATGAAGCATGAACTCACTACCCCTGGAAACACACTTCTTTACAGTGGATATCTCTCTCTCTCCCTCTCTCTCTCTCTCTCTCTCTCTCTCTCTCTCTCTCACACACACACACACACACACACACACAACAATATAATATAACGTAATTTATAATAATTCTGTCAGATTATATATTCATTTCTTGATGACCGTCGCGTTGAAAGAAACGCATAGAGCAGATGTAGATCAGAAGAAATAAACGAGATGAAAATTTGGAGTGAAAACAGAACGTTTCCATTACTGGTGGATGTTTAGCTAAATGGCAGGGACTGCGCTTCATTAAAGCAGCTACCATATCTATGGCAGGTTCGATTCTTGCAGCTGACTCATTTTCTTTAATTTTTCATCATTCATTCATGACGGAAGATCATTTCGAATAAGGGGTAAAAAGAGGTTGGAATTTGGATTGAAAACAGCTATTTGCGGCTGTTTTGCTCAATAGTAAGAAGCAACGCTACGTTGAAGCTGCTACCCAATCGGTCGCAGGTTCGATTCCTGAAGCAACTATATATATATATATATATAGTTTTGAGGGGTTGCTTAATTTATGGTGATAGAGCAAAAAATAGAACATGAATATCATTGTTAATTAATTGATAGACAACAAAATTATTATCGACCCATATCTCTGTGTATGTATGTGTGTGTGTGTGTATATATATATATATATATATATATATATATAAAATGATTTGGTTTATTTTAGATTCCTACTTGGGCAGTAAGCCTACTAATTTTGTTAGTAAGGTTTTCCTTTTATTTTATTTTTGTTTATTGGTTGGCTATTACTTCCTATATTTTGTTTTTTTTTTAATGGGGTTGCGTGGCTGTTGGTAGTTATGAATTACGAACCAGGGATTTGTGGTGTGAGTGTTTACATTATCATTTAGTAGTTGATTCTTTCAGACCATTTTCAGTATGTATCCTCTCTGAGAATATTTTCTCCCCACTTGAATTTCCTTCCCCATGCTGGGGTCCCTTTGATATGACCTTAGCGTGTTGTTTGATTATATTGGGTTTGGTCTGCTTCCTCACGCCTAAAGTAATTACTTTGATTGGTTTGTTCTCTAAGGTGGCTATGTGAATATGATATCTATGTTAATTATTTTTGGTATATCTATATGTTTGTCATTGAGGTATGTTTGTTAGTAGAAATTTTGAGCGATGCCTACATTTTAATGCAATTCCATTTTTTCCATTTAATAAGTTTTTTTAGGTGTTTTTTTTTTTTTGGTTTGTTGGCTAAACTAAGGATTTTGAATTTTTCATTCAGGCATAAGTTGCATGGAGTTTCGATATTTTTGCATACATATTTGTTTTAACATTTTCCATTTTACAGTCGGTTTGAGATTGTTATCAATCAGTCCCCAATAATATGTCAACAATGATGTACTATGGATGATATATGGTTGACTAATCTTTATGTTTAAAGGGCGTTTTCTATATTCCTATATGATATTTCACTTTTAAGGATTTCTCTTAGGTTGATATTTCGGCTTGTTATACAATATTCGATTTCAGACATGCTAAAGGCATCTATTTTTGTTTGTATAATTGCACTCTAAACTATTTATGCTTTCTCCGTTGGCATTAATTCTAATTACACTATTGTAATCTTTTGTAATGAGTTTATTAAAATTTTCCCGTACAACTGAAGCTAATAGCAAATAAAGTTGAATGTATCGATCTCTTTTTGTAATAAATCCATCACACATCGGATATTGCATTATATTATATTACATTATATTGCATCCATGATTTGTACTATATATATATATATATATATTATATACACATGCAGGAATACCAAGCTTTCCTTGGGAAAATAACTTCAAATTTGGCAACGCTGCAGAAAATATTTTTTGACATATTTTTTCTTACATAGCACAACAAATCGAAAATAAATGGGCTGTTCAGCATAATAATTACATTGTAAATACCTCCCAGCACACACACACACCTGAAACCTAATTTTTTTTTTCAAAAGATAACGTATATTATTCGAAAGCACGAAAAATCTCAACGAAATGATTGTTCTTAAATTATCAAAAATGGTTTCCAATGGTTCATCAAATGAAAAAATATATATTTCGAAGATTTTGGCTGTTTTGAACATAAAAATATTGGAGTGTCTCAATTTGGCTATTTCGTATATTATCTTTAGATTAACATTTATAACGTAATTCGTCTAGTGCAAAATATTTTTATCACTCTAGATAAGTGGAAATCCCACATTTTGCCCCTCCGATATCATCGTAAATATGAATGGCTGTTTGAATTGGCTTTAAACTTATCCATTACATTATGCAGTTTTAAGAAAAAATATTGAAATACTAAGATTCAATCAAACAATTTTCTATTCCTGAAATAAAACAACCACTGTAGATGAATTGATTAAAGAGCCAGGTGTTTTCTCTCCGAAGTCTCTCCCTCTCTCTCTTTCTCTCTCTCTCTCTCTCTCTCTCTCTCTCTCTCTCTCTCTGTATATATATAAATATATATATATATATATATATATGCAGATTTTACTTGCACCATTTTTAGTACAATATCATTATAATAGATATGTATCTGATGTATACTTGGCCCTTTGTTGCTTGAGTGTTCAAGGGAGCATGCAAAAGCAAAAACAATGACTGTTCGCAGAAAAAGGGATATTTGTCTTCTTTTCAGAGAAAATCATTGCTGATTCTAAAATGCACATTTGAAACAATCTATTTTCTCTGTTTAAACTGGAAAAAATGCTAAAAAATAAAAGCTAAACATTCGATCATTTATTCAGTAAGTAGAACATTTCGGGATAAGTTTGCACACTTAATAAGTTGTATGTATTGATCTCAGACACAAATAATGTTCTGGACGACATCAAGACTTGAAAAATGGGCTGCCAGAATCTTGGAGGGAAGATGCAGTACAACGAAACAAAAAAGAAAAAAAAACAACATACAAACTAACCAAAAGAATTACCGGTCGATCAATAAACTGTACACCTTTTCCCGAGCAAACCAAAAAAACGGAACAATCCAAGTAAAAAATCAAGCGAGCTAACTGAAAATAGCGACCAGAAAACTGAATCGATGAACACGAATAATCAAATGATTATATTTACTGTTTTAATCGTTGCAAATATCAATTTTTTAAGTTAAATTTGTTGAAGCTTGTCTCCTGATTATCTTATGAGTCTTTTAGAGTAGTTCCCACCACAATGTAATACCAATTCTTTTTGAGGACGCACCCTGCACCCGCGATGAAATTGCATTTTCTTCGAATATTGTATAGTATATCGTTGATATGACTTATTAAATTCTATAGTTTATCTATTTCAAGCATTTTCAACTTCACATTAATCATAAATTGTCCAGTACAAAAAGAATCTATAATGATTGCTGTAACTGAATTCGTGACCACTAAAGCAATAGATATTTATTGAGATGTTGTTTGAAGATCGTCGGGAAAAGATTATTGCTTCAGGGGGGGTTCATTCCGCTTAGATATTTACCGTGGTTACTTGTTCATATCATCCTTCATGGTACTATTCAAAATACGTACGTAATAACCATATATATATATATATATATATATTATTGTGTCATCCAAAGACTGCTGTTTCGTTGTATTACTACTTTTCATTGTGGCTATAGACTATCCATTATCCCATCTATACCACGAGGCAGGATTGAAACCTTCGCTTCAGACCCCGAGGCCGATATCCTATCTCTGCGCAACGAAACTGGACGGTCAGTAAGGCCGAATTTAAGCGATAGATTTATTTTTAGCTTAAATTTCCCATCCACCAGTGTGCTCTATTCGTATGGAAGAGCATTGCATATATATAAAATGTACATACTATACGAACACAGATAACGTTAAAGCGGTTACTTGGTTGTTGGTTACCTTTCATTTAGTAATTAGAGACAGTCAACGAAAACTGTCAGTATAAGTTCTTCCAATCTTTACGTTGGTCTTGCTGACGAGCTTGCTGGCTGGCTCTGTATGTATCACGCGTATAGGCCGCACCGATGGAGTTAGGGAGCTGAAAGTGTGAGCACTTACTCGTTATATCGAGGAATTTTTTTTCTTTCTTTCGAATAGTTTTTTTAGTGTGGGGTTCTATTTCCAGGGTAAGTTTATGCTAAATTGAACCATTTGTTATCAGTTAAAACTTCAGACTTTTAATGATCACCATAGCCCAACAAAAGGCGAGAGAAATGATTTGTTTGTTGATCACCCTTTCTTCCTATTTTGTAATTGATTATGCCCAATACGACGTGCAGCAAAAAAAAAGTTCGTCACATGACGGTTTCTATTGAGTGATCAACCAGACCTGCTGTTTAGTACTTGCAGTTTGGTTGGTACATTGTCCAACAACAATCAGTTTCTCTGTTAGCTTATCTTGCGTCTTCGACCAATCAACCTGACCTCTAACCGAGACCACTAAGAACTGTTACTTAATTGGTAACTTCTAGTCATTTGGTATCGGTTGGTATCTAGTGTCTAGATTGGAACTGATGCCGCTGGTCAGTTGAAGTATTTGTACTTACTAGCATCCTCTCTCAATGGTCAAAGTAACCCTGGAAATATTTGGTGTTGAAAGGGCAAAAAGGAAGAGAGAAAGGAGACTGACCACTGCAGCCTCGGTGGGTGGAAGGGGCCAGAATGGAATGCATCTTTGCGCATGTATTGTTAGTCCACTATTAGTGGCTGTAGCTGACTGTGGAGAGAAAATGTAGTAGTGGTGGACACTGTCCAGTAAAAGAGAGGTCGGTGAGGAGAATGAAAGAAAGCAGAGAGGGCTGAAGTTTATTGTAGCCAGGAAAATATTGATTGGTTGAAGAGGAGACGAAGATGTGAAAAGAAAAACGACATTTTATGATTAATTACTGATTACAACAGAGCCTTTGATACTTTTCACATTCGTGGCATATCTTTTACAAATAAAACATTTTGCAACACATCTCCCAAGTTTTGTTAACTAAGCTAAATATGCTATGTCATTACGGCATTTCATCTGACACATGAGAAGCATCTTTTTACAAAATTATACTCAATTTCAGGACAAATCTAAAGATTATTTGCTACACTCTATGTCAAAAATATGAAAAATCAGGAGTCAAATACCCCATAAAATCCATTAGAAAACTCAAAGAGCAATGGGCTGGTCATGTTGCAAAAATGGTCGACAACCGATGGACATCACAACTCACAACATGGATTCCCAGAGATCACATAACGAGCCCGGCAAAATTCAAGATGGAAAGACGAACTAAACAAGTTGAGGAGGTGGTTGCTCTATATGTCCATAATAAAGAAATGTGGCGAATCCCAAGGAAGGTCTACGTCCAACGACGAACGATAAGAGACTGATAATGATAATGATGATGGTGAAAATATCACAATTCACTGTTTGGAAAAGCTCTGAATTAGAGAAAGTCAATTTTGACAAGATGGTTACTGGCGATTACAAATGTATTTATCAAGCAAAACCAGAGCGAAAAATGTTCAGTTCCAGGATAGCCTTCAGCATTTTAACCTATTCACAATTTATAGCATAAGTAACTTTTCTGTAAGTTGACTGAAAATTAAATTAAATCATTTATTATTAATTGCTAGAAACTGCTACTGTACAGAGCTACAGTGAGCAAGTGGCTCATTTGAATGTCGTGGTAGTATGGAAATTTTTCTACTGGGTGAGAAAGTTGTGAATGCGGGGCAGCAATCTATCATATCGCCGGTATGGGATGTTCCTCAATCTTTCCAGGTTCTCTAACCCTGTCTCTTCATTTCAATCGATGTAACACTCCCTATCTAGTCGACAGTTCCAACAAGATCAAAGTATTGACTCATTCATTGAAAAATTAATCAAAACAAAACCGAGACCGTTCTTGTATAATGGAATCCACAGGCTGAAATGTGGCGTAACTTCATATTCTGCTACTTTCTCTTTCAGCTGATTTATTGAATTGACATGGTCCATGGTCGAGCAGTTTTTTCTAAATCCAGCTTGCTCCTGTGGTTGGTTTTCATCTAGTGTTTTAGTGATCCGGTTGGTAATGATTTTGTGGAAAGTTTATGGATGGAGTTTAGTAGACTTATAGTTCTGCAGTTGTTTAGGTCTTTGGGGTTTCCTTTTTTTGTGTAGAAGCATTATGATTGCTGTGATCCAGTCTTTTGGGACTTTACTCTGTTTTAGACTTAAATTGAATAGAAAAACCTGTTTTTCGTTGACGATCTTACCAGCTTTTTTGAGTAGATATATGGTAATGTTATCTGGTCCAGGAACTTTTCTTTCTTTTCTTTGTTTGATGGCTTGTTTAACCTCGTATGGTGTAACTTCTGGGAAATCCTTGAACTGATTGTCTGCGTCTTGCGTATTTTGGTCGTTGTTTTGTTGCTCGTGTCTTGATGAGTAAAGTTTTTTGTAGAATTCTTGGGCGCGTTCGACAATACTATCGCTGTCTGTTGTCATGTCTCCATTTTCTCCGAGTATGCTCGTTACCTGTTTCTGTCCTATACTGAGAGCTTTGTTTATTGCTTTAAAGCCCCAACGTTTTTTGAGAGTGGGCCCGATGATTGCTGTCGAATATCTTCTTTTGTCTTCCCTTAGTTTCTTTCTGATTGTTTTGTCTTGCTTGGTCCCCTCTATTTTTTCTCTTGTAGTTGGTGGTGGTTTGAGGTTTCTGCATTTCCAATGAGTTTCTTGGTTTCGTCAGAGATTTTACTAAGAGTCTCTGTGCTTCTTGGTTTGAACATAGTGGCAGCTCCTTTCAGAGAGGTTGTTATTCTGCTGAGGAGTTCGTTAATGCTAGTGTCGTTCTCATCAGTAAATATTTCAAATCTGTTCTTCAATTCTAGTTTGAAGGGTCAAGTGAGTTCCTTTGGTACATTCAATGGTTGCTGTTTGGTGTGGAACAATTTTCTATGTTCTTTATTGGTGTTTACCTGCATTTTACATCTTACCATTATATGGTCGCTTCCGATCTTTACTTGGTTTAGAATTTGAATGTCCCTGTGGGTGTCGCTTCTGTCCGTTAGGATATAGTCTATTTCGTTTTTGGTTTCATGGGTGGGGCTCTTCCAGGTCCATTTTCTATTGGGGTTCTATTTGAAAAATGTATTCATGATCTTGAAATTGTTTGCAGATGCAAAATTTACAAGATCTCCACCTCTTTCGTTTGGTTTTTTATATCTGAATTTCCCAACGCATACTTCGTTTCCTTGTCCTACCTGTGCATTAAACTCTCCCATGATGATATTGAAGTATTTTTTGGTATCTTGTGATAGGGAGTTCAAAATCATCATAGAAGTTGTTTATCTCTTCTTTGGATGATTGCAAAGTGGGAGCGTACACTTGGATGACATTTAGCTTGTATTTCTTTGAGAGTTATATGGTGACGCTGTCTATGCAGTATGAGATAGCTTCAAAGCATACCATGTTGTCTTTTGGATGAGGAAGCTTACTCCACTTTGTTTTTCTTTCTCTCTTCCATAGCTGTAGTGAAGGTGTTTGCTCTTGAGTTCAAGTAGTTCTCCTGGTTTTCTCATTTTGCTAAAACCGATGACGTCCCACTTGATGTCTTTGTGTGCGTTATATTCTCCAAACCACCACCTGCACCTCATTATGAGTTCGTCTCTTTCTTATGATTCGTAATAACAGTCTTCTAGCAGTTTTTTATCTCCTCAAAATCTCCTTACGAATTTTTGTCAAACTCCCAGGATTGATTTTATTATAGCAATTAGTCAGACATTGAATTTAAGATGAGTTGATTTAAGACATGAAAAGAGAGAGAGAGAGAGAGAGAGAGAGAGAGAGAGAGAGAGAGAGAGAGAGAGAGAGAGAGAGATTATCACTTTCTCTTTCATGTCTTGAATTAAATTTAAGATCAATTCCACGACGTCATGTCGTGTCAACCCGCATTTCCGAGTTTTGGGTATTTTTTTTTCTTAGCAAACATTGAATTTTGGTTGTGAAAGAAATGTCTCTATTTAATAAGTAGAAGATAAATGTATATATCTTTTTTTGGTGAAAATTACCTTGCGACTAAGGGTGTCATTAAAACAGTTGATATTAAAATAGAACCATTAAATAATGTAAAGACGTAAGAATTTTGAAAAAAAAAATCAGTAGATAATCGTCCATAATTTTGAGAGATTTGCTCAAAAATTTTATTCATAATTACAAATGAGTTTTAATTTTAAGCCGTGTGTAGGGTTTTCTGCCAGTCATTAGTACATTTTGGGATCGAATCCTACTGAGAGCAAAATATTTTTTTCTCTTTCCTTTGCTTTCAAGGTCAGTGGTGAATCAACTGTAAGGCTGAGTAGGCTTTTTTTTCATTTTTTTAAAAGTACTTCTCTTGAACTTTATCACTATTTTCGTATGTGATAATGGCAGATGGCAATGACTAAAAGAAAAAAAACAGTGATGTCATGCATGAATAACAGTGACAGTAACGTATGCAAAAACCTGTGACTAATTCACTCCAAGTTCCTTAAGCTCAACTCAGGTTGACTTGTTTGGCTAAAGTTAGCAAATCCCTTTTACTGGAACTATTAAAAAAAGGGGTTAAAATGAGACACGTAGTTTTGGAATAATATTGTACTGAAAAACGAATTCTACTATATTTACTTTTTAAATTTTGATGGATCGAGGAAGTTCGACCTTAGTTTGGCTTTTATTATAAAGAAATCATTACATTATGGAGTGTATGATATTTTTACTTCTACCATCGAATTTGAAGAGAGGTATATATTTGGTCCTTTCTGTTCGTCTGTCAGTCCACACGATATCTCTAAAAGTTTTGAATGGACATCGATGAAGTTGTGTGCGAGGGTGGCTAATGGGATGGAAAGGAACAAGTAAAGTGTTCGGTGGATACAGGAATCTTTCCTGATTGAGATATTTTTTCTGTTTGTTTTTTTTCTCAATTGAATTTATGTATTCGCTTATGACTGCCAACATGATATCTCCAAAAGTTATCGATGAATTTCAGCGACATTCTCTGAAAAGGTGGACAATAGGTTATGGTAGAAGTGATCAAACTTTTGAGCAGATCTATGCACAATTATTTACCCAATGTCGTAGTTATATGTTCAAACCACAAAATATCGGCAAAATTCCATGTTTGTCCACACAATATTTGCGATAGTTCTCAACGAATTCAGGTGATATTTTGTGGAAGGGTGGACTATAGGCTATGGAAGAACAGATCAAATTTTGTGGCATATCCATGCAAAATTACTCTCCCCATACGGACAATGGTGTTGGCTGAGTTATACGCTTCCTGGGTGATTTTTAGTTTCTTATTTTTGTTACAATTCACACATAAAACGCAATATATATATATATATATATATATATATATATATATATATATATATAACATTTCAATGAGTGCACAGATACTACACTTTGATACTATTTTGATAGCCGGGGACCAATAATTTGATCCTAGACAACGTGTGCAGATGCCTTGATTCTTGCCAGAACAGCTGATATATCCGTACATGTTTTAGAGGGACTATGCTAGTTAGAAATAGTATCAACAGGTCTCTGTACAGCGCTATTTTCACTATTTCCCGATTTTCGTGAAAGCAAAAACGATGTTGTAAAGCAAACTTTCAAAAAGTATATCATTCATTACTTTGCAGTAATCAGCTGGTTCGAAATTTGCATATTTCAAATGAAGGATATTCTTTTGTAAGTATCATATCACTGATTCCAGACAACGTTTACTTTAATAAAGTCATGATCCAATTGGATGTAGAATATACATCAAGCAAAAAATGGATACTGATATTGTTGTTGATGCTGATTGTGATGATAGTGGTGGTAAAGGTAATTTTTTAAACTGCCACCAAAACTGTCAACATGAGTCTCTTCAGTTTGTCAGTCGGTCAGACTGGCTGGCTATGTATGTATATGTATCACGGATACCCCACAAAAAAAAATTGATCCTTTTTTTTGTAACCAGCTGTGTTCAAACATGTTCTTGGAAATTCTGACTTGCTCAGTGATCACCGCTCAAAAAAGGGATGGAGAAATAACTTATTTATGGATCACCCCTTTTTCAGATTTTTTCATTGATCAACCCCAAAATGACATGCAGCCAAAAGATGTTGGTTACGTGACAGTTTCCACTGGGGGTTACATTTTAAAGGTAAGTTTAGGCTAAATTTGTCCCTCAATTTGTGTTACACTTTCTTTTAATTTGGACAGTTTTAGAGATCATTGCCCATCAAAAGGCAGAAGAAGTAATTCATTCATTGAAAACTCCTTTTTTTCAAATTTTTCATTGATCATCCCCAACATGGCATAATGCCAAAAGACATTGGTAGCATGACAATTTCTACTGAATGACAAACCAAAACCTGTTTTTTGTTCAGATTGAGTGACCAACTGGACCTCTTGTTCTTATTTTTTTCTCTTTTTTTTTCTGCCATCTGCGTCTGATTCGGTTCGAACTCTTGACCCCTTCTGTCGCACCATTATCCAAAACAATGTCCAGGTTGACATTTTCCTGCAAACAATAGAATGGACAGAAGAGACAAAAGTCAAGATGAGAAACAGACATAGACGATAGCTTTGACATTTCTTAATCATTTTCTGTCCAATATCTTGAGATGCTGTGTCGTTATTTTTCTGTATTGATTCTTTCGGACAATTTACCCCATCTTTGTTGTTTTTCTTATCACAGCGTTTTAGCCTATCTTTTTTTCTGAATTTCTAGCCAAACCACAGTGTGAAACTGTTTGCAATTAGCCGGAAAATATTTGACATTCTAAGATCCAGTGTTGTTACTGACGTATATCGATTCTTTTGAGCCTGTTTCCTTGTCTTCGTTGTCCTTCTAAAACGTTTCTTCTTTTGTACCTAGGCTTATTTTTCTGTCTATTATATAACGGACTATAACGTTCGAGCAGATCACTAAGTGAAGCTATAACTTTT
Organism: Thysanoteuthis rhombus; assembly: GCA_963457665.1. Classification (NCBI taxonomy): domain Eukaryota; kingdom Metazoa; phylum Mollusca; class Cephalopoda; order Oegopsida; family Thysanoteuthidae; genus Thysanoteuthis; species Thysanoteuthis major. The sequence goes on along the minus strand of OY735227.1, from coordinate 18,121,875 downwards.
TAGCATCAATTTGAAAAAAAGTTGAACATCAATTTTTAAAAAGAATTTCAAAGTAAAACTTCTTAGTGGGTTAGATCGTACAAAATGTATTTGAGCGCCATAAAGGCTACCATAATATGCTGGATAGTCGAAACATTTGATATTATGATGGCTTCATCACCTGACTGAGTTACTCTAATGGAATACAGAAGCAATTGATTAAGCGATGACTGAGATTATTTCACTGCTGTGTATGAAAACATATAAGCACGTACAAAAGCATTTTGCTCCAACCTCGGCACAAGATCTCCAAGTTGGGGAAAATGTGCTAACTGGTTTTAGTTCCTAATTATCCGTTTTTGTGATTATATTGTTCGTTAGTTTATGTTTGTGAACCAATACTATATCTATTCATACCTATTAACTTATATTATACCTTGTAAAAAAATATTGTTTTAAATCAAAAATTCTATTTTTCAAATGTCAACGAACTGAGAAGTATGTGGAGTTTAAAAGTGACAGTGGTGCCAGTCATTATTGGAGCAACGGGAGCAGCCCCAAGAAACCTTGCAAAAATATTGGAACGCCTGAAAATCGGGGAAATAATATCAAGCATCCTGGGGAATGCATTACTAAAACCAAGTGACTAAGGAGATCGCTGGAGTAATAAGGAGATCTGTTGTCCCTTAATCATTTGGGAGAAACTATCAGATATCAATGGTGTCAAGACTAAATGAGAACAGTAATTAGAGACGTTTGGATTCGCTGAAGACAGCAGAATCGCGAGGAAGTTCCTGCAGGTTCAAAGAGACTTGATTTCACTTGATAAAAGTGGTAAACAATAGATATCTTTCATGAACAGGTAAATGCGTGGTCTCCTGTCCAAGTTAAAGACGGGAGTTGACTTTGCATCTCCTACGTAACAACAATAACAACATGCACCTAATTTAAAGGAATAAACTCTTCTCTGTCGTCTGTCGTCTGTCCTGTTACTTTAAACAAAACCAATATATAGTATTATCCCTATATTTTATAATGCAACTAAGTGATTGAGAGGCAGCTCTCTCACTAACCGATAAAAACAGATAAATCTTAAATATCTATGAAAATTTATGTGATAGTTCTTGTATTAACTATATTTACAATACAAAAAATTGCTGTAATCATCTTCAGACAGATATATAAGATTAACATTCACACATAGTAATTTGGAATCACCATCATCTGATCAGTTGGTGGCTCACCTACCAACTCAGCTGAACTGACCAGTCTCACATTCCTACAAAAAATTACGTAGGAATTTTTTTTAATTCATTACGTATTTCTATTCATCATTTGAAACAATGGACTGTTCACTCAAGTTCAGCCACTTCTTATATATATATATATATATATATATATATATATATATGTGTGTGTGTGTGTGCGTGTGTGTGTGTGTGCGTGTGTGTGTGTGTGTATATATATGTATGGTTTATTCATATATGATGATGATGATGAACTCTCCCGTCGATTTCGACGAATGAGAGTTTTACAAAGTTCGCCGATTCCATTTGCTGTCTTTCATATATATATATATATATATATATATGAATGAATGAACGTACCAGTGTAATGAAGACAAAGTAGGAGTAAATATATATATATATATATATATATATATATATATATATATGTGTGTGTGTGTGTGTGTGTGTGTGTGTGTGAGAGAGAGAAAAATATATTCTATTCTTTCATGTTATGTCGGATTGACAGTACACACACATATTTCGGCAAATGCCATTTTCAGTGTGTGGTAATATATATATATGAATTATAGATATATGTGATCCGACAGAGCGATTATAAAATGCGTTGTATCATACAGAAACTTATTCGGGAAGATTTTTCGTCATTAAACTCACCGTAAGCAATGTAAATAGAATAAACAGATAAAGAAAATGGTGTTGCAGTAGGAATTGAACCTACCACCGATAGAGTAGCTGCTTCAAAGTAGAGATGCTATGAAATCAGGTATTCGTACCTTTGCATTACTGATTGGGTGTTTAGCCTAATGGTAAGAACATCACTACGTTGAAGCGGCTATCCTATCGGTGGCAGGTTCGATTTCTGCAACAGCTCCATTTTCTTTGATTATTTATTCTGTCTAGGTTGAATGATAAATTCACCGTGTAATGACGGGAAATCATTTCAAATAAACGTTACAATGTAATACAACGCAATTTATAATCATATATATATATATATATATATATATATTATATATATACAAATTCTGTTAAAAAAAATGACCTTCCAGAAAGGCAAATATACCTGTGAATTTTTTCACGGTTAATAACTTGTTTGAAACGAAAATGAAACATTTGACATCAGAAGCAAAAATAGCGACCATCGAAACTCGTTTCTCTGTCGTAATAGTAAAATAACTGACGACAAAAATTTGGAAATAGAGTCCAAAAAACAAGACCGTGTCACCAGACGTCAGAATCTTTTCCAAATATATCAACTGTTTTTCTTTTCGTTCTTTCGTATAACTTCTTTTCTTTGGGTGTCCCTATTTTCTTTCACTTATAATGGACGAACGTCTGTCTTGATTTGTTGTTTCTGCCCATTTTTCATTGAATTTGTTGTTTGGACTATTTTTTTTCTTTCACCTCTTTGTCTAGAACTCTCCCAAGTTTTTGTCGTCTTTTAGTCCTGTTTGTTTTGTTTTTACTTTTTCCCCTTAACGTTCTGTCTTCAATCATTGTTTGCAATTTACAGTGTCTCCTTGTCTCATTGGTTTATAGGAGACGTTGTCATTCTTTGTTGATTGAGGGTGTTGTTGGTATTCGTCGGGATTTTGTTTTTTTGCCTCCATTTCTTCTTTTCATTTATTTTTTTTCCGTTCATGCCAGATTTTTTTTTCAAAAGAGTCTGATTATCATTTCCTCCAGAGAATATGTTGTTGGATTTCTAGAAATGTGATTTTTCATGCACTAATAAAACGCAACTATATATATATATATATATATATATATATATATATATATATATATATATATATATATATATAGTAGGTTGTGGATTCGCTACACAAACTAGCTCATGTTTCAGCCCTCTCTGGGCCTCTTCAGGCGAATGATTGTCTATGTTTTTTGTCTATTTATTGAGAATTTGGTGAGAATGTTGTGAGTATATATATATATATATATATATATATATATATATATATATATATATATATATATATATATATATATAGCCGTTTCATATGTCAGAAGAAAATATTGTGTCACTTTGATTCAATTTGGCCACCAGGGAGATCTTATGCACTTACGTGAAGAGATACTTCCGTGGAGTTGTTCTGTTGGCTGTGAGATTCCACCTGTACTGTATGACCATTGCATTCAATATGTCCATTCTCCAAGTTTCGTTCAGAGTTTAGTGGCAAAACATCACTTCACCCAGATCTACCAGCCCTCTGCTCGGAAAAAAGGTACTTTCCGGACAGACCTCCTTCCTACGGAAGAGTAATTCACTATAATACGTTATGTTTAATGGATAAGACACTAATCAGGCCTTGCACCCGTGAAAACTAAGCGGGGGGGGGGTCAAACAGACGCCCCCTGGATTGAGCTTATTCACTATGATAGTTGGGGTTTGGAAGTTAGTAGTCAATAAATGATAATAGTACCGTGCGATTATTTTATACAACCCAAGGTTGATGTTCCCATATCAAAACTGGTGCTCGTTCCATCGCGTCAAGCTGGAGTCAGGTCACGCGCCTCTGTCAACGGTCAAGTGCAACGTTTGACATTCAGATAATTCTGTGGGTCGCACTTGTTCACACTACAATTAGCAGATGGAATGCTTATCGTTTAACTGGTTTGACACAAAGGTACTCCAAATACACCCGTTTGCCCCCCCCCCCCAATATACCATTTTTTCCAAACTCCTTAGAAACTGTGCTTGGCCCCACCCCGTCCTCGGAAAGGGTAAGTGTCGGTGGGCAGCCTCATTTTGTGTGTATCTGTATACGAGCACCTGTTGGATAGGGATGTTTAGCAAATTAACCCCAACTGACAACAATGACCCAATGCTTGATCACGTGAACATAACCACCCCCATACATGGAATACATGAAAAAGTTTCATACTTAACTATAAAGGATAGAAGTCTATCAAAAAAATGTCGGGCACCGTCCAATGATACGAAATTAAATGAACGATTTTTACGGTGTTATAGAGGAGGCGCAGCTGATCAAACGGTAAGAAAGACAGCAAATGTAATCGGCGAAATGAGTTCAAACTCACAAGTCCGAATTCACAAGGGGAAGGCTTGAATGCACCTATTCTCCCCGCGCTAAGGGTGGAAAGCAGAATGGATTTGGCTCTTCAGCTTTACTTGGCAACCATTTTAAGAGAGGAATAATTGACAGGCCAAGCAAGTCAAAAGCGATTTGTAATAAAATGCTCAATTAGCATAGAAGAAAATCGAAAGAACCATCGGGCGTCTTCATCTCCCGACGTCACATAGAATAGGAATTCTGGTGACTATGGACATCCACCACTGCCTGGTCAAATGCAATTGCACGATCTTCAGATAGCTGCAGACGTTTGAAATGAAGTCTCAAGAATTTGCAACAAATGAATAGTCGAGAACATCTTGAAATAACAGGCCTGATTAGTCACAATATGAATCGCCACGTGGCCAACGTTTCTTTTTTTTTCATCACCAGCGTGGCATGTTGGGGTGATCAATTAAAAAAATGGAAAAAGGGTCGATCAATGAATAAGCTGCTCTTCTCGTCTTTCGTTCGACCACTAAAAAATAAACAAACAAAAAAGAAAAAAAAATAGGCACCAATTTAACATAGACTTACTATGTAAATTGCCCACTCCCCCCGTTAAAACATTTGGGGGGGAAGGAGATTTAGCAAAGCAAAAGAACATTTTCGTTGACATAATAAAAAACTTAAATTGATAAATTCAGTTCAATTTCCAGCCCTCTAGCTACTTTAGTGCAGCACGTGCGCATGATACATACATGCTAGGTAGCCAGGAAGCAAGACTCTCTCGAAAACTGAAAAAACATATGCTGACAGTTTTGGCATCAATTTAGCCAGATGGTTTCTGACAGTTGTAACGGATTGCTTGACTGCAGACCAGAAAATGTATCGCAAGAAAATTCGTCGCGGGAATTCGTCGCAAGATAATTCGTCGCAAGATAATTCGTCGTTTTTGCAGGGAAATCTAAATCGGAATGAAAATAGTTTGGGGAGAAGATTATTCCAAACTTCTCATCAGGCATTAAGAAGTTGCATTCTTACTTTGATTAAACACTTTTTTGAGTCGTTATCAGTTTTATAAAGTTATGTTGTGACTGCATCCTCTGAAGGATGATTAAATTGTGCCGTTATGCAGGCCTCACATATTAGAAGTTCCTCTGTCTGGGCTAGGTTAATGATTCATGAAATAGACTCAGAGGTGACAAGCACCCAAAGTGGCTACAATCACTCCACCACATGATATTTTAACAGACGAATCCATGCTTTTCTCAAGGGCTTTATGGACAGTTTCAATTTCAGCCAGAGTTTGAGATCGGCTCGCTCAGTCCATTTTCTGTGCTGCTAACTAATTGGACCCCAGCACTTTTTTTCCCCTCAAAACATTGAGAATATTACTGCCTTCACAGGAATGAAATATTCTTCGTAGCTATTCATCAAGATCGCTATATTTCTTCTATACTGAATGTACTTCGCTAACTAAACTCTTTTCAATAAGAATATGATTTATTGAACAGAACATGCAAAAGCCCTCAATAGAATTGTCTGTTCTTGTATGATTACTAATCCAAATTTCTTTAGAAAATAATTGCCTGGCCCTTCTTTTTCTTAATGTTTAACACCAAAAAGTTTTCCCAAAGGGTAAAGGGGCTATATCCTCGCCAGGAATCTCCTAGCAATGAATCTTCCTGCTACGAAATCTTTCGCAACAAACTTTCTGCGATGTTTTTTTTTTTTGTGACATATTTCCCAGCAAGGAATTTTCTTAAAACCGCCTCAATTATCCACCTCAAATTCTTTCCAAATCACACTCCAAAAGGTTTTCTCAAAATAAGTTTGTAAAGGGTCCACTTCATTGCCACGAACTTTCCTGCGACAAAATTTCCGCGACAAATTTTCTGCAACTAATATTCCTCGATTTGCTTCATTAATCCATTTCGCAATTCCTCCCATTCTATACCCCTTGAAATGATCATTCTCATTGTCACTGTTGCAGCGACAAAAACTCCTCCCGTCACCATCTGAGGCCAACACTGAAAGCATCGTCTGAAATGGTCATTCATTATCGTTCGGTGTCCGGAATATAATCGCTAATGACCACATCCGAATCACACCCACTTGACTAGTGACACCACTGCAGCTTCTACCAGAACGGCCATCAAATTGGTCATCAAGATCACCATCAATAGCTCGACAGTCATCAGAATTAAGAGTCTCTCACTGCTGACGATGCATTCATTATTGCACTAGAGCCAGGCACCTCTCCCTCGTACCTCCTCTTTCTACCTTCCCTTTACTCGTCTTTCTGACCGTTAATTCACGCCAAACAGTTATACTGAAGTCCACTTAAGTGACCATCATTGTTGAGGGGAAACCTGTCCAATCAGACACTGAGCCAACGCAAGGATAATTACGACTCTGTGTTGATGCTGTTTCGTTCAATTTCCCCTTCTGTTTCCATCAAGTCAATTACGTCACCCTCAGCTTTTTACCTTGTAATAACCAAGTTGCTTTAATTCTTCCTTTGCAATTTTGGGTGACAAACCTTAATTATATTTTCTTTCGGTTAATCTCCTATCTTGAATTGCTTTTAGAATTACGTTTTGTATTTCTTGCTGTGATCGTCCATTCTTTGCCTAAACCCTTTAAACACCTTATTCTCCGTTCTTCGTTAGAATAATGTTAATTACGATTGTTATTAGTATTAAAATCCTTCTGACAACAATAAAACCATCATTTGAAAATAATGATTATAAAGTTACGATCTTATCAACACTGAGCCCTTCTTACTATTTACAACACAAGCCAACGGAGAATGATTCGATCAAATAGATTTATTTTTATTAACGAAAAAAGAATAGCAAATACGTTCCAGTTCAAGAGTCCATAGTTTGATAGGGTAGAAAGGGAGTAACAAACCTTTCATCCCAGTGCAAGAGAGTCAAGTTTTACGGACAGCAAATCACATCACGAAGTTCTTATAGTGACAGCATGAATTCGTATCAGGCTATCTATCTTAGGTGTTTCGATGAGAATTGAACTTACTGAGAACGGCCAGCAAGAGTAGTTTAATCTTTGCTTTATGACGACTGTTCTGATCTGTTTTTTTTCATATGATCTATTCATTAAATCCGATATATTTGGATTTAAAGGCCTTATTCTAAACACTAAATTCACGCACCTTAGTATTTTCTTTCAGCAAAATTGTAAACAACCCTGACCAGTGGAAGAGTCCAGTGTTATGACCAAGGAAATCACGTGTAAATACATAATATATGTTATTCACTCTAATGATTTTTTTACAGAGGATTAGCACAAATATTTAAATAGCAAATACGAAGAAGGAAGATGCTAAAACTTCTGATTAGGAATAGTAACCCTACTCTACCAAAAGGGGGGCAACTATCACCCAATTATGTTCCTGATATGTATGGACTTTTCGAAAAATACTTACAAACCAGCAAACACTCTTGCCGAGAATCAAGTATGTGGATAGGTCGGTTTCAGGGGTTGTTTCTAAACAATATACCATCTATGTACGGTAAATCAGCTGATCAGGAATTTGAAAAAAAAACTGGGGAATACAAGGAAAAAACTCCTTGTTATGCCTTTATTGACCATGAAAAGGTATTTGCACTGCAGTCTTTAACTCAATACACGAGCAAGGCATTCCCTAAAAATAGCTTTTAAAGCTGATGAAGAAGAAAGGGGTAGGGGTAAACATAGACGGAGAATATTTGAACCCTCTATGATTTTCTGACGACATTGTTCTAATTTCACAAACATCAGATGTGTCATGAAACATCTTAATTGACCAGGATAGGACAAGTCTCAAAATAGGATTAAAGATGACCAGAATCAGAACAAAAGTAATGTTCAAGTGTGATACCCCAAGAATGACCAAAAGAATAGAAGATGAAAGTCTGGAAGAGGTTAAGGAATGCATCTACGTAGGACAGTTGGTGAAATTAGATGAAGGCAGTGAAAGTGAGATGAAGCAACGTCTGAATATTATTTGGAAAGCATTTAGTAAGAATAGAGACTATCAAAGAGCATCCAGCCAATATGCTTATAACGTACAGTGGTTGATGAATGATGTCAGCAATGACGTACGGGTGTGACTCATGGGAACTGAAATAGTCACTTCAAAACATACCCAGACTCGTACAAAGACCAATGAAAGGGGCATGCTAGGGATAACTCTGAAAGATAGAAAGAGATCAACGTTGATCCAAGAGTAGAGTAATATAAAATATATGACAGGACTTACCATGGAGCTGAGCAGATGCTTCAAATGGATAACAAACGCAGTAGCAAAAGACGAATGTTGGAGAGATGTGTCATGGCACGATTACTGTCGGCATTAGAGGAATCTGAAAAGTCCTTTGTCCAGTAATGAATCTAAAATGGCTGATATATATACCGTAAAATGATAGTTAACTAGTTCATTTACAGCCCCTAGTGTGCAGTCGTTTGGGAGTCTCGAAGACTTATATGCACAAGCAAGCAAATAAGCAAACTAAGAACAAACATTCGCCATCTTTATAGCAATTCATACATGTATATCTATATATGAAAAGTTTATATATATATATATATATATATATATATATATATATATATATATATATATATACACACATTTTGCCCTGTATTTTTACAAATATTTATAAGTAAAGATTATGTGTACGTCTATAAATGATGAAAGAATCGTAATGCCAGAAGCCAAAAAAAAAAAAAAAAAAGAAATCAACACAAACATGGACAGTTTTCTTATTTCCCTGGAAAATGTTGACTTCACTTTGCACAAAAATGTCATCAGTGTTAAAAGCTTTCATGCTAAAGTCCACTGACCAAAATTCTCAACATAGTTTCATACAGTTTTTAAGCTACTCTGCCTGACTATGTACACATATGATTAATATAATCGTAATACAATACAAAAGTTTCGAATTTTTGAAATTTCTCAGATGAGGTACTTTCATTAATAATTTTTACCTGGGTAATTGGGAACAGTCTAGCGAAACTGTCAGCAAAGCTGTCAACGTATGTTTCTTCAGTTTTCGAGCTGGGTGTCTGGCTGTCTGTCCGGCTGACTATGTATTTATTGTACTTACAGTTAGCACCAATGGAGCACGGTGGCTGAAAGTTAAAAAATCTACTCTTTATTAAGTCAAGAATCCCCTTTTATATAGGTTTTTCTGTAAAGGTTTAAATTTACAATGTGAATCTATGATTAATTTGTGTCAGGAACTTTTTTTTTAATATCAGATTTCTTTGGTGATCACCACCCACCAAAAAGCAAGTGAGGTGACTTATTCATTGATTAGCCATTTTTTCCAATTTGTAATTGATCACCCCCAAGACGGCATGCAATCAAAAAGACGTTGGCTACGTCACAGTTGCTATTGAGTGACTTGTCAGACCTGTCTTTCATTTGATTTTGTTTGATTCTAACTACTGCATCATTCAGGTCGTTGTTTCATTCTTCGACTATTAAACATGGATCGGAAATGAGTAATCAACTACAGACGAGATTTGAACTCGCATCTCGTATCCGTGAGCAATTCAAATAAATCCAGAAAACGCCTCATTATCATGTCTCTTACTTGTAAAAATAAAACTGTATGGCCAAGAGAAAATTGGATGAACAAGGAAGTAGCTATCTAACATTTTATGGTTGATGTGTCTTGTGGCTAAATAGTTGAAACAATCCACGTTTGCCGGGCTCCCATTGATACCGGTTGTGGGTTCAAATCTCCTCAGCTGCTTTTCATTTTTTTATGGTCCATAATGGTTACTTAACGTAAGGACGATCGCGACATGGTGATAAAAAGCATGGTTGTACAGGGCTGCACTAAAGTCTTGAGGGGATTTAAAATGTAACCTTCTCTATTTTAATATAATTTGTTTCCTTCTTCTCCGATATGTGAAGGAACCCTTGGGAATTCACCATGGAAAAGTACACAACTGAGCAACGAGCAAAAATTCTATTTCTTATTTTGAATACTTTCAACTTTAACCCCAGAAGTATAATCTCGTTATTTACAGACACCTCCATCTGAGTTGTCGTTTGCGTTTTTTCGAGTGTTGGGCTCTGTTAGTGATCACCAACAAACAGGGAAACCACGTTCAGTCCTAAATGCTGAAAAACTCATACGTGTGCAGAGGAGAAGATATCTTTTTCGAAAAATGTTACCTAGAATGTTATTGGAAGAGCAAAAATTTATAAAGTTGAAAGTGGCAGACGTTTAAAAGGAAAAAAAACGTACATCGGTTAATTAAATTCGTCTCGTTTATACATATTTGTCGAAAACGATTTGAAAAAAAAATGGTTAAAAATAAAAATATATGAATGTTCCGCGACTTCAAGGCGTTGAAAATATGTAACAGTAAGTAAAGATATTAAAAAAAGATATTTTGAAATTTTGTTTTTGGTGGTCATTTATAAAAGTAAATTAGGATAGCCACACACTTTAAAATGATTGAAATACTTTGAATTCAAACCTTCAAATCGTTGAGAATGGCAGGTTGCATGACATTCATCGATACAGCTAATGAAATCGACAAACTGAGTTCGATATCTGCTAAAGAAAAACATATACACCGTAGATTCAAGATGTTTTTCGTACAATCAAACTTAATCTATTTAATTTTTTTTGTTGTTCGCACAACGTTTGACCGATCCAGTTTTTTTTTCATGTACACTTTCTGTGTAAAGTAGGTGACTTTTTCCGTTTGTGTCAACTTAGGTAAGTAAACACATCTTTATATATATATATATATATATATATATATATATATATATATATATATATATATATATATATATATATATATATAGCAACGGTTGTAACCAAGGTTGAAGACGTGTTTAACTCATCTGTTGAGCAGAGGAATAAAATCTGTATGCTAATGTTATTTGATACTACAGGAAAAAAACGTCTTCCCACCTAGCACAGTAGAAAAAGGCCGTGAAAATAACCGGAAGAATGAAATCAATTGTCTGAAAAACTCTTCTAATGTCAATCTATCTCCTAAAATTTGGATTCGGAGAGTTTTTCGGACGATTTAACTCTTTCGTGTTGTTTATGCTGTTAAGACAATGTTTTGGTCAATATATTCCCCGGCCTTCTTCATGTGCGCTAGTCGAATGTGATGGTTCTAAGCTGAATTTCTTTTCTCTTTTTAATTGTAGCAATCATCCGAAAAACTCTAAGAACATCAATGACCTTTCTCAAAACTATACGCAACACATCCAGCCTAGATATCTTTCAAGCTTAGCTCAATATCACACGGAGCCTAAGATTTTGAACAAATTGAGTCACCCTCTTTACTTACAGACTGTGAACTTGAAAGAGACCGTAGAATAGATCGACCGGAACGTCGTGTGAACAACAAAATTAGTAAGTTTGATTGTCTGATATCGAATTAATTCCACTATCGAATTAGTCTGTGTGACGAGCTAGACAATCTTCGCTCCACGCTATGCTACGTCGGCATATTAATCCGTCTTAATTAGAAGTGGTCACTAGTTTTGGATATGGAACCGTTGTCGCTAATATGCCAGATGCAAGGTCTAGTTCTTTGTCAACTTTTCCGACTGTCGCACTTGTCCACTTACCTCCCCACACACATCCTTTTCATACTCCCACCCCTAAATTTTGAGCCTCTTCTCAAGTTATACCCCCGCCCAGACCCTTAACCTTCTTGGCCCATGCTCATGGCCCTTGATAGCAAACAAAAAAAAAAGCAGTAAAATCAAGAGTAAATATACCGGTGATGATGAAGATGATAATAATGGTGTGAGATTGCATAATAATAATAATAATAATAATAATAATAATAATAATAATAATAATAATAATAATATGAAGAAGAAGAAGAAGAAGAAGAAGAAGAAGAAGAAGAAGAAGAAGAAGAAGAAGAAGAAGAAGAAAGATGATGATGATGATGATAACAGAAGAATAACAACAAGGAGAGGAAGTTGGGAATAATCAAATAAATAAATAAGTACATTAAGCAGCATAAAGAAATACTAAATGAAAAAGAAAATGAAAAAAAGAACTGACGATGAAAAGAAAATGGTCTGAGGATAAGAAAAGAGAAGGAATTAGACGAAGAAGGAATAAATTGTGGACAAAAAAGCAACAAAACGACGTCTGATTGAGTTGTCGTCCTTGAGCTAATGAAAACAAATCAAGCAAAGAATAATTAGAAAAGAATTATTTCGTAACAGCGGAAGGGAACAGAAGACAAAGCTAAAGAAAGAAATGCAACAAAAAAATATCGGGGTACTTCTCTAGTGGAATCGTGCGTGTGCATGTGTGTGTGTGTGTGTGTGTGTGTGTTTATGTATGTGCACATGTGCGAGAGAGGGAGAGGAAGAGAGAGAGGAAGTGTGTGTGTATGTTGCATTAGAAGTGAATCAGCCGGTCACAGATTGGAAATACAAGTTTCCCTGCAATCTGAGAGAAGACCCTTCCTATTAAGACTTTTCATAAAGCCGAAATGGCATACAGTGAAGAAGCGATTGTCATTAAGCTAGAGGTGAAGATTTGGGGGAGCGTTCCCAGACCTAAAAAATGATGATTACTTGTTAGGCCTGGTTCTTAGAAGTTTGGATGACAGGACGCAGAGGAGACTGGTAGGTAAGAGAGAAAAGGGGGGAGTGGAAGAGAGAGAGAGAGAGAGTGCACTGTCTCTATAATCACTGGCCACAAAACAAGTGCTGAACGCAAAGTGATGTAAAGCAAAGTTTGATTTTAATAAATGATCCGAAAGCGCTGATTTTATTGCGGATGGTAATCAAAATGTTGAAGAGTGTGTTTGTTTGAGAAAGCCTTAGTAAGGGAGGGGGAATGGGGTAGGGAAGGGCTTGAGGGATGGCCTGAAGGAAGGAGGGGAAGGAAGGAAGGTGAGAAGAAAGGAACAAAGGAAGGAAGGGAGGAAGGAAGGGATGAAAGAGGGTGGGGGAAGGAAGGGACGAAGAGATGAAGGGAGGGACAGGAGAAGGAAGGGTAGAAGGGAAGAAAGAAGGAAGAAACGAAAGGGGAAAAGGTTGGGAAGAAGGGAGGAATGAAAGAAGAAAGAGAGAAAGGGGAGGTAAGAAGGAATGGAGAAAGAAACCAACGGAAAAAGAAAGGGAAGAAGGAAGGAGGGTAAGAAAGAAGGAGAGGAGAAAGGAAGAGGAAACGGAAGGAAGGAATGAAGGAAAGAGGGTGAAGGTGCGAGGGAACTGATGAAATCGTAAAACCTGATGATGGCAATAATACCCATCATCATTGTCGTGCTTGGCATAGTTCTCGAGAACGCTGCTGAAAGATTTGAAGAACTAAAAATCAAAGACAGTACTAAAACGGCCTCGACTACAACATAAGTAAATATTATCTCTAAACATATTTGAGATTTTTAAGTCGGTTAAAAAAAACAACTAAGGGACCAATTTAAACATTCATTGTAAATTGACCTCCCCTTTTGGGGTAAGGGGGTAGAAAAACGTTTTATTTTTTGAAGATAAGAAGGGGTAAATTTTTTTTTCAGTCCTTTAACTCCATTGTTACTGAATGTGCACGTGGCACATGTATAGATAGCCAGCCAGACAGACACACTTTAAAACTGAAGAAACCTAAGTTGATGATGGTGATACCAAAGACGTACAGGAGGTAATATGATTGGCAAAATTATATAAAGAAAAAAATATTATGATCATTATTACTAATGTTTCCATAGCATGAATGTTCGAGCCAATGAATATTGACGGTGAAGGAGAGGAAGGTCTTTGTCAAAGCTCCTGGGGCCTGTGAGTTACAAAACAAAGAAGCTGCAACAATAAAACGTTTTCGTGAGCGACAACCATAAATTCAGAAAAGTGCGCTAAGAATGAAACAGATGGACGCCTGGATTTCGGTTTTGAATTAGAATAAAGAATAGAGACAATGGTAAAAAGTAACGAAGAAAGAATGAAAGAAAGAATGAGAGAAAGAAAGAAAACTACTGGAGAGAGAAAGAAAGAATCGGAGCAAAGAATGCATTAAGATAGTTAGCAAGAAGAACACAACTAAAAACTTATTATTTATATTGAGCAATTGGGGATGAAAGAATAGTATGAGATTTGAAGATCAATAAAGGAGAATAAAAAGAGGAAAGAAAGGAAGAGGCAAAAATAGAAAGAAATGTAGAAAGAAAGAAAGAAAGAAAGAAAGAGAGAGAAAGGAAAATTAAGAAGGGGGAAATAATGGAAGGTTAGTAAAATGAAAGAAAAAAAACTATAATGAAAGAGAAGGAACGAACGAAGCCACAATTGAAGGAGATGGAAGAAATTAAAGACAGAAAGAAAATAAAGAAAAAAGAAAAAAATTAAAGAAAAGAAAAAATGAAGAAAATCAAGAAAAAAGAAAAAAATGAAGCAAAAGAAAGAATGAAGAATGCAATGAAAGAAAAGAATGAAACAAAGTGTAACGAATAAAGAAAAAAAGTTGCTAGCCATATCACCAAATGCAACACGCAAGTGTTTTGTCTCCATTTCTCGAACGATCCATGGAGACCTAGTCATTGTTTGTAACAATTTGTGTTTTTTAGGGGGCTGGGGTGCTAACCCGACGCCCAAGATGGACTGTTTTACAGGGCTCCAACTGACCTGCAATTTACCAATCGAGTGAGGGAGATAGGAGAAAGAAAGGAACGAGAAAAAAAGAGAAAAGTAAAAAAAATAAAAGAAAGCAAGAAAGTAAAGGAAGGAAGAAACAGATCAGGTTATCCCTTAACCAATGTCTTTTGGGTGATCAATAGAAAATTGAAAAAAAGGGATGATTAAAGAATAAGTTATATCTCTGGCCTTTTGTTGGACAGTGGTTGCTGAAAAAAGCCCAATAAAAAAAAAATGTGAATACTGCAAGAAACAAACCAAGGAGACAATTTGGGATATACCTGTGAATTGCATTCTCGCTAAAAAAATATCTAGGAGGTAATATTGAAAAAAAAAAACAAAAAAAAAAACGTGGACATAATAAGGAGAAATGTTTAAAATTTCAGCCCTCTAGTTCGATAGCTCTACAGGCAATACATATATACATAGCCAGCCGACCGACCGACCGGCCGGCCGAACAAGCTTGAAAGCTGGAGAAACATATGTTGACTGTTTTGGCAAGTTTTGGTTCACAGTGTTTAATAAAGGAAATAGATTAAGAACAAAATTAACAAAAAAGTAAAGAAAGTTAACATAAGATTGAAGCAGAAGAAACCAATATGGCTGTACACAAACAATAGAAAGTTGATTCACCAGGAAAAATGACAGTTATGACCGAAAAGACAAAAAAGTTGATCATTTCGACATTTCTCATTCAAATCACCAGATTCCCAACTGAAACGAAAGAAATAAGCCTTTAATTAAAAGAATCAGAACGGACTAAGACCGCTTACGAAGCAACAACAATGTACCAAAGGAATATTCACAATGATAAAAACCAGACCGGGGCGCTGACCGCCTGCATCTCATGAAACAAGCATTAGAATCGACAAAGCAGCCACGCCCTGTTGGCAAAACCTCCAAAACCGATGTTTAAAATTCTTTTTTTTTAATTTTTCAAGACGTCATCTCTACCCTCTACTGATGGCGCGTAGTCAGAGCGCAGTGGAGGTTCTCCGATGACACACGTGTCAGCAGTGAGTTTTTTGGTGACACAAGATGGACTTTGAAAAATCAACTATTTTATCTCACTTTATAGTCCAAATTTTTAAAGTATTTTTGTCAAATTTCAAATTATATTTTATCAAATTCGCAGTTTTATGAATACGTTACAGAAAGAGGCCATTCATTGCTAAACATTTACTTAAAACTGAAATACGTGATAGTGACACTCCGATAGCTGGATTTTTCGAAAAATTGGAAATTTCGACTAAGTTTACTTAATAGTCTCGCCATCACTGTCATAGTATTGGCAAGTTTGTCTCGCAGATGATTACTAGGTAGTGAGTTCGATCCTATTAGGGTGCTTCATAGTTGTGGCCTTGTGTCAAAACTAAACTAACCTTAGAAAGTAACTAAAATTGCATTCAGGGTCGCTTTATCATGGAATGATGGTTTGAAAGCTACTCGTAGATCATTACTACCGATTAGTGACTTTGATTCTAAATGGGTACCCTTTACCTGTGTCCGTGAGCCAAAAACTAATCTAAGCTCAGTAAATAACTTGTGGTTAAATCACGCTGATAACAGAGGTTCCCACTAGGTTACATAAGTTGAGTAGCAGTAAGCCTGTCTCAGTACGTAGATGAAAATCAGGTAGTGTCAGCAACCTGAGACCTGCTTGCTAGACTAATTCATGCTTAGTAAATTCCATGGCAAGCCTTTGGCAGAGCAAGCTCAACCTTCAAAAATAAAAAGATCCCATTAATCCTAAGTAGAAGGGTGTATAACCAATGCATCGTCCCAATAGTCACTTATGGAGCTGAAAAATGGAACCTAACCAAGAGATAGATCTGCAAATTGAGAACCATGCAACGTGCACATGAAAGAATCATGTTGGGCCTCACACGGAGAGACCACAAGACAGCACAGTACACCTGGGAAAAGACAAGAGTCAGGGACATCATAGAATCCATTAAAAAGCTCCAATGGCAATGGGCTGGCCATGTTGCAAGAATGGCAGACAACCGATGGACATCACGACTCACGACATGGATCCCCCGAGATCACATGCGGAACCGAGGCCGACAGAATATTAGATGGAGAGACTAGCTAGACTAATCCAGGAAGTACTGGCTCTGCGACGCTCACGATAGAGAAGTGTGGCGAATCCTAGGGAAGATCTATGTCCAACGATGGATGTTGAAAGACTGATGATGATGATGATGATGATATTCCATCCAGGCTCTCCACTGTCCCCAGCTACCTAACACCCTTGCTCTCCACTTTTATTTGTACCGTTGGTGTTTATCAATTAAAGCTAAAACAGGAGATAATCTTCGTGCATGAAAAAGAGCGACACAATAATATTATCTCTAAAACCAATAGCATGAAAAAATGTTAGCTATTCGTCGATTCATCAAAGTCAAGGCTGGTAATGGTGGTTACAGTTTTGTGCTATTTTTCCCTGGCTTGATAGGGTGGTTATGGGGAAATAGTTTGACTAGGTGCTCAATCAGACCTTTTTTGTTGCATGCCTGTGACGAGATACCTTTGCTGAAATAATTAGTGACACGTCGCCAATGCCAAAATTCGAAGTTCAAGCCGATTTAAAAGCGAACATTTATAATGCTGATTTTCAAGGCAGACGAGCAATCCCAACTTTAAAGTTCGGTTTAACGATGTGTTCCTCTCCACCTTTGGTATTTTGCTGTACTGACCTTTTGGTGGATTATACCGATTATTTTCGCCTGGATTTTCCTTGGGTATGAGGATTATATCGTACATTATGTCGAGAAAGATTTGTTAGTGAAAAAATAAGATGAATTGTTGCGTTACTAAAGTGTATTTGGTGCAGTAAACGATACTTCGGTATTATCCTTCGGATATTATTTTTTGCATGATTCAATGTCATTGAATTCACAAAAAGACAATGTAAGTCAATAGAAACGGCCACGATACCAACGTCTTTAGGCAGCGTTTCGTCTTAGGGATGATCAATGAAAAAATCGGGAAAGGGGGTGATCAATGAATAAGTCACTTCTGTTACTCTCTGTACGGCAATGATCTCTAAAAAGTATATATTTTCGAAAAATAAAACAAGCGTTAATGCTGCTGGACACAAACTAACGCACCAATTCAGCATAAACTTACATTACAAATTTATCTAGGGGCAAGGTTTAAAAAAGGGAAGGTTCTAGACTAAGTAAAGAGTAAATGTTGAAAATTTCAACTTTCTAGTTCTATTGATACATTCGCACATAATTACATAGCCCACCAAACCAACATAAAAATGAAATGGTGAGTATTTTGGTGACAGTTTTGGTTGATAGTTTCTAATATTTTCTGCATGGATGTATTATATACTTTAAATCTAAAGAAATAGTTCCGAATTGTAACAGCAAGAAAAACTTGTTAAGGGTTAAAATGGCTATGGACAGGGCATGTTGTAAGAAGACAACTGCTGGACATCAGGATTTACACTATGGATCCTCAGCGATCATATGCGAAACTGGGGACTGAAAAAAAAAAGATTGTGTGACAATTTGGACCGGTTCAGAATCGCAGTTTTCATGCCTTTTTTTTTTTTTAATTTGGACTTTTTAGTGATCAATGCTCAACAAAAGACAAGGGAATCAACTTATTCATTGATTACCATTTTTCCATTTCTTAGTTTATGAGATCCCAACAAGTCTTGCTGCTAAAAGATCTTGGTTACGTTACGGTTTCTAGTGAGTGACTAACCAGACCTGTTGACATTGAGATGACTTAAGAGATTTGTGAATTTTGAATACGTTGAGAACTGGTTGTGCAGCCTTGGTATAACTTAGCATCAATGAGAGTGGTCAGGGAGAACCGTTCTGCGTAAGTGCTCCCTCTCTCTCTCTCTCTCTCTCTCTAGTAATAACTGCATTTATAAGGAGGTGCCATCAAGCTTGTCTAGTTTGTTATCTTTGGACTGTCAGCACAACGTCATATCACCCAGGTTTGTCAGCCCCCGCCCTCTGTAAGACCAGCTTTAGCTTCATGCGACTTCTGGCTCTTTCCGAAGAGAATTTCGACCGTGGACGAGATTAAGATACGCAAAGGATCATTCCATTCTCTTGATAATAGATAGATATATTCATACTAAAAAAATTTTTTTTTTTCATAATTTTCATCCATTGTACGGACAGCACAAAAGTCGGAGTGGTCACTTTCAGTTAAAATGTAAAGTAGGAGTGGAGTTTGACTCTGCAGCAACCAGGCCTGTTCTTGCTTCTTGTCACAGCGTCTTTAATCGAATATTCTTTGGATGTTGTAATAGACTGCAGGAATTCAGAAGAAATAACCAGCTTCCAACCTGACTAGGGCGACCTGAAGTCGTTGAGAGAAATGCAAGAAAATAGATTCAAAAAACGATATAAAAGTGCAGAGTTCCCCGAAAGTAGAGCGTTCCTATAAAACTCTTCTACTTATTCAGAATGAAGAGACACCATCCGGGGATTCAATAGTAAAAAAAAAAAAAGCTTTGGGTATTCTGAAAAAAGATGCTTCGGGTATAATTAAAAAAATGCTTCAAGTATACAGAGAAAAATAGAATAGGATTCGGTTTTTAGCTGCACGCATTTCTACAAAAAGTTTTTTTCTTTCAATTTTAAATGCTTTCAATCTCTGTGACCTTCAAACCACCCAGAAATTGGTATTTCCTAGATTTTACGTCGCAGTTCTATTTTCATTATAAGTATCATCATGAAGCGGACACATACTCTCTATTTTCACAGACGGATGTACAACTTACATGAATTATCTCATTTCATGTTTCTCAAATTTTAATTCTTCAGATAATTTTTTTGTGGGGTGGGGATGGGGTAAGGTTGGAGTTGGGTTTGGAGTTAATGATAATAGAGAAAGTAACTGGAAGATTTAAAAATGTTGATTTAATTTGAGAAGATAGTTCATGTAAGCCGTATTTTCATCCACACTTCTGTAAAATGGCGGAAAGTATATGATCACACTAGTGTTATACTTAAATTGTAAATAGAAACCCACATTTCTAAAGATCAACTGATTTATTGGTGATTCTAGGGTCTAATGGATTAAAAACATTTAAAATTGAAAAAAAATATATTCAGGATGAATTGCTGGTTACTAAAAACCAAATTCTAACCAAACTTTGGATAATCAGAATAAAGAACAATTTAAGGGGATTTAGAATGAAAAAAGACAAGAACTGAATTCATGATGTCATTTTTCATGCAAAGGTTGTTATGACTGAAAATTCTCTCACCAATATCTTGGTTGTGAAAACAATCATAATTTTGAGGTTATTGCTTCAGCTCCGAAATAGATTCCCGATCTCTCAGTATATATATAAAAAGACAGTTGGGAAATTAGCGAAGCACAATCTTCTCACGACATCCCTAAAATTTTGGTCTTGTAGCTCACTAAGATGGGTTATTTGATCTATCAATATCTGAGCTGTTTCCTGTTACGAAATTGTTGAATTTCCAACCGACTGTAGTGATCTGTGTTTGAGACCAGACTTGAAGAAAAGATCTCAAATGCTTATATTCATAACGTGTATTCCCTTTTGGGAAGATTCGTGTAACAGAACCTTTCACAAACCACCCCTATGTACCCCGATTGACACCTTGTGTAGTACAACGCTTAGTTCAGTAAATGAGGCGGACATCGTAGTGCTCTTTTCCATGATCACACCCCTGAGATAACATTCATAACACCTTCCCAAAACCTTCCTATTCACTCTGATTCAATCTCTCCAGCATCAGCAAAATTGCCCCCCTTTCTCTCTCAGTGCAACAAACACCCTGGGCCAATTATGATTTGCGCTAATAGAAAAAAATCCCAACCAGTCCTTCAAATCCCTAAACACCTTTTTCGTCCGCCTACCCGACTGTGTGATACCCACCCACACGTACCCGAGCAAAAAAAAAAAAAATGTGCAAACAGCGTAACAATCTGCTTACGACGACGACGACAGCTAACGCTTGCTTAGTCGTTTTCGTAACGCAATTAAACCATAACAGCCAGAATCTCCTTAATCACTTCTTTCTCTCTCCACCGCTTCCGTTTAATTCTCTCTTCTTTTTCTTCTTTGACTTCTAACTCATTTCTCTCCTACTAATTGTTTTCTTCTCTTTTATAAATACTCTTTTTCTTCCCTCTGTTGTCGTCCTTCTCTTGCATTTATTCCATTCTTCTTCTTCTTCTTCTTCTTCTTCTTCTTCTTCTTCTTCTTCTTCTTCTTCTTCTTCTTCTTCCTCTTCTTCTTCTTTGTAAACTGTTTCGTTCTCTTTTTTCGTCCGAATTCTTCCCACTTAATTTTACCATCTACTTTAATCCTCATTTTCCTCGCTCAAATTTTGATTCTCTCCCCTTCTTTCAGATATTTCTCCTATTTGAGATTTGTTTTGTTTCTTTTTTGTTTTTTCTCCTTTTTCTTCTCCCTTCCATCTATCCATTTAGTCCATTACTACAATCCATTACTTTTCCAACGCAAGCTATGTACACTAATGGCGACCGTAGCACAAAAGGACCAATTTCCTTTTTGATTTTTCCTCTTTTTTCCTTCTACTTCTCAACAATGATCATACAACTAATTTGTTTTGCCAATCAATTGCCACCACTCGCAATTCTCTATTCTTATCCTTCCAATTTGTTCCTGTATTCTATTACTTTGTTACCCTAAAAATTTTGTTGTTGTTTTTTTTACATCATTGAGAATAATACTAAAAGTGAGAGATTCAATTGTATTTTTTTTTTCAGATTCAATGTAAACAGATATGATTCGTTATAATTGGAGACATTACACAACCCCCGCCTGTCAGCAATGGTTTCTACTCAAGTACGAATTAAAATTAGAATATAATACTTTCTAAACTACTGATAACGTCAATGAAACATTTTGAATGAACTCTACTATTGTGTAAACTGTCCAGCGCTGGCTCAGCAGTTTAAGGTTTGGAAATATGAATACTGATATGAATCTTGAGGGAGGACCAAACCCGCTTCGATGATGAAGAATTATCGGCAGCAGTTTACAACAACCCACGAACAATGGTTCAGGCACTTAGCAGGGACTTTATAACTTCAACAGTAACCATATCACGTCATCCCAAGGCAATAGGAAAACTTAAAACTTAAAAAATGAATAACACAGAAACTGAATGACAGTGCTGCAGTCCGCATTTCTTACCCCAAAGACTCGGCTTATGAAGTCTTGAAGCACTCTCCTGACATTTGGCCAACAGATTATCATTTTTTCAAGCTTTTTAACTTTCAGGTCCTTTACAGAAGATTAAATAATAGGGAAGTCATAATTTGAGCTCTCATTGAATTCATGATCACTAGCCCAAAGTGTTTGATAGAGAAGGAAAATCATCATTAGCAGACCGTCAGAAAAAGGCTATTGCTTCAAATGGGTCATATTTTTACTAAATTTTGTTGTTTATGCTATTTCTTATTGTACGATAAAACGAAATTATTCGTAGCAACATACTATGTCAATGTTAATTCACATCATCGTCAAAATATTACAGGATTTACAATAAATATTTGAATCACAAAATAGAGGAAAATAGGAGAAAGGGGGAAAAGAGAGAGAGAGAGAGAGAGAACAGAGATAAAATAAGAACAATCAACAAAAAATAAAATTTAAAAAAAATAATAAGCCTTTAAGCCGAAACACCAACCAGGTTCCAAATAATGTGATCAAATAAAATTAATCTAACCTCTCTCCTGGGTCATTCGTGACAGATTTAACACAGGACAGTATAAGGAGAAAGGAAATATGTTTTTCGAATGGCTATCTATTTATAGTGTCCAGTTGTCCGAAATTAGATTCTCATCTGGATGACCAGCTGACCCTGAAGCAAGAAAATTCATCATCATCATCATCATAATCAACATCACCAGTCTTTCATCGTCCATCGTTGGACATAGAACTTCCCCACATTTTTCTATCATGAATGTCGTGGAGCCAGTATTTTCTGAATTTATTTAGTTTATCTTCCCATCTTGTATTCTGTCAGCCTCGGTTTCATATGTGATCCCTGGGGATCCATGTTGTGAGTTGTGATATCCATCGGTTGTCTGCCGTTCTTGCGACATGACCAACCCATTGCCATTTGAGTTTTCTAATAGATTCTATGATGTCTCAGACTACCGTTTTCTTCCTGATAAATTGTGCTGTCTTGTCATCTCTCTATGTGAGGTTGAGCATGAAAGAAGGAGAAATCAGGCGGAGCATCACCCTATGATGGAAAGCTTTCGGCAAAGCATGCTCAACCTTCAAAACAAGACGATCCTAATAATCCTAAAAAGAAGAGTATACAACCAATGCATTCTCCCAATAGTCACTTATGGAGCTGAAACATGGAACCTAACCGAGAGACAGACCTGCAAACTGAGAAGCATGTGGCGTGCGCTTGAGAGAATTATGGGAATAATAGTCGGGTAGAAAATGGTTGGGAGGAGATTCTTTGGCCAGGTCGGGGAGGAGACACTTTTGCTGGTCAAGGGGGAGAAAATCTTTGGTAGGTTGGGGAGGAGACTCTTTGGTCGGGTGGAGCCTTTATTTATTAAGGATTGGTGGTAGTGGACGATGGACCTCGGGCGATAGCTTGTGAAAGGACAAAGATTGTGGGGAAGGATGTGAGGAATAAGGGAGAGCGAAATGAGAGACGAAGAGGAGCTGAAGTAAAGAACAAGAGAAATAAAGAAGCTGAGAAATGGCTCATTCAAGGAAAGAGAGAACAAAAGAAAGAAAAATAAGAAAAGACAGACAGAGTAAGCGAAAGGAAGGACGAAACATAAATAAACGAAATATTCTAAAAAGGAAGAAGATGCAAGAAAAAAATATACTACGAGAAGGAAGAAAGAAATGGAAATATACAAATAAAAAAAACGAAAAATATTTTCAAATGAAGAAAAAGAGAAAGAAAGAAAAAGAAGGAAAGATGTGGAACAAACAAGGAATAAAAGGAAGGAATATATCGTATGTAGAAATCAATGAAGGAAAACTTGAAAATTATAGAAGAAATAGAAATTTCATGCTGAACGAAAGGAAAAAGGAAAGAAAGCTTGAAATAAGTACAGGAAGAAAGAACGAATGAAAAAAAGGGAAAATATGAGAAAGTAAGACAGAGAGGAAGAAAGGAAGGGAGAAAAGAAGAAGGCATAATAACAATATAATATTAGACGATATAAAGGAAAAAAGATATCAAATGAAGGGATTGAGAAAAATAAGAACGAAAGAAAGAAAAGAAGAAAGAAAAATAAGGAAAGCATGAAATAAATACAGTTTTAGATAATGTAGAGAAAGAAAGATATTGAATAGAGGAAAACTGAAAATAAGAAAGAAAGAAAGAAAGAAAGAAAGACATATGTCTAAATTAAAGAAGTGTTTTAAAGATTTAAAAAAAACCCAGCCTAATTAGATGGAAAAGGCGTAGAAAAATAAATGAGAAATGACAGTGGATAGATAGATAGAAAGATGGATACATAAATAAAATGGATGCAAGAGGAAGAGAGAAGCTAAGGCAGATATTGACAGATACAAGAACATAACGAGGGACTGCTTGTTAGAAGAGAGAAGGGGAAAGGAGGAGAGGGTAGATTATCACAGAGGGGTATTAAAAGAGAAAATACCCCCGAAGAAAGAATTAAGACGCGGTGATGTCACCCAGACGATATTCCTGTTGGTCAGCTGGACCTGCCAGCATACTAAAACTAATGACCATCACCAGACCAAATATTCAAGGTCATCTAAGGGTTTTAGTCACTGCGAAATAGTTGATCCTAGCAGGCTTTAAAGGGAGAGATGGTAGCGGTCAGTGTATGGGGAGAGACACTTGTGTTATTACAGCAACGTTCGCTTATGAAACAATACGAGTGGTCCTGAGTGGTCAAGAGAGGGTCAAGAAATTCAGACCAATGGTGATCAGTTAGATGCCGAAAGAGACCGAAGTCGACTATCTTTAATATCTTCCATTCATTTCCTTTATTATTTGCTTGACCACACGAGTGGTCGCACACTTTACTATTTTCTAGTTGGTAGTATGGTCATCGCAAGTGCATTAGTGGGTTGGTCACTAGTGTCTAGTTAAGAACTGATGTCGCTGGTGTGGTGAAATATTATCTAAGTGCCATGTCCACCCATTGGTCATTGAGTTGACCATAACACGTGGTTGGGTCTTAGGTCAAGGGTAGGTGAGGTTGCAGCTGCAATGTACATGGGTGACAATCTTGGTAGCTATAATAGTTGGCGGTTTTGCTTGGTGTGGTTCATGAAATGTTCAGCTTTCATTCAGAAAGAGTTTCCCGGGCAGAAAATTGAAGAAAAAAGAAGAGAGAGAGAGAGAGAGGGGGGGAGAGAGGGAGAGAGAGAGTTGAGGGCAATGCATTTCTTTAATAAAAGTAATTTTATACATCTCAATAGAAATATCACTTGCAATGCATTTCTTTGGACATTTTCTACAGTGCACTTCTATGGTGAGATTATTTGCAATGCATACCAATAGTAAAATCATCCACAATCCATTTCTATAGTAAAATCACTCATAGTGCATATGTATAGAAATTTCACTCGCAATGCATTTCTATAGACATTTTCAACAATGTACATCTATAGTAAGATTATTTGCAATAGTGATATTACTCACAATCCATTTCTATAGTAAAATCACTCGCAGTGCATATCCATGGAAATATCATTTGCAATGCATCTGCATGGTAAAATCTTTTGTAATAAATTTCTAATGTATTATCCTTCATAATGTATTTTTTTAGTAAAATTCCCACCAAATCATTTCAATAGTTAAGTCATCCGCAATGCATTCCTATTGTAAAATCATTTGCAATGCAGTTTTATGATCTGAATAATTCTATGCATCTCTATAGCAAAATCATTTGTAATTCATACTTATAGTTAAATTATAGTGAAATGCATTTCTATAGAAAAATTTTTTGCAATGTGTTTCCATCATAAAACCAATTACAATGCACCTCTATAGTAATATAATTTGCAATGCAGCAGTAGAGTAAAATCATTCGTGATGCCATTGATTTTTATTCATCTTACATCTTATCATACATATAATTGACCAATTCTGTCTGAAAATATTGAGTTTTTCGATTTGTGAGAACTGCCAATCCTGTTTTCTCGGTTATAGATGCATTGCGATCTTAAGATTACCCATGAAAAGCTGCTATGATGAAATGTTTGCGATGTATTTCTCTATAGCATAATCAGTAGAAATGCATTCATACTGTGCGTGTTCGGTTATTAAAGATCCTTTCGGATCAGTTGCTAAGTTATATTAAGGCTGCACCACGAGTTCTAGAGATATTCAACAGGATACTCTTCGAACAAACTTCGTATATATATATATATATATATATATATATATATATATATATATATATATATATATATATATATATATATATATATATGTTTGTGAATGGTCTGGAAAGCAAGGATGAAAATACGAGCTTGGATAAGCAATATATATATATATATATATATATATATATATATATGCGAAGTTTATTCGAAGAGTATCTTGTTGTTTTGAATATCTCTAGAACTCGTGGTGCAGCCGTGATGTAACTTAGCAACTGATCCGAAAGGACCTTTAATAACCGAACACGTACAATATGAATGCATTTCTACTGATTATGCTATAGAGAAATACATCACAAACATTTTATCATATATGTATGTATTTATCTATTTATGTATGTATTGTACCATTGTAAGTTTATCTTAGTAGATGTCAAAGCGACGACATATACCGTATTTTTCGGCATACGAGACGTGTTTTTTATTTCTTCAAAATCTGACCTTCAAATCTCCGCTATGCCCTTCACGGTGGAAGTCAGCTTTGGGGTTAAGCTACAGATCAATGAATTGCACTAGTTTATCTACCCAGACAACTTCAGAATGAATATATGTTATATTACTGAAACTAAATGTTTCTCAAACTCCTTGCAGCTTCCTTCAAGAAAAAAAATTGAATCAGTAAAGTTTAAATTTTGTCAAACCTCAAAACTGAAATTGACTTTATTTTTCCACTGTAACAAGAATAGCACAACCTTCGACCAACTCAGAGGTATACACCGATGTGTAAAATTAAAACTTTTTTTGGAATGATCACCCATCATTACATGGCTGATGTATCACTCACCCCAGACAACGTTATGGCAAGAGCGGTTACCCTATCGGTGGCAGATCCGATTCCTGCAGCAGTCCAATTTTCTTTAATTATTTATTGTATCTACGTTGTCCAGGGTGAGTGATACATTAACCGTTTCATGACAAGAGATCATTTCAAATGAGTTTCTACATAATATAATACAATTCATATATATATATATATATGATTTTTCCATGGATCAAATATACAGTATAGAAGTTATAATGATCATCTTCAGCCTGAATAGAAGTTGGGGTGGAGTTCGGCCCGGCAGGCAGGCTTGTATGTAATTATTTTCCTTTAAGAAAATATAATTTTGTTAATTGATCACCCTAAGAAAGTATTCTGCCGAAAGCCATTGGCCACATGATGGTTTCCACTAAGTGAGTAACCAGATCTATTCCTCATGAGAATCATTTAGACCATTATGCCTCTATCCCTGCCCCGTCTTCTCTTGCCTGGTCACTGACATATCCTCAAGGACATTGTCCACTAAAGCTTTCTACCACTCAAGCCATGGCCATTCATAGTATGAGTACTAAGATATGCACCAACACGCATTCCTTTCTCTTCTCACTCATACAACACATGCGTGGGATGGTCACTCTACCATACCAAGTGACCAGTGTCCACAGAATGGTTAATGATGATACACAGCCAGAATAGCGACACCAGTTCTGTACTAAATGCAAGTGACCAACAGCGACCACTGAGCACAGTCAAAAGTTTGAGAAGTTTGTGAAAAGCCAGAAGTCGCATGGAAACAAAACTGGACGAGGTTGGGGGTCGCTGATATGTCTGGGTGATATGATGTGATATTTTGATGGTTGCACAGTGCAGGAATTCACTCAATTTCACTGTGAACTGAATAACACCACGGTAGAGTGTATGTTCACTTATGCACTGTAAGGTCTCTTATAAATGATGGTAAAGATAAAATAAGGCTGCACAACCGGATCTCGAGATATTCAGAATGACTGGATACTTTCCGGACAGACTTTGTGCATTCAATCATCAGAATGAGTGGAATTAAGTATGTATCAGTTCAGAAGGAGCTGAAGTGTTCTTCCACACAGACATAGGTTTAAGAAAATTTTACGAGTGATACTTTGGCCTATGTTCTGTCCCTATAGACAATAAAATGCCACGAGATGCAGGGCGAAATCTGGGATGCCCAGTTTTCAGACCTCCCCCAAACACACAGCCTAGTAGATAAAGTCCAGAGGGAAGCAGAGAGTGATACGTCTGGTATCAGTTTGGTTGCAAGAGCTAACAGGCAGATATCAAATAGGGCGTCAAATCGCTTTGAGGGGGCTCCACTCCCAATTTCGGAACTAAAGTTGTCCTTCTCCTAGATCTATCCAACCCCAAGCTAGAGAGCCTATTCTGTCCTGCTATTTCACCCGTAGGAGAACAGATGGATTCATGCCTTCCCCAAAGGCATTATTTCAATGAGTTTGAACTCTGGTCGCTGATTCCATTGCCTGCGCTGATATCGAACGCAAATCGCACTAGGTATTGCTTTTAAACAGCTAAACATCCAAATGTAATAGAGTATTCAATGCACTGGTATTATGGATGAAGGGCTAATATATACTCTTGATGTCATGAGGAGCTGAGGAAGGCCGCAGAATGGACCAGCTGTAATTTTATGGTCAAAAGCAACAAAAAAAAAGGAAGTTATTAGTTGGAATGGGTGTAATTTTCATTTTTGAACTTTGGACTGCATTTAAATCCACTCACCTGGTATTATATGCAGGTGAGGAATGCGGGATATTTACCAAGAACAACATACCCTAATTTAAACTTTCTAAATAAAATCAGTTATCCCATAGAAACAATCATGGTAAATTGTGTATGAAACCAATGGTTATCCATTAAATTTTGACCAAAGATGGCATGCCTTAACTTTGTGCTTAAATGTCATGATCGAACCAACTGAATAAAAGTAGTCAATAGGTTAATGCAATCATGATAGATCGGGAATAAAACCGTCTCATAGTTCTAAAATGGTTACCCATTCAATATTGACCATTGATAACATACCTTATCTCAGCAGTTAGATGTCATGACCCAACCAGCTAAACAAAATCACGTCTAATTAGTTATAGTAAAAGTGAAGATTACCTATTTCATATCGACCAAAGACAGCTTTACTTATCTTAGCGATGGAATTTTTCTTCAATGTTTTTTCACATTTTAGATTACCAATATCGACACGACTGACCAATTCAACTGAGAAACGGCCAGAGAAAAAAAACTGACCAGTGGGGCGTTAGTCATTTAAGGAGAGTGTAGATTATTTTGAGCCCAAGTAACACTATCCAAGGGTCAATTAGTATCAGTATTTTGTGGGATAAAGACCAAATATCGAACAAAGACAAAAATATTCCCACTCAGATTCGTTTATACTTTTTTCCGGTCAGTCATTAATGATATCTTTCCTCGTTTTCCCTGAGTACGTAGCTGCGACCTGGAAAGAACTACTTAACGAAGTGCTTGGTTTACTCTGGTATTTGTGCTTAGTATGGAACTGGTGTCGCTTTGCTAATGAATTAAATTTCCTGGCAAGTATATACAAATTGGTCTGTTAGTAAATACAGACGAATTCATGTTAGTATATTTGGTGTTGATTTGGCGAAGGAAAGAAAAACAGGTGCATATAGTTTAATTGGGGATACTTTGAATGTAAGGGAAGACCAGTGTAGTTGTCAAAGTTTTGTTAGTGAGACAGTGGTATCGGATAATGTAAAACAAGCCCAATTGCTGCAGGGTCAAACTCTATTCCTATTTCTATCCTAATTGAAGATGATAATTGCAATTCGTGTGTTGTAAACATGATAGATAAATTTGCATTTTTGTGCAGTTGGTAACACGGTCTCTTTGTAATTAGAGGGTCTTGACTTAGAATCACTGTAAGGAAATGTCAATTTCGAACATAGGTTTCGTTCAACATGACGTGTTTATTTTTGGTGATGTTTATTCTTGTTATGGGAGGAAAACAAAGTCAACTAGAGTTTAGCTAACAGAGAAAAGGATACGTAATTCGCTTATATCAAAATAAACGCTCTATTTGCCTTTTAACTGATTGAAAAATCTTCTTTTTTTCTATACGTCGAGAACATCATATGATTTTCTCATCTCCTTTCTCTACTACTGATCTTTGAATCTATGTAAGAATCGGCTGAAATTAACGATGAAATTTGTTTCAAGCTATGTGTCAGAGATAATACAAACACATTAGCTTAAAAAAAATTTTACAGAACAGAACTAGTCACATGATCAACGTCTTTTGGGAACATTCTGTGTTGAGGATGATCAATTGAAAAAATTAGAATGATCGATGAATAATTCACTCATCTCGCCTTTTGTTGTGGTCGCTAAAAAAACTGAATTTTTAAATAAAAAAAACGTAAATGCTACTGGACACAAAAATGGGATCATTCTAGCATGATCTTACATTGCAAACTGAACTTCCAAGTAAAAGCTTGGGGGGGGCAATTTAGAAAAACCTTTTTCTAAGAGTTGTAAATTCCAGCTTTCTTGCTTTATTGGTGCAGCTTTTATGCGTTATATATACACACCAGCCAGGCCAGCTTAAAAACTGGAGAAACCTATGTAAACAGTTTTGGTCGACGGATTCTAATATTCACTAACACTTGTAGTGCGCTTGCAGTAGAGCAACGGTTAGGATACTATTCACTGTTGTAAGTTTTAGAGATATCATTCTTCACTGGGTTTTCCACGAATACGGCTATGTTTGACTATCGAATAAAACACGAGGTGCCGTTGTTCCCCTTTGGGCAGTCTTTCTCAAAGTCAGTTTACTTCCAAGAAATAAACTAATGACGATTATTGAGTGACCATCGCAATTTATTCCGGTCATTACACCAGTGACCACAGCAGATCCAAATCGTAACCGTCAACAAACCTTTCCATACCAACATGGATCCCCAGAGACCTCATGCGAAACAGAGGCCGACAAAATACAAAAAGATGGAGAGACGAACTAGACAAATTCAGAAAATACTGGCCCCGTGACACTCATGATAAAGAAATGTAGAGGGTCCTGGGGAAGGTCTATGTCCAATGACGGACGTTGAAAGGATGATGATGATGATGATGATGATGAATAGTCCAGTGTGGTCACTTAAGAATCGTTAATGCCTAATGTGTTCAGTAGGTGAGTAAAAACGTTTAGTTGGACAGTTGTAAATTGACCACTGAACGGCCAATTGTCTCTGTTAGTTGGTTCGAAAAAGGTAATTTTCTCTTTCATTCGGTGAACCGACAAGCCGAACGAAGCACTGTTTGGAACATTGGTGGGGTCGGCGCTCCGCCTTGGAACAATGGTGAGAAAGCTTGTCAAGCACAGACAATCAGTGCTGCAGTAAGTTGGATCCTCTGTGGGAGCCATCGTGGTAATACCATTGTATCATACTAATCGAAATTTGTAGATGTAATGGTTAGAAAGCCAACCAAGCATAGATCATTACTACTAGAGTAAATTCGATTTCATGAAAAGTGCTCACTTTATAAAAGCCCAGACGAAAATTCACCAGAAGAAAAAAAAAACACAATCATAAATGCTCTAATGAAAAAAATGGCCCACTCGTTCATTTATTTGGGATCTTTTTCCTGAATTTTACACAAAATTAAATTCGGAAAGCCTAACGAATTACAACTACTGCGTAAAATTTTAAAATCATAAGCGAAAGAATAAAGAGATCAAGTCTGTTGTGAATTTCAAGCAATTCAACCACGTTTTAGGTTTACTGTTTATTAAACACAAAAAGTGTGTAGCAAAACAAGTTGGGGCTAATTTATTCCTAGAATATTGATTATCGATAATATTCACATGTTTTCTACTTGACTGCCGGACACAAAAATGGGAAAGTCAGGACAAAAATCAGAAAGTCAGGACGAATCATTAAGTTTGAGAAATGTTATCAGAAGGCTCGATATTATATTCTGAAAAGGTTTACATGAAACAATCAGGCAAGGAAAACCTGTGCAAACTGCAAATGACCAAACATTTTAATTGATTGATTGGAGGGGAAAATAGATTGCTCAATCATATAAAAGGTCGTAATTAAATTTTGCATACATTCAAAACATTTTTTTTTTTACTTAGAAAATTTCAATAAATGTTTAATGAATGAGTGATGAATTATTTTCTTTAAAATTTCAAAAATTAATCATATACTAAATATAATCTAATCCTCGTGATTTTTTAACGTAAACCCAAATAAATTAAATATTGGAAAACCTGCAATCGATTCTGCCGAGTAGGCTTTTCCGTGTGAGCGTTTTTCCACGTGGGTTTTTTTCTGTGTTGGATTTTTTCATGTGTGCTTTATTGTGAGGACATTTCATTCAGGTTTCTTCCATGTGGGCATTTTTATAGCAAGTAGTAAGTCCGTTCCTCATAGGATACCCTATACTTTTGGCTTTGTAATAAACCAAGCTTGTCAGTACCATTACGTGATATACAGGTTAGAAAGCTGGATGATTACGACTGCAGTAACTTCAATCCCTACTGCCTGTCCCTAGTGGCCTTGTGCCGCACTAATCGAAACGTTGGCGTTATAAAAGCGTTTTGTATTGATCTGATGACGCTGAGTAGGTGAAATGTCTTACAGGGTTACCAAAAGCTGGTAATACCTAACGTTCTTTGCGTGACGAAGCAAGACTGAGAAAATGTCTCAGAAGAAAGCAGTAAAAAGAAATGAAAGGATATGTATTAGTTTTCCGGATTCCGGACACTAGGACGACAAGTGTTCCACAGGGTACGATGTGTTTCAGAAAAATACTCATTTGAAGGAATAAAAGATTTATCTATTCGATTAAAACACTTTACAAATGATATCAGATTTTACATGAAAAGCCAGATGTTTTTTTTTAAATACGTACATACTTGGAGAGATTAAATATAATCTTCCACCTCATGGATAAAAACCAAATCGCGTTCAAGATATATTCACATACCGCCCCAAAAATTCTTTCTACTTTCGTCCTTTTTCTTCGTTTACAATCTCTTCTGGACAGTGTCCACTACTGCTTCGGTTTCCTTCCTCAATCAGCTACAGCCAATTATAGTGGACTAACAAGACGTGTAAAGATGCATTCCATTCTGACCCCTTCCGTCCACACAGTCTGCGATGGTCAGTTTTCTTTCAGTTTTCTTTCTTCCCTTCCACCCTTTCAACACCAAATATTCCGATGGTCAGTTTGAACTACTAACTGACCAATGAGAGAACACTGGTAGGAAGGAATATTTCAACTGGCCAGCGACACCAGTTCCGATCTAGACACTAGTTACTAACCGATACCAATTGACTAAAAGTTACTAAATAAGTAATAGTTGTTAGTAGTCTCTGTTGGGGGTCGAATTGATTGGTCGAAAAAACGAGGAAGAAAGTCTGACTCCAAGTAATTAGTGAATGACCAACAGTCTTTGGTCAATCTCCACGACCAGTAAAACAGCCATGGTCAGACTTGGAACTTGACTTTGTTCGCACTAAGGAAATAGTAATTAAACAACTGTATTAAACGGCCTACTTATTGTCCTACTTCACAAAAATACAGCATTTTCCTGAACGAGTCACTCGCGCACATACACACACACATACACCCCCATATATATATATATATACATATATATATATATATATATATATATATAGTATTTTCTTCTTGGCTGTTTTATTGGTTGCAGAGAATCACTTAAGACTGTTGGTCACTTACTAGTTACTAGGAGTCAGACTTTCTTTCTCGTTTCTTCGACCAATCAATTTGACCCCAAACAGAGACTACTAACAACCAACAACACACACACACGCACACATATATATATATATATATCTATATCTATATACATGAGGGTCTCTGTGTTTGCAAATATATATATATATATATATATATATATATATATATATATATATATATATTGTGCGAGGAACGAAGAGATGTAAGTATCAATTGTACTTAGGTTTTGATATATCTCGTTTACATCTTGAGACGATTGTGTGCAAAATACTGTCTTATAGTAGATGACACTATATATATATATATATATATATATATATATATATATATATATATTATTGTGTCATTCACAGACAGCTCTTTCGCTGTATTACAACTCTTCAGTGTGGCTATAGACTATCCATTATCCCATACAGTACCAGAGGTAGGATTAAAACTGCTGACCCGGAGGCCGGTATCCTACCTCTGCGCTATGGAACTGGACGGTCAGTAAGGTTGAATATAAGCGATATATTCATTTAGCATATATTCCCCATCCACCAGACTGCTCTCCTCCTATGGAAGATATATATATTCTACACACACAAGGAGCTGAATCAATGAGTCCATAGTTTGATACGTACTTATTAGCTCAATTTTGATCTGAAATGTTTACTGCTTGATGTTTGAATAATGCGTGCCACCGAATTAAGTGCATTGACATAGAAGGGAGTTATGCTGAAAAAAAAAAACAACAATATATTTTTGTGAGATTTTCATCATTATGCTGCCCAATCATCAATGCACCTCGTTGTACCCCGAATACTTATTGCAAATGTAGATATTCATTGGGTATTCATATCACCACAGAAACTATATTGGCAGCTTTTTTATGTCATATCTTCTGCAAAGTTTGAAGAAATATATTCAGATTTGCTTCAATTTAATTTGGAATATGAGACTCCCTAGTCAATTCACTTATTTTAGTTTTCTTTTTCTCTGAGGAGCTTCGATGGTCGTGATTAGATTTTTACTCAGTCTTAGAAGGCATCAAAAAGCATTGATGCCAAAATTTCAGGATTCTTGGATTGGGTTGTCTAAACATTTTTGATGGTTTCCTTCAACGCCAGTCCAACGTGATTTATTCATTGTCTTTTCTTCTACTTGATGAGATGAACAAATTTTATACGTTACCTTGATATCAACTGCAGTCATTATTGAAAGAAGTGTGATTAATGGTCAGAGTTCTTGAGGTTAAAGCCATTTCCAGTGGCGTCCGCTTGAGTGAGGGTTCAAACAGGGCACCTGCCAGCCTGCTGGATCAGGCCTTTTCACTGAAGGTTTGAAAGTTGGAAATTTGAAGTCAATAATACTGTCTAACGACTGCTTTATGTAATACCAGCTCCTGTACCCATTAAAAAAAATGGTATTCTTCTTCGCTGGTCACCAAGTTGCCACTAAGATAGACGGACGTGACGTGATCTATTGTTTTTTTTTTTTTATAATCAATAAACTGAATCAACTTTTTTTTACGTCACCTTAATAGCCACTGTTAACTCTATGGGAAGGAAAGTGAGGGAATAATAGATAATAGCCGATGTCCCATTTCTATAAAAATAAAAAAAAGGAACAAAAGATGTGGATAGTACAGAAGAAAGAGAAAACCTGATTAATTCATTAGAATAAAGGTGATTCAGAGAAAGGGACGAGAATCACAAAGGTTTCATGACAATTTTCTTTCTTCTGCGTTTCAGAGAGGAGCTTCAGGACATTTGATCTGAAGTCCATTCTTGTCCTCAGGCCAAATATCTTTGTTACCAAAGTGACGGTCAGTTTTTGACTTTCTTTCATACAGGATCGTGAGCTGTACATGCAGACTGTAGTGTATTGGACCCAAATCATTTTGCAGTTCTTAATGTAATTTACTGTTCATACTCTTCGGAGAAACTCATTGAGACCATTGGTCAGCGATAGAAAAAACAAAGAACCCTTTTTACTGTCAGAAGTATCAATAATGATAATATTAATGATAAGGATTTTTGCTCCCTTGCTTCTCTCCGACCTACTCCGGCCCCTTCTCTCTCATTTAAGCCCTTTTTCTATCTCTCATTTACACTGTATCGTTCATTAATGAGCACATCCCAAATAACTTTAAAATACAAACTTAATTCTCTTCTAAACTAAACATAGTGGGATTTTATTATTTCTAGTGGAACATTACCCAATAAAAACGGATATTATCATTATTATCTATGACTAAACTCCGCAGTATTTAAAATTTGTTGCCAAAAATATCTCATCATGGGGATGAACTCATTTTGGGACGGCAACATATTCATATTTTTTGCAACAGTTTGGATTTTGTAATGTTCTACTAGAAATAATAAATGTTTGGTCTAGAAAATTAACTTGCCATAAAAAAAGTATTAGGGGTGTACTCATTTATTGACAATACTGTACGTTCGTACATGCAATAACACACAAACGTACAAGAGCACATACATAATCACTTATAAGCCCAAAGAAATGCTCTTCTTCACACATTGTTATCTTCACAACGGAAAAAAATACTTATATTATTTTTAATGACCATCTAACCAATAAATGACCTCAAAAGTGAACAAATTCTTTACCGTATAAGCGACAACAATTACGTACTAAATAATAGTACTGAATGATACCGATACACTAAATGTACTATTTAAGTACACTTGAGTGGTCAAGTGCAGAATTTAAAAATATAAAAATATAAACCACTGCACACTTGTTTTTTGTATGATCGGTCTCACCCATTCATATATGCCTTTCTCGTTGCGTATTGTGTAACGGAGAGTCCGTGGGTTTCTTCATGGGAAAAGTTTGAGCTTGGTGATTTTTACTGATAGAATACTAACCTATAATATCATAATGCTTGTTTGTATGGATGACTGGTACGCTTTCGGGTTATTATCTATTTCTTCACTAATGTGTTCTCACACCAATAAAGAAATGATTTATTTGTTTTGATATTTATTTATTCTTATTTAACATGTTATCATGCTTCTCTTGGTTTCTATAACCATGTACAATACTTATGCACCAACTTCAAAACTACCATAAAATTCTTTAAAAAATATTTCCAATGTACATTTAATACAAACAACATCTACAATTTAACTCAATTCACAGATCAGACTATCTTGTAGATCTCAGACGGATTCCAGAAACAGTCCAATTTATTATTTTATCATTATTATCATCGTTATTATTATTATTATTATTATTATTATTAGTAGTAGTAGTAGTAGTAGTAGTAGTAGTAGTAGTAGTAGTACGATGTCTGTTCCTCACAATTTATTGCTGAGTTGTTACCGACAACTTAAGGCAAAAGAAGATTGAAGAGATCAACAAATTCTTCTCCTTCCATCCCAGTCTTATTTTGTGTGTTGCCGTTTTTGTGTTTGTTATTGTTCTTTTGCTCCTATTTTGCACTTTTCATTCGTATACTGCAGATGATAGTGCTCTTCTCAATATACGGATAGAGTCTGTAAGCACTATCTTCTCGATTTCTCAATGAGAAGGGTCACCAGGGATTTTGGCTAGATGTTTTTTCAGTGAATCTCTTGACTATCCCTACTGCCCCGTGAGTTTGTATTTCCATGAGCCAAATCTTCTGTACATCGATTTCAAGGTCCTTGCATTTGCTCAGTTTCGCAAGCTCCTTTACTGCTATATTTCTATCAGAAGATATACCTATGTCGATTGAAAAGTGAGTTCTTGTATGGTGGTACTTCATTACTATGTCGGGTTTATTTGCTTCAATGGTCCTGTCAGTATGTATTTCAAAGTCCCATAGTATTGTGACATTCTGTCCTTCACTTACTTGGCTTGGTTGATGTTCATGCTGGTTATTGACTGCTGATGAACCGTCATGCTTGTAGATTTTTCAATGTAGATATCGGCCCACTCCGTTGTATCTGAACTTGTAGTCTGTAAGTGTTAAAACAGGACAGCCAGACACGAGGTGGTCTACCGTTCCTATACGCACAGACACGGCATTTTTGGTCGACGCCATTTTTTAAATGATGATTGCTTGAATGTTTTGAGTTGGCAAGCTTTGATTTTGAGCGGCCTGTATAAATACTCCCGTTTCTGCTTTCAATCAACTGCCTCAGAGCCACTGGTGGGTGTTTTTCTAGTTTTACCTCAACGTCTTTGCTTCAGAGGGATATATTCCGTAAAGAGGATTGTGTCCCTCTTTAACTTTGAGCTGTTAATGGCCCTGCCTCTTTGCATGTTTCCTCATTTTTTTCATAACTATATTCATTGACCACTCTGCATTATTCAAATCTATACACAGTTCTCTTGCAAATGTTTAAAAAAAACTCGAATGGCAATGGGCAGGCCATGTTGCAAGAACGAAAGACAGCCGATGGACAGCACGTCTCACAATATGGATCCTCGGAGATCACATGCGAAACCGAGGTCGATAGATGGAGAGATGAACTAGACGAATTCAGAAAATGGTGGCCCTGTGATGCCCTTGATAGAGAATTGTGGCGAATCATGGGGAAGGTCTATATCCAACAACGGACGTTATAAGACTGTAGATGATGATGATGAATGTTTGTTGCACACCCAGTGTCAGCTTGAAACTTAGGACAGGCAACAATGTTATGACTTTGTTGGCATCAGCATTTTTATATACAAGATGGGGTTGAGGTACAATATAGGAGGCTACACAAGAGATAGCACTTAGTTATATAACAGGAAATATTTACAAGGACAGTGGTTTGCGAAGGATAGGGGCGGTGTCTGTGAGGACAATTTTCTGTATCTCTTGGACGATCAGGTTCCCTCGTGTTCTACTTAGATATTCAGGCAACGTCAACTGGCCAGTTTTTGGAAGAGCCATTATTATTGTTGTTGTTGTCGTAATTGTAATTTTTATTCCTAATCTTATTATGCCACTTTGGGCGTCTATAATCATATACAATATTTACACATCAACTTTATATAAATATAAAATTCATAAGATACTTTAAAATATACATGAAAATAGACAGCATTTACAATAAAGATCAGATTCTCTTGAAAATCACATCAGACTGATTTTTTTTTAAATGTCTTTTTAAGCTAATGTTTTTTCAATGGAGTTTATCTACATTTCGGCTATTTTCAACATGACTGGACAGCTTATTCCAAAAGTGCATTACTGTATTATAGAAAGATTTGATTGTTCAGGAGATTTAGTTTGTGAAATCAGTCTAGTCAATATATTTCCAGTTCGAAGAATGATATTAGTTCTTGAATTTTATTATCTCTTCCCCATTTTAATGTTTCATTGCTTACAAAAAAGGAAACGATGAGTCTATTGCTCTTCACAGGCCCTAAAGTAAAGTATCTATGGGCAAATAAATAAATAAATTAAATTAGATAATATTAAGTTGTAATTCTCCTCACACATTTCATCCTTTCTTCT
The DNA here is from genome assembly GCA_963457665.1 of Thysanoteuthis rhombus. Lineage (NCBI taxonomy): Eukaryota > Metazoa > Mollusca > Cephalopoda > Oegopsida > Thysanoteuthidae > Thysanoteuthis > Thysanoteuthis major. The sequence continues at coordinate 18,082,594 of OY735227.1, read as the reverse complement.
TTCAAGTTTCATTTTCCTTCAACAGTGAACAACTGAGTTCTTATGATTTTCATCTTGCGCGTTAAGTGTGTAATACAACACTAGGAAGGCCGAACGACATATCCACCGAAACGTTGGTATTAAAAAACAACGTAGATGAACGAAACCATTCAAGATAATTCAGGAAGTAATGACTAAAATCTTCAGCTGATAACTTCAAAGAACACCACACGGACAAAAGAATAACTCACGTATATATGAGGACACCTAGCGTAACGTGATTGTTGAAAAGTTTGCTTTGCAGACCATTCAGTTGTAAGGTGAGTTCGACCCACAACAGATACTTCATTACCGTAAAGCTGTTTATGAACAACTCGCCGAGGAGCAGTGGTTATGCTAGTTCTTTAAACCAGTGCTAGTGTGATATATTTGTTCATCTTGTGATAACCAAAAATTATGGCCTATGTCAGACTAAGATAATTTCTCTCTTCTATTTTGAACAATTCTTCAATTGATTTTTAATCTTGTTTATTGGAATATTTGACATTAATGGTCACTAGTGTTTAGTATAGAACTGGTGTCGCTATTCTGGTACGGCATTATTACTGACCTGTCTCCGGCCACTAGTCAGCTAGTACGATAGAGTGACCATCACATGCATGTGTTAAATGAGTGCAAGGGGGAAGGAAAGTGTTGGTACATCTCTTGGTATTCAGACTATAAATGGTCATGGCTTGAGTGGTTGGAAGCAATAGTGGACAATGTCCTTGGGGAAGGGTCAGTGGCTAGGCCAGAGAAGAAGAAGCAAAGGGGAGGCAAGATTGTCTGAATAAGTACAATAAAAATGTCCAAGAAGGAAATAAACTTTAAAGTCATTTCCAATAATGGTATTTTTACCTAGAATAGAAATAATGCGTATGCATCCAAAAGTGTCATCTTTTAAAAAATTGAGCTGGGAAGTCTCCAAAATGTCGGTGGTATTGCTCCAATCTAATCACTACTAAGTCAGGCAAACACGGATTTTTTTTTTTGTTTGTTTCAGTTTGAACATTTCGACTGGCTGGTTCATCTTTCCTTCTTCAGGAGTATGGTGCATCCGATGCACTTTTTTTAGCAAGTTGTTTCCTGAGAACTTTACCACTCCCTAAAGTTTTCAATGGTGTATGCAAATTACAATTTAGGATTATGCTAAATTGGTCCTTTACTTTATATAAAACTCCACTAATAGCTTTAGAGGGATTGGACAATATTCGAGAACTCACTCGCTAAAAACTTGCTTCGAGGTCCCATTAGTAACCACTGAAAATTTGCTGATCCTTCTTGCGTTTTGCTAACACAATATACGTATGACAAGGAAGCAAATTTTACTGAAGATTATCGGAAGCAAAATAGGGACTAACTAATCTAAACCAACTAATAAAAATGTACTTAATGAATCACCTAAAAACAAACCATCTTGTGGCTGCTAGATTGATTAGTAATCAGATTTAGATATACATTGTTGAATTTCAAAATATGGTTATGATATCCCGTGTATATGTATTAGCAAGCCTAAGGAACTCTAAAATTTATATTCGTGAAATGCTCCATGGGTACTGATTTGAACCTGGACCAGATATTTTCGTTGATTAGTTTTTGAAAATTCTAACAGTTCGAAGCTTTTAGTTGGGCTTTGATTTACAGTGTAAGCATTATGCTAAATCAACCCATTAATTAATGACCGGCAGTGTTCTCGCCCGTGTGGAAAATTACTTTGATTCCCCAAATGTCCGTCCATTTGTGTGTGCAGAACGCGACAACAGCTAAAGGAATGGACATTTCTCTGGTATGTATATATATATATATATATATATATATCTTATTATTCATGCTTATCTCATTCTTTAAGGGGTCAAAAGTGAATGGAAACTTTTCCTCCAAGAATGGGTTAACAATGTAAGGAATCTGTCCCCCCTAAAGGAGCCAAAGGTGTAGGGAATCTTCTTCCTTCGAAGGGGTCAAAAATGTTTAACCCCCCCCTCAAGGGGTCATAATGAAAAGAAATATTTTCCCCTCTATGGGATAAAAAGTGATAGGAAACGTTTTCTTCTTTAAGAAGCTAAAAGTCAAAGGAAAGTTTCCACCCACGTTGAATAGGTCAAAGATGGAAGAATACTTTTTTCTCTTCCTTGAGGGATCAAAAGTGAATTATAAACTTTTTTCACCCTTTGAGGGGTCAAAAATGAAGTGAAAGTTGGAAAACTTCAGTCCTTTTTTTTACTCCTTTAATATTTATCCCGGCGTTGACAAGTACAGCTAGTTTTTATCATTTACTTTGGCCAATGGTTTTGTCCTAGAATCCATATTGTTCGTGGTCAGTACTAATTGGTTTTCATCTTGGATAATCAAATGGAACTTTTGCTGCCATTTAACCAAGCTGATATCTCTGACCACTGGACAGCTATTTTCAGTGTGTGGTAGTACGGTACTCCCTGGGATGTCTTACGTATTTGACAGGTGAAAGCCTGCGTAATTACTTTGGAGCATTTCTTCGGATAACTTGAGAGGACTATTCAGTTTTGAACTTATTTCCTATGTTTGTGTGGGGTCACATCCCGACTTAGTGGGAGAACGTACCAGATCCTCTTAGGTCATTCCTTACACATTCATGGCCGAGTATCTGAACACCGACCGTCTAGTTCCGATAAGGGCCTATTTCAGGGTTATTCCTTGATGCCTGTGGCGAGTAGTAACACAATTTTAGCCCTTTCTCCACTCAAGTGTTCAGTACAGGACTGGGTTAGTTATTGAATCATATTATCCCTGACCAATCCTGGTCACTTGTAAGTTAGTATGGTTGAGTGACCATCGAACGCACGTGTCAAATGACTTGGGAGCGTAGAAATGTTGGTGCATATCTAATCATCGTTGGTCATCGTTGGTCACTAGTGTTTAGTAGATAACTGGTGTCGCTATATTGGGAACATATCAGCACTGACCAGCCTCTGGCCACTGGTCAATTAGTTTGATAGAGTGACCATCACATGAATGTCTCAAATGAGATAGAAGTGGAAGGGGAGGAAGATGAATGTTGATGCATCTCTTAGTACTTGGACTATGAATGGTCATGGCTGGTATGGTAGGAGGCTTAGTGTATAACGTCCTTGGGAAGAGTCAGTGACCAGTGGCCGGAGAGGAAGAGGAAGTGGATGGAGCAAAATTGTCTGAATGACCGTGATGAAGAATTTTCAAGGAAGTCTTTGCATCGAAATTCCAAAGGAGCCAAATTTTGAAATTCAACGATGTGTATTTCAATCTGATTACTAATTGATGTAACAGCTATATTAAACTGATGAGTTATTTACGTCCAATATACGTATACAGATTTTTTTTTTTGTTTGAATAATTCTTTAGGGAGTCTGAAGAGAAAGGGAATTACCCCCCATTTAAAAGGTCAAAAGTGTAGGGAAACCTTTCCCCTATTAATCGCTGACAAATGTTGGGAAATTCTTCATCCCTCAAACTACTAAAAAATATAGGGAAACTCTCCACTTCAAGTGTGTCAAAAGTGAACAGATCCTTTCTCTCGTTCTTTAATGGGTCAAACGTGATGGGAAACTTTCTCCCTCCTTGAAGGGATCATACGTGAAGGTACACTTTTTTTTAAATTCAACAATGTATATCTAAATCTGATCACTAATCAATCTAGCAGCCACAAGATGGTTTGTTTTTAGGAGATTCATTAAGTACATTTCTATTAGTTGGTTTAGATTAGTTAGTCCCTATTTTGCTTCCGATAATCTTCAGTAAAATTTGCTTCCTTGTCATACGAATATTATGTTAGGAAAACACAAGAAGGATCACCAAATTTTCTGTGGTTACTAATGGTACCTCGAAGCAAGTTTTTAGCGAGTTATTTTTTGAAAATTGTCCTGTCCCTCTAAAGCTATTGTTGGAAATATAGTTAACAATCCAAGTTTATGCTAAATTGATCCCTGATTTTAAGTCTGTGTTCAAGCATAACTAGATTATTATCGAACTATAATTTACCAATTTCCCGTCTATCTAGGTCAATAGACCTCTGGAATCACACAACGTATCCAAGTAAAATTTTAAGCTTGTACGAATTGAAACCTGGAGAATGATTTCAGCTTTTAAGAAGATTGGCTTTTAGGAAATTTTTTCCAGATTTTAGTTGGATTTCAATCTACAGTGTGTGCATTATGGCGATGATAATGATGCTAGTTGTGGTGAGGGTGGTTGTGGTTGTGGTGGTAGTGTTGCTATAGCTGTTGATAATAGTAATGGTGATGCTGCTGCTGGTGGTGATAATAGTGGTGATGATAATGATGATAGTGATATTGGCTGTGATGGTAGGAGTGGTGTTATTTAAGGTGGTGACTTTTTCAGGGCTAATCTTTGATAGCTGTGGTGTGCCATATGGCCAAGAGAACTAGACAATTATTAGTCTTCCTTCAAGTACAAATGGGGTTCCCACAAAAAACAGGCTCTGTGTCATTTTCAGGCTAAGTGATAAGCCGAATTAATGCCTTTGATCCTCTGGTTTCAGTTTGATCTCAACAATGGCCAAAGACCTACACGCACATCGTCGAGTATCAGAGGACCCGTCCCAACACGTAACCTCTCTTGCTCTGTGGGATGTATGATTAAGATTATTCACCGGTGTTAATGGCAATACAAAATTGAGGTAATGAGACAATTTTTCAACCTTTTCCTTTATGTTTGTTCCGGGGTCCCACAATCGAAAAAGCCCAGTGTTGAATTTCGTCCAAGTTGAGAGGCAAATAAATAAATTTGGTTCTTCGATCACGTACCGTGTAGTTCAACACCTCTCTGTTGGGCCAAGTTGGGTTGGGCCAGGTCTATTTTCTGACACCCATGGCAGGCCAAAAGGCAAAGCCGAGAGAATTGGACAATTCTGCCTTCTTCCCCACGTATTAAGCGTTGCACTATGGCTCGTTGGGTCGCACACCGAAGAGGGAATCGCCGAAGTGAAACAAATAGAACATCAGATTAGAAAAAAAATCTTTTTCGGTTATTATGAGAAATCAATTTTGAATTATCATAGCTTCACTGAACGACTATTTCTTAGACCAATTTAAAGATTACTCTGATTTGTTACACCTACATTTACTAGTTTGTCTAAAAGTATATTTTCTCGGCTTACGAGTGAATATGCCTCGAGGCGATGACTACAATTGCTTAACTCAGAATAAAGATATAACTGAACGACTGAGTTGCCGTAGATAAATTTATGAACTGTTACAAATGCAGTGCAACCAGTGAGTTCGATTCTTGTTTGGTGCACTACTGTGCACTTATGGGAGAATGGTTTGCCCAAGTGTTCATTCGCTTATTTTCTCCCCGGTCAGCCACCATAACATTAGAGTGGCTATTTTCAAACTTCCAGAAAGGACACTCTAAGTCTAACTTCTCAATTGAGGCCCACCGACCCCTTGGGGTCTACAAAAAGTATTAATGGACGAGAAGCATTTCCAATTTTTTAGAAAGAAAGATATTGTAGACTGGAAAGAAGGACTCGGACTTGTTGACTGTCTTGAATGTGTTGACAATGATGAGTTGGGAATATAAAAAAAAAGTCTATATGAATTATACATGATGATTAGAAAAATTGAGTATTTGTTAAGTATTACTTTGATATATGAATGCTATATTAAGTAGTAATTTTTGTGAAATTTTGCGAAAAAGTTTTCCTAAACGAAATCGACATCCCGCTGACTGACTGACCGTCTCCCGCTTGTTAACAACGGAACTAAACAATGAGGCTCATCAACAATGCTCATAACAGAAACGCCATGTGACAACCTTATATTAACAGCCAAAAACCAGCATTTTTATTATACATAGGTTTGCCATTGTAGGCGTTCGTTTCCAACTCTTTTATGGGTAATTAAGATAATCTTTTCAAGTCTGAATCCTGAAAGGAGGATAGATTAACGTCCGACGTTTATAAAACGACATAAAAATGCGTGATGGTGTATGTATTGGTCACTGTTGGTCACTGTTGGTCACTACTGTTTAGTACGGAACCGGTGTCGCTATTCTGGAAATATATCAGCGCTGACCAATCTCCGGACAGTAGTCAGTTAGTACGGTAGAGTGACCATCACATGCATGTGTCAAATGATTGAGAGGAGAAAGGAATGCGTGTTGGTGCAAATCTTGGTATTCGTACTATGAATGGTCATGTCTTGAATAGTAGGAAGCAATAGTGGACAATGTCCTTGGGGAACGGGTCAGTGACCAGTGGCCAGAGAGGAAGAGGAAGTGGGAGAAGCAAAATTGCCTAAATGACCATAATGAAAAATTTCGAAGAAGGAGACAAACCTTGTAAGTCATTCTCGATAATTTTAATCTGTTTTCGTCTGGCGGGAAATAATTCTCTATTTTCGCCTCAGACTTCCAAAGATGCCAAATTTCAAATTCAACTGTAAAATCTGCGAACGTCTGGAGATCAAAATCGAATAAAAATGCGCTTCAATAACTCTTTTTTAAAGAAAAATCTCTGAGAAAACTGGTAATTTAAATTGCAGATAATGTCTTTAGCCCGTTATTATAATTGAAATCAGTCAGTGCTAAACTCTTTATTTGAAGAGATCTCAATAAGCTGCTTCATTTTATTCTGTCATCTAGGATATCTAAAAGTATCTATTCAAAATTGAACTCAGTAAGCAGCTTCCTATATCAAGTTAATTAATAGTATTGTCCGACTTACCTAGAAAATCATCAATGGTAATCTCGGCTATTCACTTTTGCTTGAACGCCAACCTCCTGATCGTTGGCAAACGCGTTACTCTTTCAGTCTGGACCAAGAAATAACTGTCATTGAGACTCCCGATACAACATACGAATGCTATATCTCTGATCATGAACCCCTTTAATTTTGGCTCTTCAAGGTGGTATAATGGTGCGTAAGCTGATCGCAGATCAATTACTTCTAAGTAGTGATTTCCATCCTCGCTACGTGACCCATATATATGGCCTTGTACCATACTTCTGATCTTGTGCTAAATCCAAGTTATGCTTAATAAATAAAAAGAAGTCATGGATTTGGTTGAGATTTGTCAATTATCTATGTCACTGATAAGATATTTGAGAATCAACCAAAATGTTCGGAGAATGTGATGATTAAATCAAATTACTTACTCTAACACTCAGTTTCCATTATCTCCTTCAGAACAATACGTAGAGGGATATGATAGAATTTAGATGTTAGGCTACTGCTCATGAAGGGTAGCAGCCAAAGTCTGTACCTATATTTCACGTATACTTTCCAAGTTCTCCAAACCTTTGGGTAGCATATCTTACATTAACATTTCAGTCGCAGAACAAAAATGAATTTTGACTTGTATTTGAAGAACGAAGCATGACCTCAAGCGCACCGCTCAAGATTACGAAATGGCTGAAAAGGAAACGTATTTATGTTCTTGGGTGACATCTGTGCATGCCTGGTGACCGGCTACAAGAAACACCCAGAGGCTGTCATAGCAAACAAAGACTATGCTAATAAATATTAATGTACTTTCGAAAGGGGTTTGAATAGAGCTAATTACTAAATAATCTATATTTATGAAGCAGGTTGAATAGTTTTTGCTTCGGTGTAATTACGGAGAAAATCAGTTATTGTGGTCTCTTTGAGACAGGGTAGTTTAGATAACAATAATTGGTTCATAACATTGCTCGAAGGAAAAGCAGTTTATTGCAATCACTGAGTGTTTGGGACTGGCTGATTATGATGGTAATAGCCGGCAAGCACTATCGTTGATTTCAATAAGCGTCGTTGTGCTGATTTTAAAACTTAGCACTCTTCGAACATTTCATTTAAGACGAGGCTAACGAGGTATTATCAGACCAGACTGAAAAGATACACAAATATTTGGCCTCTATCCTTTTCGGAATAGACCTCCTAAAAACGTTCATAGCGATTTCAGCGTTTCTTTTACGTGTCAAAAGCAGTGAGGAAGTCCCTTTTCCTGAAGTCCATTCAGTGATCCTGTTTGAATTTTATCATAAGTCTCGAAGCAGCGCCCTGTCAACTTCATATTTCACTTATTGGGAACATAATAAATTGCTATGACAAAAACGCCTAAAGCCTGTTTAGGCTTGCTGGGCAATCAATGAAGGGTATCAAGCCCGTAGAGTGAAGCTGATCGCCGTTTTAAACAATCAGTGCTGTCGTGAGAAGAAGAAGAAAGACACACCATCCTACCCTGAACCTTATAAATTAAGAAAAAAAAAAAAACAAAAAAAAAACATTGTTGGAACAAATATGAAAAAAAAATTCTTCCTCGTCAAACAAATACAAATTACCATTATTCGAAATGATATGCTTAATGTATTCAGAATACTATCACCGAAACTTTGCAATATTCCACACCGAATTCAAAAACTGGCGCAGTTAGAACCTTAATGGGAAAACAAAAAATTATTCCTCGTCCGATAGGAACAGAGTACCATTATTGGAATGACTGACAAGGTTTCTTTCCTTCTCAGAAATTCTTCATAATAATCATTAAGATAATCTTGCTTTTCCCCCCTTCCTCTTCCTTTCTGGTCTAAGCACTGACCCTTCCCCAAAGACATTGTCCACCAATGCTTCCTACCACTCTAGCCATGGTCATTCATAGTGTGAATACCAAGAGATGCACAAACATGCATTCCTCTCTCCTCCTACTTCTACCCTCCAACCTTATTTGACACATGCGTGTGATGGTCACTCTACCATACTAACTGACCAATAGCCGGAGACTGGTCAGTGTTGATAATTTACCAGAATAGCGACACCAGTTCTATACCAAACGCTAGTGACCAAACAGTGACCAAGATATGCCCCTTCACGAATTACTTGATGGTCACTCTACCATACAAATTGATCAATGACAGGAGACTTGTCCGCTATAGATTACCGATACCAGTCTTGTACAAAACGCTAGCGACTAACAGTAACCATTGAGTTCAATTGAATCGTCTCAAGCGACTAGCGTGTTAACTGCTGCTTTGCAGCGAGGTGCGTAAACAGCGCTACAGCCGTGGAGCATCAATCCATATGGGGGAAAAGGCTAAAATTTACCAGCTCCCGTGACCGTTTATTCCAGCTCCCCACAGGTGTCAGAGAATGGCCATAACCTTAGCCCTTAATAGATCAATGGGAGAGTTCTGTTAGGATATCCCTTGTAACTCAATGCTGGAAGTGCAGATCATTGGCCACGATCAACCAGGATTAGTGGATCGAATATATTCATGCACCTTCGAACTAAGGTAAAATGCTGCATATGCCCTTCCCCACAGTAGGGACTCCAAGCATGCGTGAGGAGGGCGCAAAAAATTATCTAATCCCCTCAGATTTTTGTTGCACCACAAGTATCGGAATAATGGGCCAGGCCCTATCTCTCTTCATGTAATAGGGGGGTATTGTCTGGCGAAAAGATCCCCTGAAATTATGTTAATTTCCAATAAAGGATACGACGGTAATAAAACCCAAATCTGTGTTATCACAGAGGTAGCTGCCTATAGAGGTCAATTTTGTACACTGTCTCTTAGATAATAATAACTGGCTAATAACTTTGAGCTATTGTAATATTGGGTGTGGCTCCCGTGTGATCATTTAGAATAAACAGTTTGAGACGGACTATTTTGATAACAATAATCGACAGATAACATTTTCTGGGATAATGATTAGCGATTTTCTCTGGATTTTGTTTGTAGAAAATAAGGATAGATAACACGTGATTAGATTGGAATATCTCCATCGACATTTTGCAGAGTTCCAAGCTGAACTTAGAAATTGGCACTTTGATACAAAAAGTATTTCTTACCAGAAGTTTACCATTATTGGAAATGATTTACAAGCATAATTACCTTCTTGGACATTCTTCATATTCAGACAATCTTGCTTATTCTCTTTCCATTTCCATTCTGGCATTGTTACCGGCCCTTCCCCCAGGACATTGTCCACTAACGCTTCCTACCACTCTAGCCATAGTCATTTATAGTATGAATACCAAGATATGCTCTAACACGCAGTCTTTTCTCTTCTCACTCCTTTGAGACATGCATGTGATGGTCACTCAACCATACCAACTGACCAGTGGCCAGAGAGTGGTTATTGGTGATATGATACTAGAATAGCGACACCAGTTATTTACCAAACACTAGTGACCAAAAGTGACCAAGAAAGGTACTAACATACTTTCCTTTCCTTTTCTTTTCCACCTTCTCAAGTCTTTTAACAGGCATGTGATGGTCACTCTATCATACCAACTGACCAGTGGCTGGACAATGTTCAATGGCAGTACGGTACCAGTAAAGCGACACCAGTTCCGTACTAAACGTTAGCAACCAATTGTGACGAAGAGTGACCATAAAGTTAAATCGAATGTGGAAAAAAAAAGAGTTCGGACATCAATCGAATCATTCATAGAAAAGTCTATTTGATAAGTTTTTAGGAATAATACGTCTTATCTCGCGATGGCAAAATTCACTACGCTATTACTGAACCAAGTGTCTAATCTGTTAACCACTGCTCCTAGGCAAGCACAAGAATCAGTGTTACAGTTGTGTAGCATCCAAAGGGAAGTCTGCAAAACAAGCCTCCCAATCACGGCTCTAATGTATGCATGCATAATATCTACAATGGTATTACTAAGCTTCACAAAGACGAAAGAACAGATCAACCAGTGAAGCTTGAATATAACACACCATCAACGGCTTGTGAGAATATTATGCTAAGTATTTCTCGGCAAAAAGCATGAATTCCACGAACCAAATTAGGATTTTGACTAAAGCTACATATTCCAATCCGTCCTATTAATTCATTTCCTCAGTGCAGAAGAGAAATCGACTTGGATTTAGTAACAATAAAAAGCAACAGTGATTGAGATGATTGATAATAAATTGACAAAAAAGAATTGACAATAATTTTTTGCGATACTTCATCTAATGAAATAATAAGAGTTAAGAAAAATGGATTATTCATATTCCCTCACGAGCACTAATGCTCTTGGGAAAGTTATCAATATACTTTGCATTCACTTCCGTTGTCAAATATTTGTAGCATGTCATAGTGGTTGAGAGCAAGCGAGCAAGAATTTTGAGCAAACACTCTCACGTAAGTACTTAGTGAGCACCGAACAGCGACCCAAATAACTAGCTGTTACATACTTGTGTGGGTTCATAAACTTGTCTCTGTTGCACTTTGGCTTGCTAAATTGTATCATTGATAGCTTTACTTAACGTGACCCAGAAATCGAATCTAATAATTTTCTTCGGAACTGATCTCTGATAGGATCTGAAACTGATTCAACTTAATCTAATCTCAAAGGATCTAATGCTATTTGTAAGCTTACCCACTGGGACGGGATCTGACATAGATCCTTCTTTTAGCGTAGTATCCAAGCGTCGTGGCATTATGTTGCAGGGGAAGGGGCTAAAATTGTCAAGCTAACTCTGCCTCGCTTTTTTAACGCGCTACAGTCACCCAGGAATAGCCACAGGGCAGTGGGGTGCTACCTGTGAATACGGGGACCAAGGAACGGACGATGCATTCGTATATCTACGGCCATAACTGATCAAAGATCAACATTGAAGATTCAATGTATTCACAGCGAAACTTCAACATATTTTTGAACCCAGAAGCAGATTATGACTATTTGAGAATGAAAAAAGGGATGAGTGAAATAGCGCTACCGTTATTTTCCACCTCCCCACAATACATCGAGTCATGCACGTGCACAGGTGGTAAGATTGGAAGGCTTGAGCCCCTTGTCCCTCTTTTTGTCCACATCAGATGTGCCTTTTTAGATAAAATCCAGAAATGTATTTGATAGGCGCCACGACAAAAATAACGTATTCTATTTAATGGAATTTAAGAATATGAATATTTTTCTTTATGTATCTATATATATTATCTATCTATCTATCAATTTATTTATATATATATATGTATATATATATATAGAGAGAGAGAGAGAGACATGATATGTACATATATATATATATATATATATATACACACACACACACACACACATATATATATAGGGCGAGACAGAGACATGATATATATATATATATATATATATATATATATATATATATATATATATATATATAAATGGCATATTTTATGTGAAATATCTCAGATATCCCAGCTGAATTCTAAAATAGTGGCACCTTTGAAACTCTCAAAAACAAAGATTTATTTCCCGTCAGCCGAGATCAAATAATATTTATTGGAAATGACTTACAACGTTTATTTCTTTCTTGGAAATTCTTCATTATAGTGATTCAGACCAACTCACTATTGTCTCCTCCTCCTACGCTACTGCTCTGGCTTTGTAACTGACCCTTCCCCTAAGACATTGTCCACTAACGCTTTCTTACTCCTGCAGAGGGTAAGGGAACTAGCCAGTCGAAACATACTAACCGAGAAGGAAAACTGCTTGACTTATAAGTGATTAGATTGGAATATACGATAGAAATTTTAAAGAATTCTTAGCTCAATTCAGAAGTTGGCATTTTGATTGCTAAAAAAACATTACTTTTCAGATAAAAATAGGTATACCATCAAAGGAAATGACTAATCATGATTTTTTCTTCTTGGACATTCTTCATTATAGTCTTTTGGACAATTTTATTTCTCCTTCCACTTCTTCCACTCTGGCCTTCTTACTGACCCTTCCCTAAGGACACTGTCCACTAATGCTCCCTACTGCTGAAGCATTGACCATTCACAGTATGAATACCAAGATATGCACCAACATGCATTCCATTCCCCTCTCGCTCATTTGAGACATGCATGTGATGGTCATTCTACCATACTAACTGACCACTGGCCGGAGATTGGACAGTGTTGATACAATAGCGACAACAGTTCCGTACTAAACGTTAGTGACCAATACTGACCAACAGTGATCAAGGTATGTACCAACGCGCATTGTTATCTTCAGCCTGTGAATTTAGACCAACGTTGACTTAATTTCTGTCAGCTGTTTACACAATAAAGATTAGAATGACTTAGAAGCGTGGATCAAAATAGAAAAAGGCATTCAACAAACCTGGCTGTTGCAAACTTTTCCCCTTCTTCTATTCCAGCGTAAGATAATCACTGTAACTTTTGTGCTGTATACATAATAAATAGAAATTATATTTTTAAAAAATGAGAGATTTTATTATGAATTTATTACTCCATTAAAATGAAATAAGTTCCTTTCGTATTTCTAATATAAATGTTCGTAGATATATAAAACTTGTCAGTTTCGATCAGTCGACAAATGAGCTGCTTACCAGTCTGCTGGCCATGATTTGGAATCATGCTAGGGAAATACTAATTTAATATTTTGGTTTGGTTTAACGTGACAGGACAGGCGAACAGTGAAGCGTTTACTCCCCTAAATTAGATGGAGATTGTTTTTGTTACGATGGTAGAACAAAGTCAACTCCAGTCTGCAATTTAGATTTTAGCTTGAGAATAAAGTTATCTTAGCCTGGAATAATCCTTAATGTTTGGTTATCACAAAATCATGTTATCACTGCTGTGAGGGACAAACCACTGCACTGCGACGAGGGGTGAATCCAGAGCCACAGTCGTGTAACATCACGTAAGATACAGTTTGCAAGACGAACTTTCTGATCATGCTACAGTAAATAACCCAACATGTATTATGATAAGTTCTGTTTTAGACACAATCATAAATGATGATCGACCTCACGCAAAGATCAATAGCTTCTAAGAGTATAAGATCGAATATTTCATCAATAGACACAATATCGATAAACTGAGATCAAATTACGGGTACAAATAATGTTCACTTGGTACTAATACCACTAAGAAAAGATAGAAGCTGCTTTTCTCTGCACTCTGTCCCAAAATAGTATTGTTACTGGTATGTCATGGCGACTAACAGAGAAGAGAGTAGGCGTTAGCATTGCGCAAGTAATTCCCAAATAAGAATATATTAGTTCACAGGCCAACGATATATATATATATATATATATATATATATATATATATATATATATATATATATATATATATATATATATATATATATATATATATATATATATATATATATATGCTTGTCTATGTGTCTGACCTGTGCAGTCAGAAAGAAACGATATTATTATTATAAATAGGTCAATAGATAGGTCGTTTAATCCTGTCTTTTGATCGGTACTCTCTTATGATGAAGTCATAAGACAAAGACGCTTGCGTGATAGAACGACTAAACACTATTGGTCACTAAATAATTACTTGCAGTAATTTCATTATTCTTTTTTGCTTCTTTGACCAATCGATCGGACCCCCAACCAGTCTACCGACTGATAGTAACTTTTAGTCACTTGGTATCGGTTGGTAACTTGTGTCTAGGTGGGAACTGGTGTCGCTGATCAGTTGAAGTATTCTTTCCTAGTATTGTTTTCTCATTGGTCAGTTAATAGTTCAAAGTGACCATCAGAATATCTGGTTTTGAAAGGGCGAGGGGGGAGAAATAATGAAGAGTGACCATTACAGCCCCGGGGTAGGTAGATAAGGTTGGAACAGAATGCATTGTCAATAGTCCTTACTTTTGGTGTTTCATATAATAATAATTTTGAAACTGCCACTCTAGGAGCAATAGAGGGATGACGCCCGAGGAAACGGGTCCCCCAGAACTAACCGGTGGGACTGTATATATTAGGCCACAAATGACCAAGTACCTACATTGGTAGATCAAAGATATTTATGCATCCTGCCACTAAGGTAAAATGCTATCGTTACCCTTCATTATTGTGTGAACTTTATGTAAGGAGGTTGATAAGAATTGTTTTGCCTCTCAACACGCCCCATGCATCAGGGAATAGTCATGACCAACCCTATTCTGTGCTATATGGAGTCGCTGCCTGGGGGTCAGGGACCTTGAAAAACACGGTAGAGGAGTAGATTCATGGACATGGATTTAAGAATTAGGATATTTTTGTACCTGGCGTTTAATTGTCATCCTACACGCGGTTTTATTTATCATAGACGCATCGCAACACAATGCTCCGTATACAGAGAAGTGTTTGAAAATCGTGTATCCCCCACAGGCAATAGGGAATATTCCTGACCCCGCAGGCATTAGGGAGTATCCCTGACCTCATCCCTATTTGTGCTTGATAGACGCTGGGCTGGTGGAGAACTAAACGAAACCAGTTTCAAAATCGTTATTCCATGACAAAGTGATTCTGAAAGATCTTTTACTTACTTACTAAACTTACTTTAGTGAGGATCGATCTCACTAGGAATGATCTGCGAAGCCGGCTTACTAACCATCATTCAATGTGATCCAGGAATCAATTTCAGCTATTTACCAAGTTTAGCTTAGTTTAGGCACAATGCTGCAGCTATGAGACAACAAGAAAGTATCAAACTCATCACACAGGAGAAATAATCAGCATGATCATCTTGCTAAGCATTATACCACAACGAGGTTCCAAATATAGATGACTCCTATGGCCTAAGACATTCCTGTCTCCAGTGATATTGTATGTAACCTAATGCTCATCACTAGTCAGTATCTCTTAGTACCGAACTGGTGTCGCTTTTCTGGATGCATATCATCACAGACCATTCTCCGGCCACTGGTCACTTAGTATGGTAGAGTGACCATCACGTGGATGGGTGAGAGGAGAAAGGAATGCGTGTTGGTGCATATCTTGGTATTCATACTATGAATGACCATGGCTAGAATGGTAGGACGCGTTAGTGGACAATGTCTTTGGGGGCTGGGTCAGTGACTTGGCTAGAGAAGGAAGAGGAGAGAGAAGGGAGAAGCAAGATTGTTTGAATGACTATAACGAATAATATCAAAGAATGACGTCTGACAAGAAATTGCTGATAAAATTTGCACCATTTCTCAGAAGGGGCCTACTTCTGCTGATGTATATGGAAATATTCTTATCGAATTATGAATTAGCGTTCCCTCTATTTTGAAAAAATAATAATATAAATCTAAAATTTACTGTTTTAGCGGTATAATCTTTTCTTTTAGATGAAAAATTGTCTATCATTATTGATTTTTGACTTGTAATTCTTCTATCTAAAGTTCACTTGTTTTCAATTGCAACTACTTACCTGTCACTTTACGGCCATTCATAAAGAGAACAAATCGAAAGTGAAGGATAAGCTTTCGCTGGAACCTTGACTTCAATCTTTTGTACTCTGCCAAGCTTGTTTATCAGGTTCAGCTGCTCTCGCCGGTTAAGCTACCTTTCTGACTTTTCGTCCATGAAATGGAGAAAAGTCTTTTTTAGATGAGGGGATATCATTATGAAAAATTTTTGAAGATGGTCATCCTGTTTCATTTTTTGAACACAAAGTTTCGGCCGTCGTACCCTAAGACAATTTTCAGGTGATTAATTGGTATATTTCTTTATCATCAGGACGGTAAAACGGCCACCTCATTGGTTGCATGGAAACGTTGGCATTCTCTTGTCTAATATCGAGTGCCGTTGGTTTTTTATCAGTGACAAAGATCCATGATTGTCTAGTGTTGATGACCTGAGGGAGGCTTTTTTTGAGAGATTTGACAGAGTCCCCACAGGTACTTTTGTTCAATTTCTTCTCTTCATTTATCTCAGTGATAGTTAGTGATGGTCTTACTCACTGACCCGTACCTGGCCAGCGGTTACAGACGTGAGCCTGACTAATGAGCAACACCAGTTCCCAACTAAACGTCTTTGACCAACTAAGACCAAATTGTAAAATGAAGTAACCACAAAGAAGTTGTAATTAATGCCAGAGGCCGGTCAATTGACCAAATGAAATTATGCCATAACAGAGCAGAATTACAAACGCCTAGAGAACATCACATATTATTCGTTATGGCTTGCATTTTGAATCAAAGTTCTGTGCCTTCCCATATCTGAATCTCCCAGTAATGGTTACATTGCTAAAACCACTAATCGTGTTCTCCTTCGGCTATATCGTCATTTCTTGACTCTTTCTCAATAGAAATTAGTCGACTTTATAAGAAACCGTCAACCAAGACTGTCACCAAAACTGTCAACATAGGTTTCTTGAGTTTTCAAGCAGGTGTGACTGGCTGGCTAGCTATGTATATGTTTTCAGTAGGAGGACAATTGACGATAAACATTTATGCTCAATTGGTTATTTTGTCGTCTACAGTGTTTGCTCTTGTCTTTTAAAAACTTGGACATTTTAATGATCACTGGCCAAAAAAAGGTGGCAGACGTAACTTATTCCTTGATCATCACTTTTTCAAATGTTTAATTGATCACCTTCCCACACAGCATGATGCAAATTCTTTGATAGACTAAACAGACCTATATTGTTATATCCTTTAACATTTACTGCCTTGCCGTAAGTCCTATTGATAACTCTCAAAGTCACTAGTCGTTATTCGAGAATGATAACAAAAAGGCTGAAAATAGATTCCCCACTATAGAGTACCGCTCAGAAAAGTAATTTCCTATCACGAATATTACAACAATGATGATATCGATGCTTGCTGGGTTCCCAAAACCAAAGGTCTTCCAGCAGGTTGAAGCAAATAAATGAAGATCAATATAACAATCAAACTATCTATCATCTAACAGGAACATTGACCCTGGAAAATTGTCATTATTGTCGTGGCTGTTCAATTATTAACATTGATCACTACAGTCTGCTTTCATTGCAGCAATTTTGACGAAACCAGTGAGCTTTAAGCTAGCAGAAATGGTCTGCAAGATCAAATTGTTCAATGCAACGGGCAGGACCGAGTAGTGCATAGCAGGGTGTTATATATATATATATATATATATATATATATATATATATATATATATATATATATTGAGCGATATTACACACATATAATGTGAGTCAGACCCCTCATTGATAAGTGATGGGTGACTTTGCTGGAGGGAGGTTTCAGTTATCACTACTTACGACATGGATCCCCCGAGATCACATAAGAAACCGAGGCTGGCAGAATATTTGATGGAGAGACGAGTTAGACAAGTTCAGGAAGTGCTGGCTCTGCGAAGTCCATGATAGAGAAGTGTGGCAAATCCTGGGGAAGGTCTATGTCCAACTACGGACGTTAAAAGACTGATGATGATGATGATGATGAAGACTCCCCACTGTCCATACTAAAAGAAGAATTTTTTGAGGTATGAAGTTTTGAGGGGTTTTTTATGTCAACTATTAGTAATAATAATCAACTGATTTTATGCAGGTGTCATGTTCAACAGAAAAGGTGTATTGGCGTTTTGAATCTTTAAATGATGATTCATCTTGGAGTGCATCTGGTTACTATGAAACAGGTTTATAGCTTGTTTTGTTATTGTTGCTGTTTATGCTATTATTGTAGGATTTTTTAAGGCTAATTCCATTTGCTCATTTTTATATTTGAGGAAACTTTTTTATAAGTGTTTGTTCTAAGTTCTTCACGGAATATTGTAGGGAACGATATATATATATATATATATATATATATATATATATATATATATATATATACACATATATATATATACATATATATATATATATATATATATATATATATATATATATACATACATATATATATATATATATATATATATATATAGAGAGAGAGAGAGAGAGAGAGAGAGAGAGAAATATATATATATAGTCTCGAAAACTTTATCGGTTTAGACAGTAAACATAGAAAAACTTTTCAAAAATGTTTATGTATATGCTGGTCTTCGTGTGAGACTTGTTCTGATCGAAAGGACCAATATCATTGTTAAATAGATCAATAGATAGGTCGTTTAGTATTACTGTTTGGTCAGTATTTTCTTCATGAGTACTTAGTATCAAGTCCAAGACCAAGACGCTTGCGTGATAGAACGACTAAGCACTATTGGTCACTAAATAATTACTTGTAGTAATTTTATTATTCTTCTTTGCTTCTTTGACCAATCGATCAGACCCCAACCAAGTGTTTATCAACTGATAGTAACTTTTCGTCTCTTGGTATCGGTTGGTAACTAGTGTCTAGGTCAGAACTGGTGTCGCTGATCAGTTGAAGTATTCTTTCCTAGTATTGTTCTCTCATTGGTCAGTTAATAGTTCATAGTGACCATGGGAATATCTGATGTTAAAAGGGTGAAGGGGAAGAAATAATGAAGACTGACCATTTTAGCCCTGGGGTAGGTAGATGAGGTTGGAACGGAATGCATCTTTACACATGCCTTGTTAGTCCACTATTGGTGGCTGTAGCCGACTGAAGAGGGAAATCGAAGCAGCAGTGGACACTGTCCAAAGAAAGGGTCAGTGTAAAATAGAAAATAAAGTAGTGATTGTTGGGGAGTAGCATGTCACGAACAATAATGATTGCATGGGAAAGGGCAGCAAGAAGAGTGAGTCTAGGGGTGACATGTTAAACACTAATGATCGAGAGTAAGTGTATCTTATTTAAATAAAAGATGATACCTATTGTACTAAAGCATTGAACTACTACGTTTTGTCTACAGACCTGAGGATTGGCTTCAGTACTCCACTAAACCGTTTCCGAACATGGTTCTTTGAAATTTTTGAAAATGATCTTTTTTGACCATTTTGGAGGCGTCATTCTGACAGGTTTATCGATAATATCTAGATTCTCCAGAACCTAGATATTTCTGGACGTATTTTACTCTCGTGAAAAACTCCTGTGATGTCATGAATAGAGTTTATTTTGACCATATCTAATCTTCGATAGAACGTTTTTGCATGACTTTTAACGTTAGAGCTGTTTAGTTATTGACCAAGATGACGTTGCCCGATGATAATTGTGTAACTCTTGTATGATATCTATATTTGATTTTTTTTTCATTTGATAAAGTATTGAACCCTTTATACATAGGCAAGGTTCCGACTTTCTTCATCGTTGCCCCCAGACTATACCGTTACTCCTTTTATACTCTGATTATTTCTGAACTAGCACACAAAATATGACTCGATACAGACGATTTACAGAGTAGATGTTCTAATTTTTTAGTCTTCTAGCTCCATTGGTACAGCTTATATGTGTGATACTTAGCTAGCCATACTAACTTGAAAAGCAAAAGAAAATATGTAGAGTGTTTTGGTTGCCGTTTTAAAATAACACATACGTAGCAGAGGTGACTTTTGACTGTTTAGCAACACTAGTAATGTGATAAACAGCATCAAATCAGTACAAGTAGTCAATATAAAGAGTTAGTAAACAATTACTGACTGAACTTTGTCAAAGTTGTTTTACTGAAACCTCCTGTTATTTCCTTTCCGTTTAACATTGGATGGTTACTTAATAATTGGCTCAGTTGTAAATTGATCTAAATGAAGCGTCGTTTCATTGTCTCCCAAGCAGTGGTATAGTTATCTTGAATATGTCACAAGCGTAGCTTATGATATCGAAGTTGATTTATTTTACTTGCAATGACTTGCAAAATACTAATGCTCGAATGAATTCAACGATATGCTCTACGGCTTTTAGAGAAACCGTTATTGTCCATTACCCTCTCCCGCCTGGAGCAGGAATGAGGCCGCCTCTTCCGTTTTAGCAAAGATATAACGGACAAATGACACAGTTTGACACAATCAAGAATGAATTAATTTCCTCTCAGAGTTCTCTCCCGTACCAACCATTTTTTATGTTTTTTTTTTTTCAATTATCATCATCTTCTAACATTGCTGTCCGTTTCTTTGACCTTTGTAAGGACACTTCCCGGCGGGCAAATACCTGCCAACGTCTCAATATCAAGTCATTAGAGCCATTAAGCGTGTTACTTTCAATTCGGCGAACAAAAGATTTTCACTATTTTTTTTACCAACATCTCTTATTCAATTCCTCTGCCCTCGAACTATAAACGTGGTGGTCATTGTGAAACAAATAACGACCAATAATTCGTTATAATTTCAATTTTTTACTGTACGTTTATGTTTTAGCAAAATTGAATCAGGGAATCTCCCTTCACAATGAAAAAAGAAAACAACAAAACATTGACGCAATCAAGAATCAGTTCATTTTCTCTCGAATTTCGAAAGTCTTTTGTTCTGTTTTCATCAATCATCATTATCATCTAACTTTGCTTTTCCTTTCAGTGACCCTCGCAAGGCTACTACCGGCGGGCAAATTTTGACCAACGTTCTAATATCAAGTCAGAAGAGCCGCTGGCTTTACAAGTTTCAAGATATTCATCATCATCATCATCATCATCATCATCATCATCAGTCTTTTAACGTCCGTCGTTGGACATAAAACCTTCCCAAGGATTCGCCACAATTCTCTATCATGGGTATTGCGGAGCCAGTATGTCCATTTCATCTCTGTATCTTGTGTTCTGTCGGCCTCAGTTTCTTATGTGATCTCTGGGGATCAATGTTGTGAACGTGATGTCCATTGGTTGTCTTTCATTCTTGCAACATGGCCTGCCCATTGCCATTTGAGTTTTTTGATAGTTTCTATGATGTCACAGACACTCATTTTCTTCCTAATACACTATTCTGTCTTGTGATCTCTCCATGAAAGGTTGAGCATGATTCTCTCATGCGCACGTTGTAATAAGAGTTTTTTTTTTCTATTCTCTTTTCTCTTTTTTATTCAAAAATTATGAATGACTAGCGATACACTATTGTTCACAAAGAGAATTCTTCACAAAACCAACGATATTGGTAATGTAATAGGACGGTTTGGAAGGTATCCAGCTACGTTGAATATCTCAGGAATCGGTCACGCAGCCTTGATGTAACTCAGTAACCAATCAGAGCACGTTGGGTTATCCAGTCGGCAGCGAGACCGGGTTCGAGTACTCTGTGGCTGCAGCATTTGCAATGATCGAACAAGCAAGTGTTCAGTTATCGTACAGAGCTTTTGGGGGCAAAATATCGGATATCCAAGGCGGCAACGTTGTAATGCAATAGCCAAGGAACACCAGGTGTCCTAAGCACCCGGGGATCATGTTGAGAGCCTCACGTTGTGATCCCCTTACTCCTACTGAGGAGCCAACGTATCCACTCAAAAACGCAATCGTAAGTCTCTTCTACCTTTTCCCCGAACCCTCGGACTGACCTGGCTGCAAGCGACAAGTAATGAAATGAATTTTCAATAAGTATTCACTCAACTGGTCTCTTTTCCACAGCTATCAGAGCATGACAATACCAAGAAACTTAATCTAAATGATAACCAATCGTTTATTCCAGGTGCTTATCTTCTTTCTTTATTAGAGATATTCCACAAACAAGAATCAAGCAAGTTTTTCTTTCGGAAATAGCAGGGATTTGTCAATGTAACACCGTGGAACATTTTTGTTCCTTGATAATCATCTCCATTTCTTAATTGATTAAGTATAAAAAATTTAGAAATTGCCAATACTTCCCTTCAAACTTTGCTTCTGTGACTAGAAATGTAATCATTTCAAATTTGACAACTGGTTGATGTTTGATCACATTAGGTAAGAAAAATAGATACATATGAATATCATTGTCCAAGTCACAAAAACAAAGTTTGAAGTGAATAATAAACATTTTCAATATTTTTTTTTTTACATGGAAACTATAACGAAAACCCACTTACTAAAAAAAAGATCTATGTAATCTTGAGTCAACATAATTGACCATCAACATGGTTATGGTCAGTTATTCCTTGATTCAAATCTTATTAACTTGACCATTCACCACGACTTGAAAACTTCTGACTGACATTGTACGAGGACAAGTGCTAAGACGTGTTAGGTCTCAACACAAGGACTCAGATTGTTGGAGACAAGTAATAGAGAATATCCGAAGATGAAGCAAATTGACTCTTAGATACAAAGGTCGACAATACCATTGGACTATTTATACTATATTTTTAGTCCCTTAGTAATCAGTTGGTAACTGGTGATGGGGGTGGGGATGATGTTGCTAATCAACGAATTTCCACTGATCACTGATTGGTCTGTGAGTAGTTCAAACAGACCATTACGAGTGTTTGTTTGTTCTAAGGTGGGAGAAAAAAGACTGAAATTCATATTAGTTCAAATTTAGTAGCTGTAAGGTTGGAGGTTGCACTCAGTGTTGGTAGTAACAGGGGGAGAGGGTGTACTCTGGTCATTCAACAAAGGGTCTGTTATTGGAGGAAAGAGTGGAAATAAAGTGTCTAGTATAGGAGAAAAGAAGTTGAAGTAAATTACCAACTATGAAATAAGAATCGGTGCAGTTGTGAAGAGAGAAATTCGAAACCCTGACCAAATTTTTTCTTTTTGAAAATCTGAGTCTAGGTCTGTTGAATCTAAATTATGGAATTCCAAAGGCAAAATTTCGATATCCAACTATTAAAATATGAATTCAAATCTAAAATGTTGCAATTTGGCATATTTTAGTGTCAGGAAGTGAAAAATTAGAATACTTGACATATTTTTACCGTTGAATGTTGAAATATATCATTTTCAGTGCCCAGACGTTGAAATTGTCATCTTTAAGGTAAGCAAGAATTGAAACAGAAGTTGGAAAGAAGAGGAAGAAAGATAGAAAGGAAGAAAGAAACAGATAAAAGAAAAGCAAAAGGCATAGAAGAACTAATTAAAAGAAATATGGTCAAACTGCGAAAGTGCCAAACGTTCAGTGTCAGCTCAATTGATTTATATTTGGATTATAAAGCGAGGCCCGAGCCAGGTTGATAAGATACCGTCGGCAGCTGTGGCCAACGATCAACAAAAAACTCTCCCAGTTCTCTCTTGAGACTTTCTTGAACTCTTATTGTGATCATATGTCATCGAAAGGGAATAGGAAAGTTGAAAAGTTGAATAAATTGGTATCACCTGAACTGAATGAAATACTCCATGTGAGTTTCAAACTCTGTCAGCTGGCTCTGTCTGAGCCTAGCGAATCGCACAAATACGCTCACTCTGGTCAATTAAGTTTTGACACTTGGACAGTGAGTGTAGGAAGGAAGTCACATCTGAAATCTATGAAGACAAAGCAAATTGACTTCTAGATACTGAAGTCCTCGATGTTGTCGGACTATTCATACTTGATTAGCATTTTAGTCTCTTAGTACCAGTTGGCAACTGTTGTCTAATGAAGAACTGGTGTCGCTGGTCAGATGAAGTATTCCTTTATACCAGTGTCCTCGCATTGGTCAGTTAGTAGTTCAAAGTGACGATGAGAATATTTGGTGTGGAAAGGGGTGAAAGTGGAGAAAGAATGAAAACTGACCGGTGCTGTCCTAGGGTCGACAGAAGGGATAGGAATGGACACATGTTTTGTTTGTCCGTTCTTAGTGGCTGGAGCCGACTGAAGAGAGAAACCGGAGCTGTAGTGGACATTGTCCACAAGAATTCGTTACTGTAGAATAGGAAAGAAGAAGATTGTTGGGTGTAGCGTGTTAAGGACCTTAATTAGCAGTATTTGGTAATTATTTTTTGTACCAAAGCATTCATGTACTTATTTCTATATATTACATACACTTTGAATATCACTATCATAAAGTTTGACGGGAATAATAGCCATATTCTATACTTTTTACACATAAATAATAGGAAAAGACTTTCTACCCAGGAACAAAAATCAGATTTTATGCATATGTTTACATAACATGTGATATTATGGGAATGAATTCTTACAACTCTTATTCCCAGTGATGATTGTTTTACAAAAACATGACAATTTCTGTTGGTAGCGATGAATTGAAACAGTAACTAAAATCACAAAGCACTCAGAGACCTATTCCTTTGCCAACTTGTCGCTGAAATAATAATAGAAAATAAAAAACTGTCCGTACATGATTACGATGCTGGAGAGACAATTATAAACTTTCCAGGATCAAAATTTTATAAATTTTTCCTTTGCCAATTGCTAACCTTTGAACAAAACCAAGATTAACTAAAACATTCGCTCTCGAAACTCATTTAGAAAACTAATATTCTTTTCGTACACAGGTCTAATTCAATTCCTTTAGACTCGATCTATGAATGCAATGTTCATTTTGAAACAAGGAATGACTATTGATATATCTAAATGTTGATTTCGTTCTATGCATTGATAGTTTAACAAAACTAAAACAGAAGAGTCTTTCTTGAAAATGGAACCCATTGGGCACAATCATAAATTACTTGTCGAATTTCTACAAGGTTTTCAATCAACTTTTTCTGTTGTTATCAGTTACTTTCATCTTGTAATCTTGCTTTCCCTTTTCTAATCCTCAATAAAGACACTTCCCTGTAGGCAACTCCCTGCCAAAGGTTTAATATCGAGTCATCAGAGCCATCTGGTACGCAACTTTCAATATAGCCACAAAAGATTTTATTTCTCTTCTTTTCTTTCACCCACATCTGGGATTACTTCATCGCGGATCTACCAATGTGGTGGTCATTTTCCCCACGGAATACTTCCAAAATCGAGCAACATCAGAAGTATAAAAGGTCTGTTCAGAAAGTATGTAAACATTTTGAATGTCTCGACGACCGGATAACTTATCATATGATTAGAGGGTACCTTATTGTACATGAATGGATAGGCACTGTCCCGTTGGACAACTCGGTCGGTAATGAGCCAACACTGAGCGAGCATGTGCATAGTGAGACCACAGCGTTTACAGTTGTTGGACAAATGGATATTTACGACTCGTGCAGGGCTTTTAGTCAAAACACTGCATCACCTGGGTATTTCATTCATACTGAAGTCCAGATTTGGCACCCGGTGACTTTTGGTTTTCTCCAAAGGGATTTCTGACCGTGTACGAGATAAAGTAGAACGTAATCCGACCGATTAGGGCAATTTTGAGAAAGGAATAAATGCATAAGGTTCTAAAGGGATTATTTGGAGGGCTTTGGAACACTATTGCCATAGGTTTGATACTTCTCAATTAATACTAAACGGATGGATACATTCCAAACTGACTTGGGATTATTTGATAGCGAATAGCCAATGCAATCAGATACATTTACTGCTGTGCAATTGTAACTATCAATGATATATAATTATATGTAACAGTCAAGCATTTACGAAACAGATCAAAAACAAGAGTTTTGAAAATTGCATTTTTCTTTGATAGACTTGGCATACTGAATGACCATTATTCAAATATCGTATAGAGTAATAGTTAGCAAGCTTGTAATGCTGAACATTATTACTATAATGAGTTCGATTCTCACTAGGTGGCCCCGTGTCAAAATAAGTTCTATAGACAGTGTTAATATGATAACAGGATGACGACACTGTGACACCTTTGATAAAGAACTATGATTCATACATGCGAACATACATACTAAAAAAAGTATTGAATGCGCTATCTTTTTGAAAATAGCAGACACGATCAATATATTCGATGGTCAAGTAAGTCTGTAATAGTCATTGATTCTTTATTTCAAATTACCTTTTTAATCAGTCATTTTCACCCAAGTGGAGATTTCTTACAGTTGGTGTACGGAGACAGGCAAAAAGACCGGTTTAGTTTTAACAAAAGAACTGCGAATGTCGAAAAAAAAAAATCTCAGACAATACTCAAAGACGATGCAAATTGACTCTTAGGTACAGAAGTCCTCAACTCAACTTAATTAGCATTTTAGTCTCTTGGTATCATTTGGTAACTAGTGTTTGCGAGGAACTGGTGTCGCTATCTAGGCTAAGATTTCCCAGTGACCATTGATTAGTGGTTGGTCAGTGAATAGTTCAAACTGACCATCACATGTGTTTTGTGGGTCGGCGGAAGAAAAGAAGACTGGAATCTGCATTAGTTTAGTAGCTGTATATTTGGGGGTTGCCTTCAATATTGGCAGTAAGCAGGGAATGAGGATGGACACTGGTCATTCAGAAAAGAGTCAATAAATGGGAGCCCCAAAAGAAAGGCATGTCCAAAAGCTGAGGAGGGTAGCCAAAGCAAATCATCATCACTATTATATCATCAGTTGTTTGACATACACCTTCCTCAGGATTTGCCGCACATCTGTGTCGTGGGCGTTGCGGAACTAGCATTTTCTGAATCCGCCAAGATCGTGTTGTTGTCTCATATTCTTCCGACCTTGGTCCAGCGTCCATGTTCTGAGTCGTAATGTCTATCGGTTGTCTGCCATCCTTGCAACATGACCAGCCCATTGCCATTGAAGTTTTCTAATGTTTTTCATAATATCTCGGACCTGTTTTCTCCCTGATATACTGTGCTGTCTTGTGATCTCTCCATGTGAGATTGAGCATGATTTCATCATGCACATGTTGCTTGGTTTTCAGTTTGGGGGTCAGTCTATTGGTCAGGTTCCATATTTCAGCTCCATAGGTGACACTTGGGAGGATGCATTGGTTGTATATTATTTTTAAGACTAATGGGATTTTCTTGTTCTCGAAGGTTTAGCCGGTTGTACCGAAGATTTGCCTCCCTAGAGTGATTCTTTGTTTGATTTCTTATTTTCAGTTATTGTCCGAGTTAAATGTCGTTGTTTACTTTCTCCAGTTTTGCATTTTCAATTTTGATCGATGTGCGTTTATTTCCGACATGTACATAACCTATGTTTGGCTGAAGTTCGTGTGAAAGCCAGTTTTCTCACTCTCTTCGTTCAGATCATCTAGTTGGAGGTCGTGGACGTTCTTTGCAAAAAAGGACGATATTGTCTGCAAATCACTGAAGATGCAATAAGTGTTGGTAACCTTTAGAAGAAAGGATTCCTAAATACTGATATTCTTTCTTCGCAGGATAAGTCATTTTAGAAATTATTTGGCAGTGGTGCTTTTGAAAATCCACTGGGTCTGTCGAATTCAAATTTCTATTTCTAATTGTTAAATTTTGATATTCGACCAAAGGTTCAGGTGATACAATCTACCATATAATTGCTCTATGAAGTTGGAAATTACAATATTTAACACCTCTAATTGGTTGAAAGTTGTCTTTTAGTATCGTTCAGTTCCTGGACTTTGAAAGTTGTCATTTTTTTTCTTTTAAGGTGAGCAAGGAGTAATTGAAACAGCCGTTGAAGAAGAGGTTTGGAATGTAGAGGAAGAAAGGGAGGATGGAAGAAAAAAAGAAAAATGAAAGATAAAGAAGAAGGAAATTGAAAAAAAAAAAGGATGCGGACTGACTGAGAAAGAGCAAAACACTCAACCTTGGCTCAATAGGCTTACGTCTCAATTTTCGATACTGATCACAAACAGTGAATGAGGCCCGAGCCAGGTTCCAATGGTGAAGAACAGTCAGCAGATGTGACAAACGGCCTACAAACAACTCTTTATGGAGATTGCCAGGACTTCAGCGGTGGCAGTATCACGTAATGTCCTTGCAGTTGGAAAGGCTAAAATGTTTAATAAATTTGTTCGAACCTGGACTGAATGAAATACTCTCTATCTGTCCCAGATCCCACATCTGTCAGCTGACTATGTCAAAGCTTAGAAAATCGCACAAATACACATACTCTGCTCAATCAGCGATTAGATACACAGCGATTATTGGAAAGACAATGCAAATTAACTTTCGGTACGAAAGTCCTCAATACTGTCTTAATTAGGTTTTTTAGTCTCTTAGTTGGTGACTTTTGTCTAGTAAGGAACTGCTGTCGCTATCCTGACTAATAATTTACACTGACCACTGATTGGTCAACGAGTACTTCAAACTGACCACCACGTGTGTTTGTTTAGTCTTAGATAAAAGAAGGAAAGAAGGACTGGAATGTGCATTAGTTCGAGTTTAGTAGCTGTAAATTTGAAGGCTGTATTCAGTGTTGGCAGTAAGAGGGTGAACACGGGTCCTATTCAGTGGGGATGAAAGAAAAGTAGGAAGGAAATACCCTGTAGAAGAGGGAGGAAACCGAAGCAAATTACTGTGGATGAAATGAAAGTTAATTCTATTGAGAAGAAAGAAATTCAAACCGGTGACCATTTGTTCTTCTTGAGATAAGACGTTTCGGAAATTATTTATCATTTGTGGTAATTCTTTGTTCAGTTGGATTTTAGTTTGGAGGCAGAGAGGAAGGTGTTTAGAGGCAAAGAAGAAGGTGTCAAAATGCTTTGTCAAGGTTATTTGCTAAATTAAAGTCGGGGTGAGTAAACGAGAGAGAGAGAGAGGGAGGGGGCAGTAGTTGAAATGATCGTCAAAGAAAAGGCTTGGAAAGAAAAGGAAACTAATAAAGAAAGAGAAAAAGAAAGAAAGAAAAGCTAAGAAGAATGAAATTGAAGAATGAAATTGAACAAAGGGGGCGTGTTTGAACTTAGGAAGAATCACTTATCTTGACTGAATGGATGACTACAATAAGGATAACGAAGAAGATCCAAGACATTTTTTTTTTACAAGTGCATATGTATTTGAATTTGACTGTGCGTATATTTATGGTAATTGCATGTGTATCAGAATGTGTGTTCGTGAATGTAGGTACGTCAACGTCATCAAATCATTAGAGAACGTTTTCTCCTGCTCCCACGTTTTCATTTGTTTGTTTACCTGACCTCATATCCTGACCACTTTTTTTAAGTTGCTTTTTTACGTTACTTCATATTCTGATAACAATTTAAAAAGTTGTTTCCGTTTATTCAAATTCATATTTTCATCGTGCTTTTTCAAGCTGGGATTGTAATTCACCAAGCAAATGCGAGCTTGCCATGGAGATGTGCCCCCCCCCCCGTTGAAGGAGTATTCCGACAGGGTAAGTACAACTTGCAGTTCGTAGATGCCAAGCTGAATACATAGTTCCACCTTCTCTTCAAGAGAGGATCCAGACAACGCGACCGAATGTTTGACTAGTTTTCAAGTACGATTTCAAATCAGGATATAATGCAGCTGATAATGTCGATAAAACATATATATTTAACACTACTACAGTGCAAACTGGTCAGCATTGGTTCAATAGGTTGAAGTTTTGAAATAAGGATACCAGAAATAAACTTTCGAAGAGACACACGTGTTCTTTACAGAGAAAAATTATTGAAAAAGAGGGACCAGTAACTTACGAGCAACAGTCTGGGCACTTTTGGGAGACTTTACGATTCCAACAGCGACCGTATCATGTCATAATTGAGAAAAGGGAAAGAATTATAAGTTGAAAAAGTGGGTCATAATCTGATTGAATTTGTTAGACTCCTCACCCTTCGATTGTCTGTGTCTAAGCTTATAGAAGTGCAGTATTAAGTTTTGCAGAATGTCACATATTTCTCCAACATTTATCCAACAGATTACATCTATACAACCATTTCGAACTTCTTATCCACGATAGAAGGTTCAATGATAGGAATGCAATGATGCATGCTTTTACTGAATAACGATCAAAATCGAAAACGCAGAACTGGAGAAAGTAGACCACAACATCTACCTAGGATAACGAACTTCTATGAAACCCACAAAAGAAAAATAAATCAAGCAAAGAATCACTGTAGGATAGCAAGCCTTCGGCAGAGCAAGCTTAACCTTCACAAACTAAAAGATCACATTATTCCTTAAATCCAATGCATCCTCCCAATAATCAATTACGGAGCAGAAACATGGACCCTGATAAAGACACTCACCTGCAGACTGAGAAGCATGCAATGTGCACATGAGAGAATCATGCTCAACCTTACATGGGGAGATCACAAGACAACACAGTATATCAGGGGAAAAACAGGAGTCAGAAACAGCATAGAAATTATTGGAAAACCCAAATGGTAATGGGCTGGTTCTATTACAAGGATGGAAGACAAACAATGGGCATCACAACTCACAACATGGATTTTCAGAGATCACAGAGGCCGGTAGAATACATGATGAAGAGGCTAACTAGACAAATTCAGAAAATATTGGCTCCATGACGCCAACGATAGAGAGGTGTGGCAAATCGTGGGGAAGGTCTATGTCTAACGACGAACATTGGAATGATGATGATGATGATGATGATGATGATGATGATGATGATGAAAGTTAAAGAATATGACAGAGATGGCATATTATCATAAGAGGATTGTTGGAAAATGTTATTTTTCAAATGTGTCGTAATTTGATTGAATAGTTACGTTTTTATTGTCTTTACACCACCCACAATATTACTATTCGAAGAACGACATTTTATATGTAACAACCCAATAGTTGTGGTCAGTCTCCTGTGAGACTCTTATATCTTCGACCTATCAACCTGACCTCCAACCAACTATTACTTAATTTGTAATTTTAGTCACTTGGTATAAGTTAGTAACTAGTGTCTAGATTGGAACTGTTGTCGCTGGTCAGTGAAAGCATTCCTTCTAACTAATGTTCTCTCATTGGTCCGTTAGTAGTTCAAACTGACCATGGGAGTATTTGGTTGAAAGGGCGAAAGAGAAGAAAGAATGAAAACTGACCATTACAGCCTCGGTGGCTGGAGGGGGTCGGGATAGAATGCATCTTTGCACACGTCTTGTTAGTCCACTATTAGTGGCTGTAGCTGACCGAGGAGAAAAACGGAAGCAGTAGTGGACAGTGTCCACAGAAAAGGGGTCGGTGGGGGATGCGAAAGAAAGCAGGGTGGGTTTTATCATCTTTCATCTTACTATTAGAAAAACATTTGATATATTTAATCGAGTTTATGATTCGGTTCAATGTAGGGTGATGAAGACCTAAAAGGAAAAACATATTCGACGGAATATGGGATCCCTCACCCCCATCAACATAGGCCCCTCAGGTAAACGTAAGCATTGTTGTCCAGCTTCACATTGAGTAGAGCTTGACTTATTAAATAGGGTGATAAATGAATGGAATTCACCAAAATGTATTTTTCTTCTTCATATTTTTTGCTGAAATAAAAGGGGTCTTATACACTGAAAAAAGATTAAGTGGACAAATTTATGAAAAACATTCGAATTCTTCACCTTTTTTTTCTAGTTTGTGTCAAGATTTTTTGCTAGTTATTCTAGTAGATATACTTTCAGACAAATAAATGAACTCGTGTGATGTATTGGGGATTTTTTTCAAGTTGGTCAGTACCAATTTTTCTGTGTGGGAAGCTGAAAATTTAAACATTTACTCTTTATTACGTCTACGAATTATTACTTTTTAAATTCCTCCCATTGAAAATAGGTTTTTACAGTGGGACTCTGTTCACACTGAAAGTAAATGTTTCATAAGTCCCTTCGTTGGTGTCTGGCAGGGTTCACGCTTGTTTTTTTGGAAATTTGATTTTTTTTTTTTTGAAATCCCAACCAAATAAAAAGTGAGAGAAGTACCTTATTTTTGAATACACCCTTTCCAAAATCATTAAATTCATCAACCCAACACGTTATGCCACCAAAGGACATTGCTCATCAGTTCATTCTTAATTTCGACTTGTTTTTGCTTTTATTTCAATATTTTGGAACTTTTTTACCAATTCCAGTGAATAATGTTCAACAATTCATAGCATAGCTGAAAAGAGTTTGAGTCTGGATCAATAAGTCCGTAAACTAAATTTGGATCCCAAACTTTCATTTCATAATATTTGATCTATATGTTTAAATTTTTCAGCATAATCTCCTCCCTTGTCAGTGCACTTTATTATGTGATGAATACTATTCATTATTGGACATTATACAGAAAAGAAATTAAGGAAACAATTTAGTTTGTAACTACATATATATATATAACAGAAAAATATGTCTGCGCTTTGTTTACTAATAACTGCTTCTGGTTCTTATCTGAAAACTAAAATATCGCCATCACAGTCTATAATTAAACAACTGTAGCGTCAAAATTTCAAGTCAGGCAAAGAATTCCATCCAAAAATGAATATGGTCAGAATAAATGTTATTTATGACATCACTGCATTTTCCACCGGGGAAAAAATCTACAACAGAGTATAAAAAACTATTTGGGTGTATCTAGATGTTCGCAATAAACCCATCAGAGTAAAGCCCCCAAAATGAAAAAAAAATGGAAGAGGGTTAAAGCAGCACTGATGCCAATTTTCAAGTTTGTAAACAAAACAGTATGGCCAGGAGCACCGGAACACAAACAGACAAACATACACCTATGAAAAGTTTAGAACCTTTTGTCATCTTTGATGGCTACAGTTGTTCAAATATCCCATGAAAAAATCTGAATTGAGTAAAATAGTTGTACGTTCTTATGGACGGGTATAATTAATATTCAAGATCCAGAGCAGCTACTAGTAAACAAGATGTGGATACATAATTTCTGAGATAACCTATGCTGCCTAAGCCAAATGATACATTCATCGTGTTTTAGGGGTGTGTGATTTCAATTAGAGTTTCAAAGTAATATAAAGTATCTATCATTATTTGTCAGATTATATATCCGTATTCACCTGAAGAAACAAGTAGAGTCGGTATGAACAATGAAAGAACAAGGTAATAATCTGGACAGCTGGTAGTAGATTGGACCTTTTACACACACAGATATATATATATATATATATATATACATATATATATATACATATATATATATATATATATATATATATATACATATACATATATATATATATATATATACATATACATATATATATATATATATACATATATATACATATATATATATATATATATATATATATATATATATATATATATAAAATGGATGATAATCAGTTTGACTTTCTATGCTGTCTCGTCATTTGCTTTGAATTAACACCAAATTGATTCCTTTTGCACTGCAATAGTTGGTCTCAATAAACTCCATAGAACAATCGAATAGCATAAGCTTAACAAAGCTGCAGGCGCTGACTGCATTGTACCAATGATCTGGAAATACAGTGTGCGTACTTTTAAAGAAAGGTTTCATGGACAATCCGATACATCTGGGAACAAAGCAGAAACTCCATGACATCATAAGCCTTCATGAAAATGAGACAAGAAAATGTTGGACTGTTTTAGTTACTTTGTTTTCCATCCTGCTCACAACCGGAGACGAAAACCTTGCGAGAATACTTACTACTAAATACATTAGTCGTTGGTTAGTAAACTAGTATCTAGACTGGAACTGATGTCGCTAGTCAGTTGAGGTATTCCCTACTTACAGTGTTATCTAATTGGTCAGTTGGTAGTTGAAAATGACCGTGGGATTATGTGATCTTGAAAGAGAAGAAAGAATGGAAACTGACCATTGCAGCGCTGGGACTGGGGCTGGAAGAGGTTGGTATTGAATGCATCTTCATGTATATCTTGTTGGTCCACAGCTTGTGGTTCAAACCGACTAAGAAGGCAAACAGAATGAGTAGTGGAAACTGTCCACAAGAGAAGCGGTCAGAGTGGAAATTGGAAGAAAGCAAATGAGGTTGAAGTTTGTTGCAACCGAGAAAATATTGATTTGTTGGTGAAAAGAGGAGACAGAAGAAATAGAAAATATATTTGTAGAAAAACAAAAAACAAACAAAAACAAAATGATTTACGAACTTGTAAATTATTTTCTCTTTTTTTTTTCATGTTTTGCAAAGTTTTGACTAGTCCAAGAGAACAATGTTATACACACTGACACACACACACACACACACACACACACACACACACACACATATATATATATATATATATATATATATATATATATATATATATATATATATATATATATATATAAAATAACATTCATATAAAATACATCATGATCATACCGTACATGAGATGATAAACTAAATGTATGACATAAGCTATATATTAAAACAAAGTTGAAAGGGGGTGTGCTTTATCGACTTCTCTGGGTGCTATGTTAATACAAGGGTTTTATTTTTAAAATGTTCTTTAAGTGTTTAATGTTTTTTTGTTGACTATATACATATATATATCGTACAAAAATATAATTACATACACAAATATATATATGTTATTAGTGATGTCATATATATATAAACACGGATATGTACATTTACAGTGTATATATTGATCAGGAGAGGGGGTTGAATCGAATGAATATCAACAGTCAAATGTATGTGTGACCGACCGATACGCATCGGAAGAAAGTTGTTTTAATTTATGCTGAAATAGGAATTCATCATCAATGCCAGTCTTCTGCGTTCAAGTCCGAGGAACAGCTCGAAATCTGACTGATAACTTGCAAAGTAGTCAAGCCTCAAACTGCAAGAAGTTCAGAGTATCACATGACGTGTATAGTCTCCTCTGAATCACTCGATTCCGAGAAAACCATTACTGCAAACTTTTATTGTCAACCACACGTGCGAGGCATTGGTGCATTACACAAGGAGTACGTAACATTGATGAACTGAATGGAGGTCATTGTTCAGCCTTTACAATGCAAGACCCCACCGAGCAAAACATATCAGAAGAGGGAAATCATCAGGCTAGGAATTTTCACTTTATCCCTTATACTTACCAAATGTAGCTATTTTGGATTATCATTTGTTTTGATCACTAGAGTATTTTTTTAGTGCCTCGACATTCAGAAATAAGAAGAAAAAACATTATCTGCTGAATATATGACAGGTATTGTCTCCAATGAATCACTGGATATTGAAGAAACAATCAGTACAGACTTTTATTGTCAACAACACGTGCATCTCAGTGATGCGTTGCACAATATAATGCACCTCTATTTTGAATAGGAAGGGTGTCGTTCTTCAGCATGACAATACAAAGCTTTCTTCAGCAAAACAACCCCAGATGGTTAACATGTTCCACATTCTCTCGATCCAGCAACTTCGGATTATCATTTGTTTGGATTGTTCAATGATTTAAATCAGGGCCACTAGTCATCCTATAATTTTCAGTGATACGAACTTCAATGAAAAAAAAATCTCCATTAATTTAGTGAAAAAGCAATGAATAAATCTTATGGGGAAAATGTTATTCGATATCTATTCGTGACAAAAAGGCCTTTTTTTTATCAAATCACATAAACCTATTTTAATCAAATCTTTGAAAATCTCAAACACTAAATGTTTGAACATGAATTTTCAAACTAAATTAAAAAAAAACAAAAAAAAACGACCAACATGACTATTAACCACAGTAGGACTCACTAGGTTGACTTTACTACTGTAATATTCTATTTAGTATTTTTTTGTTCGGATTCCTAAGTTTCATTCTGCAATTTTGTGATGAGCTATTTATGAACATTCGCAGAGATGTCAACACTTTGAATCCCATTTTGTTGCTACAACAACGTTTTAATTCGTCTGTTCTTCGGCTTTACTCCGGTAACTAAGTAAGGAGGTTCGTCTGACTGATTAGTCCAAACTGGTAAGTTGCGACTAGTATAGAACTGCTGTCGCTGATCTGGTGTCATGTTCATTTGGCACAGTGTTCTGTTATTGGTCAGTCCTTAGGTCAAAGTGACCATAATGGTCCGAACATTCAGTGTGGTCCGGTGAAAGAGAAACGAAATTAGTAGTTGCGATAAAAGTCTGCTGAAATTAAGATTTAAGATTGAAAAAATACTAGTCAAAAGTTGATAATCGTTGGCAAATCTACATGTTATAAAAACTCAAGATAAAATGGCCATGAGCAAGTTTTAAGTGTTTCCAAAGATAATTTACTGGAGCATTTAAATCAGTCAAATCACACGAAGAAAACAACGCTTGTGTCGAAATTACGCCTTACATTGGATAATTGAAAACCTCGAAATAAATTTAAACGGGTCTTGTTAGTCACTTAATAGAAATCGTCACGTGACCAATGTCTTTTGGCAGCATATCGAGTTGGGAGTGAATGAGTGAATTACTCCTATTTTTTGTTGGGCCGTGATCACTGATGAAGTTCGAATTTCCTAAAAGTTAGTGTGACGCAAACTGGGGAATTTAGCATTAACTAACATTGTAAATTGAACTGCCAACAGAAAACTGTTTGCGGGATGTAACAGAAATAACGTTCTTCCAGACAAAAAGTAGATGTTTGATTCTTTAGCCCCTCGCTTCATTGGTAAGGTTTGTACGCGGGGCACATACATCCAGCCAGCCAGACTCACTTGGAAACCTCATAAACCTATGTTGACAGTATTTATTCGACAGATTTTTGATATTACTCGACGTTTTTTTTAATGTTTTTTTTTGTTTTTCTCTTCTCTTTTTATGAATTATATCGTAAAGATATATGTCAAAACAAAACGTTGACACCAATATTTTTGCATTCTTAAAATGGATTGAGAAAATGACATTTAGATAGTAAATGGGGATGAATGTCTTGGTCTAAGGATAGGATGGATGAAAAGAAGGCCGAATTACAGAACGGATTAACAGAAGGACAAAAATGAGAATGAAATATTTTCATCGAAGAAGGTCAGACCACAAGATTTGCATATGTAAGATGGATTGATAAATACCAAGAGAGTAGAGGATAAAATAAATCAAACGTGGGTAATTTTGAGAGAAAGCCTAACAAGAGGACTTGAATTAGTATATCATTAAAACAAAAACAAAAGGTGATCATAGCGTTTTCTTTTGTTAATAACTTGCTTATTATTTATCCAACCACTTAGAATTGTATCTCTACTTGACCTCTGACTTGCAGTGTGTTAGTAGTGGTTGGTTGATTAGTATCTCGAATGAAAAAGGTCAGTCACTAGTATCTAGAATGGAACTGATGTCGCTGACGTGGTTAACGGATACTTCAGACCAGTGCCAGCCCATTGGTCAGTTTGTACTTCAAACTGACCACAAGACTAAGGGGTGTCATGTGGGTGTAAGGAATGTGGTATTATGTGTAAAGACAACGACTGTAGCTGTTGAGGCTGTAACGAGGATGATGTGTACGAAATGAAAATGAAAGAAAATGAAAGAAAATGAAAGAAAATAATACACATTTGCAGAAAATATGTGAATGGATTTTTTCTTCGAAATACAAAAATCTATGGCGGTATTTAAACGGCATGCAAAAGACTCCGAAAGTGTAAATATCTTATCAAAAGGTATGATAGAACAAGATGTCCACTAGGAATTAAGGCAATAATGATATTGAAAGTTTGTTTTTTGTTCTTTATTGAAACTTCAGTTCGGTATGTCAGATGTACTGTTCCCGCCATACTTTGACAAATTCAGGGTACGCACTCTGATGGAGACAAATAATTCGCCCACGTAGCAATTCTCATTCACCTCTACGATGGCCTTGTGCTACACTGTGCAAATTGCTGTAACACCTATGAATGAACTTGGATACAGAGATAGATTGATAGATATTAGAGTAAGACCAATTGATGGAGATTTGTCAGGATTTCTGGAATGAGAAATTATTATTATCATTATTATTATTATTATACAAAATGAATATATTCAGACTTGCGTCTTCGTCTTGGGTGATGTCCTCAGATATCCGTCGTATTTGGTAAACTATTGGCATTGCTAGGATGATTTAAATAGTGAAGTTTATTGGATCGACATACTGTGATTATAACAGCCAAGATGATGAAACAAGCATCAAAATACATATAAATGTGTGTATATATATATATATATATATATATATATATATATATATATATCATCACCATTAGTCTTTCAACGTCTGTCGTTGGTCATACACCTTCCCCAGGATTCGCCAAACTTCTCAATCATGGGCGTCGCAGAGCTAGTATTTTCTGAATTTTTCCAACTCGTCCATCCATCTGATATTCTGCTGGCCTCGGTTGCGCATGTGATCTCGGATGATGTGATAATTGGTTGTCCGCCATTCTTGCAACGTGGCCAGCCCACTGGCGTTTGAGATTTTAATGGATTCTACGATCTCCCTGACTCCTGTCTTTTTCAGGATGTACTGCGCTGCCTTGTGGTCTCTCCATGTGAAGCTCAGTATAATTCTTTCATGTGCATGTTACATAGTTCTCAATTTTTGCAGATCAGTCTCTTGGTAAGGTTCCATGTTTGAGCTCCACAAGTGACGATTGGGAGAATGCATTGGTTATACACCCTTCTTTTTTAGGATAAATGGGATCTTCTTATTTTTGAAGGTTGAGTTTGCTCTGCCAAAGGCTTGCCATCCTACTGTGATTCTTCGTTTAATTTCTTCTTTTGAGGGTCTCGTAGAGGTTTGTTGCTCAGATACTCGCCGTCTATTCTGATTCCTATACTCTCCCAGTCTAGTCTTCTGAAGATCATCTCGAGGCAGGCTATGTAGAGTTTAGGTGAGCTGGTATCACCTTGTCTTACTCCTTTCTGGAGCTGGAAGGGGTCC
This sequence comes from Thysanoteuthis rhombus, assembly GCA_963457665.1. Classification (NCBI taxonomy): domain Eukaryota; kingdom Metazoa; phylum Mollusca; class Cephalopoda; order Oegopsida; family Thysanoteuthidae; genus Thysanoteuthis; species Thysanoteuthis major. The sequence continues at coordinate 18,043,620 of OY735227.1, read as the reverse complement.
GAGTCTTTATGTAGCTTGATAAAGGAGCTGCTGTGATTGCATGTTTCAGCACTTCGACATATAATGGATTGCGAAGTGAGGACGTAGCCTTGCACAATATTGAATTTGTATCTCTTTTAAAGTTGTATGGCGACGGTAACTGTTCGGTCAGAGACGGCTTTGAAGCCAGTTACAGTGTCTTTGGTGTCCTTATTGATAAGAAAGCCTACTCCACTTTTTTTTACTTTCTCTTTTCTGTAGCTGTGAAGATGTTGGCTCCTCAGTTCGATCAGTTCTTCTCCGGGTTTTTTTTTTATCTCGCTAATGCCTCAGTTGTACCATTTGATATTTTTTATTTCACTTCCTAGATCGGTTTGGTGCATGTCAGTTTACAGGGTTCTGATGTTGTAGGTGTCTGTGTATAATGTTGTCTTTTTGGTGACAGTTTTAGGGCTATGTTTAAATGGTCGCTGTTGAACCGATGACTCAGTAGGAACAGGTGTTTTCTTGGTGAAGGGTTTGGGTAGTTGCCTTTGGAGCACATCATCCCCATCCAAAGCAAGTACTTTGGTACTGAGGACCCAGCAGGAACAGCCGGTATAATTTTCAGTCTGCAAACCATGGGGAGTGATGGACCATGCCCTGCCACGCTGGCCCATGACGTGTTGAGGAGGTTAGGTGGATTGTCCACTGCTGACGTGAGTCAGTCTCCGTAGAGCTCTATAGGCACCTAACACCCATCCCATCCGTTCTTGTCAGTTAGGAATAGGTGTTTGAAAAAAAAAACGTTCATCATAATTCTCCCTCATTTTTCAAAGTTTTTAACTTAGTTAAAGTCCCAGAATTAGAGATCTTTAGGCATGGAATCTTCATTCAAACCTCGAGTAAAATATAGTAAATATCTTTTCAAATGAAATCGAGATCAAATGCTACTCATCTGTAGTCAGACTAGGCTTTTCGGTTGAAAGTTGAGAGATTTTCCATACGACAGTCACGGTTCGAAGTTTTTAGAATTCAACCATTTGTTATTCTGTCGAGGAGTCTTGCTTCCTTTTCAACCTTACTTGGGTGTCTAAGGACTTCTTTTTTCTTTTTTATTGACTTTGAGAGTCTGAGTCTGAAATCCTTTCCGTTGGGAAAATGGGCGGGGGCATTCATGTACTACCTCTGTTTCCTCTACCCTTGTGTTCTATCGGCAAGGCTAAAACTACACTGATATATTTAATAAATATATGTAGATAAATAAATACGATTAGAATGGAATATATAACAAAATTTGCGATAAGAATCAGATAGGTATATGAACGATATGTTATAGATAGGTACAGTGTCGTCCATAAATGAAAACATCCCACAACTTCTTTGGAAAGTTAATTTTCATCTAAATCCAACACAGCAGGATTTTATCATTTCTATTGGAACATTACGCAATCAAAACAGGTATCCGTTATTCTTTTCGCAAACAATGCAGCATTGAAACCATGTTGCTTAAATATGAATTCGATCCCGTCCGAAAATGGGCACAATTCTAAAAGAAAAATATTTTTTGCCGAAGAATTTCAATACTGCAGAGTTGGGTCATAACTGATTCCTAATGATATCTGTTTCGATTGTGCAATGATTTGATTGTCCAATGGAAAAGAATCAAACTCTTTATCTTTTGAAAATATTATGAGAGTGTACTTGTTCATGGCTGACATTGTATGTACATAGATAGATCGATACATAGATAGATAGATAGATAGATAGATAGATAGATACGAACTGATTTTGATAAATATTAGCTAATTTAGATAGATGGATAGATAGATAGATAGATAGATACAAACTGATTCAGGTAGATTGATATAACCGATTTAGGTGGATAGATATAAACAGTTTGAAATAGATAGATAGATAGATAGATAGATAGATATGAACAGACACTGATAGATAGATAGATAGATAGATAGATAGATAGATAGATATTATGAGGATCAAGTGAACAAAAACCCTGATAATTTCTGTCAACACCAGCAAAATATGTCATGGAGTAAAAAAAAAAAATCCTAGCATTTAGGATCGAACGAACAATGCCTGGTGTGTCATCGTCTCTTTCTTCTCATTTCTGTCCTTTAGTTCAACCGATTAGTCCGCCTTCGGACACTGTCCGTGCCTTCATCTGCATTTTCTTCTTCGTCTTCTTCTGTTCTCTGCCTTGCGCTCTTTTCAACTGACCATTCCTTAAGGACATTGTCGACTACTTTCACTATGTTGACCAATGACACTATTTACTGCCAAACATGCGTCACAGTAACGATTGGTCCCTCTCTCCATCCATACCCACTCTCTCATACGCATTCAGTAACCCATGTAGTTTTCCTAGAGGTCAGTTTATACTACTGACTGACCAATGGGCATGGTCTGGAGATATTATTTCTCCTGAATAGCGACACCAGTTCTGTATCGAGCATTGGATACCAATACGTACTAAGTGATCAAATATACTAGCTGAATGATTACAGGGTGGGTACAAAAGATTTGAGTATCACTTTCTCAAAATGATAGAGAATAGTCCAGAGAGCTGACATCGTTATGCCATTTTTGGAGTAAAGAAAGACATGTCCGTCTAGTTGTCTTGGGAACCAGCATTCGAGATCGTGGCCTCTACATAAATTTGAACACCGAACTCTTCCATCGACGGCAATCACGTAACTAGGATAAGAAATTATATCAGAAAGTCATGTTCAATAAGAATGTGTACATATAAGTGCCACCATCATCAATAACCTCTTTTTAATATTTTTGGCGTTGAACAAAAAATGTAATGAGGGTAGTGTCCACCTCTTCACGTGTTTGAGAAGTAAGTCAACAAGACGGTACTTTTAACTTCGAGATAGATAGTAATAAGATGGAGCGAGCTACGTAGAATAAGAAATGGGTGGAATTTTTCTAAGCCGAGCTCTCTGTTTGCTCAAATGCAATTTTTGTTGTATAGGGCCGTGAATACCACATCTTAGTTATTTGTCAAACTGATGCTCTTTTGCTTCAGTGCATGTTTCACCGCTCTCATTGCAGACAGCAAGCTTCTTTTTCAATAGTAGCATTGACTGATAGCAACTCAAAGTAGACTGGGTCAATCCAACTAGACAATTACCTAAACTTTCCTTCAGGGGAAATGCATTTCATGTTGTGTTTTAACTTGTTCGCCTTCAAGAATCTATTGTTTGTATCTTTTTATTTTCTAATGAAACGTTCACGAATCAGTCCAAAAATAGTGAGATGCAATCACGATACTACAAAGAGCCAAAATGTGCCCTCATGCTTTGTTTAAGCATTTTCATGTAATATATCATTTTAGAGTGCGAATTTCGCTCTATTCAGGCTTGGCGTTTTCTTTTTATTAATAATTATAGTTCAATTGAATATGCCATCTCAAAAATGAAGAAAAGGCCAATTCGAGCAATTTTGGGCCAGGGGACCGTCAACAAACGTACAACTTAACAATGATACCCAAAATTTCAAAAAGGAGATGAGGGCCTTGGAGATGTCAACGTCCTTATGTGATCGACAACTTCCAATTGGGATGCACTATCGAGGTAGACCCAAGAAAATCAATTGAAGAGGTTGCAAAGGGACTAAAGGCTGACCATTCAACAGTTTTTTAACATCTGCACCAAATTTGAAAAGCAAAATAGCTCGAAATGTCTCTCGAATGACCCTGCAGAAATTGAACGAATTAGGATACGAAACTCTACTCAGTCAGCTTACTCAGCTGACCTCTCACAGGCCGACTCCAACCTTTTCGGACATTTCGACTACTTCCTGCAGGGAAAGTCTCCAACAATCAGACAGCTGGTCAAAACATCTTCATAGAATCCATTACTCCCAAGATCCCAGAATACTTCAGGAATAAATAGATTTCTCTCTGGTTGGAGTAGATTCTGGAGGTTCTTATTCCATTTGACTTTTATACTAAGCCAAGATATACTGGCTTAAAGATAACGGTGAAAAACTGCAATTATTTTTGCGGCAACCAAATACTTCATTGTCTGAATCTATCCCCTTTAGATAGCATGAATATTTCGGGTTGCTTTTGCAATTTAATTGCCTTATCTAAACTCATAGAGCATTTACATTGCTTATGAGCATTGTAAAATGTCCATCTCAAAGAAGTTTTAGTTACTCAGGTAGTTGGATCAAAATGTGATGACGTGACCTATTCGTTTAAAACTGGACCAACACGAGTCTTGAGTGCATTGTTATCACGTAGCAATTTGGAATAGCGAACATATATATGTAGATATTCTATTGCTAACTATGTAACCACTAAGCTGTTTCATTTTGGAAAGGCTACACAATGTCGAATATATTGATAAAATATCTTGCCCATGGCGTGCCACGAGCCTGACATAGGAAAGAGTTGATGAAAATAACTCGGAGGAAATCTGCCTAGGCTGAGAGTAGCAAATTCATGTCAAGCCCATTGTCCAAATTGACTGGAAACAACCAGAAAAAAAAAATCGATCAGACTGGTAAACATGGAAAAAGAGAAAAAAACTACCTGTGACGGATTACCCTAGTCCCTACGCTGAGCTTTTGTAAGACCCCACCCCAGTTCGTTGAAGAGAATAAGTGACGTTGTCAAGTTGAATAACTTAAATTTTTGTAATAGTTATAATGTACTGCATGTATAATATATATGGAGAAGTGTTGAATTATCATTAAGAATACACATGCGTACACTAAATTAAATAATTCTTTTGATCTGAGACTTATAGGCTTAAAGCTGCACAGTGTAATGGTTAATCCATCCTTGATCGTAACTAAATATTGTCTCCCATGTTTGCATATTGATCTGATGTCTGCATTAACTATATCTTTGTCTTGTTGTTCTTCATTGTTATCAGTCCACGACGACCGTCTCTCCTTGTCCTTTTTTTCTCTCGCCTCGAGGGTCCTTTGCAAATGATTGTGTTCGCTAGCCCTAGATCTTTTTTTTCCATCCTACGCTCTTAACACCACTAAGATAACACGATGTGTACTGACACCCTTTTTTTCTATTTCTCCTCCCCATCCATCCCAAAACTCGGCCACAAGATGGTCAGCATGAAACAAATCAATATTTTACCAGATCAGCGACATCAGAGTTAAATTATGCTCGAGTACCAGTTTCAAATTAGTAAAATAATGACAACAAAATCAACTCCAGAGACAAAAAATGATAAGTATTTTTTTTTGTCATCATCAGTCTTTTAACGTCCATTGTTGAACATGCACCTTCCCCAGGATTTGCCACAATTCTCTATCATGGGTGTCGTGTAGTCAGTACTTTCTGAATTTGTCTAGCTCATTTCTCCAGCTAATATTCTGCTGGGCTCGGTTGCGCATGTAATCTCGAGAGATCCATGTTGTGAGTTGTGATGTCCATTGATTTTCTGCCATTCTTGCAATATGGCCTGCCCACCGCCATTTGAGATTATTTTTGTAATGTTTTACAAATAATGTTTCTGCGAAACGGAGCTAATTTACTATTCGCCCAATGATTTAAAGAAACTTTTGAATTGAATCTTAAAACACCTTTCCTAGGATGAACATATATATATATATATATATATATATATATATATATATATATATATATATATATAATTTAAACTATAAAAAGTGAGAGATACTCAGGAGTGAAAATGTACGGAGAGTAGGTTTATTTATCCGTAAATGTTTTCATTGAGGTCTAGACATGTTTTTGGAGGAATTCCCATCTTCAGTGGTGTTTGTACCGCTTAATGTTAGCTGTGGAACATACGTCCACCATCACGAGCTCTGCTTTGAGTGCAGAAAATGGGATCTCATCTGCTAGGGTCATCCTGTTGTGTGAGACTTAGTTTGGTCTGTGACGAAGTCTGTGGTGTTAGCAGCAGTAATAGCTCTTGGAGAGGGCATAGGAAGTCAGGGTATGAGGGAAGTGGATTGGAGTTAGATTGTGTAGGTAGGTTAGTGATAGTATAGATGTTGGGGTGATGATGCTAAGGAACTTTATATAGATCATAACTTAACAGGTTCATTGAAAATATGTTAGCTCTGATTTGTACACGTTGGATGCCCTACCAAGATTATAGTTGTTCTGGGTCTGAGTGACTATATATATATATATGTATATATATATATATATATATATATATATATATATATATATATATATATATATATTCCACTTTTTGCTTGTATTTTTAGTTAATTTTGTAGCTGCTCCAGTGTTGAACTTTGAGCACAAGCTTTAATTTTTTTCGGTATTACTACAACTTGGTCATGCAATTGTTGGTTGCTGACTATAGCTTAACTCAGTGAGAATCGAACTCGCACCCTCTAGCCAAAGGTGTTCTAGTATATGTGTGGTCATTTTTTCATTAATCCGAAGGGTTTGAGTTCGATTCTCACTGTGGGCTTTCTTTTTATTTCACGGTGCTCAATCGTTGCTGTTGGATTACAGTCTGATTTAAAATTGTGGTAAAAAACAAGTGAAAATTAGAATAAGAGGAAAAAGTAGTCGAAATTGATAATAATGTTGCAATACTAGATCCATGAATGAAATTCCAAATCGTTACTAATATGACCCAGGAGCATTATTTTAGCATATATATATATATATATATATATATATATATATATATATATATATATATATAACGCTCCCTTATTCAGGGTTGAGCACTCTTTAAGTAATGTAAACTCGTTCATTATAAGCTACATAGCAATGCTCTTCCAACTTTGGAATAGAACACCCTGGTGGATGGGGAATTGTGAGTAAGTAGATATATCGCATAAGTTCAGCCTTATTGACCGTCCAGTTCTGCGTAGGGTAAATGCCAGCCTCTGGGTCTGAAGGGAAGGTTTTGATCCTACTTTGTGGTACTGGAAGGGATAATGGATAGTGTATAGCTACACTGAAGAGTTGTAATCCAATGAAACGGCTGTGGATGACTCAATTATTTAAATGTTATCATAATTTATATATATATATATATATATATATATATATATATAATCATTATCTGATTCTGTGTATTTGTGTATGGTTTCTTATTAATGCACTGCAGCTAGAAAGGTTAGATTATATCAATTTCAAAAAATTGTTCGATGGGATCTATTTATGCTTTTTCCGAGCCTGTAGGAAGGTTTTTCAGCTGGTGCTAGGTAATCTGGTAGATGATAATTGGTCATAAACAATTGTTAAGTATTGGTATTTCAGTAGTATTTTCTGATAAGTTCAAAGTATAAGTCTCTAGACAGACAAAAGGAGTGCAACTAGCCGAGGTGAATAATCAAACTATGCACCATTCAATAATCATTTTGATCTGTCTTTTTACTAGTTCATAATGCTTCTTTGAGCAACGAATCTGACCCTCAACCGTGACTACTAACGACTCTTTGGTGACTTTAGTCACTTGGTATCGTTTGATTTACTAGTTCTCGATCGGAACTGGTGTTGCTAGTCAGATTAATCCTTTTTTACTAGTGTTCTGTCATTGGTCAGTTAGTTGCTCAAAATGACCATGTGAATATTTTGCGTTGAAAGATCAAAAGGGATGATTGAATGAAGACTGACCATTGTAGCCCCGGGGTAAATGGAAGGGTTTGGGATGGAATCTATCTTTGTACAAGTTTTGTTAGTCTACCAGTGATGGCTCTAGATGGAAACCAAACCAGTAGTGGACACTGTCCGCTAAAGAAAGAGACCAATGTACTGAGTGATAGAAATCACTGAAGGTTAAGGGTTATTGCAACCAGGAAAATATTGATGAAGAGATGGAGAATAGAAAATGAATAAAGAATGCCAAGTGAGTCACTCAGTAGAAACCATCATGTGAACGACTTAGTTTGACACAATGTCGCGTAGGGATGATCAATAAAAAAAATCGGAGTAAGGGTCGATCAATAAATAAGTTACCCAACTCGAATTTTGTGATCACTAAAAAAAATCTGAATTTTCAAAAAACGAATGTAAACGGGCACAAATTAAAGAACCAATTTAGCAAAAACGTACTGCAAATTAAACCCCCCTCCTCCACTGAAAATCTTTTTTTGTTGGGTGGGACTTTCCAGAATTGAAAAAAAAAAAAAAACAACGTTTTTCTGTTGACATAATAAGGAGTTTGAATTTTCGTCCCTCAAAATTCTATTGGTCTGGCCAGTAAACGCGATGCATACATTACCAGCCATCAAGCCAGTCCGACAGACCAACTTAAAAACTGAAAAAAACATATGCTGACAGTTCTAGAGGTAAAAACGAGGATGATTTATGAAAATTTTCCCTTTTAATTTGATTCTACTTTGATTTTCATATTCAGAAACTTTTTGACCTAAAAACAATGTCGGTTCACCCAATGTTTATGTGTAGACAGTAAATAAAATCCAATTAATCAATGTTTACTCTATTCTGATTTACTTGGACTGGTATCCTCAGCCCGGATGGTAAAGTCTCAATGTTTCCGTCGCTGTGCCTTCAGGTGTGTATCATAGACGATAACTTTCCGGGAATTACGAACCTAGCCCTGTGATCAATCCTTGGGGGTAGACTGTCCCTCATCCGCTGTCTTCCCCTTGTATGAGTGGGTAAAAGTGTCGGTTAAGCATAAATAGTAACTTGCATGATCGGGTAGTGCAGAAAAATCATAGCTTGTGTTTAAAGCAGACAAACGTAAAGCAGGCATTGCAAGGACGAGTCAACTGGGGAAACATTAGCTGATTTTTTCTGATTGATATGAACAGCGAAATGAGAACAATCTACCCAAGTCAATTGAGTGAATGGTTTGGTTCAAAATATCAAGAGAGATATCGCCTACGACGGACACCCGGAGAAGGACGGAGGATATAGCGACCAAAACGTCACGACAATAACAATCAAGATGAGGGTATAAGTAAATCAGTGCATAATCATGACATTTGCTATGGGTGTACTAAATAGAGGCCAATAGACTAACACAAAATTACAAGTCGCAAAGAATGACCAAATACTTGTGGTCATACCTATGTTAGTCTCCTTTGCTTCTTGGACCAATTAATCTGACTCCAACCGAGACCACTGAGAATCATTACGTAGTTGGTAGGTAACTTTTAGTCTCTTGGTATCAGTTGGTAACTATTGTCTAGATTGGAACTGGTGTCGCTGATCGGTTGAAGTATTTTGTCCGACTAGCTTCCTCTCAATGATTTTTTAATAGTTCAATGTGACCATTGGAATATTTGGTGTAGAAATTTTGAAAGGGAGGGAATGAAAACTGACCATTGCAGAATAGCAGGGCTAGGGATGGGATGCTTCTTTACGCATGTCTTGTTAGTCCACTGCCGGTGGCACTTGCTAACTGAGACTGGAAGCCACAGAGGTAGTGGACACTGTCCACAAAAGTGGTGTTCATTGGGGATAACAGATGAATTTAGAGTTTATTGGTGCCAGGAAATCATTGATTTGTTGGGGAAATGAGAAATAAAAAAATAAAGTAGAGGAAATATCTCAAACATTCATTCTAATTTGATTTGTTAATGTTCATATTTTTATACATGGCAATGTTTTGATCTATTAAGAAAAGACAACGTTCATTAATTTGAGGCGTAAATCGGTAATTGATAATTGTTCATTAGCAATTATTCAGTATTGCTATTTGATTACAAATTTTCTGATACGTACAAAGAATAAATCTCATCTTATAACTAACACAAGATGCTTTACCTCTTGCAGTGAATGGCCAAACATTATTGATCTCTTGAGAATTACTCGCGACCAATCGGTTGTTAGTCACCCTTGCTTTTGAATATGATCAATCTGACCACCAACCGTCACTTCAAACAACTCTCACTTAATCGGTAACTTTTTGTTGTTTGATATCAGTTGATTGATCATTAGTGTCTAGATCGGAACTGGTGTCGCTAGTCAGTTAGAGTACCTATCCATACTAATGTTCTCAGGTTGGTAAGTTAGTAGTTCAAAGTGACCATAGGTTCGGTAATGAGAAATGAAATGCATTTCCGCACGTCTTGTTAGTCCACTGTAAATGGCTGTAGCCGACCAAGGAAGGAAACCAAAGCAGTAGTGGACACTGTCCATAAAAGATGCAGTCAGTGGGGAAAGCAAAAGAAAGAGAGTTAGAGTTGATTGCAACCAAGGAATCACTGATTTGTTGGTGAAAAAAGGAGATGAAGAATAAAAAATAAAATAATAAGAAACAAAAGGATTCATGAATTTCTTCCTCTTTTCTATTCGATTTTATTTTGTCTTGATTTTCGTATTCGACAAATTTTGACCTAAACAACAATGTCAGCTCATTTGAGGCGTATGTGAAGGCAGTGAATAAAAGTCGATTAATAGATATTCATTATTTATTCAAATAGGTATCCTTTGAATGTTATAGTCACAACGTTTCGGCTGTTGTACCCTTCGTCCCTTTTCAGGTGTCGATATTCATGGGTTGAATTGTTCTACCTCCGATGTCTATGTCTTTGTCACAGTATATCTCGTAGGAGTTGATGCTTTGTCGAGGTTGAAAGATAAAAAGTGTTGGTCATGCGTATCTAATAACCAGCCACATGATCACATGTTTGATCCTTTGGTCGGGCAATGGAGAGAATGGCTAGATTGGAACTGCTGTCACTGACCAGCTGAAGTATTCCTCATAAGTGTTCTATCTGAAAGCTGACTATCGCAAACCTAGAGCAGGTGAAAGTTTATTGCCGCCAACAGATTATTGATTGGTTGATGAAAAAAATAATTTTTTAAAAATCTAAAAAAGCAGAAATATTCAAAAATTCATTTCAATTCGATTTATTCTTGCCTTTATTTTCATATTTCAATGGAAAAACAAAGTTTGTTAATTTGAGGTTTGTACAAAGGCAGTGTACAAGTTCATCTGATCAATTTAGTGGAGGAACATTTTGTAGCGTATGTGAAGGCAGAGAATAAGGTTTATGTATCCTGTATTCATTGATGAAAATACTTTCATGTATATACGCTTATTTACCAAAACATTATGACCATCGATACCTGGCCTGAAGGACACTTACTATCACGTAACATGTTTGGGTCACTTTGTTGCTTTCTACTGCTGCCGACGTCATCCTCCTACCACATCACTATCACAACATCAAAAATATATAGAGATGCAGATCTAGGGTAAAATGATGTTTTACGCTTTGAGTTACCTTGTGACAAAGTCAGTATCAGAAATGAGTGGTGTTATACAACAACTTATTGTATATTAGTGGTGAATATACTCATAAATTTTCTTGCAGATAACCGTTGACCTACATCCCCCCTCTCTCTCTCACTCACACACTCCCTCTCTTTCTCTTCTCTTTCTTTCTCCTTACAATTATATTGCTATCACTCGCTCTCTATCTTGTACACAAAGGAAATTATTGGTAATTTGGTAGTTGATAATTGGTCATTTACAATTGATTAGTATTGCAGTTTTGTGTATACGAAATGTGAAGACCTAAGACTAACACAGGATATATATTACTGGTCTAACTGATCTAATACCCTTGGTCACTTATTAGTTACTAGTGGCCAGTCTAGTGTTAGTCTCTGTGCTCTTTCAACCAATCAATCTGAATACAAAATCGAGTTTACTACCATCTATTACTTAATAGGTAATTTTTAGTCACTTGGTATCGGTTGGTTACTAGTGTCTAGATTAGAACTGATGTCGCTAGTCAGTTGAAGTATTCCCTCTTACTGGTGTTTCCACATTGGTCAGTTATTAGTTCAAACTGACCATGGGAATATTTGGTGTTGGAAGGGCGGAAGAGGAGAAAGAATGAAGACTGACCATTGCTTCCCTGGGTGGGTGGAAGCGGTAAGAATGGAATGCATCTTGTTAGTCCACTATTGGTGGCTGTAGCCGATTGAGGAGGGAAACCAAAGCAATAGTGGACACTGACCACAAATGAAGTGGTCATTGTGGAAGGCAAAAGAATGCAGAAAAGGTTAAGGTTTGTTGTAACCAGGAAAATATTGATTTGCCGATGAGAAAAAAAAACACAAAGTATTTGTGAGTTCTTTATTCTTTTGATCTGTTTTGACTGTGTCTTGTTTTTTCGAAATCAGCAACTTTTCCCGCAACGAAACTCGCAAAACAACATTTAATGATTTGATCAATAAATGAGTTACTTCTGTAGATTTATGTTGGGTAGTGATCGCTAGTAAGTCTGAATTTTCAAAAAAAAAAAAAAAAACAAGTGTAAACGGACACATATCTTGGGACCAATTTAGCAGAAACTTCTATTACGAATTGACCCCCTGCAAAAAAATAGAAGCAGCCTCGAGAAGTTTCTGACATGCGATCACGTGGCTGGTTATTAGATACGCATGACCAACACTTTTTATCTTTCAACCTCGACAAAGCATCAACTCCAACGAGATATACTGTGACAAAGACATAGACATCGGAAGAAGAACAACTCAACCCATGAGTATCGACACCTGCAAAGGGACTAAGGGTACAACAGCCGAAACGTTGTGACATTAACATCCAAAATGAGGATACTGATTCGAATAAATTAGTATATAATGAATATCTATTGATCGTCTATAATTCACTGTCTTCACGTACGCCTCAAAAGAGCTGACATTGTTTTTAGGTCAAAATTTATCTTTCTAAACGGTAAGTGCTTGACTCTTCATCCCCCTTGATCCATTGGTTAGATTTATACGCGTGATACATACATAGACAGCCAGCTTGACAGACCAACTTAAAAACTGAAGAAACATATGTAGACAGTTTTAGAGACAGTTTTGGTTGAGGCTTTCTAAAAACGGGTGGGGGTGATGAATTTCCTCTTTTTCTCCATTTCAATTCGATTTTCCTTTGATCTTCATCTCCAGCATCTTTTTGACCTTAAAAACAACATCGTTCCATTTGAGGCGTGTGTGAAAACAGTGAATAAAGTCCCAATTGATCAATATCTATTATGCATTGATTTACTTGGATTCGTATCCTTATTTTTGATGTTATGATCACAACGTTTCGGTTGTTGTACTCTCACCCCTTTTCACCTGCCCGTCGTAGTCGGTAACTATCTGAGAATTTCGAACCGTACCTTTTGCTTAATCCATGGATTAAGATTGCTTTTATTCCACTGGCCAAGTTAGAGGATATCTTGCAGGAGTAAATTCTTGGTAGTAGATGAGTGGTGAGAAGCGTATCTAAGAACCTGTCTAAGGGTCAGAAGTTCAATCCATTGGTCGGGTAGTGATGAAATTCATATACTTTGTTTCAGCCAGTAAAGTGATATTGCATGAATGGATCGACTAGGAAAATTCAACTTATATGAACTGATATGAGATATCCTCTGGTATTGAAAGCGTGGCGAGGACGATTCACTGTAGTGGATTTAGTGAAGAATCCAGTTCGATATTCAAAGAGAAATATCGACAACGATAGTCACCTGAAGAAAGCCGAAGAGAATAGCAGCCAAAATCTTATGACAATAACAACCAAGATGAGGTGACTGAGTAAATCAGGGTGTTGTCGTCATATTTTCTTTAAGTCAGTAGACTAACTCATGGTGTGTAACTGGTCGCCGTGAATGACAAAATACTTGGTATCAGACTTCCATAAGTCGCCCTCGCTTCTTCAGCCAATCGATCTGACCCGTCCTCTAACCGAGACTACCAACGACCATTACTGAATTGGTAACTTTTAGTCACTTGGTATCGGTTGGTTACAAGTGTCTAGATTAGAACTGGTGTCGCTAGTCAGTTGAAATATTCCTTCTCACTAGTGATCTTGCATTGGTCAGTTATTAGTTCAAACTGACCATGGGGATATTTAGTGTAGAAAGTGCATTGGGGAAGAAAGAATGGAAACTGACCATTGAAGCTCTGGGTGAGTGGGAGGGTGTAGGAACAGAATGTGTCTTTTCACATGTCTTGTTCGTCCACTCACTTTTAGCGACTATAGCCGACTAAGAGATGAAACCAAAGCAATAGTGGATTCTGTCCCCCCCCAAAAGGGGTCAATGGGAAGAGCAAGAGAAAGCAGAGAGGGTTAAAGGGTTAAAGTTCATGGCAACCAAGATATTATTGATTTTTGTAGTGAAACGAGAAGATGGAAACAAGTAAAAACAAAACAGAAGAAATTGTTCTAAATTCAAATCAAGTGATGAAGATTTGAAGAAAAAAAGATTGGGGAATCAAAAGAGCTATCAATATTTTTGAAAGTAGTTGAAGACCTCAAAGTGAAGTAGAAGATGATGAAGAACAACACGGAGCATCCAAGGCCAACACTGACGGCGTGATGTGTACCTATCACTATTTACACAAGAAATACATAGAGTATTGATAAAACTTAAACTTGACAAGTTTTAGTCTCAAAAGAAAAACTTGTCAAGTTTCACTACTTTACAATGTCTTATTTGCATACATGTTTAATACACCCGAATTAAACACAATAAAATCAAAGTTTTTGCCAACATTCAGGTGAAAATTTAACTATGCATAGAATTATTTCTGTTATACGTAAAAAGGTTGACTTATCACTTTTCTTTTACTTTTTCCCGAACCTATCATATGTTCTTCAAAATCATTGAAAATCAGGTACACTCTTTTTTTGCCAATAGTCTTTTACGGGGTCAGTGATATTTTTCAGTATGTTAGATAACCAGTTAACATTCTGGCAACTGATCCCAGGGGAAAACCTTTAAGGCCATGCTGAGTGCATGCCTGATTGGATACGGGCTATTTTGTGGGCACACCGTCAGTTGGTCATAATGCCATAGTTTATCACTATAGAAAGAGATATTGCTTGGTATATAACTGACTGACAAACTACTAGCCATCAGGTTTGGTTTTTTTTTTCAGGTTTTTTGGTACGGCCAGAACAAATATATAGGAAATTAAGAACCTATCTGTCTATCTACCTATCTGTTTGATAGATGGGGGACTCACCCACGACTTCTACCGTTGCTGACGTCATCCTCCAACCACATCACTATCACAAAATAAAATAGATATAATGATGCAGATCTAGGGTTACATGGTGTATTGCACTCCGTGGATTACAATATAGTATCCCTTACGAGATTCACAAGTCAGCCATTGACAATCATAACATCGTTATCAAGTTGGTATCAAGAACGAGTGATATTATAAAACAACTTATTCTGAGTGTATGAGATGAGATAAATGGTCTCAGCAGAAATTCGATCTCGGTTCGCCGATTCAGTTATCCGTGCTGATAACCGTTACGCTACACCTCTGAATCTCTCTCAATCTTTCTCTGGCACACGCATGCAGTTGTTGATTTTTCTATTGAAAATTGGTGATTAAGAATTCTTTAGTATTGTTATTTGATTGGTATTTTCAAGTGTACAAGATGTGAAGGCGCAAGACCAACACAAGATTATTGCTCTAACTGACCTTACACGTTTGGTCACTCATTAATTATTTGTGGCCAGCCTTTTGTTAGTCTCTCTTATTTCTCCAACCAATCAATCTGATTCCAAGCTGAGGCTACTAACATCTTTTATTTAATTGGTAACTTTTAGTCACTTAGTATCAGTTGGTAACTTGTGTCTAGATTGGAGCTGGTGTCGCTGGTTAGTTGAAGTATTCTTCTTCCTTACTAGTGTTATCTTATTGGTCAGTAATTAGTTCAAACTGACCATGGAAATATTTGGTGTTGAAAGGGTAAAAGGGTGGGAAGAATGAATACTGACCATCTCAGTCTTGGTGTGTGGTCAGGGTTTCTCTGCACGTCTTGTTACTGCACTATTAGTGGACCGAGGAAGGAAACTGAACCAGTGATGGACATTGCCCCCTACCCCGAAGAAAAGAGTCGGTGGTGAAAGTGAAAGAAAACAACAAGGGGATTTATTGATTCGTTGGTAAGAAGAGGGAACAATGAAGTAAAAACGAAAAAAAAGAACTTTGAAGTATCCATTGATTTCTATATTCTCTCAAATTGATTAGTTTTTGCCTTAAAATTCATATTTGGTAACCTTTCCATTAATGCAAGGAAACAACGTTCAATAATTTGAGGCGTATGAAAAGTCAAATTACGTATTTGTAGAATCGATAAACGTGCAGTCTGATGCAGTTTTAGCCGAATTTTGATCTGAAACATTCATTCGTTCGATTTATGTAATTAATTGAGATTCGTTGACTAAAATGCTTTGGCAAGAAATTACATTATTTTAGAAAATATGTTTTTGTTGTGTAAAATAGATTTGTAATTTTCATCATCAGGCCACGTGTGTATTGATATATCAACTTGTACACAAAAATAGATATATACAAATCTTATCCGATCAGGCATATATTCTGATACCGTTATTTAATGAATTTTCACAGCAGGATATTTTATCTATATAATTAATGGAAATGTATTAATTCAATTGATTCAGCAAGGAATGAAATTGAGTTGAAAAATATTTTTCTGTATAAAATAAATGCTTTTTCCTCATTAGGCTACGTATGTATTGAAATATCTACATATGTACCCGACTATAATTATGAAATCCTCTTTCCCGAATTGGCATACATTGTAGAAGACTTCATAATGTTTTGCTTTGGGATCTGTTGCTATGATGTTCGCATTGGGTTCTGTAACAGCTGCAAGTTGAGAAGTAGATGTTCTGCAGAGCAAACGTATTGGTCCAATACCTGCCATTAACTACTCATCATCATCATCATCATCATCATCATCAGTCGATGTTAAACATAATCTGATCATATTTTGAGCGAGAATCTTTTGGTAAGTTCCTTGTTTCAGCTCCATGGGTGACTATCGAAGAAATGATATTTTAATTTTTATTTTAGATGCTTGAATAGTACGTTGGTAGTTTAGTTCCTGTTGGTCACTGGCGTTTTGTTCGGAATTGATGTCGCTGTATTGGTTCAAACCAACGTCCAGTCATTGGTCAGTCCCTAGACAAAATTGACCATCATACATTTGTGTCACTAGGTCTTGGGGTGGATTGGATTGTGGGTCGTGAGGGATTTGATTAGGTACTCGTTTTCTCTGATATTCTATTAGTGACCGTAGTTGGTGTTGGTAGGGACAGTTGATATCGTGGTGGACATTGTCCATAGAAAATAGTCAATGAGAAGAAGGAGTCATCATCATCATCATCATCATCAGTCTTTTAGCGTCCGTCGTTGGACATAGATCTTCCCCAGGATTTGCCACACTTCTCTATCATGGGCGTTGCGAAGCCAGTACTTCCTGAACTTGTCTAGCTCGTCTCTCCATCTAACATTTTGCCGGCGTTGGTTGCGCATGTGGTCTCGGGGAATCCATGTTGTGAGTCGTGATGTCCATCAATTGTCTGCCATTCTTGCAACATTGCCAGTCTACCGCCATTTGAGATGTTTAATGGATTCTATGATGTCCCTAACTCTTGTCTTTTCTCGGATGTACTGTGCTGTCTTGTGGTCTCTCCAAGTGAGGCCCAGCATTATTCTTTCATGTGCACGTTGCATGGTTCTCAATTTACGGGTCTGTCTCTTGGTTAGGTTCCATGTTTCAGCTCCATAAGTGACTATTGGGAGGAGGCATTGGTTATACACCCTTCTCTTTAGGATCAATGGGATCTTGTTATTTTTTAAGGTTGAGCTAGCTCTGCCAAAGGCTTGCCATCCTAGTGTGATTCTTCGCTTGATTTCTTCTTCTTTTGAGGGTCTCATGGAGATTCGTTGTCCTAGGTAGATGTAGTGGTCTACTTCTTCCAGTTGTGCGTCCTTGATTTTGATCTTAGTGTTTTTATCCCCGATGTGGTCGTTGCACATGATCTTCGTCTTGCTGAAGTTCATGTGTAGGCCGACTTTCTTGCTCTCTCCATTTAGTTCATCTATCATTAGTTGGAGGTCGTGTAGGTTCTCTGCGAAAAGGGCTATGTCGTCTGCAAATCTAAGGTTGGTCAGATACTCGCCGTCTATCCTAATTCTTTTGCTCTCCCAGTCTAGAAGGATTCAAATTTGGGGATTTGACTGTTTTGGTGGCCTGATCAACAGTCAAGTATTCCGTGTTCCTGAAACTGTTCCAGAGTGTACAACTCGTGTGGTGTACCAGAGTGCAGTGTCGTCTCGAATGAACCATAGGACACAATGTTTTAAAGCAAATGTTGTCCAAACCCTCAGACTGCCTCCACTAGTTTCTCATTTCCTTACCTAGCATGACGGTGTGAAGTGAAAGTGACAAGACTAACAGAAGATGTATTACCGGTTGCAGGAATTTACCAAACAGTATTGGTCACTTGATAATCACCAGTGACCCCTCTCGGTCACGTAGTGATTACTTGGGGTCAGTCTCGTGTTAGTCACCCTTACTTCTTCGACCAAACAATGTGGCCCTCAACGGAGACTTCTTACAACTATTACTTATTTGATGACTTTAAGTCACTGGGTATCGGTGTCTAGATTTAAGCTGGTATCGCCGGTCAGTTCAAGTATTCTTTCATACTAGTGTTCTCAGATTGGTCAGTTGGTGGTTCCAACGGACCATTGGAATATTTGGTATTGAAGGGACAAAACAAAAGGAAAAAAACAAACTAATCATTGGTCAGATGGAAAGGAGTTGGAATTGAATGCATTTTTCGTTACTTCACGATTGAGAAAGAAAACCGACGCAGAAGTGGACAGTATCAACTGAAGAAAAGGTCAGTGGGAAGATTGGAAGGAAGGAGGGTTGAAATTTGTTGCAACATTGAAAATATTGATTTGTTAGAGAGAAGAAGTTACAAAGAAGTAAAGAGAAAAATGGAATAAAAAAAAATAATTACGAATTTCTTCATTCTTTGAATATGATTTGTTTTCGCCTTATTTTCCGTGTTTAGCCACTTTTCCCCTCCAATCCAAGTAAATGGGGTCCGTTAATTTGTTGTAGTTGTATGTGTAGTCTGTCTAATATCTACTTATGTAGATGGATGAATCAATACGCACGTTGATGCAGTTATCAACTGAATCTGTATATACAATTTTCATTTTATGATTTGTGATACATTTTAACATCTTTTCCGTCCCATGCCTATAAAGGGCAGATAAAAAGTTCGATATGCCTAGTCCCCTGTGACTCCAACTCCAGGGTAGCACCTCCTAATTTCAGGCCCTGCGTTGGTCACCTGGCCGTTGAGGTCTGAGTTATTTTTACCGCTACCAAGACGCTTACGTGTGTTACATCACATGATATATGCTTTATCTGAATGTAATGTACTTTTTTTATAGACATACAGCCGTGGAAAAGAGAAAGGGAAATAAAGCGGTGTTGACTTTCTTATTCACATACAACTCAAAGACAACGTTATGGGATTTGTTAATTGTCAAAATATCCTTTAAAACAGTTTGATTTCTCTATGAAGTATTATGACCACTATTCTTATATTTTGCTTTTTTGTCACTGCTCTTCTGACGATACGTTCTTCAGCCTTACCCAGGTGTATGTTCCACCAGTTATTTCTTGGAAACAACAATGATGACACAAGTAATCTCAATATTTCAAAGATTTGGTGTTGCTATCAAATATAAAAATGATTTTGCTGATTATTTGTTATTTGATGAGCATATCTTATCTTCCACACGAGCTCACCAATATATGGCGCCAGGTAAGGATCAAATAGAACCTGTCTCAATTGATCAGTCGTGATTAGTGTGATGTGCAACTAGTATGGAACTGCTGTCGCTTATCTGTCTAAGTATTCATTCGACACAGTGTTCTCTTATTGGTCAGTCACTGGGTCAAAGTGACCATCATGGTTGGAAGCTGTCGGTGTGGTCTGGAGAAAAAGACGGAACAATTTTTTGTCGATATATATATTTATCTTTGGAGTTGGAACATTGGACGCTATGGTCACTAGTGAAGTCGTAATTGGCCTATGGCCCTTCTGAAAGGGTCATTTGGATTACGGAAACGGGGATGGCGAGGATCCGGGAGACAGATAGGATTGATTAAAGAACAAGGAGGAGTTGCAGTAACCAGTAGTGAGTGCTACCACTCCTAGAACCGGAAACCCCTCGGCCCTTATCTGTAAAATAGGTTTCAAGAACTCCTTGTAAAATGCTGGGAACAAGGTTAACTACTCAAATACGCAGTCATCATAACCCGTAATAAAAACAAAGAGTCGAGTCACACTGCTCTAATTACAGGAAAATAACGTAAAACGGCTGTCTCTGTGACCTGAAGCAACTTCAATTCCGAAGTCATAACCACAGTGTAGCTTATCAAAGAACTCCTGTCTATTGATAATGCAGCTCTGGCTCAGTAGGTAACTTCCTGCACTGAAAAGTCAATGAAATACTGGTAAGACTGTCTTATAAAGACGGTCATCACTCATCATTCCACCCTTATGCAGTGTTCTGAATCTAGGGTCGTATACCACCACTACCCACTTGTGCCATCATGATTGATCCTGCACTATTCTCAATGTGCACTGGAGAGATTTCATCACAAATACCAAGATCCTTTAGTAATCCTAGGTCACAAACATTGAAGGTATATAGTAAAAGACTCAACTGCAGTACACAGGCCACGTAGCATTGTTGGGCGACTATCATCTACCAAAGACATTCCCAGTGAACTAATTTATAGCCAGCGGAGCTACACAGAAGACGTACAAGTACTACTTGAAAATGGACCATCATTATGTGAAATCTACCACCATCAGTGGACAGCAGAGATATCAAACAGGGGAACAAGACGACACTTCAAGTCTACCACGGTACCCCCTTTGCCGAAACAAACTGCAGATCAAAAGCAAAGGTGGAAAAAAAAGTCTATGCTGCAGGGCTTCTGCTCGGCTGCCAGACTTCCTCCATGACCTATGTGTAAAGAGCCAAGCTCTCTTGTATAGGTGTCGTGAGTCATCTGCACACTTGCAACGGACTTGGAAAACCTTCCTCCATCTTCGTACACAAAGCCAAGCCAGTCAGAGAATGACTAGATGCTATTGGTCATTTCATAATTACTTGTGGTCAGTGTTTTGTCTCCCTAGCTTCGTCGACCAGCTTCCAACCGAGACTACCAGCAACATTTACTAAATGGGTAACTTTTGGTCATTTGGTATCGGTTGGTAACTAGTATCTTAATTAGAACTGGTGTCGCTGTTCAGTTGAATTTTCTCCTTTAGTAGGAATCTCTCATTGGTCAGTTGGTAGTTCGAACTGACCATTGGAATATTTGAGGTTGGAAGCGCACAAGGGAGGAAAGAATAAAAACTGACCATTGCAGCCCTGTGTGTGAGGAAGTGGTAGGAATGCATTTTCATACACGCCTTGTTAGTCAAGTGTTAATGGCTGGGGCGGACCGAGGAAGGAAATCAAAGCACTAGTGGACGCTGTCCTTAAAAGAAGAGGTCAGTGGGTAGAGCTATAGAAAGCAGATAGAGTTTGAGTTTATTGCAACCAGTAAAATATTCAAAATAGGAGACGAAGTAATAAAAACACATTAAAAAAATATTTGTTTTGATCTGATTTGTTTGTTTTGTTTTTTTGAATATTTAGCAACTTTTTGATAAATTCCCCTCGTCTCCCCACCAAATGGTTCGTGGATTTTAGGTGAATGTGAAGGTTAGGAATAGAGTCTAACTAATTAATATTCATTTGATAAAAAATAGAGAAAACATGTTCTTATATAGGTCTTCCGTAAAATCAGAATGGCCTAATGGGAGCTTTTTGAAAAGCTGAGATATGAACCCTGATCATCAATTCCATTTTCTGTGACTTTTTTTAAAAATAAACACCTACTCTTAGTTGCTTCATAATGGGGTGGGGTCGGAATAAGCAGCTGGGTTGGGAAGTCTGTCACAATCTAATAAGCCAAGGGGGTGAGCCAAGAGGGTAGGAAACTATGGTCAAAGATACAATTTAGTAGCACCTGAACAAAACAAAAGCATTTGAAAAATATTCATTCTAAAATGGCACATGGTTCGTAAAAACGTACAATATTTACAGGAACAAGAATTTTTTTTTGTTTCCGGAGAAAAATTTAACTGGAGAGAATTTTGGCGGTGCAAGATTTTAAAAACCACTGAAGTTAGCAAATACAAGTCAATTTGGTTAAACAAATTGTCTTAATAAACGCAATCATTTTAAGAAGGTTATCAACTTGGCATTGTTTGATAATCGTCTTTAGATGGAAAATTTCAGACAAATCTATAGTTGTCCCCTTCCTAACTATTAGGGGGGAGTGAGTAGCGAATGAATCTTGAAAATTAATCAGCGGTGGGAAGGGTTTCTAATAAGAGTGGAAGGTAAGATGGAAATTTTTCCTAAAATTGATTAGTGGGAGGGGGGGGCCGACAGCCACAAAGCACTTAAAAGTAGTCAGATAATATAGTAGGTATATTGCACACAAAATAAGTATAATATTTATTTGATATGTTCTTGGACACAAATAAATATTATTTGGCCAAACTGAGAAATGTGCATGTCATATGCTGCACAGTCATAGGTTAATTTGATGCATGTTATATTGTCAATAACAACAGAAGAAATACAAAAATTTGTTCGGTCAAATACGAAAGAAATGGAAGTATAATAACAAAGGTTTGATCACATGATTGACGAATAGACATGAGTAAATCATGTGTTGATACTGGTGAAATCAAGCACAGGTTCTAGGTCCACCCTAAGAAAAGTACTGATAAGCATTTAGACACCAACGGAGAGAAAACCAGGAAGCCGTTGATAGAACACCCGTCTTTTCGGAAGCATAACTGGTGGGTCATCGGGTTCCCCACTTGAGAAAGTGTAGCTAAGAAGACACTTTTACAAGACAAGAGTTTCTCTCTCTCTCTCTCTCTCTCTCTCTCTCTCTCTCTCTCTCTCTCTGTTGCCGAATTTACTTATAAGTTTTCAAAGTACCAAAAAATGTGAAAAAAACAATACATTCTCCAGGAAAAACAAAAAACGACGTTTGCACATGGTTGTTTTTACATAATTGAAACACAATATGATTTTTAATTTTTCCACCGAGTACCAGCTGTCGATGCAAGGTTTACCGATTCCAAACAATACTCAAGCTATCTAACACTACAAGATGATTCGTTCTTGTGTAATCATGATCAGCTGGAAATGCTAAGAGCCTAGCAGTTAATGTCCGATTGAGATGTCCTTGGGAAAGACAGACATTCATTTTTTCCCACTGCGATGAGTAAATAGCAGCGTAGTTGGAGCACTACAGCCCTCTGAATGCAGTCCATCTTGAGTGTCGGACAAGGACCCAGGCCCCGTGAAAACCCACAATTGTCAGAAACAATGATTGGGTTTCCATAGGTCGTTTGGGAGATGGAACATTATCAATGAGTCACGCGACACGGGACCACATGAACAGAACACAATCATGATCAGTGAAATGCATAAAAATATCAAACCGGTGCAATTGTTATTTTTTTCGAAATCACAGAAGGGAAACGTCCCTTGGGAAAAAAGCCCGTGCAGAGTTAAACAACATTCGGGACTGCGAAAACTAATCAGCCATGGTAAATAATCAGAACAAACACATTATAAAAACACTGTTTGTCAGAAGAACTTGAAATATCGATTCGTAAGCCTGGGGACAAATTCACCCCGACCCGTGTCTTCATGAGTTCCGGCCTTATTTTCTCTTGTCTTGTCATTGACTTTTCTTCAATAGGAGTGTCCCCAATCTTGCTACAACACCGACCTTAGCCACTAATAAAACAACTACCAAGAAACGATCCCAAATCTTCCTCCTCTGTTTCTCGTGTCCCCAAGGCTACACACTTTCAGACTTACAAGTCATGGTCAGTTTGGCCTATTTACAGACTGGACTTTTGGTCAAAGATAGTAATGCTGCTGGTCAGCGACATCAAGTCAGTACTAAACATTAGTTACCAATACAACGTGGACCTCTATAATCCAGCGCTCCCATTAGTTTCTTCATCTGCCACGAGAGTTCTTTGATTCGGTTTCACGCCGCCATTTATACAATAATTCAGCGCTTCATAAAAGAACTCGTTAAAATACATGTATAAGAACCTAACAGCCCTAAAGCAAATCTAATAACTATAAAATCAACAACAATCAATTTTTATTCTAGCAAATAAGTAGACATTAATTTTTTTCCTGAATCTCACGAATTATTTTCAATTAGGATCAATTGAAAAGATAAGCAAAAACAAATAATTATAATTTATTCAAATATAATCTATATAAAAGTATGTATCGTTCTATTTTCCAAGCTAAGAGAAAAGTTGTTGAGCTATCCATTTCCTAATATCATGAAAAAATATAATTTTTTTCACAGCTATTTTTTTCCCAAAGTTGATGTGTGAAAAACGTACAACAGTATTATGTTTTCAAATTACCAAACTAGAAAAAAGTTAAGAAAACATAACTATTTACAGACGATTAGTCAAATAATTACCAAGGTTAACTGTCCAAGGCAGAGTTTCCCAAAGTGGATTCTGCTGAGCCAAGGGTTCCAAGAAGAAAATATAAGGCTCCACGACATTAGGTGTTTTAATTTTTTTTAATAAAATTTTGTAACACTTTTTTCATCCAAGAATCGTATTCACCATTCCAAAATAATAAGTTATGCGACGTAAGTATACAAATATATATGAATAAATTCTCTCTCTAAAATAATTTTCATTTCATTTACTGTCTTATAGAGATTAGGGCTGCAGGTGTCGTTAGTAAAATATAGGCACAGATTCCACTATTTTCGGAAATTCGTATAAGATTCCGTGACAAAATAAGTTTGGGAACCACTGGTTTCAGTCACATAACATCATGCATCTCATTCGGTCATTTAAAAATAGTCTTCTTTTATCTAGACATTGGATATTCGCATAAAAACTAATTGAACACTTTCATTTCAATGAATAATAACTGTTCCCAAGGCTCCGACAACGATTGCTACTACTGTTTCTCCAGTTCTCTGGCAAGGTGAAAATGCTTATCCAACTGTCCGGTTTCAAAATATGGTCGGCCGGAACAGAAAAACCCACTCTCTGAAACGTTTTTCTTCTTGTTTACTACAACTAAATCTAGTTTTCTGGCCTGGATTGTGTGATCTATTTGAATCTTGAAATCCCAGGAAATAACCCAAGTTCCCTTGTAAAGAACAGATTTTGATTGATGTAGTCTAATCTAAGTCACCTGCGCAGCTACCAGGCGATCACTCTCCCCACCCAGAAGGGCCCCTTCTTGTATTCCTAGTGGGCTAATTTGCTTCATTCGTTTTCTGTGCTGCTGTTACAGCTGCTTCATTATTATTATTATTATTATTAGGAATCTCACACCAGTTGCCTGGTGGTAACCGCTGGAGTTTGAGTGACAGCAAGTCTCCTCAAGTCTCCAGCCCTCCTCTCCTAGTACTCATAGGTCGCAGTAATTCTGCGATTTACAGTTTCACACCGGTTGCCCAGTGGTTATCGCTGAAGGCTGAGTGACAATAAGTCTCCTCAGGTCTTCAGCTAACGTCTCCTCTCTCTTTCGCATATCATGACAGAGCTACGATTCGTTGCAGTACTTATATCTCTAGCACTATTATTATTATTATTATTATTATTATCATCATCATCATCATCATCATCATTATTATTATTATTATTATTATTATTATTATTATTATTATTATTATTATCATTATTATTATTATTATTATTATTACATTTTCATACCAACAGTGACTGGTATCTTTTATTCGGTACTTAGCTGGTACTATCGTTGTTTTAGTTTCTATTGGTCACTGGTGTTTAGTACAGAACTGATGTCGCTGTGCCGGTACAAATCAACGTCCAATCAGTGGTCAGTCCGTCCACAAAAACTGACCATCATACATGTGAAGTCACTCGGTCTTATGGTGGACTGAATCGTGGGTCAGCAGAAGTGTGACTTGGTACTCGTTTTCTTTGTTGTTCTCCTCGCGTACGCGATTGGTGTTGGTCGGGACAGTTGAATCAGTGGTGGACACTGGAAACTGGTCAGTGAGAAGAAGAAGAGGAAGAAGAAAAGACCGGAAAAAAGAGGACAATTTGTCAAATGTTCATGAGATCGATATTTAATTTGGGTGGAGTGTGGAACAAACATTTCATGTGTAGGATCTTTTAATAGTATGTTCAACTAACATAATAGAAACTTTGCATTCATGCTTGTTTTGTGATCACTGCCCAACAAAAGCTAAGAGAAATAAATTATTCGCTGATCATCCCTTTTCCCAGTTTTTTAATTGATCACTCCCATCATAGCATGCTGCCATCTGATGTTAGTCACACCCTATAGAAACCTGTGGCATGTAACGCTTTTCCCATTCTTTGAAATGTCTTACGGATTGCTGTCACGAACAAAGTGAAGACTTCGTGTTTTTGAATCTCGCCATATTTAAATACTGTTACATTAGTGGAACGGAGTTTTTGGAAATGCTGTTTCCGATATGAAATGCTTTTACTCCAAAAACTAAGTATATTTATTTAAGTTCTCAATATCTAAATAGATATACTTGGTTTTTGGAGTAAAAGTACTTATCTTTTGAATAAAAGTATTCATGTTTTGAATAAAGTTATTTATCTCTTGAATGAAGATCCATAAGTTATAAATATATGTTCTATAAATTTAAAATCATTTACTCTACGGATACATGAACTTATATTTTGAACAAAGTTACTAATAAATTTTGATAAATGTTGATTTGATTCGAAACAAGTACTTTTGTTGCAAGTAAAACTACTTATATTTTGAATGAACGTCCATACATTTTCGATGAAGATTTTTACAGATTTCATAAAATTAATTACCTTCCAAGGAAAGACACGTCTGGAGGAGAGTTATTCAAACATTGAATGAATGTTCTTGGACTTAAACTAAAGTTTCGTTTGTTTGAATAAAGGCCAGTACATTTTGAAAAAAAGTTATTATAAATATGCATAAAAATACTCGGATTTTGACTAAAAGTAATTGTCCTAAATAGAAAATACGTACATTTTAATCGAAAGTTCATATCTTCGAATTAAGAAATGTATAAATGGATTAAATGCAAAAAAGTAATTGATTTTTGTAATGGTAGCCATTGTTGTAACACAATAAAAAGTGATTACGACAATATTGTGTCTAATTTACAAGAAAAATCTTCCAATATAATCTTTCCTCTGGTCAAGGAATAAACTTAACTAATTATCACATTTGGACCAAGAGTCGGAGTTTGACACAAGGGAACAAGAAAGTGTCCGATTCGGTGACCAGCTTCAATGTTATAATATTAGCGTCTGTAGTCTAACTTGAGATAAAAGAAACTACAAAGTGGACACTTCCCGGAGGGAAGAGGTTAGTTTGAGGGCAAAGGAGTGTTAGTAAGTGAAAAACATCTGGAAAGTTGACCAAATGAGATGGGAGAGAAATGATCGATATAATTTTCTCAAGAGGGTCAGCAGTTCTGTCATGGGTACAAGAACAAATCACACCCACAGATTGATCTAATTAATTTACCCTTTCTTTAAACTGTTTCTCTCCTCTTTTCGTCAATGACTGACTGGGACAATTTCCATGCATAAATAAACACAAAAGTGATTTAAACAAATAATAACACATTTCTGGTTTATCAGTCTATATAAATCTTCTCGTGACCAACTTTTTAGTCAGCTTTGGAAAAATAAGTGCTGTATGACAACGCTACTACAAATGCCTTTTCTAAATCTAAATTTTTTAAAAAAATTCTTTTATTCATTTATTGTATAAAATGTTTCAGTGGGAATCTACGTAAGCAATTGACATCAAATATATATTTTCAGTCTTAGAATACACATTAATTCAAGTGATGGAAATGTTTGAAACATAAACTGAAAAATTAAAAGCTAATCAGTACAAGGAAACATTCATTATGTATTTATTTATTCATTCTCCTGCAATTCTTTTCTTTATCTTGGCTGATAATTCCCAAATTTTCCCAATTGATTTATTTTCTCGCAGGGATGAATTTGTCTAAGCTATTATTAAAATCATTCATACTCCGACTATTGTTAAGCTTACATCGTAAATAGCGCCTACACTAGGAAACTACTTAAGGGAGATTATATTATAATAAGGAGTAAATGTTGAGATGTTCCGCTCACTAGCGCTAATGGTGCGGTCAGTATGCGCGAAGCATACAAACGTACATAGCCAGCAAGACTATCTTGAAAACTAAAGAAACCAACGTGGATAGTTTTTATTGACAGTTTCTAACAAAGTTTTCTTCTGGAAAGTATCCAGTCATTTTGAATGTCTCAAAGACCAGTATGATAGTAGTACTCTTGTTAAAACTTTATTTTTTTTTCAGACGCTTAAATGGTACTTCAGTAGTTTAGTCTCGTTGGTCACCTGCGTTTAGTACGGAATTGATGTCGCTGTATTGGTACAAATCAACGTCCAATAATTCGTCTGTCAGTCGGCAAAAACTGACCATTATGAATGTGTGTCACTGGGTCCTGGGTGGATTAGATTGTGGCTCATCGGGATTTGATTTGGTACTCGTTGTTATTCCTTCAGTGTGCGTGGTTGGTGTTGGTAGGGAAAGTTAAATCTGTGGTGGACATTGACCTAGGAAAACGGCCAATGAAGAAAAGAAGAAGAAGAAGAAGAAGAAGAAGAAGAAGAAGAAGAAGAAGAAGAAGAAGAAGAAGAAGAAGAAGAAGAAGAAGAAGAAGAAGAAGAAGAAGAAGGAGGAGGAGGAGGAGGAGGAGGAGAAGAATAGGGGATAATTCGCCAACTGACCACAAGATCGATGTTTCATTTTTGTGGATCGTGGAAGAAAATACTGGATTCGTGTGAACTTTCGCCAGTTTGTTTAACAGACAAATTGTTTTACCATTTTACTCATTCTGCAAAATCTCTGGAAGATGCAGTCACGAACAAAGCAAAGATGTTGTATCATAAAATCTTATCATATTTGAATGTCATCGCATCGTACTGGTTAATCAAGTTGAATTTTTTTCCTCGTCAACGTTGCAGTAAAACTTTTCTTGGACAAATTTGCGGGGCAGTTTATGGATTACGGGTCCATTTCACTCTAGCACGTCTCTTTTTGCTACGGATACGTTCTATTTTCAGTTTTACTGTATGTGAGGAAATATAGGTGAAACTTTCAATGTAGAAAATGAAAATTACTACTTATAAGATAAAGAAAGAATATATTATATAGAAAAACAAGCAGAAAATCATTGAGCTTTGAACCCCCTATGGTGCTCTCTAGGGGTTACATGCTAGAATACAGCTTTTATCTCATCATGAAAACTAGACATTCTGCAAAAAGATTACATTTTCAGAACCAGCATCAAAAACTACATAAAGTGCACAGCAACACGTATCAGATAAAACTTTATTGTGGATCAGTGTTATTCTATATTTTACTGAAAGTTTTGGAATTGCCATAGACGATATTAAAGGGTTTTTTTCTATGTTTTCGTTTGTCCCATTATCAACAAAGTTACGTGAATCTTGAATAAAATCTCCCCATCCAATTTTGGCATCTTATTTTATTTCTTAAACAAAAAAACAATTTTTCAATCAATTTTTCTACAGAGAGAGCAACGATAAATTGCTTTTTTGCACCCCTTTATAAATCTGTCCTGGACCCACACCTTACTGACCATTACATATGAATCAAAAATCGTGGCTAGACCCGAAAAGACAAGAAAGAATCTGATTTAGTGCCGAGCTTGTATGTTATAAAATTAATATACATAGTCCAACTGGAGATTAAAGCAACGCTATAATGGACAGAGTCCACAAAGAAAGGGCCAGTTTGAGGACAAAGGAGTGCTGTTACAAGAAAGAAGGGATGACCAAATAAGATTGGAAGGAGATGATCGATATTTTTTCTTCGGGGGGGGGGTCAACAGTTCAGTGATGGGGAAATGACATCAGATGGTTGATTTAATTAATCTACTTTTTACTCCATCAGTCCTCTCATTTTTTTCTGGGTGTATTCATAAATACCAGAATGATTTGAACAAGTATTAATGAATGCCAAACCCTATCAACGTTGGCAATTGGTACAGTGACTGAGCTGGAATGCTGACTGTCCAATAGGTTTTCATGGAAATTTAAATTGGCAAACCGATTACTAACTCAGACATAGGACTTAGGACAGTTTGTGTATACTTCAAACCAATGACCTTTGGAGAGGCAGGACAGTTTGAATTAGCGCTCTAAAGCAGTCTATCTTGGATGTTCCAAAGATGAGGTGTAATGTTAAAAAAGGCGTGAAATTAAAGGAAAAAGAACGGCGTGGGGACAATGACAATATTCTGAATATATATACATATATGTATATATATATATGTATATATATATATATATATATATATATATATATATATATTATCGTGTCATCTACAGACAGCTGTTTCGTTGTATTACAACTCCTCAGTGTGGCTATAGACAATCCATCATCCCATCCAGTACCACGAGGCAGGATTGAAACCTTCGCTCCAGATCTGTCTCTGTCTGTCTGTCTGTCTGTCTGTCTGTCTCTCTCTCTCTCTCTCTCTCTCTAAGGTACTAAAGATCTGTCCATTTCTAAGATGAATTAACATCGTAAATCCAACTCGCTTAAAACATCCGTGGGTAATTTCGAAGCGTAACTTGCCTCCTCTGTGATCCAGTTGTTGGCACAGAAACTTTTATCGGATTATGTTGTTCAGGTTTAGAGGTAGGATACCACTTACAGACTGACAGACAGACGGACCTCTGGTAGATGATGATAAGAAAGTAAATTTTCAGGGTAGCGTGAATGCTGCACCCAAAGGAAGAACCAATTTAGCATGAATCAAAATCGTCAATTGAACCCACTACGAAAAAAAAATCTGAGGTCGAATTCTAAAAAAAAAAAAACAATTTGCTAAGAACCTGCTCGGAGATACTATTTGTAAACACAGAAAAATTAGTTGTCATTGTTTGAGTTTTGCAATCACAGACATATGGGCGGACATTTCCAGTATGATTCTGATTGAAAAAAATTCAAAATTTATTGATTGTTATCAATCCATATATCTAACCCAAGTACTTTTTCCTCGGTCCAATCATCTTTCATAAGGCAATGGCAAAATTTTATTTCAGTGAACGTTTACGGTAGTGCAACAGTATTTAAATACGATAAGATTCTAAAAGACTCAATACTTGCTTTGTTTGGAGAGTGAAATCGTTAAGATAATACTTCAATTAAATACACTCTCGAAAGATCCCTAATCAAATACCTCACCCCATAAAACGAAATGCCGATCTTATAGTCAGTTGATGACTACTTCCCATTTTTAATTCTGTACTCCTCCTTCTTCTCATTGACCATTTTCTAAGGACAATGTCCACCACTATATCAATTGTCCCTACCAACACCAAGTACGGTCACTAATAGAATATCAGAGAAAACGAGTACCTAATCAAATCCCCCACGACCTACAATTCAATCCACCCCAGGACCTAGTGACACAAATGTATGATGGTCAATTTTGCCCAAGGACTGACCAATGACTGGACGTTGGTTTGAACCAATACAGCGACATCAATTCCGTACAAAACGCCAGTGACCAACAGGAACTAAACTACCAACGTACTGTTTAAGCATTTAAAATTCTTAAAAAAATATCATTTATTCGATAGTCACCCATGGAGCTGAAACAGGGAACTTACCAAAAGATTTTCGCTCAAAATATGATCAGATTATGTTTAACATCGCATGGAGAGATCACGGGCTAGCACAGTGTTCTAAAGAAAAAAACGACTCATATATCATTGAATACATTCAAAAATTCAAATGGCAATGGGTTGGTCAAGTTGCACGAATACCAGAAAACTATTGGACATCATGACTCACATAGAAGATCCAAAAAGTCATTTGCAGAATTGTTGCTGGCAGAAAATAAGATGGCGGGACGCCTCAGAGAGGTCCAGGAGTTATGGGCGCCGTGACGTCCACGATGTGGATATCTGACGGTTCTTGAGGAAAGTCTATGTCCAAGAGATACATTAAAAGTCCGCTGTTGATGATGATAATGATGATGATTTTTTGGACATCCAAAATTTCTTGATACTTGATAGACAGACCTTGTATGATTATTTATTTTAATCCCTTTCGTATTTATTTATGCATGGAAATTGTCACATCCATCAAATACAACAACACAGAGAAGAAAAGAAAAATGGCGAAAATGAATTAAATTAGATTATCCTGCTGATGTGATTTGTCCTTACTGAGTTGCTGACCATCCCAGAATATTGATCACTTCCTTCCCATCGCATTTGGTCATCTCTTCAGATGTCTCTTATCAACACCCCTTTGTCCTTAATCTGACCCTTCCCCCGTGGACAGTGTCCACTATGGTGTTACTTCTATCGACAGTTACACTAAGGATACTAATATTCTAACATAGTAGCCAGGCACCAAATCGCGTTTCTTTCTCGTTCTCTCGTGTCCAGCCACAACTCTTGACCCATATGTTATGGCCAGTTAAATATTTTGAGTGATCATTGTGAGAGTGATATCTGGAGCTTGTGTTTGAGAATTAGACATATTGTTGTTGTGATTATTTTCTTTACCGCTAAAATTGCTTTTGCTGCTCAAAGATTTACAAAAGAACTTATTACTCGTGGATCCCGTAATTTCCATTTTTTTGTTGTTGTTAGAGAGTATGTATCATTATTCAATATATACACACACACACACACACACACACACACATATATATATATATATATATATATATATATATATATATATATATATTGTGTCATCCACGATGTTGTTTCGATGTATTGCAGCTCTTCAGTATGGCTATAGACTTTCCATTATCCCAACCAGTACTACGAGGCAGGATTGAAACCTTTGCTTCAGACCTGGAGATTGATATCCTACCTCTAAGCTACGGAACTGGACGGTCAGTAGGGCTGAATGTAAGCGATATGTAATTACACATAAATTCCCCAGCCACCAGAGTGCTCTATTCCTATAGAAGAGCATTGCATAAGCTTACAATGGATGAGTTACCTCACTTTTGACGCTATAAAGCTTTGTTGACTATATGTATAAATATGTGTGTGTGTGTATATATATTCGTACAAAAATATACTTACATACACAAATATACATATGTTATTAGTTATGTCATATATATATATATATATATATACATATCGAAGGTGATCACCTTTACATAAAGTCTAAATACTTTTATGTCAATGTTTAAGTACCTCCTCACTTCATTCAATATACAAGAACTCATATTCAAGGCTTGAATATGTTTATTAAAATTTTCGAGTAACTCTATCCAAAACGTAAGCAATTTTATCAAAATTTGTAAATACTTTTATCTAATCAAAGTACCTCCATTCAAAACATAAGTAGTTTCATTCAAAGTTCAAATACGATCATTCCAATCTAAAATGCTGAATTTTCTGTAAGGCGAGCAAGTTCAAGGTTTTCCTGAAAATAAAGTATTCTATCAAATTGTTTGGAGATTTCAAATATTTGTTCTGCTGAAAGGTTCGTCTGTTTTCGATGCCAATACATCCATTGCCTGTCTAGAGCATTTCAAAGAAAAAAGATAAGTGCAAGAACAACATTATACAAACAAGCAAAAGTTCCCATAAATCAATTTCCATGTTCTCTATTCAACAAAAACAGAATATCGATCTTATGGTCAGTTTGCTAAGTCCTTCATCATTTTTTTTCTCATCATCCTAACTATTTCTACATCTGCTTCTCGCTGACTGTTCTTCAAGGACAATGTCCACCATTACTTCGACTGTTTCTGCCAACACCAACCACAACCACGGATCGAATAACAAAGAAAACGAGTACCAAATCACATTCCTGATGACCTACAATTCAAGCCACCTCAAGACCCAGTGACACACATGTACGATGGTCAGTTTTTGGGGACGGACTGACCACTGATTGGAGGTCGATTTGTACCAATATAACGACATCAGTTCCGTACTAAACAACAGTGACCAACGACGACTTAACTGCCAAAGTTATTTTACCGGTTCTCGAAATACTTTATTATTGCTGGACGCTTTCCCGACGGACCAGATAACAATGTAAACACTTTGAGCGATAAAAATACCAATTCTTGTCTGAAATACTAATAAACTAATGATATTTGATAGTAATAATGATGGTACCGTAAAATGTCGAGTAATCCTACTTTTAAAAATTAGGTACCTTGTCTATCACACATAGTATCCGTAGCAACCACCACCCTAATATTTCACCCATCTTCCTTTTTTCTGTCCCCACCTTGTGCCTTCATTAAACTACTTATATTCCTTCTGTACACTTCCCCGTCTGACCATGTTTGTGGCGCTCACCGTATCAGTTACAGCCATCAAAAGACTTCGAAGTACACATGATAGCCGTCATCGATGTGACAGGTAATGAAATAATAATGAAAAGTTGAGGAACTGCAGAAAATAGGCATGAGAGGATGGAAAAGGTGATCCGCTGAGAACTGTGCAAATGATTAGGAACTGCGCCTTTGAACAGATCAATCTGGGCCAGAAGACTGGATCTAGTAGTCGGAAACAAGAATTAGAAAACTTATTAGAAAATGGACCACATTTAGGCTACCGACCAGGATAAAAACTGGAAGAAATTGAAATTTTTTTAAAAATATCCAGAGATCGCGAAAAAGAATGTGTAATATGAACGTGAGAGTTGTACACACCATTATTGGCGAGCTTAGAACAGCCTTGAAGAGTTTGAAAAAAAACAACAAAAAAACACCCAGGTGACAGCATCACCGAAGCCAACAAATATACTGAGGAAAATACTGCAGTATTGAAAAAACTTTCAGTCACTTGATTTCTAGGGTGGGCCACCAGTTATTATCTTTGTGAAAATTTTACACGTACAAAATCGTGGAATATGCAGTTTAGGGTTGTATCCTAAATAGTTGGCACATTTGGAATTGTATAAAAATCATGAGAATCGAGATTTGCTGAACTGAAAATTCTTAGAGAATCTGATCAGACCATGACGTTGCTTGCCTCTATAAGGCTACTGAGTAAGGTGCTGTATTGTGAAAACCAGTATTCACTAATGATTATATTTCGTAGTAGAGTCGCAATCGTAGGATGATTGATGTATTACACTCTCACTGATTATTAAACACACCTTACTGACCTCTACATATGGGTCAAGGGTCGTGGCTGGACACAAGAGAACAAGAAAAAATGTGCTTTTGTGCCTAGCGTGTAGGTTATAATATTAGTATCCACAACCTAACTGGAGATAAAAGTAACTCCGCAGCGGACACTGTCCACAGAGACAAGGTCAGACTGAGGGCAGAGGAGTGAGGTTATGAGAAATACATCTGGAGAGATGACCAAATGAGATGGGAGGGAAATGATCGATATTTTTTTCTCAGGAGGGTTAGCAGTTCAGCCCTGGTAATGAGGACAAATCACATAAGCATTCATCAAATTAATTTATCAGTTTTTAATTTTTTCTTCCCTTTTTTGTCAATAGCTGTGATAATCTTCATGCACTAATAAATGCAAAAGTTATTTCAAGAAATGATAATACACTGTAGTCGATATCAAGGTTTACCAGAGATGTAAAACCTTCATAGTTATCGGATTGTTATACATGAGATTTTATTATATATTAGTATCATACAGAATAATACTAAAAGGGAAAGATTTGATAATACAAAGATGTACACAGAGATATAATTTATTATCATTTGAAAATTCTGTGCTATTTGTTGCAATGGCGTCTACCTAAGAAGTTATATTAATTTTCAAGTACAATTTTAAGTTAGGAAAAATCTGGATTAGTATATAAAGTAAACACCACTACCGTGCGAACTGGTCAGCGTTGTTTCAATACGCTCAGGCCTGAAAGAATGGATATAAATAAGTCTTGATAAAGGAGAATTATCGACAGCTGAGTACTTTCTAGAGACTTGAGTTCTTCAACAGCAATAATACTACGTCATCTAAAAATGAGAGAAAAAGTTAAAATCTTTCAAAAATGGATACCATGTGAAATGGAATAAATACTCCATGAAAGTTTAAGAAATGGAGAACTGAATTTGTAGTTATGGGGGAATGGTTAACCTAACTGCTCTCACATCCACCCTCATCTGTCGACTATTTTGGTATGACAGGGTATTCGGCGAAGAGGTGTAGTGCAGGGATGTGGATTCATACCTTTCCAAAGGATATCATTACTAAAGGAACTGTCTTTACCAGAAATGGAACTCCTTTATATCACTTGACACCCCTGTCACAGATAATAATGAGTTTAAAAAAGAATTGAATACTTTCAAATGTTTTTCACTTGATATTTAATGAGCTTAGAGAATTATTTTCAATTTATTGGACGAGGTATTGTCAATTATCATTAATTCCTTTACTGGCTTCTATTCCATCTTAATCTTGGTTGCTTTTCATTCTATTCTCAGACCACCACTCTATCATCTATAAGAAGCAGCGTGGCTCGGATATAAGGGAATAAATGAGACAGGGCTGATCAGTCAACCAATAGGAACGGCCACGTGACCGACGTCATTTGATCAATTAAAAATATTTTCCGTTTGATGCTCTTAGTAGAGATGTTTGTTGAGAGTAGGGTGAACATTTCTTTGTTGTTGCTGATCATTGATATGTTGTTCTGGAGGTTCAGCTTGAGACGCCCTTGGAGGAAATTTGTGTATTTTTTGCAATACAGCCTCACACAAAATATTTATTCGGAGACGACGACGATGTGCAGAAGCACAATTAGGATATGAACGCCATCGCATGATTTAAAAAAAAAACAGTATAAATAAAAAGTACATATTAGGTTTGGGCTAGACAATAATAGAAGTATTGTACAAAACAATTGAGAAATATGAAAATTACCAATACCCCAGTCAAATGATGGACAAGTAAATGAAAATATAAAATGTAGCAATGGACAAAAATATAAGTGAATGAAAGTATCGCCCCGGCTGCACTCTTACAATAGAAAAAATTTGTTTTACTCAAAAAAAAAGTAGAACTGGGTTATTCTTAAATTCTAGCCATCACTGCATTAAAGTGCCCCAGTTGAAAGTACGTCTTTAGCAATCAAATATATCTAGTCTTTTGGTATGATCAGCACAGAAACGACAAGAAATGTGTTTCGTTCATTGAACTGAATCAGCGAATAAACTTCGATTTGAAGTGTTGAACTTGATTTCCATTATTGATTTTGCTAAAAAGAGTGAAGCTGATGAGCTCATTGGCATATAGTCATATCAGTACAGGATTCAATCAACATGGCTGATAATCGAATCATCATTTTGCAACGGCAGCCTCTAAAATCGTCATCACCATCAATCAATCATTTAAGATCCTTTCAATTCTGAGCATCACGATGCCAGTATATTCTTGGTTTGTCCCGATCATCGGGTCAGCTTACTTTTTGCTGGCTACAATTTTGCCCATTATCTTGAAGGACCCATGTTGGGATCCCCTATGTCCAGCGATTGTCTTACATCTTTACCACATGACCTTTTACCTAACTCTGCTTAGATAGGACTCTTCTTAGTTGTTTGACTGCAATAAATACATATTTTTCTATCCTTGATTCTTCTCCAACACCGACAGGATTTTATATCAGGTCCAGTTATTATTTTTAATTCATCCCAGTTAACTTTAAAGATAGTTTGACAGCATTTGAATATCAAAGAATTCTAAAACCTAAAGTCGTCGTTCTGTTTGGGACAGTATCTTTTAGAAATTTCATAATATAATTAAATCAACATCATCAGTTAAAGTAACTCACAAATATCGTACAAATCAAATGCTTTGTGCCACACCTCATACAAATATCGATCTTATAGACAGTTGGTCACCTCCTCTCCTTCTCTCTTTTGCTTTTTCTTCTTCTTCCTTTTCCTCCAACTCCGTCTTCTCAATGACCATTTTCCAAGGACAATGTCCACTGCAGCTTCAACTATTCCCACCGACACCAACCACGACCACTAATAGAATAACAAAGAAAATGAGAACCAGATCAAATCCCAGGCGACACACAATTTAATCCACCCAAAGACCCAGTGACACACTTGTATGATGGTCAGTTTTTTTCCCAGAGACTGACCGATGATTGGATCTCGATTTGTACCAATACAGCGACACCAATTCCGTACTAAACAACAGAGACCAACTAAACTACGAAAGTACTATTCAAACGACTGAATAAAAATAATAATTTTGACTGAAGTACTAAAACCCCACCCATCATTATTACTATAGGTGTTTGTCGTCCTTGTAACCGTTGTGTTCTTTTTCTCCAACTGAATAACTTCGTTTTCCTTTAATATATTTTGATGAAATTTTGTACGTAGGTTTGAAGAGAGATTCTCTCTGGGGAATGGTGAGGTATGACTAATCTGATTGTTTGTTTATATTTTATAAGAAACATCGTTATTTCTGTTTCTCTTATATATTATAACCAATTTTGCTAAATTTTGGCTATAATGTTGATAAAATCCCAGGAATTGAAAAATGGTATGTAAATATGGCACGTAAATAACTGTATGCCAACACGCAAAAAATACAAGAAGTTTGAAAACAATGAACAATAAATTGTTATTGGGGATTTAATTACTGTAAATATATAACATTTTAAAAACATCGTTTAAAATTCAAAATTCGGGTATTTGGGGGTTAAATAAACGACTAATCAACACTCTCTCTTTATCACAATTGTTTTCCTTTTATACTTTTAAGATTTCATTTTTCATTGATATTGTTTAGTCCTTCTTGATTAGGGCAGATGAGCAGTGTTCGAGCCCAGTTAAAAATCAAAATTCTGTATGCTGATTTTCAAACCAGCCAAATCTCTCCTTTCGGATGATTGGCGCGACACAATCTTTGTAGCTTTGAATTTACCCTTTTCCACACTCGTCTATTCTTAATGAACATCTATTATTGCCTTACTTTTTTTTTCTTTTGGAGTAACACAACACACATAACAGTCTGAAATATAAACGAAATATCCATTGTCCATCGTGGTAGTCAAAATTTAGTCACTTAATATATATATATTTGTAAGTAACTTGGGTTTTGTATGGGTTTGGTGTCGCTGAACTGGAATAGCAATCTCGCTGATTTGTGTTAATTCATTGGTCAGTCAGCAAAATTGACTATTCATTACACCTTTAGGCCTCTAAATCTCACGGTTGTGGTAAGACTATTAACACAAGCAATGTGCATTGGTGCATATCTTAGTAGCTATTATCTTCATTGCTTAGTCGGCATGGTCAGTACATGAAAAACAGCAGCGGACACTCTCCTTGAAGTTAAGGTCAGGGTGTATTGATGACATAGAGATTTCTAAGTGGAATATCGAAGACCAAATAAAGAAATAATCCACTGTCTGGAGAATCGATATTTTGTACATCGTTTTTCTTTTCTCTCCTTTTTCGTGTTTTTTTTTGTTTTGTTTTTTTTTTTTGGTCAGGTTATCTGAAAAATTCTTGGAGGCTTGCCTAATTTCCAAGCCTCTGCAACTGATTAAACCCGATGCTTATCAGGTGGACTGTCTGCAAAGTATATAGTAAAAGGTGTCTTCCGTGCAATAACTGTTAGTAAGCTAGTTTGATGTAAAATTCTCAAGTGATGTGAGTTCGATCCTTAATGGATGTCCAAAAATTCTGACCCCAGATAAGACGCCTGGTAGAATAAGGTGAAGTTATCGATAAGCTGCTCATTGGACGAGATAGTCGTTTACACCGGTAATCCAGGTTTTACACTAATTAAAAATTCAATTTCTGAATGCTGATTAAAAAAAAAAAAATAGGCTAAATTTGTCAACATAGTAAATATCTTTTTCTCTTTTTTAAAGCAACAATCCTTGTTTTTTTTCTATTGATTTGAAGCTTGAACAGTGTCTGTCCCTCCACCTTTTAAAGCAGACTGCAAAGTCCTCCTTCGGGAACGCTTCCAGTTGCCTCATCGTGTTCTACTTGTTTCACGTCTAATTGATCGATGTGGCACATATTTGGTCCTCAGAGGGACCAACAGATCTTGGTGATGCGATGTTTCTCCAACAATATCTGTATGAGGCACGAAGAATGGACAGATCTCAGTCATCATAAATGCGACGATAACACAGTATGCAAGTTCTTCGAATGTCATTTCGCTGCCGACCGAGTAAACTTACTGGAGAATGTCTATCCTTGTAAGATCCTTACTGATTGGTTACCAAGTAAGGTCTCACAGCTTGTTCTCGAGATATCCAAAATGGCTGAAATCCTTCGCAACAGACTTTGTATATTATGAAATTATTGACAAATGATGGATCCAGTCTTTATCATAGAGATAAACATGTTCAGTGTCATTAATATTCATTCTGTAATTACACACTGAATGTCTCTTGTTAATAACATATAGGATAATTCTAAGAGAGGAAGATTCACTAATGCGAAATTCATTTTTTACAGATCCAATGAAAATAGAGATATAGATCACTATTGGAGACTTTGGCATTTATCGAAACTTTGTTCTAACCTTCATGTACAATTAAGCACAAATTGAGACATAATGTTGCTAAAGCCGCTGATAATATCAACAAAATATTTGGAATGAAATACGCAAGGGTTCGATAAACCTCGACGAAGGCCCGAAGCTCTTATCAATGATGAGTTATAGATAGCAATGGCCAACAGCCCTCGAGCAACGGTCTGAGCTTTTTCTTGGAGACTAAAGGACCAATCATGGCAATATCTGGGGCAATATGTAAAGCTATATGCGAGGATAAAAAAATGAGTCCTTCATTAACCTAATGAATTGCCCCATGACGGTTCAAGACCTCATACCCTCGACTTACAGTGTCCAAACTCAGGAAATTCGGTTATGAAGTTTGTCAGCGGCCTCCATCTTGAGCTGACATTTCTCCTATAAGTCTTTTGAAATTTATATTCGTAATGAAAAGGTTCAATATAAAGGGAGCTCTGATTAAATTTTCTGTCCACAAGAGCTGAGGGATTTAATAGAGATATTGTATAATACAATTAGAGAAATGTTAATGAAAAGTTATCGATTCGAAAGGGCCATATCTTGTTTGAACGTTACCGTTTTTTTTTATATCATCATTCGCCCCACAACTAAAAATAGACATTTCATATGCAACAAACCAATAGTTGTGGTCAGTTTCTTACTAGTCCCTCTTATTAGTTTGACCAATCAATCTGACCCCAACCGAGACTACTTGATTGGTAACTTTTAGTCACTTAGTATCGGTAAGTTACTAGTGTTCACATTGGAACTGGTGTCGCTGGTCAGTATTCTTTCTTACTAGTGTTTTCTTATTGGTCAGTTGATAGTCCCAACTGACCATGGGAATATTTGGTGTTGAAAGGGCGAACGCAGAGAAAGAACGGAAACTGACCGTTACAGCCCTGGGTATAAGGAAGGGGTCGGAATGGAATGCATCTTTATGCATGTCTTGTTGGTCCACTATTAGTGGCTTTAGCTGACTGGGGAAGGAATATTAAGGTATCAGTGGGCATTGTCCACGACGGAAGGGGTCAGCAAGGGAAGTGAAAGAAAGCAGAGTAGGTAAAGTGTATTGCAACCAGGAAATTATCGATTTGTTGGTAGAAGGAGAATTTGAAAAAGTTTTTAAAAAAATGAAAAAAAGTGAAGTTTTCGAAATTCGATTGGAATACTTCTTGATTTTCACTTAAGGTACACAGACGAAACGTGAAAATGATGATAGCACAGACAAGTGGTTCCCAAACAGAGAACCATAACACGCACGATGATTGAGACAACCCGTCCAACAAACTTTAGACTAGAAGTGGGGGAGAGTAGCACGAAAAAGACACAGAAAAAATTATCAGAAATACAGAAGAGAAAAAGTTTTGATAATTTCATAACATGAATGAATCTCACAAAACCATGATTTTATTACATCATCGTCATCATCATCTTCAATCTCGTAATGTCCATTGTTGAACATAGACCTTCCTCAGGATTCGACACACTTCTCTATTGAGGGCGTCGCGGAGCCAGTATTTTCTGAATTTGTCTAGCTCGTTTCTCGATTTAATACTCTGTCGGCCCCGGTTTTGCATGTTATCTCTGGGGATCCATGTCGTGAGTTGCAATGTCCATCGCTTGTCTGCCATTTTTTCCAACATGGCCAGTCCATTGCCATTTTCATTTTTAATTGATTCTATGATGTCTCTAATTCACGTCTTGTGCTGTTTTGTGGTCTCTCCATGTGAAGTTGAGCACAATTCTTTCACGTGCACGTTGCATGGTTATCAATTAACCGGTCTGTCTCTTGGTTAGGTTCCATGTTTCAGTTTCATAAGTGACGATTGGGAAGATGCATTGTTTATACATTCTTCTTTTTAGGATTAAAATTATGCTAGGCCTCACATGGAGAGACCACGACAGCACAGTACGTCCGGGAAAAGACAAGGGTCAGGGACATCAAAGAATCCATTAAAAAGCTCGAATGGCAGTGGGCTGGCCATGTTGCAAGAATGGCGGACGACCGATGAACATCGCAACTGACGACATGGATCCCCCAAGATCACATGCAGAACTGAGGCCGGCAGAATATTTGATGGAGAGACGAGCTAGACAAATTCAGAAAGTACTAGCTCTGCGCCGCCCATGATCGAGAAGTGTGGCGAATCCTGGGGAAAGTCTATGTCAACGACGGACGTTGAAAGACTGATGATGATGATGATGATGATGATGATGATGATGATGATGATGATGATGATGATGATGATGATGATGATCTGACAAAAATATTTGGGCCCTCCAAACTTTGGACGGATCTGTTTTTTATTCATATTGTCAGCCCCAAAACCCATTTCACTTTTCCGTGACCCTTTTTTCTGGAAAGTTTGTTGTACAGGTGACAAGATTCTCGTTACTAATTTGTACATCAAAATTTATTTCCCCAAAAGTTCATTTCCCTTTGATACTTCTAATGACATATTCACACAAGATAGATTTCTGACTGACAGGTTAGTGGACACTATATTTCAATAGCTTAGCGACATCAGTTACACACTAAACTAAGCTACAACGGGACTAATAAAACAGCTTGATATGTACTTCTGTTAACTTCCTGAAAATACAGCAACTCACCGGCAAGTCCAAAATTGAATATCCTTTAATCACTTTAGTCATTTGGCAAGATTTATATTTCCTTATAGAATTTGCAAACTATTCTATTCCTGAGAGGTTTGGAGCTGCAGATTTAATTTGGTCTCTTCAAACGCTGATTCCCCACTGATATAACCGCTGTGTTTTTCTCTTTCATAGCCAATGGCTACGTTGTCTGTGCATTTAGTGACCGTTGGTCAGTTATTATTCAAGAAATATGATGACATTAGTCACCGATGTATTTATTTGTGGACTGCGATTACTTTGTTTCTCTCGAGGCCGCCTTGCCCACAGTCTCACTCGCAATTGACTTTCATTAGCAAGTTGTCAGCATGGAAAGGAACAGTTTTACATGCTTCATATTATTATTGAATATTTCCCTGAAATTATTTCGATTCCTTTTGAAGATTAGTAAGTAATTTCGCCCCAAGTGAAATCTTAGTGCAACAACTCAATTTGCTGTCTAGTTCTTCGGTGAAGATATAGGTAATTTTCAGAGGTCAGATTGGCATTAAATAAGTATAGCCCTTCACTACCAACAGACAAATTCTTTTCGAGAAATCAGGCGTCACTTTTTGGACATCTTGTATATATGAATTGATTAGTTGGAATGAAGGCTTCCATGTACGCTAAAAGTTGACGAGTGTTGATTTCCTGCGTTTGTCGAAAAGAGAAAACGGAGAAAGTTTTGTTTTTTTTTTCCATTTAGCTTTTACTGATTCATTTCCTTTTTCCACTAGAAAAAAAATCAATATTTTCCTGATTGAAAGACACAAAAACCGTCTGCTACCCCCAGTGACCCCTTCCGCACAATGTCCACTACTGCTTCAGTTTCCTTCCTCAGTCAGCTACAAACGATAATAGTGGACCAACGAGACATGTACAAAAATACATTCCATTCTTACTCCTTCCACCTACCCCAGAGCTGCAATGGTCAGTTCTCATTCTTTCT
The DNA here is from genome assembly GCA_963457665.1 of Thysanoteuthis rhombus. Taxonomy (NCBI): domain Eukaryota; kingdom Metazoa; phylum Mollusca; class Cephalopoda; order Oegopsida; family Thysanoteuthidae; genus Thysanoteuthis; species Thysanoteuthis major. The sequence goes on along the minus strand of OY735227.1, from coordinate 17,999,614 downwards.
CCCCTTTCGCCGTTCCACTACCAGATATTTTCATGGTCAGTTTGAGCTATTAACTGATCAATGTGAGAACACTAGTAATAAAGAATACTCCAACTGACCAGCGACACCAGTTCTAATTGAGACATTAGTTACCAACCGATACCAAGTGACTATAAATTACCAATCAAGTGATAGTGGTCTAGGTTGTGGGTCTGATTGATTGGTCGAAGAAGCAAAAGCTGCTAGCAAAATACTGACCAGAAGTAGATATTAATTAACCAAGAGTACTTGGTGATTTCTCGGGGAAGGTTTTTCAAGTTCGTAGCAAGCCTTCCGGTGACCAACGTAGAAGAGGCTGGCTTTTTACACAATGGTCATAGGAGAATGTCTTGCAGCCAAGCGGAGGCTCATGCATTGTGGTACAGCTTTTTCTCCTGCTTTTGCCATGCAGTTGGTTTCATCAAAGGAGGTTATTTGGTAAACCTTGTGTCAGCTTGTCTTCTTGTTGACTACGTCTTGCTACCTCTGACGATGGTGGTTTCTACAGATTATGATGGTTCTTTTCTTAAGTATATCCTTATGTGTCTTTCGATGGTATCCACGTCCTAGTTCACGGAAGTTTGCAATTGACCACGTGACCTGCGTACCAACCTGACTGATTTGAGAAGCAGTGAAATTGCATCAGGTCCCGTTTAGAATGCTGCGAGTGTAACAATGATAAAAAAAAGCTCAAATAGGCCTCGGCAAAGCTGATGGACGACCAAGGATTCCGTATAATGCAGAAAGATTGGCAGCACAATGACTTTGTAAGTCTATTGTGCACTTTATTAAAGGTATGACATGGTTTCTCTTTGTAAGACATCGGAGAACATGAAGCAAGTGAGGTATCTAAGATCTCGTACTGTTTTCAATTTCGTTGCATCGATGAAGAGGGGAGGCGAGCAGTACTTTTGTTTTGATACAGTTTTGGGGGGATATCATATGCCGAAGTGTCTTGCAGACTTTCCTAAGTAGAACGTTATCTACCGGAGGGTGAATAACTAGGGCTGTATCATTTGCAAAGACGATTTTTTTTGGTTAGCTGAATCAAGGTCATGATGTTGTATTATAGTTCAGTTGCTATTTTTACGTAATTACCCTGTTATTAGAGCAGTCTGACTTATTAATCACGGCTACCCATAACCGGTCGGTTTGGTTACTGTTACTGAGTTTAGATTATTCATGTACTCATATCTATCATATTTATATCTATCTATATGTCTATCTAGACTTCACCCAGCCTATAAGTTGAAATTCTTTACAAATACACTCCCCTCCATGAGTAAGGAAATATTTCTTGGGAACACTCCTCATTAGGCTCTTATTTAAGGTTTAATTTACAATGAAAGTTTTTACCAACTTTAGTCCCTTAGTTAGTGTCTACCAGCATTCAAACTTTTTTTGAAAATGAGTACGTTTTAGTGATCACAGCCCCCCCCAATAGGATAAGAAAAGTAACTTATTCATTGATCGTCCCTTTTTCTATTTTTTTAATTGATTACCCCATCGAGTGATAAACCAGACCCCATCTTTCTTAATCATAGATTTGTGATTCAAACCATGCAGGTAATATTTTGATCAAGATTACTTAATTCTAGCAACGCCACTGTTTATTTTACTAGCATGTAAGAGTGGTGTTTATTCATGATTTCTCTTGGATTGTTAGTCGTCTTTGTTTTCTTAAAGGGTTATGATTACTTCGTCTTCAAAGTCCTGGGGTGGTTTGCCTTCATCCCATGCACTTTACAGGGAACTCTTCGGGCCTTTCTTTCAAAGAAAAGTTGCTGAGTTTCCGGATCTAGGAGTGGCAACAATCACTTGCTACAATCCTTCATCAACCCTATCCGTCTCCCCCATTCTCGTTTCCGCTATCCAACGGGCCCTTCCCGAAGGGCCATGGACCAACTACAATTTCACAGGTGACTACAGCGTCCAATGTTTTCCAAAATTATTTTCTCCTCTACAACGAGCTGTCGACGTAATCTGGAGATGGTCACTTCGACCTAAAGACTGAACACGTGGCCAGATCAGCGACACCAGTTCCATACTAGTCGCTTAACTGACTTAAACAGAATAGTGTTCCTCGTTGTGTGTATTTGTTTGAAGGCTGGTTTGTAGATCTTTAGTACTGACTAATGAGTTCGATTCTCAACGGGTGGCACGTGTTAGTGATCTAGTCTCAAAATTGAGCTCTACTTATTGAGTAACGACTAATCTATAGAAGATCAACAAAACCTCCTTTTGGTATTTGGTTGCACGACCAAATAAATTGCAACACTAATTCTTCGAAATATTTAGATCGTCGTTTACTGGATAGAGCATACACCTGAGGAAGACTGGAGAACATATTTGCTAAAATTTCAGTGATAAAAACTACAAACATGAAAATATTAGTTGAGATACTTCATAGAGTAACCGAAATATTTTCCCTGGAGATCTGCTGTAACAACGACGTTGCGGTTGACCCATTTCCGTCCCTCTCCAGGTATACATCAGCAGGAAATAAGGGGGAGTGTTTCTTTCGAGGTAATGTCCAGAAATCTTATTTCAACGCTGAAAACCTTTCCACGTGTTTTAACAGTTATCAATAATGAGAGAAAAAAAGTTTGTTGACACTACTTGATAAAAATAAAACCTTATTGTCTATACGACCCGTACATCTAGAACAGAAAAATAACCACTCCCAGTTATATCGAAGCAAAACTGTTGAATGGATTGACCAAAACTTATGGTAACAAAAAAAGAATGAGATTCTTTGTCTGAGCATCTCTTGAAAGGATAATGGTTCATCACGAAATTGCAAAATGAAATCATCTAAAAATTCAGACAGAAAAATTACAAAATAATGACAAGAAAAATAATGTAAGCCCAGGTTTTTGGTCATTTTCATTGATACCGAATAACATTTGTTGCAGAATATTGATGTTTTCTGTTTTCCTCACGTTGATAATATTTCTTCTTTTTTTTTTTTTCTCATTGAGGGCCATATTATTCGGCCCGTCTACATTTCACAGAGCGAGGACGTCTGAGTGTTGATTTATTTGACTTGTACATGTTGCTCTCCAAGAATCACACAATTTTTCACAAATTAACTGATTATAAAGGAAAAAAAATTAATGGATCTGTTTTACTGAAGCTGCTAGTTTGTTTTTATGTTTTTTTGTTTTTTTACTGCGCCTTCTAAAAAAGTTTAAAGCTTCAAAATGAAATCCGTCTTCATTGATTGTATTACCGCGATTGAAAGTTGGAAAGTCTGGTTAATATTGAGTGATGAGATGAAAGTTCTCACCAAAACGTCTTTATTATTCAACTTGATTTGTTTCACCTGAGGCTTTGCATTGTCACTCAAAAGAATGACGGCCTCTCTATTCATAACAGCGCTGCATTTATTATGTAATATATCACTGAGACGCGCGTGTTGTTGACGAATAAAGTCTGCAGTAATTGCTACTTCAGGATCTAGTCATTCAGATCAGACAATACCTGTCACGCATTCACCATATGTTGTCTTCTTCTTTTATGATTTCAAGACCAAAAAAATACTCTAGTGATCAAAACAAATGATGAGTTGGGTGAGTATAAAGAAGGAAGCAAAAACTCCCAGCCTGATGATTTTCTCTTTTGGATTCTTCTGGCTCAGTGAGGTCTTGCTTTGTCAAGCTGAACAATGACACACGCAGGTGTGGTTGACAATGAAAAAAAAATGTGAGATATTTCCTCGGCATCCAGTGATCCAGAGGAGATAATAACTGCTATATCCCGTCGGATGCTTGTAAAATCTTCGGTGGTTTCAGTGTTGGGATTTGATTGACAGAAGTTGTTTTATTGGCAATTTTCAACATACAGGAACTATTCTTCGGAGATGCAGGTGGCCAAACAGTTATCAGAACGCGATATGGAATTAGTGAAGTGAATTCAAACTCGGGTTGAGTCAGTTTGAGTTCACTTCCAACCAATGCCCTTGAGAGAGGTATGAATCTATCGCCTCTTTCCTCTATGTATTAATAAATAGTGGGTAGCCTGAAACATCAGCCTTGGTTAGTAATCGGTCTAGATGCTGGCAATGAACAAAGTAGGGTATAGCTTGGATAAAAATCAGGGAGGAAAAAAATTTGCACAAGATTCTCATGTTTAGTTGATCCTCATGTTCAGCGCCATTTAGCTCAATATCCACTGTTTTGACAAGGATTTGCTTCACCAGTTGCCAAGGAAAGTGCATTCAGAATGAGGCTTATCAGAAATATCACAATCACCCTTTTCAAGTTGCCAAACAATCACAAGCATTTAAGTTCGGTCACTGCATCTGGGTAAACAACACAAATGTCGTTCACTAGTTTATCCGTACCGCCAGGAATGACCTCATATATGATATATAAGGATATACAAATTGCATTTAATAAACGTAGTTAATACAGATTTGCATTGAAGATAGAGAAAAGCGTTTTATGGATCACAGAAGGGTTTTTTATTATTTTTTGTTTTCATTTTTATTACTTTTTCTTTTTGTCCGTTATTCTTCAAATTCAGCATCTGTATGACGTCATCAAAACATGAATGAAATTCTCTTCTACTGCATCATTTGCAAGAATGAAATTTTAATTTATTAATTGTACCCCATAACGTGGCAGAAGATAACTGCACATTACTATTTATCATACGTGTGGATTATGTTGCAGTACCATTTTTCAAAATGTATCCAGAAGGATTGAGAACATAATACTAATTATTGTCTGATTGAACTAATGATATGATTTTATCGCCTCTCAGCGGAGTCAAATGTGCCTCAATGTCAGCTTTAATGTGGGGCCCGACACGTAAGCGTGTTGATATTGACAAATATTCCTCCCAGGTGACACACGACCCAACCCTCCAGTGTGGAGGTGCTGCTTTGTATTTGGAATCGACTGGTACAAGGCATATTATCTTCTATTGCCTTAAGGCAAAACAAAGCTTATCCATCCCCAACCCCCGAAGAACACGGATGGAAAAGATGATGAAGTATATTGAATATTATGAAAGGAAAATCATATATAAAAAAAATCTGTTGATAATTACGATGGGCTGATTATTGATTCATCCATCCACATATGTATATATTACACAGCCTTTACATACAACTCAAATTAACGGACTTTGTTTACTTTATTTCGAAAAAAAAGTTGCCAAACATTAGAATAAATGAAGAAAAACAAATTGAAAGAATAAAGAAAGTCATAATTACTATGTACTTGTTTATTATTTGGGTTATACTTCCTTGTTTCCTCCTTTCAACAACAAATCGATGTTCTCCTGATTACAAGAAAGTCTAACCTTCTCTTCTTTCTTTGCTTCCCAGTTGACCCCTTGTTCAATGGACAGTGTCCACTATTGCTTCGGTTTCCCTCCTCAGTCGACTACGGCCACTGCAGCCACTAATAGTGGACTAAGAAGACATGAGAGAATATGCATTCCATCTTACTCCCCTCCCAGGCTGCAATGGTCAGTTTTTATTCATTCATCCCTCCCATCCTCTTGACACCAATCCCATGGTCAGTTCGAACTACTAACGGACTAATGAGATTTCACTAATAAGAAAGGATACTTCAGCTGATCAGCGACACCAGTTCAAATCTAGACACCGATACCAAGTGACTAATAAGTAATAGTTATTAGTAGTCAAGGTCCAAGGGTCATTTTGATTGGTCGAATAAGCAAAAGAGACTAACAAAGACTGGCTATGGTATTATTGCGTGGCCAATAATGTTCGATCATTCGCTACACCTAGTAATACATCTTGCGTTGGTCTTGTGACTTTCACTCCACTCTAGGAATCACGGTAGCAAAATAACAAACTGATGGGAGCTATGAAATAACATTATGCTTTGAAATATCGGATCATACCATTCACGGGAGAGAACTTTGTTTCACTTCAAAATCATAGAAAAGCAGGAACAACCCTTCATGGCAACAATTTTCTACGATGATAACGGTATCTTTCAACGCAACAATTCACTCTTCCACACTGGGCGAGTTGTACGTACGGAAATAGTGTCAGGAATATGAAATGACTCGATTGTGTTGCCCTGGCCACTAAACAGTTACCCTACCAGATCTTAATCCCACTGAGCACCCTGGTATTTGTTGGACTGACAGATTCGCTCAGCAGAACATACATCTGTATTAAATGAGTTGCTGTCAGCATATTCAGTATTAGATCCAAGAGGAAACATTTACAATTCTTGTAGAATTTATGCCTGATCGAGTAAGATCTGAATGTATCTAAATGTGTATGTACAAGCAGATTCACCAATCTGACCTTAGCCTTATGATGAAAAAAAATACATATATTTTCCTATAATAATCATATTCCTTGTCAATATAGTTTAGCCAGAGCTCCCCCATAGTTTATATGCATCAAAATTTATATAATGAAATTTTTGAGATCAGAATTCAGCTAATAACTGTATCATATTAGAGAAATATCTATCCAGCTTAGTGTGTGTATATATATATATATATATATATATATATATATATATATATATATATGTGTGTGTGTGTGTGTGTGTGTGTGTGTGTGTTGCCTTCACATATGCTTCAAATTATTGAACAGTGCTTCGTGACAATTGTGGAAGAGTTGCCAAATATGAAATTTCAGACAAGAATTGATCAAATTGAAAAAATCAAGAAATCCGTAATTACTTTTCGATTTTTTCAATTAATTTTTTTTTAGATTCTTATCGCCTCTCTTCATCAACAAATCTATGTTGTCGACGTTACGATAAAGTTCAATTTTCTCTGCTTTCTTTTGCTTTCCATACTGACCCCTTCTTTTGTGGACAGTGTCCACTACTGATTTGGTTTCCTTCCTCAGTTGACTACAGCCTCTAATAGTGGACTAACAAGACGTTTGTAATGATACATCCAATCCTTACCCTTTCAATCTATCTGGGCTGCAATGGTCAGTCCATTTTTTCCCCTTCAACCTCTCAACACCGACTGACCAATAAGATAGCACTAATAAGAGGGAATACTTCAACTGAACAGCGACATCAGTTCCAATCAAGACACTAGTAACCAACCGATACCGAGCAACTAAAAGTTACCAATTAAGTATCAGTTATCATTAGTCTCAGTTGAAGAAGCAAGAGAGACTAACAAGAGGCAAGCAATTAAAAAGTGGCGACAGGTTTCAGGTCAATAAGACCAGTAAAATATCTTGTGTTGGTCATTTGTACACACAAAAGGTACCAATCAAACAGCGATACTAAACAATTCCTAATGACCAATCATCATCTACCAAATTAACAAAAATCGCGTGTATATCTTGAAAATATATATATATATATATATATATATATATATATATATATAGAGAGAGAGAGAGAGAGAGAGAGAGAGAGAGAGAGAGAGACAAAGAGGGTGAGTGATTTGGGTAAGAGTTATCAACACGGATAATGAAATCGGCTCATCAATTTCGAATTTCAACTGAGGTTACTTATGTTATTGCATAACGTCAGTCGTTCTTGATACTGACTCCCAGTGTTATATTCATGAATGGCTGACTTGCTCATCTTATCATCTTGTACTCCTTTTATTCCACGTACGGCATACAAAGCGCAATGCACCGTTACTCTAGATCTACATACACGTCCGATTCTCTGATGATGATGTGGTAGGAGGATAAGGTCAGCAGTAGTAGAAGTCGTATATGAGTACCCAACTATCCAACATAGGTGTGCACGTCTCCAAATTCCCTGTGTATATGCTGGTCTTGCAAAATAACTTTAAAAAATTAGTACATAGCAGTTTGTTTTTTGTTACTCAAATGCTACCCTTTTATTCACTGGTTAGCTATTCTATTATCAACAACTGACAATGCGACTGGAAATTAGCCCTAGTCCGACATGAACATGTTTTGTTTTTCTAAATATAGCACCAGGATGCTAACAGCAGGTTTTTTTTAACTGCAGAAAGTTACATGGTGGAGCTTCTGCAAACATCAAATCGAAGGCTTGAGACCAGCTTACCTACTTATCGACCTGTGACCCAGACACGAGTTGTTACGAGTCGTTCCTGTTTACATAATATAGTTTTATATAATGTTTTGCTTCATAAGAGTATATATATATATATATATATATATATATATATATATATATATAGAGAGAGAGAGAGAGAGAGAGAGAGAGAGAGATGAAAGTGTTTTCATCCAATTAGTATTGATTATATGAGCTTTATTCACTGCTTTTATAATCGCCTCAAATTACCAAATATTTTTTTCTTTGGACAAAAAGTTTCCAATTTTGGGAACAAAAGCAAAAAGAAATTAAATTGAAATAAATCTTTGAAAATCTTTTACTGCTTTTTGTACTTTTTCGTCTCCTCGTTTTGCCAACAAATCAATATTGACATCGGTTTTAATAACCTTCGACCCTCTTTAACTAACTCTCCCTCTCACTTTCCCTTCTAACCACTCTAGAAGTGTCCTCTACTGACTACTTCGATTTCCCCCTCTGTCTGCTACTTAACAGTGAACTAAGAAGACATGCTTTCAATTCCTACCAAAATCAAACAGATTCATTCTCTGATCCTTGTCTCATTCTAATTGGTTCAGGCATCTAATAACCCATCAGAGATTAATATGCAGCTAAATCCATCCATCCACCCGTCTTTACATTCCTACCCGTCAGGCTGCAATGATCAGTTTTCATTCTTTCTCCCGGTTCGCTCATCCAACATCAGATAGTCTCACAGTCAATCTGAACTACCAACTGACCAATGAAAGAACATACTAAGGGGGAATACTTCATTTTTTTCAATTTTTTATAATTTACTTTTTCAAATTCTTGTTCCACCAACAAATCGATAATTTCATGGTCGCAATACACTTTACCTGCTCCGCTTTCTTTCACTACCCTTGCTGACCCCTTCTGTCGTGGACAGTGCCCACTGATAACTTAATATTCCTTCCCCAGTCAGCTAAAGCCACTAATAGTGGACCAACGAGACATGCGTAAAGATGCATTCCATTTCGACTCCTTCCACATGCCCCATGGCTGTAACGGTCAGTATCCATTCTTTCTCCCCATTCACCCTTTTAACACTAAATATTCCCATGGTCAGTTTGGACTATCAACTGACCAATAAGAAAACACTAGTGAGAAAGAATACTGACCAGCGACATCAGTTTCAACTTAGACACTAGTTACCAACCGATTACTTAGTGACTAAAAGTTACCAATTAAGAAATAGTCGTTAGTAGTCTCGATTGGACGTCAGATTGATTGCCCGAAGGAGCAAGATCGACTAACGATTGTCTGCTCACAATAAAATATCAAGTGACCAATAGTGCTTGGTCATTCACTACGACCAGTAATACACCGTGTTGGTCTTGTCATTTGCACTTCTTATATACAATTAGAATATAATCAATATAACACTGACTGACTTGTACTAGTATCTTCATCTTGGTTGTCATTTTTGCAGTATTCCGACCGCTGTGCCCTACGGCCTTCTTTTGGTGTCCGTCGTAGTTGATATTCCCGTCTGAATTTCGAAACCTTTACCCAATCGATCTTGGTAGAATGTTCTAATTCTGCAGCTTATGCTAGAGGATATCACATTTCATTTAATTCTTCATAATTACGTGACGTCCTTTGTCTGCTTTGAACACTGTCTGACTTTTACCCTCTATCAGACCGAGGGATCGAAGCAAGCCAAGCAGGTAACTAGATACGATTAATAACTCTTCTTTTCCATTCAGCTACGAAGGGGAATTAACTCCTGCAGGGTATACGTTACTATGAACAACGGAATGATAACGATGTACTGACTTTGATTGAGTAAAGGGTCTGGACCCAACTACCTCAGACATTATTGCTTACGATGGATACTAAAAGTTGAAAGGACGGTACAAAGGCCGAAAAATCGTGATAATAATACCCAAGATAATAATGTTGATCGGAGTAAATCAATACATGATAATTATATTGTCCATACTTATATTAATTAATTGGACTTTAATCAGTGCTTCCACATACGCCTCAAATTAACTGACGTCTTTGAGTTCGAAAATTTGCTGAATACGAAAACCAAGGCCAAATCAAATCAAATTAAGCTAATTGGAAAATATTCTGAAACCCTCAATATTGTATTTTAACAACTTTTTTTGTTTGTTGTAACGATAATAATGACCACTCTTGAAACTGTAAGGTCATGTACAGATAAGAGTTATGCGCGTGAAAACTTATTCACTTTCACTTTCACTTTCTTGTTTATTACAAGGACATCTGATACACGAATTTAAATGAGACGGGTAGTTTTGGAATAATATTGTACAAAGAAATGAATTCTGATCTGTTTAAACTTTAAATTTCAATCAAGTGAGGTGGGTTGACTGGAACACAGTCAAACTTGTTTTTCTTATCAGGTTTTTAATTCTTCATCTCTATTCATCCAAAAATCAATATTCTCCCGGTTGCAATAAACTAAAGCTCTTCCTGCTCTCTTCCACTTTCCCCACTGAACCCTTCTTTAGTGGACACTGTCCACTCCTGATCAAGTCCCTTTCCCAAGACGGCTATAGCCCCTAATATTTGACCAACAAGACGTGCAAAGAAGCATCCCATTCCTACTACTTCCTAATATCCTCAGGCTGCAATGGTCAGTCGTCCTTATTTCTCCCCTTTCACCCTTCCAACACCAAACATTCCAAGGGTCACTTTTAAGTACTATCTGACTAATGTAAGAACACTACTGAGACAGAATACTCCAACTCCAATCTAGACACTAATAACCAACCAATACCAAGTGACTAAGAGTTACCAATTAAGTAATAGTTATTAGTAGTCTCGGTTGGAGTCAGATTGATTTATCGGAGCAGCATGAGATATTCACAACGGTTTGACCACAATAAATGATTAAGAGACTAATAGTGTTCGTTCATTCGCTGCGACCAGTAACACATTGTGTGTTGGTATTGTGAATCATACTTTGCATAAATAAAGGAAATACCATTATTATACACTGATTTACTCAGACTAATGTCCTCATCTTTTTTGTTGTTGCTATTTGAGTTTTCTAATTGATTTTATATTTCTGACTCCTGTTTTTTTTTCTTTAATTTACTGTGCAGTCTTATGATGGCGGGCACCATTTCATGGTTTTTAGTTTGGGAGTAAGTTTTTTGGTTAGCTTCCATGTTTAAGCTCTGTAGGTGACTATCAAGTCAATGCATTGATTGTAGACCCTCCTTTTGGGGACTATTGAGATTTCCACATCGTATGTTGTAATTGCTTTTTCGATAGTTACCCAACCTAGAGTGAATCTTTGCGTGATTTCTTTCGAGGATTCTATCGATACTTTCTTCAATTCTTTCTTTATTGTTGAATCTTTGTCCTCAACAGATTCGTTGTACATTACCTTTGTTTTACAGAAGTTTATGTGTAGACCAACCTTCTTGCTTCCTTTGTTCAGTTTGACTAGCGTTAACTGACGATAAGATAAGTGGGATCTCAGCAAAAAAGATGATGTCAACGAATCTTAGGTTACTTATGAGTTGGCGGTCTATTTTAATCCCTTCATTTGCTTAGTCTAGATTTTGGAAGATCATCTCAAGACTGGTTGTGAAGAGTTTGGGTAAGGTGGTAATTCGACTTTTTCACTGCTTCGACATGCGCCTTATGTTGTCATTTGATCTTGGTCAAAAAGTTGCGGAATTTGAAAATCAAGGCAGAATTCACTTCAAAAGTTTAAAGAGTAAACAAATTCATGCACCGTTTTTGTTTTTTTTTCATTTCGTTCATAATTCAGAAACTTCCCAATTTATGATGAATCTTCAATTTCTATTGTTTTGTTTTTGCTCTTTTGTCTTTTGTTTCATCAACAAATCAATAATTCCTAATTGCAATGAATTCTAACTCTCTCTGCTTTCTTCTGCTTCCTGCACTGACCTGTTTCTTTTACGGACAGTGTCCACTACAGCTTCAGTTCCCCTCCTCAGTCGGCTACAGCTACTAATAGTGGACTAAGAAGACGTTCAACGATGCATTCCATTCTTACCTCTTCCACCTACCCAGGGCTGTAATGGTCAGTCTTCATTCTTTCTTCCCTCTGGTCCTTTGAACACCAAATATTCTCATGGCCAATAACCAATGAGGGAACACTAGTGATAACAGATGCTTCAACTGTCCAGCGACACCAGTTCCGACCTAGGCACTAGTTACCAACGGATACCAAGTGACTTAAAGTTACCAATTAAGTGAGTGTTGTTTGTAATCTCGGTTGAGGGTCAGATTGATTGGTCGAAGAAGCAAGAGAGTTACAAAAGTCTGACCACTAAATTATTTAGTGACCAATAGCGTTTGGACATTCCTTGTGGTTTTGTGTCGGTTTTGTGGCCTTTACTCCGTACACGCAAAGGGAACACTGATTTACGCAGAATTTATATTTGTCTCCATCTTGGTCATCTTGGTCATAGTTGTCACAACATTCAAGTCGTTTAACCCCCTGGTCCCCCTCAGATGTTTTCCGTAGCCGATATCACCTTTGGGATTTCAATCCAAATCATTAACTCAACCGACCAGGTTGGGTTATTTCCATTCTATATATTCTATATATAAAACCGGTATCAGTTAATATTTCTTAGTTAAGTTATTCTTGTGATGTAACTTGTGTGCCCGAAACACAGTCTATGTCTTTTCCTTTCTACCGACCAAGGGATTGAACTTGTGACTACTACATAGATAGACTTAGAACACCTTTTCCCACTCAACCATTAGGAAAAACCAACTCCTGCTAGATATCATCTGACAGCAGAACAGAACAATGTACTTCCGAAAATCAAGTGAATTGTTTGAATCGAAATGCCGATAAGGGTATTGACTACGATAGGCACCTGAAGAAGGGTGGAAGTACAACGGCAGAGCTGTTTTCACTATCCATCCATAACAAGGATCATCATCATCATCAGTCTTTTGACGTCCGTCGTTGGACATAGACCTTCCCCAGGATTTGCAACACTTCTGAATCATGGGCGTCGCGGAGCCAGTACTTCCTGAACTATAACAAGGATACTAATCTGATAAAACCAGAAAACGATAAAAATTGATCAACTGAGCTTTATTCACTCTGCATACGCTCAGACGAACAGATGTTTGTTTTTGAGGTGAAAAATTTGTTGAATATGAAAATCAAGGCAAAATCTAATCATATTGGAAGAATATAGAAATATATAAATATTCCTTTTTTTTATCGATTGTCATGTCAGGCTGCACTGACCTCGTCTTCTGGCCATAACAGTTTGGTCATTATCAAAGTCACTCAAATCTTTTTTTCCTTACCAATAATTGCAGCACTGAAGACATCAAAACTAATAAATTGTTGTTGGTTTACATACTCTAATAATCAACAGACAATAGCTGTCATTTACACCATGTGCAAATGGACAGAAGGTTTCAGCTCATAAGCGTATATATGTTATGACTTATTGGTGAAGTTGCTTGATTGGCGAAATTTCAACTCGTTTTTACGAAAAGTAAATACGTTGTTTTCATTTTTCTCCATGTAATATACGAATATGAAAGTGTTTTCATCCATCCGATGGATATTGATAACAAATACTTTATGTGCTGCCTCCGCATTTGTCTCAAATTAACAAACGTTGTTTCTTCTTCCTTCGTCAAAAATCATATTGGAATGGATTTTTAAATATTTTTCCTTTTTTTTTCCCATTCCTTCTTTTGACTTTTTTGTCTTCTTGTTTCACCAATAAATCAATAATTTCTGGTAGCAACAAAGTTTAATTAGTTCTGCTTTCTTTTGCTCTCCTACTGACCGCTTCCCCTGTGAATACTGTCCACTACTGATTTGTTTTCCCACCTCAGACGACTACAGCCCCTAATAGTGGACTAACAAAAACACGTCAGAAGATGCATTCCATTCTGACCTCTTCCACACACCCATGGCTGTAGTGGTCAGTTTCCATTCTTTCTTCCCTTTGGCCCTTTGAACACCAAATATTCCCATAGTCAGTGACCAATGAGAGAACACTAGTGATAAGGAATACTTCAACTGTCTAGTGACACCAGTTCCTACCAAAGCGCGAGTTACCAACAGATACCAAGTGACTAAAAGTTACCAATTTAGTAATATTTGTGTACGGTATCGGTAGAGGGTCAGATTGATTGGTCTAAGAAACAAAGGAGACTAACAAATTCTGACCACGAATTATTAAGTGACTTATAGTTTGGTCATTCCCTCCGACCAGTGATACATTTTGCTTTGGTCTTGTTTGAAATAACAGGATTGTACATTGATTTACACGGACTAATCTCCCCATCTTGGCAGTAGTTGTCACTACATTCCAGTCCTTTTATCCCCTGGTTCCCTTCAGGTGTTTTTCGTCACTCAATCTACTGGGGTAGATTGTTCTTATTCCACTGTCCATACCAGAAGATAATCTGTATCAGTTAGTTTTTCCAAGGTAATTAGTTCTCGTGATTCCACCTTTCCCTACTACCTGACCAAGGGATTGAACTTGTGACCACCACGTAGATATACGTTCGATTCGAAATTCCAATGAAGTTATCGATTACATCAGGCACCTGAAGAAGGCCAGAGGTATAACGGCCGAATCGTTGCGACTATACATCAAAGATTGAGATACCAATCCGCTTAAATCAGAATTCAACATATATTTATCAATTTGACTTCATTCACTGACTTCACATTCGCCCTAAATGAACCGGTGTCGTTTTTTGAGGTAAAAAAACTGCTGAATATGAAAATCACGAATAAATCTAATCAAATTAGAAGAATAGAGAAATTCGTTAATTCTTCTCATTTATTATTAATCTGTCTTTAATTCTTCATTTCCTTTTTTTCTCTAAAAAATAACACCCTGATTACAGCGAACTTCAACTTTTTCACTCACTTTAATGGACAGTGTCTGCTAAAGCTTCCGCTCCCTTCCTTGGTTGGTCACTGTCACTAATAGTAGACTAACAAAGCATCTTGAGAGAGGCGTTCCATCCATACTCCTTCCACCCACTGGGGCTGTAATGGTCAGTTTTCATTCTCTCTCCTCTTCCACCCTTTCAGCATCAAATGTTCCTATGGTCAGTTCGAATGACTAGCTGACCATTGCAATCATACTATATCTCTTCCAGAGCGAATTAAGAAGTAGAACAAGCAAATAAGAAAATTACAACAGGCTAGATAAAACCCTAAAGTGACAATTTTTTAAAAATGCTGTAAGCAACGTGAAGAACTCAGCGTGGTAATTGGAAAATAAACTGAGCAGATGAAAAACAACAGTGAGAAAGCCGAATAGACAAGCATGAATAATCGAATAATTACACATACTGCTTCTATCGCTGAAAATTTAATTATTTCAAGTTAAATTAGTTGAAGCATTTCTATTGATATTCGGACCATCCTCATCTTGGTTGTTTTTCATACAACATTCCGGCCGTTACACTCTACGGCCTTCGTCAGGTATCATCTGGTAGATTTGGGGAAGTAACGAACCGAACCCTTTATTTATCCGACGGGGGTATATTGACCGTACTCCCCTCTTAGCATTAGTAGTATTGTTATATTGTCTCACACTAAATCTACCAGATGATAGCTGACGAAGGCCGTAGAGTGCAACGGCCGAAAAGATGAGGATAGTCCGAATAATAATAGAAATAATAATACCTCATCTCAAAAATTCCGAGATATACTAGTTGAAGCATTTCTCTCAATCAAATTCTGGTTTTAATTTCTTTTATTGCATCGTTTTTATTTAATCTCCCAAAACGCTAATACATATAATTTCAAGTACAACTCTGCTTCCGAATCATATTGCATTCTTTTTCTCGTCAAAGAAGAAACAAAATGCTGGGTCTCCATTGTTTGTCCCTACAACGGAAACAATAACCCGTTTCCTTATTCAATCCTCTGACCTGTACATCTTTTTAGATGGGTTCCAAATCACAAAACTGACTGGTCAACAAAAGGGAAGGTTTGGGGTATTCTTATACCTGGGTTCCAGAGAAGTAAGGTTATCAGATTTTAGCAGCATCTCCCGAAGATGAGGTTAATGCTGTCAAAAGTTCAAGATAAGAAAATACTGCAGAGTACTGAAGAGCTTTTCGTTACTCACCACCAAACAAAATTTCCTGTTAGTAAGGGGAATATACATATGTTAATCTTGTTCCTTTAAACACACCCCAACTATTTCTTCCGGGTTAGGTGTTAGATTTAGATGAAAGGTTTGGGATTTCATGTTGGAGACTGACGACGAGACAGAGAAATCTGGTTCGTTTTCGGCGATAAAAAAGTTAATTTTTGGGGGTGGGGGTAGTGGGTAGGGTCGTACCAAAAGTTCATGGGCGTTAGCTTTTGATGGTGACTACCTAAAAAGGCCGATGAATTTTATCAAGAGTCAACTTTCAACAGATTCCACTCAAAGAATTAACATTTCCAGCGATTGAAGCCGTAAAGGCTGTCATTTGATTATTCATGTTCATCGATTCAGTTTTCTCCCGGTTGTTTTTTTCGTTTGGTTGTTTGATTTTTCAATGCTGTCCGCTGTATTTTCAATTGGCAATTGGCAATTTCAGTAGGCAATAGCCAGTATCAAAACAACCATATGGCGTGTACTACAAATAGCGTATTTTAGTATGCCGTTTGGTAATAGTCCTCCCCCCATATTTTCTGCATGAATTACATACTATATTGTTTCCCCATAGATCGTTACACAAACTATCATACTTTCACCATCGGAGTTGCCCACATTGTATCCAAATGATATTGCTTCTCTTGGGAAAACAAAACACACTCACGCTACAATTAGACCAAGCGACCACTCTTTTATTGATACAAGGTCCAATCCTGAGGATTGCATACCCTATGCCCCACAGGGAGCGATGTATGTTTGTTGCAATGCATGCTTTCTTTCACATTGATCAAAGTTATCTGCAGTTTGAGCCAGAGTGACCCCCTATTGAATTGTACATGGATGGAAAATGTCTGATTATTTATGGCATCGGTAAGTATAGGCTGTCCGACGCCTTGTCAGTGGTTGGTGATTGTCAGTACTCAGATCAACTACAATAGGTACTCATCACAAATGGAAGTGAACACCTCACAGGACATGTTATGTCGGGCTGCTCTGACCTCGTCTTCTGGCCATAACAGTTTGGTCATTATCAAAGTCACTCAAATCTTTTTTTCTTGCCAATAATTGCAGCACTGAAGACATCAAAACTAATAAATCATTGTTGGTTTACATACTCATATAGGCAACAGACAGTAGCTGTCTTTTACACCATGTGTAAATGAACACAAGGTTTCAGCTCATAAGCGTATACATGTTACGGCTTATCGGTGAAGCTGCTTGATTGGCAAAATTTCAACTCGTTTTTACAAAAAGTGAATACGATGTTCTCATTTGATTAAAAGTTTATTTAATCAAAACAAACATATAAAAAAAACTCTTTTTACTTTAATTAAAGGGAATGAAAGCAGATTTTGCAAATGATGCCATTTCCCTGATTCTGCCTGTAATGTATTTATGAAAGTGTTTTCATCCATCCGATGGATATTGATAACAAATACTTTATGTGCTGCCTCAACATTTGTTTCAAATTAACAAACGTTGTTTATTTCTCCTTTTGTCAAAAAGTTGCCAATAATGGAAAAAAGAAGCAGATACAAATTACATTGGAGTGGATTTTTGAATATTTTTTCCTTTTTTTCTCATTCTTTCTTTTTATTTTTTCGTCTTCTCGTTTCATCTATAAATCAATAATTTCTGGTAGCAACAAAGTTTAATTAGCTCTGCTTTCTTTTGCTCTCCTACTGACCGCTTCCCCTGTGAATACTGTCCACTACTGCTTTGTTTTCCCACCTCAGACGACTACAGCCTCTAATAGTGGACTAACAAAAACATGTCAGAAGATGCATTCCATTCTGACCTCTTCCACACACCCATGGCTGTAGTGGTCAGTTTCTATTCTTTCTTCCCTTTGGTCCTTTGAACACCAAATATTCCCATGGTCAGTGACCAATGAGAGAACACTAGTGATAAGGAATACTTCAACTGTCTAGCGACATCAGTTCCTACCAAAGCGCGAGTTACCAACAGATACCAAGTGACTAAAAGTTACCAATTTAGTAATTAGTGTATAGTATCGGTTGAGGGTCAGATTGATCAGTCAAAGAAGCAAGGGAGACTCACGAAAGACTGACAACAAGAAATTATCAAGTGACCAATAGTGTTTGGTCATTCTTTGCTACTAGAAATGCACCAGGGTTTGGATTTCTGACCTTTATTCCGTATGCACAAAGGAAACTCTATTATTAGACTCTAATCCATCAACACATCTTGGTTGTAAGTGACACATTTCGGTCGTTGTATAACTCCCGCCGTTTTCAAATGTTCGTCCCAGGTGATTTCCTTCTCGAAATTTCAAACCGAATCTTTCACTCAATCAACCATTGTAGATTGTTCTCATACTGCTACTCATTGAAAAAGTTATCCCACATCAGCTAATCTTTTCCTATTACCTACCCGACCCAGGGATTGAAACTGCGACCACCATGCAGACAGATACACTTAACAACACATTTTCCTACTTAACAACACCGAAGAATCAGCTACGAGATATATTCTGGCATGGACTGCTGGCAGTGAAATGAGAACAATCAAGGATTGAGTAAAGGCTTTGGTTTGAAATTCTAAGGTCAACAGCTACGATTAACACTTGATGAAGGTCTGGTTATATAATAGCCGAACCATTGTGATTATAGCATTCAAAATGAGGATACTTATTCGAGCACATCGGAATATGTTGAATATAGATCAATTCGGACTTTATTCACTGTTTTTACACAAATCTCAAATGAAACGACCATGATTTTGAGGTCAAAAGATGCTTATTATTAAAATCAAGGCAAAATTTAATTGAATTCAAAAAATTTAAAAAATCATAAATGCAACAAATCAATATTTTCCTGGTTACAATAAATTCTAACTTTTCCTTCTCTTTCACCACTGACCTATTCAGTGGTCAGCGACCGTCACTATTGCTTCGATTTATCTTAAATTCATTCTTACCATTCACCTTTTCAACACCAAATATTCCTATGGTCAGGTTGAACTGCCAACTGACCAATGAGAAAACTCTAGCAAGAGAGAATTCTGACCAATGACAATAGTTGCAATCAAGATACTAGTAACCAACCGACTAAAAGTTGCCAATAAAGTAATGGTTCCGAGTTGTCTTTGTTGGGCGTCAGATTGATTGGTTGAAGAAACAAGAGAGGATGATAAATGTCTGACAGCAATAAATCACATTGCATGGTTCTCGGTTTGAGGGTCAAGTTTTCCCGTAAGGTTCCATGGTTCAGATCCATAGGTGATGACCAGGACGCTAAGATTTTTGTTGTATAACGTGATCCGTTTTGATACTGACTTGGTGATATTGTACAATCTCATATCACACGATCAATACACCAAGCACAATCCACTATGATACTTTGCATGTACATTTTTATAACCTTTTGTCTTTATGAGAGTAAAGTGGTAGAAGGATGATGTCTGCAGTGATAGAAGTCGTAGCCAAGTACACCAAATTATCAAAGATCGATATATAAATGTGTTATATGTGTATGTATATCGCTGACTTTCCTATATATATACTTCGTGGCCTTGCAAAATGACTTTCCAAAATTAAGTAGTATGTAATTTATCACTTAGTTATATCCCAAACACTATCGCTTTGTATAGCAATAAGCTATGACATTATGACCGACTGACCATACATCCATGATTATCCGATCAGCCATTCACTCTAAAGGACCTTTTGAAGTTTCCTCTTGAATTTGGTGCCAGTTCGTTAACAGCAAATCTTCTAAAAGCTATAAGTCACGTGGTATAGTTTTTACAGAAATAATTTGTTCGTCCAATAAATTCCATAAGTGCTTAACGAGATTTAGATCTGAGGTAGTTTGGTGACCAGGGCAGCAAAGCGGAGGCTTCCTTATGTTCCTGAAACTATTTCCGTACAACTTGCGTGGTTTTGCAGGTCGCATTGTCCAACTGAAAAATACTACTGAGATCGTCGAAAGCTCTTACCAAAAAGGGTTGTTATACGTAGTTTTCTATGATATACAAGTACAGGAAGTACTGTCCGCAAGATAGTTTTTAGATAAAGGTTGAGTGGTAGCGGGTATGCTTGGAACATTTTAGTAGAAAATTGAGACCGCAATCTTTTCATTATTAATTGAAATGATTTCATACGTTATTAAAGTTGATCTCAATTTTGGCAAAAACTTTAATGTTTAAAATTTAGGGTGAATCAAATTCATAGAAATTTTTTGAAATCTTAGCAATCAAAAATATACGTATTAACTTATGTAAAAAGTAATCAAACACATTGAAAGGTATCAACATCTTATCATAGTAAAATCATTGGATTTGAAAGACTGTGAGTTTTATTATTGTTTCATATATTTGTCATATAGCTACTTATAGTTTCTCACCACGCCCTCAATATAGGCCAAAAATTCTTTGAATCGTTTTTCATCCTTTTCTGCTTCAGGAACTATTGCTTCAATTCCTTCGACTACTTTCAATATCTTGATAGTTCAATTTTTTGGATTTAATTCTCTTCCGTTTGAACCCGCATCTCTCATTTTGAATAAAGAGGTCTTGTTAAGTAAATAACAGATCTCATTACGAAAATGTACCTTCCAAATAAATGATGATATCCAGTATTTCAAGCAAATCATTTCCAAAACTATTATAGTCACCGCTGGCTTTTTTTATGGTGTATCCTAGCGTCATTGCTTCCTGAGGATAACGAAACATTATCGATAAATCTCAGCTGCTCGATAACTTGTCAGTGTTTGATGTTTTTTCTGTTCAATCAATACATTAACACGAATAACTGCTCATGTACCTCTGATCGAGACAAATAGAATTATTACGTCAATGTCATTTGTAGTGATCATAATGTTTTGACTCATAAGCATATATATACGAAAGTGTTTTTATCAAATGAATATTGATTACACGAATATAATCCCTGCCGGTTCATAAGCCTAAGATTAACGTACATTACTTTTTTCTTTCATTGATCGGAAAGTTTCAAAATATTGAAAGAAAGACGTAGACAAATCAAATTGAAATGAATTCTTGAATACCTTTTATTTTATTTTCATATTCTCGTTCTACCAGCAAATCAATACTTTCCTGGTTGAAATGAACTATGACCTTCTTTTCTTTCTTTTTCTCTTCAATCTGACCCCTTCTTTTGTGAACATTATTCACTACTACTTCAAATTCATCAACTACAGCCACTAATAATGGACTAACTACACATGTGTAAAGTTGCATTCCATTCCAACCCCTTCCTCCAACATCAGGGTTGTAATGGTCAGTCTTTATCATTTCTCCCCTTTCACCCTTTAGACACCAAATATTCCTCTGGTCAGTTTGAACTATTTACCGACCAATGCAAGAACACTAGTGATAAGGAATACTTGAACTGTCTAGCGACACCAGTTCCAATCCAGGCACTAGTAACCAACCGATACCAAGTGACTAAAAGTTACCAATTAAGTAATAGTTGTTAGTAGTCACGGTTGGGGTCACATTGATTGGTCGAAGAAACAAGAGATTCTGATAAAAGTAATTTTCGAGTAACCAATAAAGTTCGGTCCAGTTTTCTTTTTATTGGTCAAAATATTACCAATTATGTGAATAGAGACAAATAAAGACATCAAATTTAAATGAATTTTTGAAAATTTATCATTTTTCATATCGTCTCGTTTTTAGTTATACGATTTCTTGCTTTGCCAACAAATTATTAATATATATTAATATATTATTAATATTTTCCTAGTTGCAATAAACTTTGACCCTCTCTTCTTCCATTCATTCTCTTCATTCACCCCTCGTTCTGCGCACAGTGTCCACTACTGCTTCAAAATCCCCAACCCCTAATCGCCTACAGCCACTAATAATGGATTACCAAGATATGTGCAAAGATTTATTCCATTCCTCCCCCTTCAATTTAATCCAGGGCTGCAATGGTCAGTTTTCGTTACTTTTTCCTTTTCGCACTTTCAACTCGAAAAAATTCCCATGGTCAGTTTGAACTACAAACAGACTAATGAGAGAACATTATTAAGAAGGAATACTTCAACTGACCAGCGACGCCAGTTTCAATGTAGACAGTAATTACTAACCGATTCCAAGTGACCAAAAGTTACCAATTAGGTAATAGTTGTTAGTAGTCTTGATTGAGGTTCAGATTGATTAGCGGAAGATGCAAGAGAGAGTATATAAAAAAACTTTCCATATTAAATTACTGAGACTTATATATTTGGTCATTCACTGCGACTAATAATACATTTTGTGTTGGTCTTGTGACCTCAATTTTGTACACACATTACCCAATAGGGATTGTCTTCATTCATCTACCCATACCAAGTGATATCTCGTATTTTTTCTAGTTAATTTGTCCGTGCAATTTTGCTTGTCTGAATTGCAGTCTCAAACTTTTCTACATACCCGACTAATGGATTGAACAATTGACCAACACTTGGAATTTTGCGATATATATTCTCAGGCATAAACAAGAGAAGAAGAAAATCTATACCATGGATAGCAACTACGACGGACACCTGGAGAAGCGTAAAACGGCGGAAATGTAGTGATTATAACATGCTTGATTAGGATACAAATCGTAGTAAATCAGAATATAATGAATAATGATCTATTGAACTTTATTAAGTGCGTTCACATACGCCTGAGATGAACCAACATTGTTTTTGTTAGGGGTCAAAAAGTTGCTGAATCAAGGCATTGTCTAATCGAATTACAAGAAGAAAATTTACAAAAATCTTTCTCGTATTTCATTATTTGCTTATTTAAAAAAAACTGGTCGCTTAGGCAGGTACAGCCACTAAAAATGGACTAACAAAATATGTGTAAAGATGCATTCCATTCCAACCCCCTCCATCCACCTAGGGCTGCAATGGTCAGTTTTCATTCTCCAATCCCTTTAACCCTTTCAACACCGAACATTCCCATGGTCACTTTAAACTACTATCTTACCAATATGGAAACACTAGTAAGAGGGAAAACTCCAACTGACCAGCGACACCAGTTTCAATATAGACACTAGTAACCCACCGATACCAACTGACTAAAAGTTACCAATTAAATAATTTTTGTTAGCAGTCTTAGCTGGGTATCAGATTGGTTCGATGAAGATGCAAGACAGACTAACTGAAAGATTGACCACTAGTAATTCTTTAAAAAAATAATCGTGTTCGGTCATTTACTGCTACCAAAAAATTTTGTGTTGGTATTTAGGAATTGTACTTAATATATTACCATAAAACGATAATCAAACAATGATATTGAATAAGTGCAAATTATGAAATGTGAACTCCCAAATAAACAAAAATTTCATGAATGTGCTTGAAAAAGTGTGAGTGTGAGTGGTTCAGACAGAGACGTAGCGTAATAGTCATGAAAATCATAGCAAAATGAAATCAGATTGGAAAATTCATAAATTCACCAATCATTCACGTTTTCATTTTTAATATTTTGGTGTTTCATTCTTCATCCCCCCCTTTTTTTAGCAACAAATCAATATTTTCCTGGTCTCAATAAACTTTCACCCTCTCTTCTTTCCCTTCCTTTCTCCACTGACCACCTCTTTTGTAGACCATGCCTACTGCTGCTTCGGTTTCACTCTTCAGCCGGCTACAGCCAATATTAGTGGACTAACAAGACGTTTGTAATGATGCATTCCATTCTAACCCCTTCCAACCACCTAGGGTTGTAATGGTCAGTTTTTGTTTCTCTATGCCGTTCAACACCAAATATTCCCACGGTCATTTCCAACCATTACCTGACCAATGAGAGGACATTAGTGAGTAGAAATACTGCAACTGACCAGCGACATCAGTTTCAATCTAGACACTAGTTACCAATTGATACCAAGTGACTAAAAGTTACCAATCAAGTAAAAATTGTTAGTAGTCTTGGTAGAAGGTCAAATTGATAGGATGGAGAAGAAAGAGGGACTGACAAGTGTTTGACAACGATAGATTAGTAATAGACTGATAGTGTTTTGTCATTCACTGTAACAAAAAATGTATCATGTTCTGGTACCATTTTTATACACTGATTCAGTGTCTTCACTTTAGTTGGTATTTTCATAACGTCCCTAAAGTTAGACTTACTGGCCTTCTTGTAGTGTCTGAAGTTGTAGATATCCTCATGGAATTTCCAAGAGATAACCTTACGCAATCTGTTTAGTTAGATTGTTCTCATTCGGCAGTCCCTGCTAGATGATACTCGTATCAGTTAATCTCTCATCGTTTTCATCTTGCTTATTTCACTGAAAACACAATGACTTCTATCCTCCACCAGACTCAGGTATTGAAGTTGCAACCGTCAGACAGATTATTAGATACGCCCAACAAATCTATTTCCCTTCAGCCACCAAGAGGAATTAGCTCCTACAAGATATTCTCTGACAAGGATAGTGGAATGTAATATTGGGATATAACAATTCGTAATTCTTACAAGGTTATGACCATGACGGATACCCGGGTACATCATCAGTCTTTTAACGTCCGTCGTTGGACATGGACCTTCCCCAGGATTTGCCACACTTCTTTATCATCTAATATTCTGCCGGCCTCGGTTGCGCATATGATCTCTGGGGATCCATGTCGTGATTCGGGATATCCATCAGTTGTCCACCATTCTTGCAACATGGCCAGCCCACCGCCATTTGAGATTGTTAATGGATTCTATGATGTCCCTGAGTCTTGTCTTTTCTCGGATGTACTGCGCCGTCTTGTGGTCTTTCCATGTGAGGCCCAGCATAATTATTTCATGTACACGTTGCATGGTTCTCAATTTGTGGATCTGTCTCTTGGTTAGGTTTCACGTTTCAGCTCCATAAGTGATTATTGGGAGAAAATTCCTGAGGATTTGTAATATTTCAGGGGGTTCTATTTATTACATAACTATGATGCTGAACTGGACCCTTAGTTTGTGTTTTAATTTGAAAAAAATGTGATGCCATAAACATGTCATATCAGTACATTATACTTTATATATTTGTTCCTTGAAAAAATTTTCACATGACTTCATATTTTGACGACACTATTTTAAAAAATTTTCAAGAACACAAATCTGATGATGGGGGTCAGCAGTTTCTATTTAAAGTGTCACTATGATGTTGGGCCAATTGATACATTGATGAATAATTTTTCAAATAAGCGCAATTGGGGGATTGGAGGTTAGGTAGATTATATGAGGAGAATTTTTGGGGGATTTTTCGTTTTCATCATTCAATTCTTAATTATCCGTCTCTTATTATCATTAACAAATCAATATTTTCTGGGTTGCTATAAATTTCTCTCTGCTTTCCTTTGCTTTCCCAGCTAAGGCCTTCTCCTTTGGACAGTGTCTGCTATTGCTACGTCGTCCCCGAACCCATCAATCGGCCACAGCAACCGATAGTGAACTAACAAGACATGTGCAAAGATGCATTCCATTCCTTCCCCTTCAAAATACCCCAGGGCTCCTACGGTCAAATCTCATTCTTTCTCTCCTCCCAACCTTTTAACACCAAATATTCCCATGGTCAGTTTCAGCTACTAACTGACGCATGCAATAACACTATTAAGAAGCAATTCTCCAACTGACTAGCTACGCCAGTTCCAATGTAGTCACTAGTTTTCAACCGATACCAAATGATTAAAAGTTACTAAATTAGTAATCATTATTAGCAATCTCAGCTGGAGTCAAATTTATTGATGGGAGTTGAAAGAAAAACTAACTGAAAGATTAACAACTGCTGATATAAAGAAAGCAATAGTGTTCGGTCATTTGCTGCGACCAGTAATACATCGGTGTTGGTATTGTGAGTTATATTTTGTACATAATACCAGGAAACAATAATCAAACAATACTGAAAAATTGTTAATAATCAAGTGTCAATAACTAAATTAACAATAATTGCCTGTATATGCTAGAGACACAGATGTAGTGCAGTGATTATTAAAATCAATTAAAAATTAGATTGAATTTAAAAATCCAGAATATCACAAATCATTTACGTTTCGTTTTTATTTCTTTCTTTTTTTTTTTTTTTTTTTGGTGTTCAATTCTTCATCTCAGTATTTCCCGGGTTGAAATAAACTTTGACCCTTTCTGCTTTCTCTGCCTTTCTCCACTGACCCGCTCTTTTGTGGACAGTGTCCACTGCTGCTTCGGTTTCACTCCTCAGTCAACTACAGCCACCAAGAGCTGATTAACATGACTTGTATAATCATATATTCCATTCCTATCCCTCCACCCTATCGGTCAGTTGTTTTTCTTCCCTTTAAGCTGTTCAACACCAAATATTCTCACGGTCATTTCCAACCATTAACTGACCGATGAGAGTACACTAGTGGAAAGAAATACTGCAACTGACCAGCGACATCAGTTTCAATCTAGACACTGGTTACTAACCAATACCAAGTGACTAAAAATTACCAATCAAGAAAGAAATATTAGTAAATCTTGGTAGAAGGTCAGATTGATTAGTCAAAGAAGCAGTGGGAACTTACGAAAGTCTGAGAAAAATGAATCTGTAATTAACGGATATTGTTTTGTCATTCACTGCTATCAGAATTGCATCTTATGCTGATACTATTTTTATACACTGATTTGATAGTATCCTCATCTTGGTTGTGTTTGTCATAACGTCCCTGTGGTTGTACCCTCTGGTTTTCTCCTCGTGTGTATTGTAGTCGAAATCTTCTTAAGAATTTCGAATCAAACCCTTCACTCAATTGGCCAAGTTCAGATTGTTCTCATTCCGTCGTCTTTACCAAAAGATACCCTGTAACAGTTAATCTTCCTTTTTTTTTTTTTTCATGTTGCTTTTTTGCCTGAAAATACAATGACCTTTCTCCTCCACCCGATTAAGGGATTGAACTCACAGCCGTCACCCAGGTTACCAGATACACTCAACACGTCTCTTTCTATTCAGCCACTACAGAAAATAAACTCCTGTAAGATATACTCTGGCATGGACAGTAAGACGTGATGTAATGATAGAGCAAAGTTTTCTATGCGAAATTCCAACGTGTCATATTAGAACATTTATTTTTAACATATTTGTTCTTTGAAAGATACTTTTCACACGACTTAATATTCTAACTACACCATTTCTCAAACGTTTTTTCCCCAGAACACAATATTGGTAGTGGGGGCACGTGGTTCCTATTCACAATTTACCATATTGCAGGACCATTAACAACATTGATGTGTTTTGATCAATAACTTTTTTTTAAGTTCCTTCCCACTTTTCACACTTCAATCACCAAATATCCCAATAGTCTGTTCGAATTACTAACAGCTAAATGCGAAAATACTGTTGAGGAGCAGTAGACCAACTAAGTAGCAATACCAGTTCCAATATAAACTCTGGTAATAAGCCAATACAAAGTGACCAAAAGCTACCAATTAAGTAATAGTTGTTAGTAGTCTCAGCTAAATGTCTGATTGATTGGCCAGAAAAGCAAGCTACATTAACTAAAAGACTGACGATAAGTAATTCTTAAATCAGCAATAGCCTTTGGTCATTCATAGCAATCTGTGATATATCTTGTGTTGGTTTTGTGAATTATATTTAGAAAATTAGGAAAATCAAAGCGAAAGGAAATAGAACTGAAAAATTTAGAAATTTACAAATCATTCACGTTTCATTTTCAATTATTTTCTGTTTGATTTTCAATCCTATTTTTTCACCAACGAATCCAAATTTCTCTGGCTGCAAACACCTTTATCTCTCATTACTTTTTCTCCATTTTTCCACGGACCATTTCTTCTGTGGACAGTGTCCACTGCTTTGGTTTCACTCTTCGGTTGACTACAACCACCAATAGTGGACTAACAAGACTTACCCCTTCCATACACACACATTTGCAATGGTCAGTATTCATTCTCCGTCCCTTTCACCCTTTTAACACCAAGTATTCCCATGGTCATTTTCAATGATAAACTGACCAATGAAAGAACATTAGTAAGAACAAATATTTCAACAAACCAGCGACATCAGTTCCGACCTAGACACTAGTTACTAACAGTTACAAAGTGACTTAAAAGTTACCAATCATGATAGATGTTTGTAGTCAGATTGATTGGTCTAAGAAACAAAGGAGACGTACAAAAGTCTACCAAGAGTAAGTGACTATTATTTTTGTCATTTATTGTGACCAGGAATGCATTCTGTGTCGGTACCATTTTCATACACTGATTCACTGGGATCAGTCTCCTAAACTTGATTGTTTTTGTCATCTACAGTTGAACCGGTCTGTATATCTCCGTCGGAATTTTGATCCAGACACTTTACCCATCCACCGGGGATAGGATTGTTCTCATTCCACTATCCATGCAAGTTGATAGCACGTATCAGTTGATCTTTCATCCTTCGGTTGTTGCTTGTTTGTCTGGAAAGACAATAACTTTCCTCCATCACAGTGGGTGGCAAATTTGAGCAGGGAAAAAACGAATTCTTTCCCTTATTTCAGAGGTGTAAAGCAAAAGGGAGTGTTATGCTATTTGCAGTTATTTTTACCCAACTATAATCGCTTTGAATACATCAAATATTGATTGATTGGACGTTATTCACTGACCTCACATATGCTTCAAATGGAACAATGTTTTTTAAGTTGCTGAAAATCAATACCATTTTTATACACTGATTCAATAGTATCCTCATCTTGGTTGTGTTTGTCATAACGTCCCTGTTGTTGTATCCTCTGGTTTTTCTCTCGTGTCCATCGTAGTCGACATCTTCCTTTGTTTTTGATACGTTCCATTCCTACCCCTCCCAACTACCAAGGGTTGTATTGGTCAGTCATGATTTTTTCTCACCTCCAAGCAGTTCAGAACCAAATATACCAACAGTCATTTTCAACCATTAACTGACAAACAACAGGACACTAGTAAGAAGGAATACTTCAACTGACAAGTTTCAATCTAGATGCTAGTTACCAACCGATACCAAGTGAGCAAAGGTTACCAATCAAGTAAGAATTGTTAGTATTCTTGTTTGAGGGTCAGATTGAGTGGTTGAAGGAGCAAAGGGGACAAAATTAATTAAAAAGTGACTAATATTGTTTTTCCATTTGCAGCAATCAGTTTTACATCATGCGCTGGTACCATGGTGCACTGATTTAATTGCGTCCTAACTTTGGTTGTTTTTGTCACAACGTTCCTGTACATGTATCATCTGGCTTTCTTCTCGTGTTTATCGTAGTCGATATCTTTGTTGGATTTTAGAACTAAACCCTTCACTCAATCCGTTAGGGTTAGTGTGTTATCATTCTGTCATCCATATCAGAAAATATCCTTTATCAGTTAATCTTTCATCGTTTTCACGTTGTTTGTTTGCCTGAAAATACAATGATTTTTCTTCTCCACCCGACTAAGGAATTGAACTCACAGCAGCCACATAGGCTACTAAACACGTTTGGATACTCTCTTTTCATTCAGCAAATACAAGAAATCATCCAGTGCAATGTACAATGAGGTATAGACAGCAGAATGTGATGTTAAGATAGAAAAAAGTTTTTTTATTCGGAATTCCCACTTGATTATGGCCCACGATAGACACTTATCTGTATTTACAATGGCTGAAATATTGTGACGATAACTTATAAAACTCATATTTCTGAGAATGCAGATTTGGTTACCCTTACATCTAGCAGGATTAGAGAGTACAAATAAAGTCAAGGATGATTCCTAATATTTCAGGGGATTTGAGGTTCTATTTACTACATAGCTATAATATTGAACTACACCCTCAGTTTGTGGTCATAGTTGAAAAAACAAAATACCATTAATATGTCATATTAGACCATACATTCTTCCCACATTTGTTATTTGAGAGATTCTTACACATGACTTTATATTCTGACAACACCATTTTTAAAAAGTTTTTTTCCGCCAGAACACGATATTGTTGTTGGGAGCACGCAGTTTCCTTTTATAATTTACTGTATTGTCAGACCATTTACTACATTGGTACACATTGATGGATAATTTTTTTTCAATTTTTTTCCCTTTTTCACCCTTTAAGCACCAAATATCCCCATAGTTCGTTCGAACCATTAACTGCTAATTGTGGAAATACTAATAAGAAACAATAGTCCAACTGACATGCTACGCCAGTTCAAATCTAGATACTAGTAACAAGCGGATACGAAGTGACTAAAAGCTTCCAATTAAGTAATAGTTGCTATTTGTCTCAGCTAAGGGTCTGATTGATTGGCCAGAAAAGCAAAAGAGACTAACCGTAAGTCTGATCAAAGGTAATTTTCAAATTAACTCATTCACTGCGATCAGTGATATATCTTGTGTTGGTTTTGTGAATTATATTTTGAAAGTAAGGAAAATCAAAGAAAAAGGAAGTAGAATAAAGAAATTTAGAAATTCACAAATCATTCAAATTTCAATTTCAATTATTTTGTGTTAAATTTTTCAATTTCCCTTTTTTACAAATCAATATTTCTCTGGTTGCTATGAACTTTATCTCTCACTACTTTTTCTTCCGTTCTCCATTGACCCTTTCTTTTAAGGACAGAGTCTACTGCTGCTTCGGTTTCACTCTTCGGTTGACAATAGCTACCAATAGTGGACTAACAAGACACGTGTAATGATGCATTCTGTCCTTACCCCTTCCATACACACAGAGTTGCAATGGTCAGATTTGATTATCCCGCCTTTTCACCCTTTCAACACCTAATAATCCCATGGTCATTTTCAACGATTAATTGACCAACGAGAGAACATTAGTACGAACAAATGCTTCAACAGACCAGCGACATCGGTTCCAACCTAGGCACTAGTTACTAACAGATACCAAGTGACTAAAACTAAGTAATGTTGCTATACTGCTGAGCCCCACTTATTTCATTGGGGTAGGGGTGACCTATTTCTTCTTTTTTCAAGAGCTAAAATTATGTTTGAGCGTTCTTTTACTTGTGGGGGTCAAAATCGAATTAGAATTTATTTCATATTATATTCAGGGGTCACAATCGAATTTTTTTTCATCAAGTTGCAAATACGAGCATGGATCTTTTCCCAATCCTTCGATTCAATAGCAATGGGGGATTGTTCTTTCTTTCGGGTTCTAAAAACGACCCTTTCCCTTTTATTTCAGAGAAAGTGTACTTCGATTTACAATTATTTTCACCCCAAGACGGTGCAGGGTATTATCGCTTAGTATACAATAATTATTGATTAATTGGACTTTATTCACTGACTTCACATACACCTAAAATGAACTGATGTTTTTTCTAGGTCAAAAGTTGCTGAAAATCAAGTCCAAATCACATTAGATTGAAAGAATAAAGGAATTTCAAAATCTATTCGTTTTTCTCATTTTGTTTTTAATTGTTCATCTCCTTTATCATTGAAAAATCACACATTTTCCCTGTAGTAATGAACTTCAACACTCTCAACTTTCTTTTTCTTTCTCAACTGTCCCCTTATTTATGGCCAGTGTCCACTACTGTTCCTCCCCCAACCCCATCCAGAAAAATCGGCCAGAGCCACCAACAGTGGCCTAACAAGACATGTGAGAACATATTTTCCATTTTTCTCCCTTCCACATACCCCATGGTTGCTATGGTCAGTTTTTATTCTCTTCCCCCTTTTGCCACTTCAACAACAAATATTCCTGAGGTCAGTTTGACTTACTAACTGACAAATGCAATGACACTATTAAGAAGTAATACACTAACTGACAAGTCACACTAGATATAACTGATACCAAGTGATTAATTGTTATCAATTAAGTGATATTTGTTAGTGGTGTCAGCTTGAATCAGATTTATCCATCAAAGATGCAAGCGAGTCTAACTGAAAGAGTGGCAATAGGTTACTCTTTAAAAAATCTATTGTGCTCGATCATTTGCTGCAACCGGTAATACATTTGTGTTTGTATTGTGAGTTATACTTTGTACATATTACCATAAAACAGTAATCAAACAACAATATTGAAGAATTGATAAGTATCAATATTCAACTACTGAATTACCAAATATGTCCGTAGGTGTTTGTGTGGTAGTGTAATGGGTATTGAAATCAAATCAAAATGAAATCAAATTGAAAAATTCAGAAATTGTCAAGTCGTTCACGTTTTATATTTCATCGTTTGTATTCAATTCTTCATCTCGTTTTTCCACCAATAAATCAATGTTCCTCTGGTTGAAATAAACTTTAACTCTTTATGCTTTCTATTCTTTTCTCTATTGATCCATTCTTCTGAGGACAGTGTCTGCTGCTGCTTCGGTTTCACTCCTCGGTCAACTACAAACACTAAAAACAGAGTAACATAGCTCGTGTAGCGATGTATCCAATTCCTAACCCCTCCAACTACCCAGGGTTGTATTGGTCAGTTATGATTTTTCTTCACCTCTAAGCTGTTCAAAACCAAATATACCAGCAATCATTTTCAACCATTAACTGACCAATGACAGGACACTAGTGAGAAAGAATACTTCAACTGACCAGCAACATCAGTTTCAATCTACACACAAGTTGTCACTAGTTAACTGAAAAGCTACCAATCAAGTAAGAATTGTTAGTATTCTTGGTTGAAGGTCAGATTGATTGGTCAAATAAGCAAGGGGAAAAATGAACTAATACGTGACCAATACGTTTTTTTCATTCGCTGCGATC
Organism: Thysanoteuthis rhombus; assembly: GCA_963457665.1. Lineage (NCBI taxonomy): Eukaryota > Metazoa > Mollusca > Cephalopoda > Oegopsida > Thysanoteuthidae > Thysanoteuthis > Thysanoteuthis major. Next base: position 17,966,847 of record OY735227.1, on the reverse strand, counting down.
AGTTTTGCATCAAGTGCTGGAACCATAATACACAGATTTGATAGTATCCTCATCTTTGTTGTTTTAGTCATAACGTCCCTGCAGATGTCCTCTGTGGTTTTCTTCTTGTATCTATCGAAGTCGATATCTTTGTTGGGTTTTAGAACAGAACCCCTCACTCAATCTCTCGGGGTTATATTGTTCTCATTCCGTCGTCTATACCTGAGGATATCCTGCATCAGTTAACGTTTCTTCTTTTTCATGTTGTTTGTTTTCTTGAAAATACAATGACCTTTCTCCTCCACTCGACTAAGGGATTGAACTCACAGCCGTCACATAGGTTACCAGATACACTTAACAAGTGTCATCCTATTCAGCCACGACAGAAAATGAACTCCTGTAACATATACTCTGGCATGGACGGCAGAATGTGATGTTGAGTTAAAGCAAAGTTTTCTATACGAAAAATTCTACGTGGTTATCGCCCACGATAAACACTTGTCTGTATTTACAATGGCTAAAACATTGTTACTATGATTTTGAAGATGAAGATACTTCTAAAACTCATATTTCTGAGAGTCTCTGTCCATGTTAGTCTCTTTCTTTCAAACTGTACATTGCTGTGAATTCAAATACCCTTTACTTGAGCAGGATTATAGAGTACAAATAAAGTCCTGGATGATACCTAATATTTCAGGGGATTTGATTTGAGTTTGTATTTACTACATACCTATAATATTGAACTACACCCTCAGTTTGCATTCCCGGTTGAAAAAACGAGATACTATGAATATGTCATATTAGAACATTTATCTTTTCAACATTTGATTTTTGAGAGATTCTTTCACAAGATCTTTTCATATTTTGACGACGGCATTTTTAAAAAGTTTTTTTCCCCCAAAAACACTAAATGGGTGGTGGAAGCACGCAGTTTCCTTTTATGATTTACTATATTGCCGGACCATTTACTACATTGGTATATATTGATGGATAATTTTTCTATTCTTTCATCTTTTCACCCTTTAAGCACCAAATATCCCCATAGTCCGACTGCTAAATGTAAAAATACTATAAAAAAACAACGGTCCAACTGACTGACTTACCCAATTCAGATCTAGACACGGATAACCTGCTGATACGAAGTGACCAAAAGCTTCCAATCAATTAATAGTTGTTTGTAGTGTCAGCTAAGGGTATGATGGGTTGGTTCAAAAAGCAAGAGAGAATAATTGAAATACTGACCAGAAGTAATTTTTATATTAGCTATCGTGTTTGCTCATTCACTGCCATCAGTGAAACATCTTATGTTGGTTTTGTGAAATATATTTTGAAAATTAAGAAAAGTCAAAGAAGAAGGAAAAGCAAAAGGAATTTAAAAAAATCATTCACGTTTCATTTTCAATTATTTTCTTTTTAATCCTTAATCTTCTTTTTTCACAAACAAATCAATATTTCCTTGGTTGCAATGAACTCTTGCTAATTTTTCTTCCGTTCTCCACTGACCTCTCCCTTGGTGGACAATGTCCACTACCGCTGCTTCGGTTTCACTCCTCGGTTGACTACAGTGTTAGTGGACTAACAAGGCATGTATGAGGATGCATTCCATTTCTACCCCTCCCTCACACACACTCGCAATGGTCAGTTTTCATTCTTCTGTACTTTCACCCTGTCAACACCAAATATTCTCTTGGTCATCTGAACTATTAACTGACCAATGAGACAACATTAGTGAGAACAAATAGTTCAACGTACCAGCGACATCAGTTCCGACCTAGGCACTAGTTACTAACAGATACTAAGGGACTAAAACTTACCGATCATGATGGATGTCTGTGCTCTCAGTTTGGGGTCAGATTGATTGGTCTAAGAAACAAGGGACACTTACAAAAGTCCACCAACGTTAAGTGACTTATATTTTTGTCATTCACTGTGATTGGAAAAGCATTCCGTGTCGGCACCATTTTCATACACTGATTCACTCAGATCAGTCTCCTAAACTTGATAGTTTTTGTCATCTACAGTTGAACCCGTCTGTATATTTCCGTCGGAATTGACCCAGACACTTTACCCATCCGCCGGGGAAAAGATTGTTCTCATTTCACTATCCATGAAGTTTGATAACACTTATAAGTTGATCTTTCATCTTTTGGATGTTTCTTGTCTGTCTGGAAACACAATAACTTTCCTCAACTACCAGAGCACAGGATTGAACTTATGATCGGCAGACAGGTCTCCAAATTAGCTTGACATCACTTTCTTCACTCTGCAAGACCGTGGCATCAAAAGTGGATTGAGTGCTTTTAGATTGAGTGAAGCCTCAAATTAAGCAATGTTTTGTTAGGTCTAAGGTTGCTGAAAATCAAGTCCAAATCAAATTAAGTTCAGAGAATAAAGGAATTCTGAAATTTTCCCGCTTTTTTCTCATTTTGTTTCAATCGTTCATTTCCTTTTTCATCATGGTATCACACAGTTTCCCTGTTGAAATTAACTTCAACTTTTTTAACTTTCTTTAGCTTTTACAACCATCCCCTTATACACAAACACAAGTCAATCACTGCCCCATGCCTTTGCCCACCCCCTCCACCAAAAAAAAAAAACCAGTCACAACCACCGATAGTGGACTAAAAAGACATATGCAAAGATGCACTCCATTCTCCTCCCCTCCTCATACCCCAGCGCTGCTGTGGTCACTTTTCATTCTTTTCCCGCTTCGCCACTACCCAGAGTTGTATTGGTCAGTTATAATTTTCCTCATCTTCAAGCTGTTCAAAACCAAATATACCCACGGTCATTTAAACCATTAACTGACCAATGACAGAACACTACCGAGAGAGAATACTTCAACTGACCAGCGACAACTGTTTCAATCTAGATACTATTTTATCAACCGATAATAAGTAACTAAAAGTTACTAATCAAGTAATGATTCTTAATATTCTTGGTAGCTGGTCCCACTGAGTCGTTAAATAAGCAAATGTGACAAAATGAATTAAAAAGTGACGAAAATTTTTATTCATTCGCTGCGATCAGTTTTGCATCATACGCTGGTACCATAATACATGGATTTAATACTGTCCTCACCTGGGTTGTTTTAGTCATAACATACCCTCTGGATTTCTTGTCGAGTCTTTCGTAGTGGATATGTCTCTTGGATTTTAGAACTTAACCTTTCACTCAATCTGTGGGGGTTAGATCGTCCTCATTCCGTCGTCCATACTAGGATGCCCTGTATCAGTTATTGTTTCTCCTTTTTTGCATGTTGTTTGTTTGCCTGAAAATTCAGTGACTTTTATCCGCCCCCTGACTAAGGGAATGAACTCACAGCCGTCACACAGGCTACGACATACACTTACCTATTCGAAATTTCCATGTGGCTATTGCCCAAGATAGACACTTGTCTGCGTGTACAATGGCTGAAACATTGTGACGATAATGTCAAAGAAGGCACTTGTGAAACACATATTTCTGATAGTCTGTGTCTATGCTCAACTGTACCTCTCAAAAAGTGCATTGCTGTGAATTCAGTAACCCTTAAACTTAGCAGCATTAGAGAGTACAAATAGTCTGGGATGATTTCTCAAATTTTAGGAGTTCTGAAGTGAATTCATGTTTACTACATAGCCATTATATTGAAAAAAAAACCTTAGTATGTCATATTAAAACATTCATTCTTTCCACATTTGTTTTTTTAGAGATTTCTCCATATGATTTCATACTCTGACGACACCATTTTTTAAAAGTTTCCACCAGAACACAGTATTGGTGGAGGAGGTATGCAGTTTCCAGTTATAATTTACTGTATTGCCAGAACATATACTACATTGATATATATTGATGGATAATTTTCACATGTTTTCCCTGTTGAAATGAACTTCAACTCTTTTAACTTTCTTTAGCTTTTATAACTGTCCCCTTCTACACAGCCAAAGTCAACCACTCCCCCATGCCTTACCTCTCCCCCCCAAAATGGCTACGGACACCGATTGTGGACTAAGAAAACATATGCAAAGATGCACTCCATTCTCCTCCCCTCCTCATACCCCAGCGCTGCTGTGGTCAGTTTTCATTCTTTCCCCGCTTCGCCACTTCTACTACAAATACTCTCATGGTCAGTGTGAGCTACTAATGGGCAAATGCAATGACACTAGTAAGAAGCAATACTCCAATTGACTATCTACATCAGTTCCAATGTAATCACTAGTTACAACCGATACCAAGTGATTGAATCCTACCAATCATTTTATTAGTTACTTTTGGTCTCAGTTTGAGTCAGAGGATGCAAGCATGACTAGCTGAATGACTGAGCATAAGTTATCGTTGACAAAAAAACAAAAACAATAGTGTTTGGTCATTTGCTGCAACTAGTAGAACATTTTGTGTTGGTATTGCGAATCACCTTCGTACATATTACCTTTAAACATACAACAATACTGAAGAATTATCACGTATCAATATTCAACTACGGAATTACCAAAAATGCCCTGACACTAGCAAGCAGCTGATACCAAGTGACTGAAAGCTTCTAATTAAGTAATAGTTGTTCATTATCTCAGCTAGGGGTCTGATTCATCGACTGGAAGAGCAAGAAAGACTTACTGAAAGACTGATCATAGGTAATTCTCGAATTAGCAATAGTGTTCGGTCATTCACTGCGATCAGTGACACATATTGTGTTGGTTTTTTGAATTAAATTTTGAAAATTTATAAAATCAATGCAAAATGAAATAGAATTAAAATTGACCCTTGCATTGAGCAGAATTTAGAAATTTACAAATCATTCAAGTTTTATTTTCAAATATTTTCTGTTTAATCCTTAATTCCCTTTTTTCACCAATGAATCAATATTTCCTTGGTTACAAAGACCTTTTCCTCTTGCTACTTTTTCTTCCAGTCTCTGCTGACCATTTCCTCTGAGGACAGTGTCCACTGCTGCTTTGGTTTCATTCTTCTGTCGACTAAAACCACCAGCAGTGGACTAATAAGACGCGCATAATGACACATTCCATTCTTACCCCTTCCATACATGCCGGGTTGCAATGGTCAGTACATATCCTCCCTCCCTTTCACCCTTTTAACACCAAATATTCCTATGGTCATTTTCAATGATAAACTGACCAATGAGAGAACATTAGTAAGAACAAATATTTCAACAAACCAGCGACATCAGTTCCGACCTAGGCACTAGTTACTAACAGATACCAAGTGACTTAACAGTTACCAATCATGATAGATGTTTGTAGTCTCAGTATGGGGTCAGATTGATTGGTCTAAGAAATAAAGGAGACGTACAAAAGTCTATCAAGAGTAAGTGACTATTATTTTTGTCATTTATTGTGACCAGGAATGCATTCTGTGTTGATACCATTTCCATACACTGATTTTCTCAGATCAGTCTCCTAAACTTGATTGTTTTTGTCATCTACAGTTGAACCGGTCTGTATATCTCCGTCGGAATTCTGACCCAGACATTTTACCCATTTACAGGGAAAAGGATTGTTCTCTTTCAGCTGTCCATGCAAGTTGATAGCACGTATTAGTTGACCTTTCATCTTTTGGATGTTTCTTGTCCGTCTGGAAATTCAATAACTTTCGTCCACTACGTAACCACGGGATTGAACTTATGATCGGTAGACAGGTCTCCATATTTGTTCAACAATACTTTCTCCACTTTGCAGGATTTACTTTTGCATCAAGTGTTGATTGAGAACATTTAGATTGAGTAAAATGTTTGTTTTTTTTCAAAATTCCTGCGCTTTTCCTGAGATTGACATCCGAGGGAGGAGTTGGGACTATAACTTCTAAGATGAGGAAGTTCCTTTAATTTTTTTTGGGGGGGGGAAAGATCATGTGTCTATGCTCACTTTTTCCTTCAAAATAGTGTTTATAGCCGGAGTTAGTAATACATGGTACCTCAAAGATTTGCAGTAGTAAAGAGTGCAAAAAAACATAGTTATTTGTAATAATTCAAGAGAGTAGGCGTTTTATTTACAATATGACTATAATGCTGCAGTAGACCTTCACTTTGTGTTTCCAGCAGAAATGAACTTGATGTCATCAATATGTTAGATATTTTTCATCAAAGTAAGATATTTTTTCAGTCCACAATTACCATTTGAAATTATTTTCCTCCCATAATTTTATATTCTGATGACACTATTTCTGAAATATTTTTTCATATCAAACATTTTTCCGGATTTTGAAATCGGATAATGTGGTGATATTGTTTTGTTAGGGTTTAGTGTTCATAATGTTACTATACTGCTGAATCATTTTATTTCATTGGTGTTGGGTGACCTTTTTCTTCCTTTTTACCAGTCTAAATCATGTTAGAGCTTCTTTTCATTTCCAGGCGTCAAAATCGAATTATAAGTAATATTCGAGCTTCTTTCGGGGGTTCAAAATTGAAAGGGATTTTCTTTCAGCGGGTGGCAACTTTGATCAAAGATCGTTTTTCATTCCCATGGATAAAAAGCAATAGGGGATTGTTCTTCCTTTCATGATCTAAAAGCAACTTTTTTCTCTTATTTCAAATGTGCAAATCAGAAGAAAGTGTTTTTTGAATTTGCAGTTTTTTTTTTATCACAAGGTGAGGCTCGGTCTTATCGCTTAGTATACAATAGATATTGATTACTTGGACTTTTTCACTGCCTTCACATTGACTTCAGAAAAGCCAATATTTTTTTTAGGTTGCTGAAAATCATGTCAAAATCAAATTAAATTCAAAGAATAAAAGAATTCTAAATTCCTAGCATTTTTCTCATTTTGTTTCTATCGTTCATTCCCAAAGAAATCACACATATTTCCCTGTTACAATGAACTTCAACTCTCTCAACTTTCTTTTTCCTTCTCAAATGTCCGCTTCTTTTATGGACAGTGTCCACTACTGCTTCAACCCCATAACACCCACCCCCCAAAAATCAGCCACCAATAGAGAACTAACAAGCCATGCGCAAAGATGAATTCCATCCCACTCACTTTTACATACCCCAGGGCTTTCCGCGCTCTCGCTGCTTCAACATCAAATATTCTTATGGTCAGTTTGAGCTACTAACTTACAAATGCAATAACACTATAAAGAAGCAATACTCTAACTGACCAGTCACACCGATTCCAATGTAGTCACTATTAAGCAACCGATACCAAATGATTAAATGTTACCTATTAAGTAATACTAGTTAGCAGTCTCAGCTAGGGTCAGATTTATAGGGAGTGGATAAAGAAAAGATTAACTGGAAGACTGACCACGGGTACTCCTTAAGATTAACAATAGTGATTGGTCATTTGCTACGACCAGTAATACATTTGTATTGTTATTTTGAGTTATACTTTGTACATATAACCATAAAAAGTAGTCAAACTGAAAAATTGTTAATTATGAATATTCAATTCCTAAATTACAAAAAATGCCTGTTCGTGTTTATGTCAGAGTGGTAAAGTAGTGTTTATTGAAATCAAATCAAAATGAAATCAAAATGAAAAAAATTCACAAATCTTTTAAGTTTTATTTTTAATCATTCTTGCATTCAATTCTCCATCTCCTTTTTTCACAAGTCAATGTTTCCCTGGTTGAAAATAAACTTTGACCCTTCTTGCTTCCTCTTCTTTTCTTCACTGACCCTTTCTTTTGTGGACGTTGTCCACTGCTGTTTCAGTTTCACTCCTCAGTCGAATACAGCTACTAATAACAGACTAAGTGGATGATGCATCGATGCATTCCATATCTAACCCGTCCAAGCACACATGATTGTATTGGTCAGTTATGATTTTTTCTCACTTCCAAGCAGTTTAAAACCAAATATACCAACAGTCATTTTCAACCATTAACTGACCAATGACAGGGCACTAGTGAGAAGGAATACTTCAATCCAGACACAAGTTACCAACCAGTACCAAGTGACTGAAACTTACCAACCAAGTGAGAATTGTAAGTATTCTTAGTCGAGGGTCAGGTTAATTGGTCGAAGAAGCAAGGGGTACAAACTGAATTAATAAGTGACTTTTATCATTAGCTGCAATCAGTTTTGCATCGTGCACTGGTACCATGATACATTGATTTGATAGTGTCCTCACCTTGGTTTTTTTAGTCATAACGTACCCTCTAGTTTCCTCCTCGTGTCTATCATAGTTTATATCTTCCTTGGATCTTAGAAATAAACCTTTCACTCAATCTGCTATGATTAGAATGTTCTCATTCCGTTCTCCATACCAGGGGAAACCCTGTATCAGTTAAGGTTTCTCGTTTTTCCTGTTGCTTGTTTGTCTAAAAATACAATGATTTCTCTCCTCCACCTGACCGAAGGATTGAACTCACAGCAGCCACCCAGGCTACCAGATACACTCAACAACTCTATTTCCATTCAGTCTCTGCAAAAAATGATATCCTTTCGGCTGTACTATGGCATGGACAGGAATATATGATGTATTGATAGATGAAAGTTTCTTATTTGAAATTCCAACGTGGATATTGCCCACGACAGAGACTTATCTGTGTGTAGAATGGCTGAAACATTGTGACGATAACTTCAAAGATGAAGATACTTTTAAAACTTATATTTCTGGGTGTCTGTGACTATGTTCATCTCTTTCTCTCAATCAGTGCATTGCAGTAAATTCAGTTACCCTTAAATTGAGCAGGATTAGTGAGTACAAATAAAGTCTAGGATGATTGTTCACAATTCTGGGGTTTTGATGTGACTTTCTATTTACTACATAGCTATAATATTGAACGACACCCTCGACACTAAATATTCCCATGGTCATTTGTTCTATTAACTGACCAATGAGACAACTAAAGAGAGAACAAATATTTCAATATACCAGCGACATCAATTCCTACCTCAGCACAAGTAACTAACAGATACCAAGTGACTAAAACTTACCGATCATGTTGGATGTCTGTACTCCCTTTCACATACCCCAGAGCTGCCGTGGTCAGTTTTCATTCTTTCCCCACTTCACCACTTGTTCAAATCTGGACACTAGCAAGCAGCTATTACCAAGTGACCAAAAGCTTCCAATTAAGTAATAGTTGTTCATTATCTCAGCTAAAGAGTCTGATTGATGGACCGGAAGAGCAAGAAACAAACTGAAAGACAGACCGTAGGTAATTCTCGAATTAGCAATAGTGTTGGGTCATTCACTGCGATCAGTGACACATCTTGTGTTGGTTTTGTGAATTAAATTTTGAAAATTAATAAAATCAGAGCAAAATGAAATACAATTGGAATAATTTACCCTTGCATCGAGCTGGATTTAGAAATTTACAAATCATTCAAGTTTCATTTTCAATTATTTTCTGTTTAATCCTTAATTCCCTTTTTTCACCAATGAATCAATATTCCCTTGGTTGCAAAGACCTTTATCTCTTGCTACTTTTTCTTCCGGTCTCTGCTGACCATTTCCTCTGTGGACAGTGTCAACTGCTGCTTTGGTTTCATTCTTTGGTTGACTAAAGCCACCAGCAGTGGACTAATAAGACATGTATAATGGCACATTCCATTCCTACCCCTTCCATACATGCTGGGTTGCAATGGTCAGTACATATCCTCCCTCCCTTTCACCCTTTTAACACCAAATATTCCCATGGTCATTTCCAATGATAAACTGACCAATGAGAGAACATTAGTAAGAACAAATACTTCAACAAACCAGCGACATCAGCTCTGACCTAGCCACTAGTAACTAACAGATACCAAGGGACTAAAACTTACCAATCATGATGGATGTTTGTAGTCTCAGGTTTGGGTCTGATTGATTGGTCTAAGTAACAAAGGAGACGTACAAAAGTCCTCCAGGAGTGAGTGACTATTATTTTTCTCATTTATTGTGTCCAGGTACGTCAGTACCATTTTCATGTACTGATTTTCTCAGATCAGTCTCCTAAACTTGATTGTTTTTGTCATCTACAATTGAACCCGTCTGTATATCTCCGTCGGAATTTTGACACAGACACTTTACCCATCTGCAGGGGATAGGATTGTTTTCTTTCCACTATCCATTCAGGTTGATAGCACGTATCAGTTGATCTTTTATCTTTTGGATGTTTCTTGTGCGTCTGGAAAGACAATAACTTTCGTCCAATACCAGAGCACAGGATTCAACTTATGATCGGCAGACAGGACTCGAAATTAGCTTGACATCATTTTTTCCACTCTGCAAGATATATCGTGGCATCAAAAGTGGATTTAGTACATTTACATTGAATTAAGCCTCAAATTAAGCCATTTAAAGAATAAAGGAATTATAAAATCTTCCTATTTTCTCTCTTTTTCTTTCAATTGTTTATTTCCTTTTTTCATCATGGAATCACATATTTTCCCTGTTGAAATGTACCTAAACTCTTTTAACTTTCTTTAGCTTTTACAACTGTCCCCTTCTACACAGACAAAGTCAAACACTGCCCTATGCCTTACCCCTCTTCATAATGGTGACAGCCACCGACTGTGGACTAACAAGACAAGTGCAAAGATGCTTCTCCCCTCCACATACCCCAGCTCCGCTGTGGTCAGTTCTCATTCTATTCTCGCTTGGCCATTCCTACAACAAAAACTCTCATGGTCAGTGTGACCTACTAACTGGCAAATGCAATGACACGAGTAAAAAGTAATACTCCAATTGACTACCTACACCAGTTCCAATGTAATCACTAGTTACAACCGATACCAAGTGATTAAATCCTATCAATCATGTATCAGTCGCTATGGGTCTCAGTTTGGGTCATAGGGTGCAAGCAAGACTAGCTGAATGACTGACCATAGGTTATTCTTGAAAAAAAAATAGTGTTCGGTCATTTGCTGCAACTAGTAGTACATTTTGTGTTGGTATTGTGAATCAACTTAGTACATATTACTTTAAAACAGACAACAATACTGAAGAATTATGGATCAATATTCAACTACTGAATAACCAAAAATGCCTGTATGTATTTGTAAAAGAGTGGTAGTTTGGTTGTTACCAAAATGAAATCAAAATGAAATCAAATTAAAAAATTGAGAAATTCACAAATCTTTCACGCTATATGTTTAATAATTTTTGTTCAATTCTTAATCACCTTTTTTCACCAACAAATCAATTCTTTGTTGGTTGCAATAAACTTTCAACTTTTCTGCTTTCTATTCTTTTCTCGGTTGACCCCTTCTTTTGTGGACAGTGTCCACTGCTGCTTCGGTTTCCATTTACCCAGAGTTGTATTGGTCAGTTATTATTTTCCTCTTCAAGCTGTTCAAAACCAAATATACCTATGGTCATTTTAACCATTAACTGACCAATGACAGAACACTACCGAGAAAGATTACTTCAACTGACCAGCAACAACAGTTTCAATCTAGATACTAGTTAATAAACTGATAATAAGTGACTAAAAGTTATAATCAAGTAAAGATTCTTAGTATTCTTGGTAGCTGGTCACTCTGAGTGGTTGAATAAGCAAGGGTGACGAAATGAATTAAAAAGTGCCGAAAATTTTTTATTATTCGCTGCGATCAGATTTGCATCATGTGCTGGTACCATAATACTCTGATTTAATAGTGTCCTCACCTTCGTTGTTTTAGTCATAATGTATCCTCTGGCTTTTCTTTTCGTGTCTTTTGTAGTGGATATCTCTCTTGGACTTTAGAACTTGATCTTTCACTCAATCTGCCGGGGTTAGATTGTCCTCATTCTGTGGTCCATACTAGAGGTGACCTTTTATCGCTGAAGGTTTCTCCTTTTCTGCAAGTTGCTTGTTTGCTTGAAAATTCAATGACTTCTCTCTGCCACCTGACTAAGGGATTGAACTTATAGCCGTCACACAGGCTACGATGTACATTTACCTATTCGAAATTTCCATGTGGCTATCGCCCAAGACAGACACTTGTCTGTGTTTACAATGGCTGAAACATTGTGACAATAACGTCAAAGAGGGTACTTCTAAAACACATATTTCTGATAGTCTGTGTCTATGCTCATCTGTATCTCTCAAAAAGTGCATTGCTGTGAATTTAGTAACCCTTAAATTTAGCAGGATTAGAGAGTGCAAATAAAGTCTTGGATGATTGCTCACATTTCAAGATTTCTGATATGAATTTCTGTTTACTACATAGCCATCATATTGAAAAAAAAACCCTTAGTTTGTGTTTCCAGTTAGAAACAACGAGATACTATGAATATGTCATATTAGAACATTCATTCTTGTTCTTTTAGAGATTTCTTCACATGACTTTATATTCTGACGACACCATTTTTTTAAAGTTTCCACCAAAACACAATATTGGTGGAGGGGGCAAGCAGTTTCCTTTAATAATTTACTATATTGCCAGAACATTTATTATATTGTTATATTTAGGGATAATTTTTGTATTCTTTCATCTTTCCACCCTTTAAGCACAAAATATCCACATAATGTGTTCAAATTACTAAATACCAAGCCTGGAAATACTATTGCAAAGCAATAGTCCAATTATCAGGCCATGTCAGCTCAAATCTGGACACAAGCAAGCAGCTGATACCATGTTACCGAAAGCTTCCAATTAAGTAATAGTTGTTCATTATCTCAGCTATGGGTCTGATTGATCGACTGGGAGAGCAAAAGAGACTAAGTGAAAGACAGACCATAAGTAATTTTCATATTAGCAATAGTGTTCGGTCATTAACTGCGATCAGTGAAACATTTTGTGTTGGTTTTGTGAATTAAATTTTGAAAATTAATAAAAATCAGAGCAAAAAGAAATAGAATTGAAAAATTTAGAAATTTACAAATAATTCACGTTTCATTTTCAATTATTTTCTGTTTAATCCTTGATTCCCATTTTTTACCAACGAATCAATATTTCCTCGGTTGCAAAGACCTTTATCTCTTGCTACTCTTTCTTCCGTTCTTCACTGACCATTTCTTCTATGGACAGTGTCCACTGCTGCTTTGGTTTCACTCTGTGGTTGACTACAGCCACCAAAAGTGGACTAACAACACACGTGTAATGATGCATTCCATTCTTACCCCTTCCATACACACACACTTGCAATGGTCAGTATCCATTCTCCCTCCCTTTCACCCTTTCAACACCAAGTATTTCCATGGTCATTTTCAATGATAAACTGACCAATGAGAGAACATTAGTAAGAACAAATATTTCAACAAACCAGCGACATCAGTTCCGACCTAGACACTAGTTACTAACAGATACCAGGTGACTAAAACTTACCAATCATGATGGATATCTGCACTCTTAGTTTTGGGTCGGATTGATTGGTGTAAGAAACAAGGAACACTCACAAAAGTCTACCAAGAGTAAGTGACTATTATTTTTGTCATTCACTGTGACCAGGAATACATTTAGTGTCGGTAAAATTTTCATACACTGATTCACTTGGATCAGTGTCCTAAACTTGATTGTTTTCATCAACGGCAGTCAAACCCGTCTGTATATCTCCGTTGGACTTTTGACCCAGACACTTCACCCATCTGCAGGGGATAGGATTGTTCTCATTCCACTATTCATGCAAGTGGATTGCACGTATCAGTTGATCTTTCATTCTTTGGTTGTTTCTTGTTTGTTTGGAAAGACAATAACTTCCCTCCACTACCAGAGCGCAGGATTGAACTCATGATCGTCAGACAGGTCTCGAAATTGACTTGACAACCCTTGTCCACTCGGCAAGATATACTGTGGCATCAAGAGTGGATTCAGTACATTTAAATTGAGTGAAACCTCAAATAAGGCAATGTTTTGTTAGATCGAAAGTTGCTGAAAATCAAGTCCAAATCAAATTAAGTTCAAAGAATAAAGGAATCCTAAAATCTTCCCGCTTTTTTCTCGTTTTGTTTCAATCGTTTATTTCCTTTTTCATCATGGAATCACACATCTTCCCTGTTGAAATTAACTTCTACTTTTTTGACTTTCTTTAACTTTTACAACTGTCCCCTTCTACACAGACAAAGTCAAACACTGCCCTATGCCTTAGCCCCTCCCACCGAAAAATGGCCACAGCCACCGATTGTGGACTAACAAGACATGTGCAAAGAAGCATTCCATTCTTCTCCCCTCTACATACCCCGGCGCTGCTGCGGTCAGTTTTCATTCTTTTGCAGCCTTGCCACTTCTACAACAAATACTCTCATGGTCAGTGTAACCTACTAATTGGCAAATGCAATGACACTAGTAAGAAGCAATACTCCAATTGACTACCCACATCAGTTCCAATGTAATCTTTAGTTACCAACCGATACCAAGTGATTAAATCCTACCAATCATTTTATTAGTTGCTATTGGTCTCAGTTTGTGTCATAGGGTGCAAGCAAGACTAGCTGAATGACTGAACATAAGTTATCGTTGACAAAAAAAAACAATAATGTTTTGTCATTTGCTGCAACTAGTAGTACATTTTCTGTTGGTATTGTGAATCAACTTGGTGTGTATTACCTCAAAACAGACAACAATACTCAAGAATCGTTATGTATCAATATTCAACTACTGAATTACCAAAAATGCCTGTATGTATTTGTGAAACAGTGGTAGTGTGGTGGTTACCAAAATGAAATCAAAATGAAATCAAATTAAAAAATGGAGAAATTCACAAATCTTTCACGGTTTATAATTAATAATTTTGTGTTCAATTCTTATTCACCTTTTTTCACCAACAAATCAATGTTTTCCTGGCTGCAATAAACTTTCAACTTTTCTGCTTCCTATTCTCTTCTCTGTTGACCCCTTTTTTTGTGGACAGTGTCCACTGCTGCTTCGGTTTCCATTTACCCAGAGTTGTATTGGTCAGTTATAATTATCCTCATCTTCAAGCTGTTCAAAACCAAATATACCTATGGTCATTTTAACCATTAACTGACCAATGACAGAACATTCATCATCATCATCATCATCATCAGTCTTTTAGCGTCCGTCGTTGGACATAGACCTTCCCCAGGATTTGCCACACTTCTCTATCATGGGCGTCACGGAGCCAGTACTTCCTGAACTTATCTAGTTCATCTCTCCATCTAATATTTTGCCGGCCTCGGTTGCGCATATGGTCTCGGGGAATCCATGTTGTGAGTCGTGATGTCCATCGATTGTCAGCCATTCTTGCAACATGGCCAGCCCACCGCCATTTGAGATTTTTTATGGATTCTATGATGTCTCTAACTCTTGTCTTTTCCCGGATGTGTTTTACCGAGAAAGAATACTTCAACTGACCAGCAACATTGGTTTCAATCTAGATACTAGTTAATCAAACGATAATAAGTGACTAAAAGTTACCAATCAGGTATGGATTCTTAATATTCTTGGTAGCTTGTCACACTGAGTCGTTTAATAAGCAAATGTGACAAAATGAATTAAAAAGTGACGATTATTTTTTTTATTTGCTGCAATCAGTTTTGCATCATGTGCTGGTACCATAATACACTGATTTAATGGTGTCCTCAGATTGGTTGTTTTAGTCATAACGTACCGTCTGGCTTTTATTTTCGTATCTTTTGTAGTCGATATCTTTCTTGGATTTTAGAATGGAACCCTTCATTCAATCTCTCGGCGTTAGATTGTCGTCCATACTCAAAAGGATATTTTATATCATTAAATGTTTCTCCTTTTCTTTTGCATGTTGCTTGTTTGCCTGAAAATTGAATGACTTTTCTCTGCCACCCTACAAAGGGGTTGAACTCACAGCCGTCACAGGCTACGAGATACACTTACGTATTCAAAATTTCCATGTGGTTATCGCCCAGGATAGACACTTATATCTATGTACAATGGCTGAAACATTGTGACCATAATGTCAAGGAGGGTACTTCTAAAACCCATATTTCTGATAGTCTGTGTCTCTTCTCAAGTGTAGCTCTCAAAGGTGCATTGCTGTGAATCAAGTAACCCTTAAATTTAACAGGATCAGAGAGTACAAACTAAGTGTAGGATGATTCCTCAAATTTCAGGAGTTATGGTGTGAATTTCAGTTTACTACATAGCCATTATATTGTAATAAACCCTTAGTTTGTGTTTCCAGTTAAAAATAATGGGATACCATGAATATGTCATATTAGAACATTCATTCTTTCCACATTTGTTTTTTAGAGATTTCTTCACATGACTTCATATTCTGATGACACCATTTTTAAAAGTTTCTGCCAGAACACAATATTTGGTAAAGGAGGTATACAGTTTCCAGTTGTAATTTACTATATTACCAGAACATTTACAACTTTGGTATATATTGAGGGATAATTTTTTCTTTTCTTTCATCTTTTCACCCTTTAAGCACCAAATATCTACATAGTCTGTTTAAACTACTAAATGCTAAGCCTGGAAATACTATTTAAAAGCAATAGTCCAATTGACAGGCCATGTCAGTTCAAATCTGGACACTAGCAAGCAGCTGATACCAAGTGACTGAAAGCTTCCAATTAAGTAATAGTTGTTCATTATCTCAGCTATGGGTCTGATTGATCGACTCGAAGAGCAAGGAATACCTACTGAAAGATTGACCTTAGGTAATTCTCGAATTAGCAATAGTGTTGGGTCATTCACTTCAATCAGTGAAACATCTTGTGTTGATTTTGTGAATTAAATTTTGAAAATTGATAAAACTTCTGTTGACTACAGCCACCAGCAGTGGACTAACAATACACGTGTAATGATGCATTCCATTCTCACCCTTCCCACACACACACACACTTGCAATGGTCAGTATTCCCCCCCTTCACCAATTCAACACCAAATATTCCCATTTTCAATGATAAACTGACCAATGAGAGAACATTAGTAACAACAAATATTTCAACAAACCAGCGATACCAGTTCCGACCTAGGCACTAGTTACTAACAGATACCAAGGGACTAAAACTTACCAATCATGATGGATGTTTGTAGTCTCAGTTTGGAGTCAGATTGATTGGTCCAAGAAACAAAGGAGACGTTCAAAAGTCTTCCAAGAGTGAGTGACAATTATTTTTGTCATTCACTGTGACTAGGAATGCATTCTGTGTCGGTACCATTTTCATACACTGATCCACTTGGATCAGTCTCCTAAACTTGATTGTTTTTGTCATCTACAGTTGAACCCTTCTGTATATCTCCGTTGGAATTTTGACCCAGAAACTTTACCCATCCGCAGGGGAAAGGATTTTTCTCTTTCCACTGTCCATGCAAGTTGGTGAGTTTAAATCTTTTCCCCTCTTGCTGCTTCAACATCAAATATTCTTATGGTCAGTTTGAGCTACTAACTTACGGATGCAATAACACTATAAAGAAGCAATACTCTAACTGACCAGTCACGCAAATTCCAACGTAGTCACTAGTAACCAAGTGATTAAATATTACCAATTAAGTTATAGTTGATAGCAGTCTCAGCTAGGGTCAGATATATAGGGGGAAGATGAAAAAAGACTAATTGAAACACCAACAACGGGTACTTCTCAAGATTAACAATAGTGATTGGTAATTTTCTACGACCAGTAATACATTTGTATTGTTATCTTGAGTTATAATTTGTACATATTACCATGAAAAAGTAGTCAAACTGGAAAATTGTTAATTTATGAATATTCAATCACTAAATTACCAAAAATGCCTGTTTGTGTTTATGTCAGAGTGGTAAAGTAGTGTTCATTGAAATCGAATTAAAATGAAATCCAATCCAAAAAATATTCACAAATATTTTACGTTTTATTTTCAATCATTTTTGCATTCAATTCTTCATCTCTTTTTTCCACAATTCAATGTTTCCCTGGTTGAAAATAAACTTTTACCCTTTCTGCTTTCTGTCCCTTTCTCGGCTGACCCCTTTTTTTGGAGAGTGTCCACTACTGTTCCAGTTTCACTCCTCAGTCGAATACAGCTACTAATAACAGACCAACCTGACAATGCATCGATGCATTCCATTCCTAACCTGTCCAGCTACCAAGGGTTGCATTGGTCAGTTATGATTTTTTCTCAAGCAGTTTAAAATCAAATATACCAACAGTCATTTTCAACCATTAACTGATCAATGAGAGGGCACTAGTAAGAAAGAATACTTCAATCCAGACACTAGTTACCAACCGATACCAAGTGACTAAAACTCACCAATCAAGTAAGAATTGTTAGTTATCTTGGTCAAGGGTCAGATTAATTGTTCAGAGAAGCAAGGGGTACAAACTGAATTAATAAGTGACAAATATGGTTTTATCATTCGCTGCAATCAGTTTTGCGTCGTGCACTGGTACCATGATACATTGATTTGATAGTGTCCTCACCTTGTTTTTTTTAGTCATAACGTACCCTCTAGTTTCCTCCTCGTGTCTATCATAGTTTATATCTTCTTTGGATCTTAAAAATGAACCTTTCACTCAATCTGCTATGATTAGAGTGTTCTCTTTCCGTTGTCCATACCAGGGGAAACCCTGTATCAGTTAATGTTTCTCCTTTCTCCTGTTGCTTGTTTGCCTGAAAATACAATGATTTCTCTCCTCCACCCGACTGAGGGATTGAACTCACAGCAGCCACACAGGTTACCAGATACACTCAACAACACTATTTCCATACAGTCTCTGCAAAAAATGATATCCTTTCGGCTGTACTATGGCATGGACAGGAAGATATGATGTATTGATAGATCAGAGTTTCTTATTTGAAATTCCCACGTGGATATTGCCCACGACAGAGACTTATCTGTGTGTAGAATGGCTGAAACATTGTAACGATAACTTCAAAGATGAAGATACTTCTAAAACCCATATTTCTGAGCGTCTGTGACTATGTTCTCTCTTTCTCTCAATCAGTGCATTGCAGTAAATTCAGTTACCCTTAAATTGAGCAGGATTAGTGAGTACAAATAAAGTCCAGGATGATTGTTCACAATTCTGGGGTTTTGATGTGACTTTCTATTTACTACATATCTATGATATTGAACTACACCTTCAGTTCGATTCCCAGTTGAAAAAATACTATGAATATGTCATATTAGAACATTTCTCTTTTCAACATTTGATTTTTGAGAGATTCTTTCACATGATTTCTTCATATTTTGACAACATCATTTCTTAAAAGATTTTTCTCCCCAGAACACGAAATGGGTGGTGGGAGCATGCAGTTTCACATTTTTTTCTGTTTTCCACTGACCCCCTTTTCAGTGGACAATGTCCACTATTGCTGTTTTGGTTTCACTCCTCGGTTGACTACAGTGTTAGTGGACTAACAAGGCATGTATGAGGATGCATTCCATTTCTACCCCTTCCACACACACACCTGCAATGGTCAGTTTTCATTCTTCTGTACTTTCAACGTGTCAACACCAAATATTCCCATGGTCATTTGAACTATTAATTGACCAATGAGACAACATTAGTGAGAACAAATTCTTCAGCAAACTAGCGACATCAATTCCTACCTCGGCACAAGTAACTAACAGATACCAAGTGACTAAAACTTACAAATCATGGATGTCTGTACTCTCGGTTTGGGGTCAAATTGATTGGTGTGAGAAACAAGGGAGACCTACAAAAGTAACTATTATTTTTGTCATTCACTGTGACTAGGAATGCATTCAGTGTCGGTAGCATTTTCATACACTGATTTGGTTGGATCAGTCACTGAAACTTGATTGTTTTTGTCATTGGCAATTAAGCCTGTCTGTATATCTCCGTCGGAATTTTGACCCGGACACTTTACCCATCCGCAGGGGAAGGGATTGTTCTCATTCCGTTATCCATGCAAGTTGATAGCACGTATCAGTTGAACTTTCACCCTTTGGATGTTTTTTGTCCGTTTGGGAACACAATAACTTTACTCCACTACCAGACGACGAGATTGAACTTATGATCGGCAGACTAGTCTCTAAATCAGCTTGACATCACTTTCTTCACTCTGCACGTGGCATCAAGAGTGAATTGAGTGCATTTAGATTGAGTGAAGCCTCAAATTAAGCAATGTTTTGTTAGATCTAAGGTTGCTGAAAATCAGGTCCAAATCAAATTAAGTTCAAAGAATAAAGGAATTCTAAGATCTTTCCTTTTTTTTTTCTCATTTTGTTTCAATTGTTTATTTCTTTTTTTCATCATGAAATCACATATTTTCCCTGTTGAAATGAACTTCAACTCTTTTAACTTTCTTTAGCTTTTACAACTGTCCCCTTCTACACACAAGAAGTCAACTACTGCCCTAGGCCTTAGCCCCTCCCACCGAAAAATGGCCACAGCCACCGATTGTGGACGAACAAGACATGTGCAGAGAAGCATTCAATTCTTCTCCCCTCCACATACCCCGGCGCTGCTGTGGTCAGTTTTCATTCTTTTGCAGCCTTGCCACTTCTACAACAAATACTCTCATGGTTAGTGTGACCTACCAATTGGCAAATGCAATGACACTAGTAAGAAGCAAAACTCCAATTGACTACCCACATCAGTTCCAAAGTAATGACTCGTTACAACCGATACCTAATGATTAAATCCTATCAATCATTCTATTAGTTGCTCTAGGTCTCAGTTTGGGTCCGAGGATGCAAGCAAGACTAGCTGAATGACTAAACATAGGTTATCCTTGAAAAAAAAACAATAGTGTTCGATCATTTGCTGCAACTAGTAGTACATTTTGTGTTGGTATTGTGAATCAACTTAGTACATATTACCTTAAAACAGACAACAATACTGAGGAATCGTTATGTATCAATATTCAACTACTGAATTACCAAAAATGCCTGTATGTGTTTGTTAAAGAGTGGTAGTGTGGTGGTTATCGAAATAAAACCAAAATGAAATCAAATTAAAAAATGGAGAATTCACAAATCTTTCATGCTTTATAATCAATTATTTTCTGTTCAATTCTTATTCACCTTTTTTCACCAACAAATCAATGTTTTCCAGGTTGCTATAAACTTTCAACTTTTTTGCTTTCTATTCTGTTCTCTGTTGACCCCTTTTTTTGTGGACAGTGTCCACTGCTGCTTTGGTTTCCAACTACCCAGAGTTGTATTGGTCAGTTATAATTTTCCTCATCTTCAAGCTGTTCAAAATCAAATATACCCACGGTCATTTTAACCATTAACTGACCAATGACAGAACATTACCGAGAAAGAATACTTCAACTGACCAGCAACATCAGTTTCAATCTAGATACTAGTTAATCAACCGATAATAAGTGACTAAAAGTTACCAATCAAGTAAGAACTCTTAGTATTCTTGGTAGCTGGTCACACTGAGTGGTTGAATAAGCAAGGGCGACTAATGAATTAAAAAGTGACGAATATTTTTGCATTTGCTGCGATCAGTTTTGCATCATGCACTGGTACCATGTTACACCGATTTAATAATGTCCTCACCTTGGTTGTTTTAGTCAAAACATAGCATCTGGATTTCTCGTCGTGTCTTTTGTAGTGGATATCTCTCTTGGATTTTAGAACTTGACCTTTCACTCACTCTGCCGGGGTTAGATTGTCCTCATTCCGTCGTCCATACTCCTTTTTTGCATGTTGCTTGTTTGCCTGAAAATTCAATGTCTTCTCTCCGCCACCCAACTAAGGGATTGATCTCACAGCCGTCACACAGGCTACGACATACACTTACCAATTCGAAATTTCCATGTGGCTATCGCCCAAGATAGACATTTGTCTGCGTGTACAATGGCTGAAACATCGTGACGATAACATCAAAGAGGGTACTTCAAAAAACACATATTTCTGATAGTCTGTGTCTATGCTCATCTGTACCTCTCAATTCAGTAACCCTTAAATTTAGCATGATTAGAGAGTACAAATAAAGTCTGGGATGATAGCTCACATTTCAGGAGTTCTGATGCGAATTACTGTTTACTGCATAGCCATTATATCGAGAAAAACCCTTAGTTTGTGTTTCAAGTTTTAAAAAAAACTGAGATACCATCAATATGTCACATTACAACATTCATTCTTTCCACATTTGTTTTTTTAGAGATTTCTTCACATGACTTCATATTCTGACGACACCATTTTCGAAAGTTTCCACCAGGAGGTGGAGAAGGTATTCGGTTTCCTGTTATAATTTTCTATATTTCCAGTCCATTTACAACATTGGTATATATTGATAGATAATTTTCCTATTCTTTCATCTTTTCACCCTTTAAGTACTAAATATCCCCATAGTCTGTTCAAACTACTAAATGCTAAGTCGTGAAATAATATTGCAAAGCAATAGTCCAATTGACTGGCCATGTCAGTTCAAATCTGGACACAAGCAAGCAGCTGATACCATGTTACCGAAAGCTTCCAATTAAGTAATAGTTGTTCATTATCTCAGCTATGGGTCTGATTGATCGACTGGGAGAGCAAAAGAGACTAAGTGAAAGACGGACCATAAGTAATTCTCAGATTAGCAATAGTGTTCGGTCATTAACTGTGATCAGTGAAACATTTTGTGTTGGTTTCGTGAATTGAATTTTGAAAATCAGGAAAATCAAAGCAAAAAGAAATAGAATTGAAAAATTTAGAAATTTACAAATCATTCACATTTGATTTTCAATTATTTTCTGTTTAATCCTTAATCCCCATTTTTCACCAACGAATCAATATTTCCTCGGTTGCAAAGACCTTTATCTCTTGCTACTCTTTCTTCCGTTCTTCACTGACCATTTCTTCTATGGACAGTGTCCACTGCTGCTTTGGTTTCACTCTGTGGTTGACTACAGCCACCAAAAGTGGACTAACAACACACGTGTAATGATGCATTCCATTCTTATCCCTTCCATACACACACACTTGCAATGGTCAGTATTCATTCTCCCTCCCTTTCACCCTTTTAACACCAAATATTCCCATGGTCATTTTCAATGATAAACTGACCAATGAGAGAACATTAGTAAGAACAAATATTTCAACAAACCAGCGACATCAGTTCCGACCTAGACACTAGTTACTAACAGATACCAAGTGACTAAAACTTACCAATCATGATGGATGTTTGTAGTCTCAGTTTGGGGACAGATTGACTGGTCTAAGAAACAAGGGAGACTTACAAAATCTACCAACAATTGGTGACTATTATTTTAGTCATTCACTGTGATCAAGAATGCATTCTGTGATGGTATCATTTTCATAAACTGATTCACTCGAATTAGTCTCTTAAACTTGATTGTTTTTGTCATTGGCAGTTGAACCCGTCTGTATATCTCCGTTGCGATTTTGACCCAAACACTTCACCAATCCGCAAGGGAAAGGATTGCTCTCTTTCTGCTGTCCGTGCAAGTTGGTCAGTTTTAATCCTTTCCCCTCTTGCTGCTTCAACATCAAATATTCTTATGGTCAGTTTGAGATACTAACTTACAGATGTAATATATCTATAAAGAAGCAATGATCTAATTGACCAGTCATTCCAATTCCAATGTAATCACTAGTAACCAACCGATACCAAGTGATTAGATATTACCAATTCAGTAATAGTTGTTAGCAGTCTCTGCTAGGGTCAGATATATAGGGGGAAGATAAAGAAAAGACTAATTGAAAGACTGACAACGGGTACTTCACAAGATTAACAATAGTGATTTGTAATTTGCTACAACCAGTAATGCATTTGTATTAGTATTGTTAGTTATACTTTGTACATATTACCATAAAAAGTAGTCAAACTGAAAAATTGTTAATTTATGAATATTCAATCACTAAATTACAAAAAATGCCTGTTCGTGTTTATGTCAGAGTGGTAAAGTAGTGTTTATTGAAATCAAATCAAAATGAAATCAAATTGAAAAAAAATTCACAAATCTTTTAGGTTTTATTTTTAATCATTTTACATTCAATTCTTCATCTTTTTTCACAAATCAATGTTTTCATGGTTGAAAATAAACTTTGACCCTTTCTGCTTCCTCTTCTTTTCTCCACTGACCCTTTCTTTTGTGGACAGTGTCCACTGGTATTTCAGTTTCACTCCTCAGTCGACTACAGCTACTAATAACGGACAAAGTTGATGATGCATCGATGCATTCCATATCTAACCCGTCCAAGCACACGGGATTTCATTGGTCAGTTATGATTTTTTCTAATTTCCAGGCAGTTTGAAAACAAATATACCTACAGTCATTTTAACCATTAACTGACCAATGACAGAGCACTACCGAGAAAGAATACTACAATCCAAACACTAGTTACCAACCGACACCAAGTGACTAGAACTTACCAATTAAGTAAGAATTGTTAGTTATCTTGGTCAAGGGTCAGATTAATTGTTCAGAGAAGCAAGGGGTACAAACTGAATTAATAAGTGACAAATATGGTTTTATCATTCGCTGCAATCAGTTTTGCGTCGTGCACTGATACCATGATACATTGATTTGATAGTGTCCTCACCTTGTTTTTTTCAGTCATAACGTACCCACTAGTTTCCTCCTCGTGTCTATCATAGTTTATATCTTCTTTGGATCTTAAAAATGAACCTTTCACTCAATCTGCTATGGTTAGAGTGTTCTCTTTCCGTTGTCCATACCAGGGGAAACCCTGTATCAGTTAATGTTTCTCCTTTTTCCTGTTGCTTGTTTGCCTGAAAATACAATGATTTCTCTCCTCCACCCGACTGAGGGATTGAACTCACAGCAGCCACACAGGTTACCAGATACACTCAACAACACTATTTCCATACAGTCTCTGCAAAAAATGATATCCTTTCGGCTGTACTATGGCGTGGACAGCAAGATATGATGTATTGATAGATCAGAGTTTCTTATTTGAAATTCCCATGTGGACATTGCCCACGACTGACACTTGTCTGTGTGTACAATGGCTGAAACATTGTGATGATAACTTAAAAGATGAGGATACTTCTAAAACTCATGTTCCTGAGAGTCTGTGACAATGTCCATCTCTTTCTCTCAATCAGTGCATTGCAGTAAATTCAGTTACCCTTAAATTGAGCAGGATTAGAGAGTAAAAATAAAGTCCAGGATGATTCCCCACAATTCTGGGGTTTTTTATGTGAGTTTGTATTTACTATTTAGCTATAATATTGAACTACACCCTCAGTTCGATTCCTAGTTGAAAAAACAAGATACTATTAATACATCATATTAAAACATTTATCTTTTCCTCATTTGTTTTTTGAGAGATTCTTTCACATGATTTTTTCATATTTTGACGACACCATTTTTTAAAAGATTCCCCCCTTCCAAAACACCAAAGGGATGGTGGGAGCATGCAGTTTCCTTTCATAATTTACTATATTGCTATTAATTGATGGGAATTTCTTTCCCCTGTTCACCCTTTAAACATCAAATACCACTATGGTCTGACTGTTAGATGCAAAAATACTATTAAAAAACAACAGTCCAACTGACTAACTACGCCAATTCTAATCTAGACATTAGTAACCTGCTGATACGAAGTGACCAAAAGCTTCCAATTAAGTAATAGTTGTTTCTAGTGTCAGCTAAGGGTATGATGGATTGGTTCAAAAAGCAAGAGAGAATAATTGAAATACTGACCAGAAGTAATTTTTATATTAGCTATCGTGTTTGCTCATTCACTGCCATCAGTGATATGTCCTGTGTTGGTTTTGTGAAATATATTTTGAAAATTAGAAAAATTGATGCAGAAGGAAAAGCAGAAGAAAATATAGAAAATCATTCACGTTTCATTTCCAATTATTTTGTTTTTAATCCTTAATCTCCTTTTTTCTCAAACAAATCAATATTTCCTTGGTTGCAATGAACTGTCACCACTTTTTCTTCCATTCTCCACTGACCTCTCCCTCAGTGGACAATGTCCACTAATGCTGTTCCAGTTTCACTCCTCGGTTGACTACAGTGTTAGTGGACTAACAAGGCATGTATGATGGTGCATTCCATTTCTACCCCTTCCACTCACACACACTTGCAATGGTCAGTTTTCATTCTTCTGTACTTTCAACGTGTCAACACCAAATGTTCCCATAGTCATTTGAACTATTAACGGACCAATGAGACAAAATTAGTGAGAACAAATACTTCAGCAAACCAGCGACATCAATTCCTACCTCGGCACAAGTTACTAACAGATACCAAGTGACTAAAACTTACAAATCATGGATGTCTGTACACTCAGTTTGGGGTCAAATTGATCGGTCTAAGAAACAAGGGAGACTTACAAAAGTCTACCAACATTAAGTAACTAATATTTTTGTCATTCACTGTGACCAAGAATGCATTCAGTGTCGTTACCATTTTCATAAACTGATTCACTTGGATCAGTCTCCTAAACTTGATTGTTTTTGTCATCTACAGTTGAACCCATCTGTACATCTCCGTTGGAATTTTGATCCAGACACTTTACCCATCCGCCGGGGATAGGATTGTTCTCATTCCATTATCCATGTAAATTGATAGCACGTATCAGTTGATCTTTTATCTTTTGGATGTTGCTTGTTTGTCTGGAAAGACGATAACTTTCCTCTACTACCAGAGCACGGGATTGAACTTATGATCACCAGACAGGTCTCCAAATTAGCTTGACATCACTTTCTTCACTCTGCAAGATATACAGTGGCATCAAAAGTGGATTTAATACATTTAGTTTGACTGAAGCCTCAATTTTAAGCCATTCAAAGAAACAATGAATTCTAAAATCTTCCAGTTTTCTTTCATTTTTTTTCAATCGTTTATTTCCTTTTTCATCATGGAATCACATATTGTCCCTGTTGAAATGAACTTCAACTTTTTTAACTTTCTTTAGCTTTCACAACTGTCCCCTTCTACACAGACAAAGTCAACCACTGCTCCACACATTACCCTTCATCCCCCCCAAAACAGCCACAGCCATCAATAGTGGACTAAAAAGACATATGCAAAGATGCACTCCATTCTTCTCCCCTCCACATACCCCAGCTCCGCTGTGGTCAGTTTTCATTCTTTCCCCGCTTCGCCACTTCTACAACAAATACTCTCATGGTCAGTTTGACTAACTTATTGGCAAATGCAATGACACTAGTAAGAAGCAATACTCCAATTGACTATCTACATCATTTCCAATGTAATCACTAGTTACAACCGATACCAAGTGATTAAATCTTATCAATCATTTTATTAGTTGCTATTGGTCTCAGTTTGGGTCAGAGGATGCAAGCAAGACTAGCTGAATGACTGAACATAGGTTATCCTTGAAAAAAAATAGTATTCGATCATTTGCTGCAACTAGTAGTACATTTTGTGTTGGTATTGTGAATCAACTTAGTGCGTATTACCCTAAAACGGACTACAATACTGAAGAATTGTTATGTATCAATATTCAACTACTGAATTACCAAAAATGCCTGTATGTATTTGTGAAACAGTGGTAGTGTGGTGGTTACCAAAATGAAATCAAAATGAAATCAAATTAAAAAATGGAGGAATTCACAAATCCTTCACGCTTTATAATTAATAATTTTGTGTTCAATTCTTATTCACCTTTTTTCACCAACAATCAATGTTTCCCTGGCTGCAATAAACTTTCAACTTTTATGCTTCCTATTCTGTTCTCTGTTGACCCCCTCTTTTGTGGACAGTGTCCACTGCTGCTTCGGTTTCCAACTACCCAGAGTTGTATTGGTCAGTAATAATTTTCTTCCTCTTGAAGCTGTTCAAAACCAAATATACCCACGTTCATTTTAACCATTAACTGACCAATGACAGAACACTACAGAGAAAGAATACTTCAACTGACCAGCGACATCAGTTTCAATCTAGATACTATTTTATCAACCGATAATAAGTGACTAAAAGTTACCAATCAAGTAAGAACTCTTAGTATTCTTGGTAGCTGGTCACACTGAGTGGTGGAATAAGCAAGGGTGACAAATGAATTAAAAAGTGACAAAAATTTTTTATTATTCGCTGCAATCAGTTTTGCATCATATGCTGGTACCATAATACACTGATTTAATACTGTCCTCACCTTCGTTGTTTTAGTCATAACGTACACTTTGGATTTCTTTTTGTGTCTTTTGTAGTGGATATCTCTCTTGGAATTTAGAACTGAACCTTTCAATCAATCTGTTGGGGTTATATTGACCTCATTCTGTCGTCCATACTAGGATACCCTGTATCAGTCAATGTTTCTCCTTTTTTGCATGTTGTTTGTTTGCCTGAAAATTCAATGACTTCTCTCCTTCACCCAACTAAGGGATTGAACTCACAGCCGTCACACAGGCTACAAGATACACTTACCTACTCGAAATTTCCGTGTGGCTATCGCCCAAGATAGACACTTGTCTGAGTGTACAATGGCTGAAACATTGTGACAATAGCGTCAAAGAGGGTACTTCTAAAACACATATTTCTGATAGTCTGTGTCTATGCTCATCTGCTAAATGCTAAGTCTGGAAATACTATTGAAAAGTAATAGTCCAATTGAAAGCTTCCAATTAAGTAATAGTTGTTCATTATCTCAGCTAGGTGTCTGATTGATCAACCGGAAGAGCAAGAGAGACTAACTGAAAGACGGACCATAAGTAATTCTCAAATTACCAATAGTGTTCGGTCATTCACTGCGATCAGTGAAACATATTGTGTTGGTTTTGTGAATTAAATTTTGAAAATTAGGAAAATCAAAGCGAAAAGAAATAGAAGTGAAAAATTTACAAATTTACAAATCACCCACTTCATTTTCATTTATTTTCTGTTTAATCCTTAATCCCCATTTTTCACCAACGAATCAATATTTCCTCGGTTGCAAAGACCTTCATCTCTTGCTGCTTTTTTTTCCGTTCTTCACTGACCATTTTTTCTATGGACAGTGTCCACTGCTGCTTTGGTTTCACTCTGTGGTTGACTACAGCCACCAAAAGTGGACTAACAAGACACGTGTAATGATGCATTCCATTCTTACCCCTTCCATACACACACACTTGCAATGGTCAGTATTCATTCTCCCTCCCTTTCACCCTTTTAACACCAAATATTCCCATGGTCATTTTCAATGATAAACTGACCAATGAGAGAACATTAGTAAGAACAAATATTTCAACAAACCAGCGACATCAGTTCCGACCTAGACACTAGTTACTAACAGATACCAAGTGACTAAAACTT
The DNA here is from genome assembly GCA_963457665.1 of Thysanoteuthis rhombus. Classification (NCBI taxonomy): domain Eukaryota; kingdom Metazoa; phylum Mollusca; class Cephalopoda; order Oegopsida; family Thysanoteuthidae; genus Thysanoteuthis; species Thysanoteuthis major. Next base: position 17,937,931 of record OY735227.1, on the reverse strand, counting down.
ACCAATCATGATGGATGTTTGTAGTCTCAGTTTGGGGACAGATTGACTGGTCTAAGAAACAAGGGAGACTTACAAAATCTACCAACAATTGGTGACTATTATTTTAGTCATTCACTGTGATCAAGAATGCATTCTGTGATGGTATCATTTTCATAAACTGATTCACTCGAATCAGTCTCTTAAACTTGATTGTTTTTGTCATTGGCAGTTGAACCCGTCTGTATATCTCCGTTGGAATTTTGACCCAGAAACTTTACCCATCCGCAGGGGAAAGGATTGTTCTCGTTCCACTGTCCATGCAAGTTGGTCAGTTTTAATCCTTTCCCCTCTTGCTGCTTCAACATCAAATATTCTTATGGTCAGTTTGAGCTACTAACTTACGGATGCAATAACACTATAAAAAAGCAATTCTCTAACCGACCAGTCATGCAAATTCCAACGTAGTCACTAGTAACCAAGTGATTAAATATTACCAATTAAGTAATAGTTGATACCAGTCTCAGCTAGGGTCAGATATGTAGGGGGAAGATGAAAAAAGACTAATTGAAAGACTGACCACGGGTACTTCTCAAGATTAACAATAGTGATTGGTAATTTTCTACGACTAGTAATACATCTGTATTGTTATTTTGTGTTATACTTTATACATATTACCATAAAAAGTAGTCAAACAATACTGAAAAATTGTTAATTAAGAATATTCAATTAGTAAATAACCAAAAATGCCTGCTTGTGTTTATGCCAGAGTGGTAAAGTAGTGCTTATTGAAATCGAATCAAAATGAAATCATATTGAAAAAAAATTCATTAATCTTTTACATTTTATTTTCAATCATTTTTGCATTCAATCCATCATCTCTTTTTTTCACAAATCAATGTTTCCCTTGTTGAAAATAAACTTTTACCCTTTCTGCTTTCTGTCCCTTTCTCGGCTGACCCCTTTTTTGGAGAGTGTCCACTACTGTTCCAGTTTCACTCCTCAGTCGAATACAGCTACTAATAACAGACCAACCTGATGATGCATCGATGCATTCCATTCCTAACCTGTCCAAGCACACAGGTTTGTATTGGTCAGTTATGATTTTTCTCACCTCTAAGAAATTCAAAACCAAATATACCAAGTCATTTTCAACTATTAACTGACCAATGACAGGACACTAGTGAGAAAGAATACTTCAATCTAGACACTAGTTACCAACTTACACCAAGTGACTAAAACTTACCAATCAAGTAAGAATTGATCTACCGGAGGAGCAAGAGAGACTAACTGAAAGACGGACCATATGTAAATCTCAAATTAGCAATAGTGTTCAGTCATTCACTGCGACCAATGAATCATCTTGTGTCGGTTTTGTGAATTAAATTTTGAAAATTAAGAAAATCACAGCGAAAAGAAATAGAATTGAAAAATTTAGAAATTTACAAATCATTCAAGTTTCATTTTCAAATATTTTCTGCTAAATTTTTAATCTCCCTTTTTCCACCAACAAATCAATATTTCTCTGGTTGCAATGAACTTTATCTCTCACTACTTTTTCTTCCGTTTTCCATTGACCCTTCCTCTTGAGGACAGAGTCTACTGCTGCTTCGGTTTCACTCTTCGGTTGACAATAGCTACCAATAGTGGACTAACAAGACACGTGTAATGATGCATTCTGTCCTTACCCCTTCCATACACACAGAGTTGCAATGGTCAGATTTGATTATCCCGCCCTTTCACCCTTTCAACACCAAATAATCCCATGGTCATTTTCAACGATTAATTGACCAATGAGAGAACATTAGTACGAACAAATGCTTCAACAGACCAGCGACATCGGTTCCAACCTAGGCACTAGTTACTAACAGATACCATGTGACTAAAACTAAATAATCTTACTATAATGCCGAACCTTATTTATTTCATTGAGCTAGGGGTGACTTTTTTCTTCATTTTGGTGGGTCAAAATTATGCTGCAGCATTTTTCTATCTGTATGCCTCAAGATTGAATTTGAAGTTATTTAGTACTTTTATTTCCAGGCGTCACAATTGAATGTATTTTTTCTTCAGCAGGTGGTAAATTTGAGCATGGATCTTTTTACTCCTACGGTTCAAAAGCAATGGGGGATTTTCCCTCGGTTCAGGTTCCTATAGCAGCTTTTTTTAAACTCAATTTAAATGTCTTAAGTAAGGGAAAGTGTTGTTTCATTTGCAGTTTTTCTTACATCGAGTTAAAGAGGGGCATTATTGCTTAGTCTATTATGAATATTGATTAATTAGACTTTATTCACCCTCTTTACGTCGGCCTCAAGTGAACCAATGTTTTGTGAGGTCAAAAGTTGCTGAAAATAATGTCCAAATCACATTAAATTTCACGAATAAAGCAATTCTAAATATCGTTTCGTTTTCCATTACATTATTTTTTTTAATTGTTCATTTTTTTTTTCATCAAGAAATCACACATTTTCCCTGTTATAATGAAATTCAACTTCCTTTATCTTTCCCAACTGTCCGCTTCTTTTATGGATAGTGTCCACTACTGCTTTGCACCCACCCCAATCGGCTACAGCCACCGATAGTGAACTAACAAGACATGTGCAAACATGCATTCCATTCCTCTCCCTTCTACATACCCCAGGGCTGCTGTGGTCAGTTTTCATTCTTTCCCCTCTTTCGCCGCTTCAACACCAAATATTCTTATGGTCAGTTTGAACTACTCACTGACAAATGCGACAGCACTAGTAAGAAGCAATATTCCAAATGAGTAGCCACACCAGTTCCAAACGAAGCATTAGTAACCCACCGATATCAAGTGACTAAAATATACCAGTTATGTTAGAATTGTTAGTAGTTTCAGTTTGGGGGCAATAATAATTTGCCGAGGAAGATAAAGGAAAGGATAGTGTAATAGTTTTCAGTGCGGACAGCTTGATTGGAGAACCAAGTTCAAGTATGGTCTGTATTTACTTATGTTCACTCCTTACTAATACATACACTAAATAATTGTATAATATCATGTGTCCTCGATTTTAGCTTATTTACTGTTATGGTTGTTAGTGACTCCCAAAACTCGTAGATCATCCTTTACTATTTGACACATCTCGTCCGTTATATACCGCAGCTCAGAAGTAGGATGTCGGCCTCCAGGTCTGAGGCTAGGGTTTCAATACTGAATGGGATAATGGAAAGTCTAGAGCCACACTGAAGAGATAATACATCGAAACAGCTGTCTGTGGACGACACAATAATTAATGCTCCTCTATTCAGGGTTGAGCACTCTTGAAGTGCAGTAACACATCCATTGTAAACTTATGCAATGCTTTTCCGTAGGAATAGAGCAGTGTGGTGAATGAGGAATTTATCTGTAATGAATATATCGCTTAAATTCAGCCTTACAGGCTGTCCAGTTCCGTAGCTCAGAGATAGGATATCAGCTTTTAGGTCTGAAGCTAAGGTTTCAATCCTGCCTCGTGCTGTCTGCGGATGACCCAATAATATATATATATACACGTGAATTTTTTCCTCTTCTATGAATATTAGTACTTCGGTCAGCAATGATGAACCTGGAAAAGTTGCAAGACTCCAGTAACCCCCCAGTAGAAGAAAAAAAGATTTATTGAAAACACTATTGCAGCAAAGTCTTTTATGTTCCGAAGAATGGCAAAAAGTAGAATTTTGTTTTGTATTGCAATTACATTGTAAATAGACCCTTCCACAACCGAGCATAATCTTTGAAAATGATTTTTCTGTAACTGAAAAATTTCATGAGGAAACAAAAGTCCTTTGGATTGAAAGCACTAAAAAAATTATTGGCAATTTTTTTTAAATTATTTTTTTCTTCGCGAAGCAAACAAAAAATACCAACAATGATTAAAGATCTTTAATAGAGCCAAATGTCACCTGAAATGGCCAATTTTGGCTGTAAAGTGGACAAAATGGCAACCCTGTTCTATATCGGTTAAGAAAGGTTGATAATTTATTTTACTCCATTTAAATATCAATATTCCAAAATAAAATAAACAGAAAATACGAAATATTTCATTTACTTATTATTGGATTTTTATAAAATGGGTGTTTAATAGATATCCAGTACACTTTGCTTCGACTGGCATAGGGCCAAAGTTTTTGAGCACCGAATGACAGCCAAACATAATTATCTATCAAGACTAGAGTGCGTACCATCGTTCACATTTATGTGCACAATCACAAACATTCATACACAACATATTTTATGCACATACATGTAGGCACACTCACTCATACAATTGTACACACAGATTCACATACATCTGCAAACTCACACTGCACTTTTATACACACGTATGTACACTCATATACATGTATACACGTGCACAATCAGATATACATATTCTGATACATACATTAATACATTCTCATAAATTTATTCATAAGTTAATTCTAATACCGTAGTACCCAGAGTTTTACGTTAAATTCTTCCCTTTGGTATCCAGAGTTTAGTCAATTGCTCCACCATTTGAATCGTCATCTAATTTCTCACTGTTACACTTTCCCTTCTACGTTCCTCCCCGACTGAAATACTAAATGTTCCTTCCATGGCCAAAATTCCCCCTCTTGGACTATTCTCCCCTTTAGAGCCAAATACATCCCGTTTGAAAATCGCTGCTTTAATGCATATGCACACCTAAATGAGAAATACTTGATGTTGGAAAAAACTTATATTCTTGATAATCCACTTTGATTTCATTCAATCAGTTAGGAGACGAGTTTTTTCTCAGCTTTCTTAGCTTTATTCTGTCTTTTTTTTTCTTTCGTTCTTCTTTCTTCTTTCTTCCTTTCAATTCCCTTTCGGCCTCTTCTTCAATAACTGTCAGAACTACTGTTCGTTGCGTTGTAATATTTAACAAGATGGGCTCGCTGATCAATTCTGCTGATTCTTATCCGGTGTTTCATTATTATGGCTTTGTGTCAGAACTAAGCCAAACTTGGGTACAATATTCAAGTTTTACTATTACTGAGTAGTCGATTCCATCTTCACCAGGTGTCCCATAATTGTGACTGTGTGCCAACTTTAAGCTACATTTAGTGTATAGCAACTATTTCAACTAGTGCTTTCCTCTTAGTTACAATCCACTGTAACCTAGTAAATAACTTCCACAAAGAGAAACACGCCATCCTCTTGTCTCTCACATGAGAACCACAGGGAAAATCTTCAAGTCAAAACCATGCCCAAGGTAGTGCTTTCATTTCGCTCCTGTTAAAGTTATTTCTTTCGAAGGTTTGTTTGCTTTTTATAAGTCATGTATTTGTGCATTTTAAGTGATTCGCTGTTTTCGTTGTTAGTACAATTGGTCGTGCTGTACTTGTGAGTTCCGGCTGAAAATAATCTGATAGGAACCAAGAATAACCCCGACTGGATCATGATTTCGAAAATGCCCGAGAAGAAAGAATGGTCGATGTTTTGAATTTCTTTCTTCTCAATTTCATCAAATCTTATTCCATCTTCAGTAATTTGTGCCGACCCCCTTCTTCTTATACTGGGCACGTCCTTCTCTCTTCTCTTCGGCACCCACTCACTGACCCTCGTTTGAATGACCAGTGTCCAGCCTCTCCCCCTGTCACTACCAACACTGAATGCAACCTCCAACCTCACAGCTACTAAACTTGAACTAATGTACATTCCAGTCTTTCCTTTCTTCCGCCCATCTAAGACCAAGCAAACGCATTTAATGGTCAGTTTGAACTATTCACTGACCAATCGGTAATCAGTGGCCTGTGGAAATTTTCAGCCTGATTAGAGACACCAATTCCTCACTAAACACTAGTACACCAACAGATACTAAGAGATTAAATATGCTAATCATGTATAGTCCAAGGGTGTTTGGGGACTTTCTCTTCTTGTCTTGGGAGATTCTGCGACTTGATTCTAACATTCTCAGTCCTTGTGTTGAAACCAATCTTGTCTTTTTATACGTCTTTGTATAAAGTCTAACAGAATTCTCCGCTTTGGTTAAGGTGGCTGATTAAACAAATATAATTTGAAATAATCAATCAATGACCATAACAGATAAGACGATCAATCATATTGATTCATGTCTGCTAGTTTAACGGCATTTAATTCTTGGATTAGTAGATTCACTTATAAAGAAAGTCAGTTCTCACTTGATCGTTCGAATCCTTCAGGAAGACATTGACATGTATTATGATATTGGTTAGACATTTACCACAATGTCGTTGGCTGTTGAGGATCAGTCATATATAACGATACACATCGTGGAATTATGCAATCATCTCAGGCAGCAGACAATAAATATATGCAATTATGCAAACTCGCACAACTATACAATATCTTTGACTCCTTTTTTTCTCTCCTATATCTGAGTTGTCTTAGCATGACATGAAAAGATCACAAGACTGCACAGAAATCAGTGATATTTTGAAAGCCATTAGAAAACGTAAATGGCAATGGGCGGGCTATGGATATAGATCGTGAGAGATCAAACGCAAAACTGCTGGCAGAAAAAAGACATTATGAAGACTAAAAGAGGTTCCAGAGATTGATGCCCCGATGTTTATGATCGAGAGGTCTGGTAATCTTGGGAAAGGTCTATATCCAACGACGGACGTCAAAAGACTCATGATGATGATGATGATGATGATGATGATGATGATGATGATGATGATTGCCGGAGTAATTCGTTGCCTCCGTTCATATACACGAGGTCTGTCTGGAAAGTATCTAGTCATTACATGTTGACGAAAGAAAAATCACCCACCTAGGGTAATAAGACCTTAGTCCCCTTGACCTCTCAGGGAGCCAAATCGGAAATATAGGGGATGGGGGCTGATGCGATCCAGTGCAAAAAAGGAACTTCACACAAGACATGAAGGATGATACGTTCGGTCATCATGAATACGACAGTCATAAGCTCATTCCATGGTGTTTTACTGCTAAGTGATAAACTCCGTAGGAAAGGGTCTGTTCATGCATACGCAGTAAAGTTCTCTCTTATTCGATGTCAAGTTACCAATATCGCTCTTCACATGAAATATTCTCTTAGAATCATGCCATATTATTGGACATATTTTGTCTAAAGATGACCACCACTTCCATAAGTCAAGGATGAAGAAATAAAAAATTCCGGTGAAAGAAAAAGGGAAAAAAAGCTTTTGATAAGTATCTTGAGGTTTACAAACTTAAGGCCTCTAGTGACTTGAGGCTGAATCGTTGCAGAATTCTGTCCACCGGGAAGTGTCCTTATGAAATTCAATGAAAGAGGAAGCGTTGTTGGAAGAAGATTGATAAAAACAGAGAGAATTGGTTGACGACGTGTGAGAAATTCGAGAGGAAATCGAGTAAATCTCGAAAGTGTCACTGTGTTTCATTTTACAGGAGGACTCTCCTGTTTCAATTTTAGACAAATTATCAAAGTGTGAAACGAAATCAGCGTATTGTTAACCATTTGGGGTTTTTAAATGACCATCACACTCACGGGTCCAGGACAGAGAAATTGAATTAGAGATCACGGTGGGAAAGAAAAGAAAGAAAACAGAACTTTTCAGAGTTCCAAACTTGATGGATCTAGAGACATGATATTGAAACGTTGGTCGGGATTTGCCCCCAGGGGAGTGTCCTTATGGTGGTCAAAAAAGGGACAGCTAGGTCAGAAAATGAAGATAATTGATAAGAACGTCAAAATTGGTTCACAACGGAAAATGAATTCGAGAGGAAATAAAGTAATTCTTGATTGTGTCAAACTGTGTCATTTTCAAGGAAGAATGTTCTATTATATTTTTGTTAAAACGGAAAAGACTTATTCCCAGGGGGCAATGGATGATATTACTTCCTTTAAATGCCTCCAAGAAAATCAGTGAATTTATTCGTTCATCAAGATTTCTTAAGTGACTGCAAATAAAATGAATCAGCATTAATGACATTAGTTATGTTTGTGACGTATTCAGAGTAACAATATCCCTGAAATAGTCAAGACATGGGAGACAACGGCACAGCTGGGTCAATTTGTTTACAGTCATCTAATCTCAAGTAGGGAAGAACCTGAAGTAAAATGGAATAGACTTACAATCAGTATTATTTCATGAGTTATTAGAATTGGTATCATAATTATTGTTTTTATCATGAAAATTTCCTAAAATTCTAAGACGAGTCATTATCGTTATTTAATGAATTGTTTGGACTATTATTCTCATCATGGATGTGATGCTGTAGAATTTGACGATGCGACTTCAAACTCCGATCGTGGCTGTTCATGTTCAGTTCGCATTATTGCCCTCTGGAAAGGCATGAATCTATTTCTCCTCCCTCAACTCTGTGTAAAATTGTAGGACTGATCAGGCTCTCTTGCCTTGAGAAGGAAACCAGTCTAAGAGAAGGACAAGTGTGATTCCAAACTGGGGCGTAGAGCCCCCTTGAGTTGGTTTGTCGCCAAATTTGACGTCCTCTCGGGAATCTCATGGAGCCAAGCTGATGCTAGACGTATCGCTCTCAACTCACTTCTGGACTTCATCGGCGTGGCCGAGAGAGGGATTTGGATTCTGATAACTGGGGATTCCAGGATCTCCATACGCTCCGCCCTGGAGGGAACACTCCAGTGTCTTTTCCATCAGTAGACTAAGAAAGGGGTCATTCATTCTCCTCCTTGCTGACTTTAGCATATACATTGTTTACAATTCTAAGATGAACTGTATCATTGTTCTATAAAATTCGAAAATGAGCCAGTGACATTAATGCAACATCTATTCGGAGAAGTGTGCCCATCTTTGTTGGTTTAATCATAAAGTTCACCTAAAGTCCCCGGATGGGTTATTGTCATCCTTCCTTTGACGATAAATATTATTTTGATTCTTCACTGTTTCTGTGACTGGATTTCGCAGTTTACAGCAAACTTTTAATTTCTTTCAAAACAGAAAATTTAGTGATAATTTAATGCATCATTAGGAAGGCCGAAATGTTGGATGGAAATACTTGCCTCACTTTGGTTGAAATAAATAATTTTCAATCGCTGGTTTGTATCCTGTTCGAAAATGACTTTCTATGTCGAGCAAGAAGAGAATGCAGACCTTTTCAAGGCTCGCAAACAACGTACATCAGTTGATTAATTGCATAAGCAATAAAAAGTCATGTATTTCAAAAGACACTTCTTAGATTCTTCTGACGTTGTGCCCAAAGGTGGCCTTGGGAACTTTTATTTTAACTTAATTCATACACTCTAAGATGACCTGATGACCAATTGGCCTAAACATACGGATAAAAAAAAACAACAAAAAAAAAAAAACAGTGGGGATAATAATTCAAGTAAGTCTCCAAATAACACACTGTCAAACCTGAACATAAATCTTTATTTATTATCAGCATCATGAGTTTTTTAGTGCCCGCCGTTGGACGTGGACCTTCCCTAAGATTCGCCAGACCATTCTATTGTCGGCGTCACGGGGCCAGTTCTTTCTTAATCTTTTGTCGGTCCTAGTTTTGCTTGTGATCTCTACGGATCCGAGTTGTGGGTCATGATATCTAGTGGTTGTCTGACATTCTCGTAACATGACCAGCCTGTTGCCATTTGAGTTTTCTTATGGATTCTATGATATCCTGAACTATCTGTTCTCCCTCTGATATACTGTGCTGCCTCATGACCTCTACACGTGAGTTCGAGCATGATTCTCTTTTGTGCACGTTGCATGGTTCTCAATGAAACGTAACAAACATGGTCTGTTGGTAATTCGTTGTCGACCTTCATATGTAACCTTTATTTCTTCCACAATGTAAAACTCCGGCCAATCCTGCCAGTTTCCGTTCCACCCACTCCCCAATTCCGATTTCTCTTCGCACTGACCATCGCTGTAGGCTACTGTCCACTCGTGGTTCATTATCTTACCAACTACGGCCACTAATATCACAGCTACCAATACAAGCACAAACACGCATTCCTTCCGGGATCAATTTCCAGCCACCCTAAACAAATCACTTGATCACGTGACTTATGGTCTCTTAGGAGGACAGAGTGACCAATAGCTGGACATTGGTCAGAGTCATTTCTTCTATTTACCAGCGACATCAGTTCTGTACTAAACGCCAGTGACTGACCGATACTAAAGTGACTGAAGTACGCAGCTGAAGGACTCGACCAGTCTCCCAGATCATTAGTACTGTAATGAGATTTAGTGGTCATGAAAGCAAAACAAGAAACTGGACTGGAGCTAATCTAGTATCAAATAACTAAGAACTTCCGTGCACTTATATGGACTAAATATGGTTAGTACGTACTGAAGTGAAATTTGAATAAAAAAAATTTTTTTAAACATATGTTCGACAAGACATCCACTATCCACGGTAAGAGTATCAGGGCGAAGAATAGGGAAAGGAAGATAGGGATGTTTCAATCAAAGGTCTTGTATCATATCAATCCAACATGATAGAGTTACAAAAATGGATTTTCAGCATTTCACAGAGCCTAACCAAGAGACAGACCCGCAAAATGAGCACACAAGAAAAGTATGCGAAGCCCACACTTTTTCTGGCCTTTTTGGCAAGTGTAGTATCTGTTCCCCGGTAGAGACCGAGGCACTGGTACTGATTCTTGCCTGTCGATTGGGCCAGAGAAGGTGTGTGTCAAAGACTGAGTGCGCACGTTGCAATGCGTCAGCCAATGAGATTATACTGAGGTTGCGCATTGCTACATGCATAGGGAACCTTCGGGTTCCCTTTCTATTACACAGCCCAGCTGCTGGGAATACGTCTCCCTCGGGCAGCACTTTTCCATTGCACTTAACGAAACAGGTCGGGCTCGTGCCTGACGCTTTCGTGGCGGAGGTTGCTTTGGTTGCTTAGCAAAACTGAAGCTGCGTCGGCTGGAGACATTTTTGGATGGGTGTCCCCCTTTTTTTTCCCTACGTAAAGCCTCGACCTTGTGTCACATTTTGCTCTGGTGGGAAAGTAAATAAATAGGGTCCCCACTTTTTCTGGCCTTTTCGGCAAGGATTAAAGTGTATTATCTGTTCCACAGCATAGACCGAGGCGCTGATACTGACGCTGGCCCTACTGAATGGGCTGGAGATTGTGTACTGATGAGCATCAGAGACAGAGTTTGCAATACATAAGCCAATGAGGGTATACTGAGGCTGTGCATTGCTAAGCACGTTGGGAATCTTTGGGCTCGTCCTTGGACTCTCTCAACCTTACTCGGCCCAGCTGTGGGGGAATCCTTTGCCCTGAGGCAGCACTGTTCCATTTCACTTAAAGGGACAGGTCGGGCTCGTCCTGGCGCTTTGGTGACTGCGTTTCCTTTACCAACCAGAGTCGCGTCAGCTGAAGCTATTTTTCATGAGTTTCTCCGTTTTTTCCCCACGTAAAGCCTTGACCTTGTGTCGCATTTTGCTCTGGTGGGAGAGTGAATAAATACATGCCCAGCAGCAGGGAAGCTGTTCACCCTGGGGTGGCGCTGTGCCACTAAGAGGAACAGGTTGGGCTTGTCCCGACGCTTTCGTGACAGTGGTTGCTTAGCAACCAAAGTTGCATCGGCTGGAGCTATTTTTCATGGGTTGCTCCGTTTTTTCCCCACATGAAGCCTTGATCTTGTGTCGCATTTTGTTCTGGTGGGAGAGTGAATAAATAGGTGCTCGATCTCACATGGAGGGATTGCAAGAAAGCTCAGTATATCAGGAGGAAAATAGGAGTCCAAGACATCATAGAATCTATTTGAAAACTTAAATGGCAATGGGCTGGTCATGTTGCAAGAATGGCAATCAACTGATTGACATCGCGACTCACAACATGGATCCCCAGAGATTAAATGCGAAACTGAGGCCGACAAAATACAAGATGAAGAGATGAAGTAGACAAATTCAGAAAATACTGGCTCCGTGACGCCCATGATAGAGAAACTCTGTGGATCTTAAGGAAGGTCTATGTCCAACAAGGGACGATGAAAGACTGATGATGATGATGATGATGATGATGAGTTCTAGCTGTAGGAGGAGGAAGAAGATTAGTATGGTTCATTCGGAGGTCTGGTCTACATTTCATGTCAATCTAGCATGATACAGTTGAGGAAATCAATATTTACCAGTACTACTGGTAGTATTAGTAGTACTAAGAATAGAAAGGGGGAAAGGAAGATAAAGATGGCTTACCCGAAGGTCTGGACCAGGTCTGATATCAATCCACCATAATATTGCTGAGATGATTTATATTTACCATTACTATTTCCGAAAGCAACAGCAGGAGGAGGAGGAGGAGGATAAGGGAGATTAGGATTGATTATCGAAGGTTTGGACCAAGTTTCATACCAATTCAACGTGATACGGTTGATAGAATTGATATCTAATATATTTGGGTCCGACCGACCGAAAAGCATCCTATAAAGATGCAGTGGACGTATCTGAAAATGAAGAGAACGAAGTAAGCCTTTCTTTGAAATGATTTGGTAAAGGGTTGCTATTTCTCAACAATTATTCAAACGGTTATCCCTATCTTTGTTGTTCTGATCATCATGTTTTGGTCCTTGCATGCTCTAGCCTTCCAATTATTTTTCTAATCCCAGAGGGAACTGAAGTTATTTTCCAACAATCCTCAGGCTGTTATCCTCATCTTTGTTGTTTTGACCGACAGATTTCGGCTGATGCATACTCACGCCTTCTTAATACATCTGGTATTCCTGGTATGAAAGATTGTTATTTTTCGTATATTATTCAAATTATTATCCTTATCTTAGCAAGTGTCTCTCTTAGGGATAATGGTTGGCGATCAATTTAGTAGGACATTTTTTCCGAACAGTGAATACAACCCTCACTGGGTGCCCACCCTTGTGGTCCTATGCCAGATGATTGACTGTATTGATCAACACGTTTCTACCTATCTGTTATTCTGCCTTCACAGTTTTTCCTGAATATCGTATTTTATCATGAATTATTCGAACTTCTGTCACAGTTCGTTACTTATACAGTACATTAATGTCGATATGTTGTCTGGGCCTTTTTTGAGAAGCCTAGAGTTCTCAAATGGAGCATTATTATCATTCTATGAACTATTCGAACAAATACAGGTTTACCTCGGTATCCAAAAGCGGAGATAATCGATTAAAACCTTTGTTAGCGCAAATGGGATATTACGAAGGAGCATACCAACTTTTTTACGACCCACTTCAGGGTTAAAATATACTATGCGTAATTCCTTATATGATTCCTTGTCTTTTACGAAAAAAAGTAGGTATGTTAATGACACTTCTCAAAGTTAAAAGACAACAAATAAGCAATTACCATTAATTTTTACTGGAAAATTATTGAGCGCTCCCAACCCCCCAAAATAACCTTGTTTGAGATAATTGCTACAATTTTCTGTGATGCAATGATTGTAAAAGGGTATGACTGGAAATTTGAAAGTTCACGTAGATTTGTGATAGGTTTGCAGGATGTATTGAGTGCCCACAAATAAGTATAAGAAAGAAAAATGCGTTAAATTGAACAGTCGTGCATATTGTCACATTTCAAGCCTTCAACATCAGTCACAACAAACAAAGAATCTCGATCTCTAACTGTGAAGCAGACAGACATAGAGGATCGTTGTGTTGGGGTCTGGTAGCGCTCCCTAACTTTCTGATGTAAATAAATTGTAGAGGGGGGCGTGTAGTAATGAAGGTCTTTCGCAAAAGTTGAGTGGTGTAAAACTGGAGATACGTGTTTCATAGCAACTATCACAGAAATTTTTACAAAAGCGCCATAAAAAGCCAGAAAATTGTAACCTTTCAATTTTATCGGAATAATCTTTGTGTTATTGATAAGGAAGAAAAGCGTGTCGAAAATGATCATCGGAAAGTCATCGTGTAGACCAAATAAACTCAGAGGATATTATAATTGAAAACCTTTTTATACTTGTGAACCTATTGACCATGAGAATAAGCAATCAGCCCAATTCACACATACATTTTAGATTTCATCTATAACATATTAATCAGCAGCTTTTATTAGAATTTTCAGTAATTACATAAATTTTAATAAATATTCTTATGGTAAGGGCCTTTGGTAAGAAAAGCAAATGAAAATATTTTTTCAAGTAACCCCTCTTTTAATTTACTACGATCAAAATTAAATCTCCAAAGAACATATTTGAATTCTATAATACTTTTTAAAAGAGCGTTGAAAAAGTGCTTGGTAGTTGCTAATGTATTGTAGACTCGGTTGCTTTGATAACTAATGAGGTTATTCATTCGAATAATTCATATCTGTTTTATTTCTCAGCTATCTCACTAACAGCAGCGAGCTAATAGGGTGGAAATTAATGCCTTTTTTCCATTGCTGGATCAGCCTATTTTTCTTGAGCGACGATGATTTTGACCCGGTCGCTAGTCAATGAATAATCAATGATCTAAAGAAATAATTCCGCAGATCAGCGACACCAGTTCCATACTAAACACTAGTGAGTGACCAATCACAAGCTCGATTGATTTAATCCTTCGTCTCTGTTCTGGTTGGGTAGTCAGAGGAAAAAAAATATCAAAATGATGGCCGTCAGCGGAATGAATAGAAAAAAGGGTGAATTTGTAATCAGACAATCGTTTGATTGGGCTCTCTTCTCTCTCGCTTTGTAACGTTATCTCTAACATTATTCCCGAATATGTCATGCAATTCTGAAAGTTAAAACAGCTTTTGTCAGTCACTCAGTAGAAGCTATCATGTGGACCCAGTCTTTTGGAGGCGTGCTGTGTTGAGGGTGATCAATAAAACAAAAAATATAAAAAGGGGAATTGATTAAAAAAAAGTTACTTCTCTTGTCCTTCGTTAGGCGTTGATCACTAGAAAAAGTTCAGAATTTCTAAAAAAAAATTAAAAAACAAGTTTAATGCTGATCTAGAAGACTAAACCTAAGATTACAAACTGCCCCCACATACACACAAATACTAAAAGCCTATTCAGGAGAGAATGCCCCACCCCCCTCCAAAAAAAAAGATTTTCCCTGACGTAATAAGGAGTAAATGTTTAAATTTACTGCCCTTGAGCTCCATTGGCGCGGCCCGTACCCGCCATACAGACGTACATTGCCAGTCAACCAGACCAACTTAAAAACTGAAGAAACCTATGTTTACAGTTTGGGTTGATCATTTCTAATAACAAACATCGCCTTGCAGCTGCTAATTATCAATTACTAATTATAATGAAAGCAAAGCAAAGTTGATTCCTGTGTCACTCAACACCTGAAGTAATTAATCCTGTCTTCATTGTCTTGAAATATCCATTGAGACTTCAGTATTGTTTGTAACAATCGTGTGTTTCGTGGGTCCGTGATGCTAGAACTGCCTTACAACTGACCCGCAATGTTTACCTATATCTCACAGGAAAAATGGATCCATGCCTTTCCCTAGAACATTTCTGCAAAGTGAACGCAAAATATCCCAGCCGGAGTTGGAACTCATTCCATTCCACGCACAGTAAACTGTTAGGCCAACTGCACATCCCCTAAATATATCAATTTGAGAAGGAGAACAACATGAAAATGAAATTAAGGAATTAATAGTATCAAGTCATCAGTGGATTTGAGAACAAATTAATTGAAAATCAAGCAAAAAACTTCTGGTCAAGTCGGAGACAGGCGTTGATTTCTTCCACAATAACAACAACAATCATCGCCAAATCCAAAGGAGCAAACATGTTGTTAAAAAAATAGAAAAGAGGGGTGATCAATGAATTTATATCCCTTGCCTTCCGTTGGGCTGTGATCACAAAAAAAATCCATTTAAAAAATAAACTAAGGGACCTATTGAGCATAAACTTACAATTCAAAATGACACCCTCCCCACTAAAAACCTATTTGGGATATTTTAAAAGGAAAAGAACATCTTTTCCTAAAATAATAAGAAGTAAATGTTTAAATTTTAAGCCCTCTTGCTCTCCTGATGTGAGCTGTAAGTGCAATACATACATAGCCAGCCAGCCAAACCAGCTAAAAACTAAAGAAACCCATATTTATGTTGACTGTTGTGGTTGACAATTCCTAATACATATGCCTGTAATATAATATCAAAATACTGATAACTGATACACAAGCTAGTCAGCTATTCAGGGTGACTAGTTCTTGATTTACAAGTAAAAGTTGGTCCCCTTGGATATAAGGACATGTCAATCTGGATTCTATAACTCAGAATGAATCTTATTATTTTAACACACAATATTTTAATAATATCTTCACAAAATATTTGCATTACGAGGCAATTGTTAGATTCATCTGTACCCAGAGCGACTGCTAGATTCACTGAGGCGTGAGAAGAAAGGTGCTAATTCATTGGATCAGCTAATTACAGCGTCAATGGTCCCTCACTGTCCGCTCCATTACACGAGGTTCACGAGGCAAAGACTCATTTGACATCCTAATCTTTTCCCTCATCTAAGGTTTATTCCGGACGACTTGTCTTTTTATTTTCTCCATCCAAGGACCTTTGTCCGTACCCCCCGAGTATTTTACACCGAGCCTGATTCAATGACACTGTCCAATCCTGCTCAATGACAATCACTATCAAGCAATGCACCAAATGGGGTTATTTCCACCCACGAACCAACTCAAACTCCCAACAATATTATACAAAAGATTTGGACTTCTGAATGACCAGTCACCGGGCAGTGGCCGGAGAAAAAAATACGCTACATATAAGCGACACCAATTCTATACTAAAAGTCACTGACCAGTACTGAATGATCGGAGTACTAACTTTTAGAGTATAGATACAATTATAAGTGCCATTTACTTACTCGCTACTCAGTCAGCCTCAATCGAGCATTATCCGCTGAGTAACTATTGTGAGCAGTCTCTTTTAAAAGAAGATAAGCACCAAAAAATCTAGACCTTCTTTGCTCATTGTAATTGTAAATATTCCCACATGGGGACGTGGGGGGCAATACGGAGGGGAGAAAGCAGTTTCAGGTAGAAAACTAAACATGAATTAAAAGCATCGATAACAGCCGGCGATGTTGTAATTGAAATCAATTGCGTGGATGAAATTGTTGAACAAGTTGGAAAAAACATTTTTCTAACAGCTATAAAAACAGGTCTGGTTAGTAACTCAACATCTTTTGACAGCATGCTGTGTTGGGAGTGATCAATTAAAGGAAAATTGAAAAGTGATGATCAATGAATAAAGTACTCCAATTGCCTTTTACTGAATGGTGGTCACTAAAAAAGTCTGAATTTTTAAAATAAAGCAAATGTGAATACTGCAGGAAAACTAGATATGATAAGTAAATTTTTAAGTATTCAACCCTCTGGTTCCATTAGTGCGGCTTGTGTGCGTGATGCTTGCCAGCCAGCCAGCCAGCTGACCAATCGGCTAACCAGCCAGCCAGACCAATTTAAAAACTGAAGGAACTTACATTGATAACTTTGGTAACAGGTTTAGTTGACAGTTTCAATGAAACAGTCGTATAATAAGGGTGACACATCCCGAATATGACGATAAAACAATTTTTTCTGGAAGAGTTCCAAGCACAAGCAATCAAATCCAAAACTTCATTTATTACGGGACCCCTTTCTTTTTTTTTAATTTTAGACCTTAAATCTGAAGGAGCCTGATATGATCTGTGAGGAGAAGGAAACCATTTTGGAGATGCTGAACTCAGAGAACTTTGCATTCATTGATAACAGCTTTCAGTGTCACAATTACATTGGAGACTGTGAAGATGCATTTGTTTAACACATTGTAACCAGACACCAAAATATCAGGGATAAGATGAATATGACACACCTGAACAAGACACTAACCAAAAAGTAATGAAATATGTGGATAGATTATAACTTATACCGTGTATAATCTTCATTGATTTTGATAGTATACATTCAACTTGAAGGCTTGTCAAGTACCCTCATCCACATCCTAACCACATCCTAATAACTTTGCGTGAGGCTTAGAGGTTGTGGATTGTGCGCGCAATGACTGCATAACCGGAAAGTGTATACGATGACAACAAATGGTTAGAACACAACGTCAAGGTATAGACAATTGATTCTTGAAACGCCTATGAGCTATGATTTTCTCATTAGTTCAGGATGTTATTAAATCAATGATGATTTTTTTCAAAAAATCAATTTTTGCAAGAGAGAAGAATAAGAGAGGATTTAATTGAGACATATAAAATAATTGATTTAATTTATGCACCATTCTTTAATATCTCCTCGAACTGAAAATCTATTGACGCGAGATTTCAAAAACTAAATTTACTAAACAATTGATTTTTTTTTCTTACAGAGTGATATATTTGGGGAATAGGTTGTCTAGTCATGTTAAAAATAGCAATAGTGTGCAGAGTTTTAAAAATAATTCATATAAGTTTGGAAATAATGCAAAGAGCATGAGCTCACAAGGACATTTTTGGGATCAGTCTGATGAGATTTTCAAGAGAGACAAGTCTAAGATGTGGTATTGGGGTTTATGTGAATTCGAATATGTTTTTCATGAATTTTGTATTTATTTTGAAGTTGATGTTTAAATATTGTGTATAATCGGAGATGCCCTGAGAGATATAATGAAATAATAAATAAATAAATAAATAAATCTGAAACTTTATCAAATTGGTTTTAGTTCTTGTTTAATGGGAATAGTCGATTTTTTAAACTTAGTAATCGAGCCAAATCAGTAATGCTATGTCCTCTAATGCAGATGAGAAGTCGGTCACAATACAAATCAAGCGTTGAAACATGCTTCCTGACAACGAAAGAGAATCATCCAGGGCCTTAATAACTCCCCACTCTCATCCAAATCCGTTACAGCTTAAAGTCCTCACGACTAAGCAAGAAGTGGAGGGTAAAGAAAAGTGAGAGACCTCTTACTTTTGAACCCAGGAAAACAGATCCATCCACCATTCAATTTAGCCAAGTTCTCATTCATCTTCAAGTCTTCTTGATTCCATCTTTTATACGCTCGATTCCCCTGATCGTCCAAGTCTTAATCCTATTAAAGTACCGACTGTCTCTCTTTCTAGAAACCGTCAACCAAGCCTGTCACCAAAACCGTCAACATAATTTGTTTTTTTTTGTTTTTTTTTTCTTCAGTTTTTAAGTTGGTCTCTCGTTCTAGTGTCTGGCAATGTGTATGCATATATCACGCGCCCGGGCCACGCAAATGGAGCTAGAGTGCTGAAAAATTGAACATTTACTCCTTTATAATGTTATTTTTGGAAAAATGTTTCTTTTTTTCCCCGCCCCCGCGAAGTCTTAGTGGGGTGTCAATTTGCCATGTAAATTTATTGATCCCTGTATTTTGCGTCCGGCAGTCTTCATGCTTGTTTTTTTTTTTTTGGAAGTTCAGTCTTTTTTAGTGATCACAGCGAAACTAAAGGCCAGAAAAGTAATTTATCTTTTAAACGCCCCCCACCCCACCCTTTTTTTTCAACATTTCTACTGGGCACCCCAAAATGTCATGCTTTTAAAAGACGTTGGTCACGTGATGGTTTCAACATGGTGACCAATCAGACCCGCTCTCTCTTTTTTTCTCTCTCGTCTTCTTTCGTAAAAGCTAAATCTCATCTTTTGCATCGGAATGAAATTATTTTTGAGAAATGAATGATGTTTCTCTTTTTCATCATCTTCGTTGCTTGTTTTTCTTTTTCTTTTTTTTCTCTTCCATTCATTTTTTGTTCGTTCGTTTTTTTTTATTTTTTTTACTTTCGTTTCTTCTTTGTTTCTTCTTTTCTTTCAAACCCATGGAGCTTCGAGAGCTTCACAGCTGGCAAAAGATCAAATCTAGCCATATAAACTCATTCCTTATTTTCCCCGATCGCTCAACGTTGCTATATTTATAATATGTTTTGTTTTCTTCAAGTATTTATCTAAGTCTCAGGCGGGAAACATTTTTCCTATGTGTAAAGGAAGCCACTGATTGTGATCACTTTAGGGTAAGATCTGTTTAATAGCATTCTATTTAATCACTGTCCCACCGCAGCAATATATGACACAAGGTCAGGCTTAACGTGGGAAAGATCAGTTTCATAGCAATAAGCAACTGATAATATTAGTAATAATACGCCAACGATGTACGAAGAAAGCCGGGGTCAGTGCAAGGTTTTCATGTGCCCTTGGCTAGACTTAAAATTTGCAAATGAGTTTTATGCACCCTAGGCGAAGCTTAAAATCTACGCGTACGTTTGTGTTCCAACAACAAATATTTTTTTTCAGTTTGGGGTGTTTTCCTTGTGATTTTTATGCCCTAGGCGACCGTCTACGTTCGCTTAATAGATTGGCCGTTGCTAGGAAGCCGCTTTTTGTGATCACTTTAAATCAATATCTAAAACTGATAGTTGGTAATGAAAACTGTTTAGTAACTTTGAAAGGTTTCTGCTGTATTTTTCTGGTGTGGCTCCCCTTGAGTTTTTGAATAATGAAATATAAAAGAAAATAAGAGGTTGATATCGTTCAATTTTTGCTACTATTTATCTTCATTGCTGTTGCTTTTTGTCGCATCTATACTCGGGCTGGTTTTACTTTCAGCTGTGTGTATATAAATTACCTAATTAATCAATTATTCATTCCGATCCGCGCAATAAACTTATATACTGCTGAAGGGAAACCGGTCTGAGTATAGTTGGATTGGGGAAAAAAGGCAACAACAATTAATATGATTGCAGATCATGCACTAAAAAGATTTGTGTAAGTATTGGATGAATTATCACCCTTTATTGCTAAAAATGGCTAAATTTTTTTGTTCTTTTTTTTCTAACTTTCTTTTTGTTAATGAATAAAGAAAGACAATAACATCCAACGAAGGAAAAAGATGAAAATATTGTAAAAGAAGAGGGGGGAGGAGAAAAGGAGTTATATCTCACTTATACGTGTGTTGATTTAAATTTTAGGGGTTTTTTTTCCACTTGTATTTTCGCACCGACGGACGTAGTTGTCTTTCGCTATCCATTAACGACTTGAAAACAAGGAAGAAAAAACTACAATATTTAGCTATTTTCAGCTGCAAAGGGAGATAACTTTTTCAACATTTACACATGTCACTTTAGATCCTTACTTGCAAGGGCAACACTGAAATCTTATTATAATGACTTACAATACTCTAATAAAATGCAAGCGAATAAGAGAAGTTATACATAGTTTTCTTTTTTTTTTCTTTTTCCGCTCTTTCTTTTATTTTCTCGAACTCTTTGTTCTTCTCTTCTTCTTTTTTAAAAGATTTGACAGCACTTTCGAATTCCCTAAGATAAACAATCGAGTTGATCCTTCTACCCACAATGTCCAGCCTCTCAGCACAACAGTCATCTGTTTGGGTGGGCGTTGAACAAAGGCTGTCGCACTAATTAAAAAGTCGTATGTATACGTCTCGGCAGGTATGTGTGTGTATCGGGGACCCCCACTGTGTATGGGATCTCGTCAGTGTGTGTCACCACAGCAGCTTTCAAATGACGGGACAACCCCGGTGAGGCAGAAGCGGGTTGGGGATAAGAGTTTCAATGCTCGATGCTGGATGGTTAGCTTGATTGGCCGGAGGCGGTACACTGACCACTATATCTAAGAGTCCGATTGTATTTTCTTTTTTCTCAGTGTAGTCTAAAGATTGTTTGTGTTGTTACTTTGGTTCAAAGAAATAAAATAATGACATGGATTATCTGAAGGGTATCGGATGT
Organism: Thysanoteuthis rhombus; assembly: GCA_963457665.1. Taxonomy (NCBI): domain Eukaryota; kingdom Metazoa; phylum Mollusca; class Cephalopoda; order Oegopsida; family Thysanoteuthidae; genus Thysanoteuthis; species Thysanoteuthis major. The sequence goes on along the minus strand of OY735227.1, from coordinate 17,916,358 downwards.
TTTCTTTGATTTTTTTCTCTTTTGCTATCGTTTACAAGATTAATTATTTTTTTTCCTTTTTCTTATCTGATTCATTTCAAAGACGTCCATTTTCAAGTGCCGGTCACCGTAGAGTTCATCTCCGCCTATATAATCTGGTCTTTTCTATAATTCTTTTACTTGCACCATCACATTATTCCTCAATGACTCTCTGGCTATCAACTCCACCCATTGGTCATTCAGGCCATACTTTTCACCCGTTGGTCACTCCGGCCATATTTTTGGAGTGGACATACCAATTTGACTAGTATCTGTTGTCGCTGACCTCATCCATCTTCAAACAGTACTAAAATCCCGACCAAAGTAATTAAGGGGGTTTTGGTCCAGATTGACCATCTCTTACTCGGGTATGGTCATTTTCTCGATTGGTCATCATGTGTCATCTTCCGTGGTCACTTACTATTACCTCCTATCTGATGTCGCTAAGTTGTGTCTGGTCAGTGTTTGTTTGACACGTGACCTAAGACAAAAAAAATTGGGGTGGTGTTCAAAGTTATTAGGGGTGTAAAAGGGAGAGGAAGGTGAGCCTTACCCCTAATGCAATCACTACCCTGCAATCCCGATCCCACCCAGAAATCCACTTCCCAGGCATTTTCTCTTTATCTTGCTCGCATCGGAGACAAATTATTTATTTATACATGGAATTAATCCCATTAATGACCAATTTGGCCGGAATAATGTCCTAATCCCAGTAATTCTCCTGCTGACTGGATGTGCGCCCACGAAACGCAGACACCGCACCGGTGGGGTGCAGGGGCGGTGTTAAGGTTTTGTAGGGAATCTTCAGGACACCGGGGTAGACAGTGGGCCAGCTGAAGGTTATAAAGGTTGCGTGTCCTGCTGGTCAGTTGGTTGGTTTCTGTATTGTGGTCAAAGATTCGATCATGGTCATGCAGATGTCACAATCACTGAGTGACCAGAAATAGAGTTGCAAGATTTAATAGACCAGTACCACGCCCCATAGACTCAGTTGACTATTATATGAGGGGCAAAATCGTTGATACTATCGTTTTATCGCAATTCAATTGAGAACTAATATCACTTTCTGAAAACCTTTGGCAGATTTTGGATGATTGGTCTAAAAGTAGCGGCCAAATTGAATTTGAAGGAAAGAGACAATGGATAATACTTTATATACTTTTGCATTATGTTTCGTCTACTGTTTTTTTTTTCTCTGAATCTTAATTGATTTTCACTGCAATTATTCAGTCAGTAAGAAAATAGTGCAGGTCAGAAATAAAGGATTAGCCGAGTCTCGCCAAGACTCAAATAAAATGAACCTTTTCAATTTCTTCAGACGTATTATTAGAAGCCGAATAGCACCACCATGGTCAGCGTTTATCTGAAAGAAAAAAAAAACAGTATATGCTCATTACTTTTAGATATGATCCAGTTGGAGTTTCTTTTTATGTGGAAGTCACACATCCAAACATAACCAGGCTGGTGTAAATGATTTTCAATTCTTTGAGTATCTTGGTATTTCGCACTTTGTATAAGACTGGTTATTCTCAAGTAATGTCTTGATTTGATCGATACCAAACTCACCTATTCTACGCGACCGTGTACCATTGTTCTGTTGAAACTCTCCTACACGAAACGTCGGAAACCACTTTGGATACGTTCAATCATTCAGAATACCTTTTTTCATGAACTCTACGACTCGCATTTCACTACTCTTGAAAAAGCAATCAGTCAAAATATTTATTTCCTTCTTATTTTCTTTCTGCTCTCAATGTTAGAAATAGTTTTAAAAAATATGCCGATTCTGACAGCTGTCACAATTCAATCAAATGCATTATTTTTCAATCAAGCGGCAATAATCGTCAACTTCCAGCAACAGCGACATGTGTGGATTCAGATATCTGTAACTATCTATTATTTTCATCGTAATAAACTTTGTGGTATTATTGTGAGAAAGGTTGTAGAAAATTATCAACTAAAAATCATTTCTGTGCACAATATGAAACGGGAGACAATCGGATTTGAAAACTTATTTACATTCACGAACTGGTGAAGTAAAAGGAATTCAATTGGGAAATTTGAGCCCAATTCACACAAATATTTTAAAATTCAGCTAAAAAGTATGCAATAAAAATCAAGGATATATTCAATTTTGAAGGAATTCTCTCACTTGAAAAAATATTCCATAAAAATCTCACGGAAATATTATTTCCAAGTCACCCCCACCCCTACTTTAATTTTATAAAATCTTAAGATATTGTTTGGATTTCTACATTATTGCATTTTATGTAAATAATTTCCAAGATAAACGAAAACTGTTGAAATTTTATTCGATGCCGCTAGATATCAATTTTTACCGGAATCGGAAAATAAGAAATGTAAAAAGAAATTTTTTTTTTTTTTTTTTTTTTTTTTTTGTTGAGAAAGTTTTTTTTGTCTTTTTTTTCAGTTGAAATAAAGTGTTTGTTCTAATGAAAAATAATATCTGCTTGGAATTTTTTCATTACATTTTCTGAAAATTCTTTTTAAATTAGTAATGACTAAACTTATTGGACCTCCTTACAATCTCATGAAACTATCTTATCGGGAAGAATGATGTTCTACTTACAGATGAATATAAAGTTTATAGTATTTCAATATACCGATCTTTAAAAAAAAAAAGTTTGATTATTTATTTTAATGCATACAATACATTTCGCCAGGTATGGTAGCGTATAATTGGGAAATGTAATTTACTTCCCCTGACCTTAAGAGTACTTGTTGACAGAATATTGATGGGCTATTTCCTATCATCCATTAAAAATTGAAAATTAAAATCGAACACATCATTGATACTGTATGTGGTGAGGGATTAGAACTTCTATTACTTGACCTTTGAACTGTTTTCACCGGTAAACGGCATTCACCAGTGAATAAATGCATTTTCAGTGGAAAGTTAGCAATATTTTCCCCAAATCCAGCCAAACAATTATTAGATTAACTGGTGTTTTTTTTTCGAATCAAATTTTTCTGAAGTCAATTTTTAGAAAAATATTAAAACTCCTCTTCATCCTTCTGGTGACATGTCCGTCACTTATAGCGAAATCGATGAAAAATTTAGTTGAAAACATGATCACGACCTCAATCTGTTCAGAAATCCTCTGTGAGAACGCAAAAGTATTTTTATGGCGAAATTTTATGTTATTTTCTTGCAGCTACAACTGCAAAAGTATCACACAAGATATCTAATTAATAGTCCGTGAATGTTACTAGAATCAAGATAGTTAAAATTAAAGCTCTTTCGTTATATCAAGCAACAATTGACCAACCTAACAGAATCACACGTTGGTATGAAAGTTTTCGCGATACAATCCAAGTGATCGTTTGGAATGAAGGTCGTTGAAAAAAAATACCTCTATTGTCATCTAACAAAAAGAGAACTAACATCTTAAGCCATCAGGTAATAAAAAAAACTGTTCAAAACGAGTCAGATCCCGGGAACATCGAATGTTCTACTAAAATCACTTTTTAGTGTTTTTATTTTGAACTTCAACTGCTGACTGCACTTCACAGCTTTCCATCATTCACTTCTATATATCTTATAATTCGACCGATTATTTGTTCGTAGCTCGGGGAGTTTTCCATGTTTAAAACGAACATTTGTTCCTAGACTTTCCAATCAGGATAAGAAAAATTAATTTAGATAAATAAAAACGATACTTATGGCTACGCTAGGGTCAAAGTCCTTTGCTTCATTTAGATCTGAATGGTAAACAAAATAAAAAGATCTTCAAAAATGAAACTAAAGAAAATAGCGGCAATTTAAATGAAACCAAAACGTATTTATTGAATGAGCAACGATTTTCACCCCCACGACATCTGTTTAACCAATAGCAATAGATTCCGACGTGATGCCATTCCATCTTTCTGGGTTTTTTGGGGGATTTTTTTAACCACCCTTTTTAAATTCAATGCTGGAATTGACAAATCTTAAATTTCAACATCCGACTAATGGAGATAAAAATGTCAACTCTCTCTGAAAGACCTTAACGGTCTGATATTCTCTTCCTACGCTTAGGGTGTCCAAATATCCGCATGGAATACTTACACAGTCCATTTTGACATACTGGTATATACCACTTCCTTTACTTTGCACATTTCCCTTGTACTTGTCTGAAATTCTATATAATTAATCTACTATTTTCTTCAAATGAAGGTTTAAGTGAGAAGATAATAGATTGCACTGGATCTTGGCGGAGCAAAACAAATGCTGAACTGATATTTTTGCTCAACAGGTTTTAAAGGAAGGAGTTCTCATGATGGCGAGAACACATTCCGATCATGTCACGTGAACTCTGCTCACGTGATCTCATGTTTCGAATTTTCTTTTCCTACTCACTATTGTAGGTTGCATGGTGGTGTGAAATTGTATTTTCTTTAATCTACACATGAAGAAACTGCTGATCGGAACTGATAGAGAACACGGGGTGTTTTTTTTCAATTCCAAGTCATCTCATGTAAGATGATAGGATACAAGATTTTTATGGTTCTGAAGCCTTGTGAGCTTACATGAGTTCATGTGACGTGGGAGCAATGCGTCCCTGCTTTAGAGACCGTTCCAAAATGACGTTAAACGAAGAAGTCATAACTTTTAATTGATACGGAGGTTATGCTAGCATTCCCAGACCCTAAAATAGCATTGTGTATGACTTTCCCGCATTGCATTGATTGCAGAAAAATATGACTTTAATTTGGAAAGGTACACAGATTAGGGCCAGGTTTGTGGGATGTTTTGAATGACTACAAAGAACTGTTTGATAGGAAGATGCGTGAGGCTGAACAATCAAGCATACTGTCACATTTCAAGCATTTCATATCAGCCACAGCAGACGACGATCTTCGACTTCCATATCAAGGCAACCTGACGTACAAGAAGTTCTTCTTGGTTTGGGAACGCTCAATTTATTTGTGATGGTAATTGCTTCTTTGCTGTACACTATTTCGGATATCGTAGAACTGACTTTGGAAACGTGGGGCATGAACATATGCATAGTGAATACAATCTCACCTCTGTCGACCAATCATATTGCTTTATGGGGGAGGGAATCATTTTACAACACCCCCCTCCATATACGGTTTATCATTACATTCATTTCTTTGCATGCACAACATTAGTTGTTGATTTGGGGGGGGTATCAATTTTGGTTTCATTCTTATTATCACTGATTCTTTTTTCCATTTTAGATGTACTCCGCGCAGCCATGTCCAGTTTTCATTTATGTCCTTGCCATCCTGTCATTTGTCGATAGGTCTGCTTCGTTGTTTCTATTCTGTAAATCGATTCATAACAGAGTGAACAGTCTTCGGTAACTATGAATTATTTTCTTTCTTTTCTCTTCTCATAGAATCTGTCAGAGCATATCTAGCATTTTGAGCTTTGCACATCGTTCTCTATTCCTTGCTTCGCTGAATCCAGCAATTACTATAATTAAGCCAAACTGTGTTTGATACATCGGTTCTCGCACGACCACCGAAGTTAAGCAATGTCGATCAATGGTCAGTAACTAGATGGGTACCTCAGGGAATACCAGGGCTTGTAACAAGCCGGGGCGGCATTCCCTGTAGTCATGGTGATTTCCAAACGAATCGAGCATCCCTTTCTTTTGGAAGGCTTCAGTATGGTCGAGATGGGGACACAGGACTTCCTTCATACTTAGCGCCCTAACATAGCTGTTAAAACTTGTTCGACCATCATGAACCTTGGCAGCAAATTCTTTTTTTTTTTTTCTATATCTTCCGTTTTGATTTTTCATATAGGAGAGGCAGTTGATCTAATGGTTCACGACACGAAGAATGGGATCGGCGAACTTAGTTCTAAGTTAGACTATAGTAAATTGTGTCAACTTTGAAAAAATCTTCTTGGGAAAGGCATGAATCCGCCCCAAGCTACGGGTAAATAGCAGGACAATTGAAGCCCTTTAGCCGCGCAAGGCAGCTCCTCTGGGGTATTGGGTTAGTATTCCAGCCCCGTGAAAACCCACAATTGCAACCAACAATAATCAGGTCTCCATGGATCGCTTAAAAAACAAAGATAAAATCATTGCCTTGTGTTTTGTGTGACACAAGGGCAATGGAACTGAGCTTCTTCATTTACAACCGTCCTTCTAACTTCTTTCCTTCTTTTCTTTCTGCTTTTCTATTCTTTTTTTTTTTTTCACTTTTTTCTATTCTTTTGTTTTTTTCACTTTTTTTCCCTTAGTTTGGTCTCCGTTTACTTCATCGTCTTTTTTATGACTCACTTCTCCTTCTTTGTTCCCTTTCACCTATTCTCCTTCTTTTCTTTCAATCTCCTACACTTTTACCCCTGTCTCTATTTCGTCTCCTCCAACCCCTTTGTAAGTTTTTCCCCTAATCACCCACCTCTTTCTCCCTACTTTTGTGTCATCCTTCACCTTATTTTTCTTCTACTTCCTCTTACTCATCCTCCTTCGTTCTCGGTCTACTAATCTCCTTCTCACTCTTCCTCTCTCTTTTTCTTCATTTTTGTCTGTTTTCTTCCTTGATTCCATCTATCATCTTTTCTTTCTCTATCTAGATCTTGGATTTTTTTCTTCTATTCTTAGACATCTTTTTCATTCTTCTTTTCGTCATTATTCACTTCTCCTTCGACTCCTTCTTTATCATTGTTGGCTTCCTTCTTCTTCTTTTTCTTCTGCTTCTTTTTCTTCTTCTTCTTCTTCTTCTTCTTCTTCTTCTTCTTCTTCTTCTTCTTCTTCTTCTTCTTCTTCTTCTTCTTCTTCTCTCTCATCATTCTTCTTCTCTCTCCAAGCTCTAATAGCAATCGCTTCCAGCTATTTCTGACGGCCCCAATCGGAGATTCGGAGTGCCCGTGTGATCTTCTGGACGACACAAGTGGACGGATCTGACCATCAAGGAACTAGAGAACTGACCATTAGTCTCCACCCACCGCCGGTTTCTCACATACACCGGGCCCACCCTTAACCATTCAATGTCCAGTTTCACACTAGCACCACCATCAAAGTTACTACCAAGACCTCTAGAGCTACCACTGCTACTGTAAGGGTCTCATAAGCGACATCAGTTCACAGTATGAATACTGTCAACTAGCAAAGGACTAAAACCAAACTGACTGACCACTGTGACAGTGAGTGGCCGAAGAGAGTGACCAGTGAACGAATTTTACTACTGCTGACTATTATAGTCATGAGTGAAATTGGGTGACGCTACGAGACAGCTGACGACTGAACTTCTCCACTGGATATAATCTATCTATCTATTTATCAGTGGTTGAATGCATTAAAAATATATCATTGATCAAATTGCATATCTTTTATTGCTTTTTTTTGTATTCTTTTTATTTTTGTTGATTTTAAGATAACGACTTGAAGAATCTAAAGTTTTTTAGTTTTCAATTTCATGTTGAACACTAAATTTCTCAGGAAAAAATCATATTTCATCTAAATCTAGTTTTAATGTTTTTTTTGTTTTTTTGTTTTTCAATCATGGAATGGTATTGCTGGTAGAAGAGTTTGTATTATAAAAAACATTCATAGTATTCTTCGTTTAGGTGTGTGATCGTCCGAAAGAAAAGATATAAGAAAATGTACGAAAGTTCTTTTTTTAGCAATCTGATAAGTGTGGTCTAAAGAGTTCACATCTGCTTCCCTCAGCATAAAAAAATGCAAATCATCTTGATCTATTTTTAATGTATTTCGAATGTTTTAAATGTTATTGCTGATAAGAAATGTATACGTATGTTGGTCTTGAAAGATATTCATAGTTTTAATCGTTCGGGTGTAGGATCTTGTGATAGGATGGATATCAGAAAATACATAGTTTTTCTTAAGGAATCTGATAAACGTGGCCTAAAGCGTCCTCATCTCTCTCCAGTGCAACACATGTCTTCGAATGTTTCCTAAAACATCTACTTCGATGTTGATGGTTGTAATTTGAACGAAAAATCGTTTGTAACTGTTTTCAATTTCCCTACTGTCTTGCGGTGAAATTACAGAATTTTTCCTTTTAATGTATCCCGGGGGAAATTATCTTAGAGATTTGATTCTGATTCAAATTACAGCTATCAATGTTGAAGAAAGAAAAGTGTCCCTGAGAACTGAATGAAAATTCAAAGCTATCGGTAATGTGTACATATTGATGTTTTTTTTTTTTTTAATCATAGTAACTTTTTACGACCAACATTCGTAAACATAGTCTGCAGCACCGAAAATGTGATCTGCAAACTGTACATTTCTCACCAATACCACTGGGAAAAGTATGAATCCATTCCTTCTCCCTTCACCTATGGGTAAATAAAATGGGCAGTTTTGACTTTTCAGTCTAGGCAGACAGACGTATGCTATTCCAAACCAGAAAAGCGAAATCACTGGTCTAGCATCGTCAGAGGCGGGCAACATAAAAAATGGGGACCACGTTCTCATCGTTAACAGGGCTCTGGGAAAGCCTCGACCGGTCAAGCAATCCAGAAGATTATAACAAATAAAACAAAGATTAAAAAATCACAACAACAACAACAACAACAACAGCAATAATAAATTGATAATAATAATGATAATAATAATAATAATGATAATAGTAATAATAATAAAATAAACAAAAATAAATAAACAAATAAATAAACAACAACAACAAAAGAGAGACGAAAATAAAGTTGACTGCTGTTACCACCTCTTCACGTCACCTTGAAGACACGTGAAAGATTTCTAAAAAAAAAAAAACTCCTCCAAAAATCACCTTACGTCTTATAATATCATAATTGGGTTCTGAAAACCCAAATACACTGTTTGACAACTGTGAAATTATAATCTCTCTCTCTCTCTCTCTCTCTCTCTCTATATATATATATATATATATATATATATATATATATATATATATATATATTACCCTACGCAGCACTGAACGGTCAGTAAGGTTGAATTCAAGCGATATATTCACTCACGCGTAATTCCTCATCCATCGGAGTGCTCTATTCCTAATAAATGGAAGAGCATTGTGTGTGGGGGGTGTTAAGTACAAATCAGGGATTTAATACATAATATAATGAAATAACCGATGTGGCATGGGTGTATTTCAAAAGGCTCGATACATCCAACATAAAACATTAAGTCAAGTCAAAGCTTGAAATATGATAGAATGAAGGATTTGTTACACAAATACGTCTATGTTTCTGTCCTTTTGGGGATTTTCAAACAAATGATTCGATTTATCTTCGACCCCTATTTAGGACGCCATGAATAGAGATATAAAATAAATCGAATCATTTGCTTTTCTGGAAGACGTTCATAGTAGGGGACACTTTTTCATTCCAGCCATATAATCATCATCATCTGTTGATGGAGATTAGCTTCAGGTACAATCAGTAACTGTTCATTTCACTTGTCCTGAGAACCTTTACGCTTTGTTTTGTTGTTAATTATCAACTTTTTATCGCTCGTCAAAATGTGTTTCCCAAAACGGAACATTTGAGGGGGGGGGCTTAAGTAATAAATCACACTTGGAAAAACATTTCATAGATCTTCTTCGCTTACGTGGAAGTCATATATAAAAGCAACAAGCATGACCAAGCTTGTTTAAATGTTTTTCAACGCTTAATTTGTATGTTGGGCATCTCCTACGTCGTATAACGTTGATGATTTTCAAATAATGTCCTCCTCAGCTGGTCCTCCCATCCATAGGGTATCATTTAGTGAGAAATCTTCAGCACTGAACATCACTTGCCTCTTTAATACGCTCCAGTGAAGACAGTCGTTGGTTCAATTCTCACTGGAAACTTACTCTTTATTCTGATCTGCACAGTTAATTTATTAACTCACAGTCGTAAGGAAAGTGACCTAAGTTTGGTTGCCAAAAAAAATCACGGAAATTTGAAATGAAGGTAAATGGTAGCCAAAAAATATTGATGATTCACAAACCATATTCGACAGTTGATTTTATTTACATGCCGTCATTTAGGAGATTACGACATGAAATTGTGAAGTGGTATTTCATTCAGTTCACTCGGGACTTTTTAACCTCTCTTTTTACCTATGCATGGCGTGATATGGTAATCGTTGAAATCTTGAAGTCTTTCAAAAAGTGCTCAAATGATTGGTTGTTGGTCACTTCTGTCGACGTTTCTCCTTCATTAAAAACAGGTTTGAAACTCCCACGAGATTTATCATTGGTATCCATATTTCCACACCTAAACCCATCGAACCACCGCTAAACTATTCGCACATTAGATTGTTTATTCCAAACGCTTTGTTAACGTTATCAGTAGCTTGAGCAGCATTGTATCCTAATATTAAATCGTACTTGAAAATTAGTGTAACTCCTTGGGTAGACACTATTGCCGTCCAGTGCTCACAGACCTCGTATTACACGTCTACAAAAGTGAGCTCTTTAAAAAGCGTTTCGATATTTTTTCTGTATTCCTAGTTGCTGAATTCAAAAAATGAAAACCATTTCTCTCCAGCACTTATACTTTTTTTTCCAGAAAAAAGAATTTTCAGATCACAATTATAGGTTTTCATATCATTTTGCACTGCACTTTTGGATACATTGGGGAAATTGTTTTGACCATTTTAGGTGATTTTAATTTTTCCATGCTGAGGTTAAAACTAATTTTCTCCAACTTTTCACTAAACTCATTCTCATTTTTCAATCGTGGGCTTTCATATAAAGCTTCGACGGGCCAAGCAATCCAGAAGTACATTATAACAAATAAAACAAGTATTAAAAAAATCACAATAGCAACAACAACAGCAGGGATACTACTACTACAACAACTACTACTACTACTACTACTACTACTACTAATAATAATAATAATAATAGTAATAATAATAATAATAATCATAGTAATAATAATAATGATAATTATTATTATTATTATTAATATTATTATTATTATTATCATTATTATTATAAACCGGTGTGAGACTGCAAATAATAATAATAATAATAATAATAATAATAATTATTATTATTATTATTATTATTATTATTATTATTATTATTATTATTATTATTATGATGATGATGATGATGATGATGATAATACTAAGTATGCTAATCCAAACCGGGAAAGCGAAACCACTAGTCTAGCATCGCCAGAGGCGGGCAACATAAAAAGTGAGGACCATGTTCCCAAAACCTATGGTAAACGGGCCCTGGTGAAGCCTCGACGGGCCAAGCAACCCAGAAGTAGATTATAACAATTTACTAAAATAAAACAAAGATTAAAAAATAACAACACAACAACAACAGCAACAACAACAACAATGACAATAATAATAATAATAATAATAATAATAATGATAATAATAATAATAATAATAATAATAATAATAATAATAATAATAACAACTCTTTGTCATGCAAGAAAACCGACTTTTCATACGTAATATTTTCTCCTTCTGTAATCGTTCTTCGCTTATTTCTCAATATAGTTATAATCATATTTTCTTTCTATTTTCCTTTCTTTTCTTTTTTTAATTTTCTCCTCATTGTCACTTTGGGGATTACCTTAACCTTGGCTGACATTATGCCCCCTAAATCCATCACAACAATTCTTTGATGACTGATGGCCAGTAAAAAGAGGTAGAATTAGGAGGCGGGAGTCGTTCATTTTTCACGGACATATATGGGGGGGGGGTTAAGTGTTGACCATCTTGCAAAAATGGACCCTCTATATTTCGTGGCTTTCTTGACAATGAAAAAAGACATTTTGATTTTATCAAATCAGCTTTGGTCTCTCGCCTACTCATCGTGATATGTGCCGAGGTCAGGTTACAATCTGGCATTATTCCTATCACGTCGGTTCCATCTGCTTTAATCCCACTCCCCCGCTTTCGTTAGAAGTAGTGGCAAACCATCAGTCCCCGGGGGTTTAATCGGAAGTTCTCGTCTCAAAGTTTAGTTAAATGTCATCATTATCATCACCAACAGCAGCCTTTTAGTGTCCGTCGTTGGACATAGACCTTACCCAGAATTAGCCAGATTTCTTTATCATGGGCGTCGCTGACCCAGTACTTTCTTAACATGTCTATTTCGTCACGTCAGCTTATATTTCGCCGGCTACAGATTCCCTTATGATCTCTGGGGATCCACAACTGCCGAAGTGTCCATTTTGACACTTTCATACTTTTGTCATCCATACCTGATTTCTAGAGTGATACCATAACTAAGTATGTTATATGAAGACTCTCCACAATTACTAATTTTCGACTAGTTTTTCTTTCATCTTAATTTTTGTTACTTTTCCTTGATCGTCAGTTTACGGCTGGAATAAAGGATAAAATTCTGTTAGACATATTGTCTTGGGAAGCCGGGCTATCTGTCCTAGCTATTCTGTGGTTTGAGCTACGATATACTTGAGATTGGCAGAAAAACATAGCAATTTTGATTTTCTGCATTGAAAAGTTATAATCGAATAGGCAAAGGTTGAATGAAAACAAGATTTTGCGTTAGGACTTTTCAATTCATATAATCAAAATTCCCATGAAAAAGATACACAAAGGAGATACTATTCAAAAGGATAATCTAAAAAAACAATGAGCTTCAAAAACCCTATGATGCTTTAGGGGGTTTATATTTTATATGCTAATAGTTTTCATTTCATCTTGAAAACTCGATCCAAGGAATGGATTACATTTTCGGAATCGCCATCCAAAGCTTCATAAAGTATACCGCAACACATATCAGATGAAAATTCATTGTTGAGTAGTATAATAAGCGTTTCTTCAAGATTTGAACGTAAGATCCAAAAAAGATTGACTAAGCTTTATTCTCATTGACAACAATATTTGACGTATGCTGAAGTGAGTGGTACTAATTCGGATGCCTATCGCCTCTGAAACTATTTCACACAACGGAAACGTCGAAGAACTCGCTGAAAAGAGCAAACTTGTGATATATGAAGCATGGACAGAGGCAGCTGATACCGTAGCCAGCGTAAGGACATTACTTTACTCTACTTGCAAAATTTCGTTTGCTGGCCGCTATCATTTATTTTGCAGTGATGGCCATGATACCTGTATTACCGGTGATAGCCACCGTACTGGTGTTTTTCACTGGAGGTCGAGTGGAAGCAAGTCATCTCAATACTTTAGGACTCTCTTCAGTATTCTGGCCGTCTTCAGCAGTGCTGTCATCTGAATAGTTTCAGTTTCCCACAGATTCCTTGTTCCTTTAGGCCACTTGCTAAATTCTTTGGCACCGTTGTCAGAGCTCCAACCACTGTCACCCCCATGTTCAATAACTTCTTCGAATCCTGGTATATATATATATATATATATATATATATATATATATATATATATATATATATATATATATATATATATATATATGCTTTATTCTTATTCTTTACTACAAGATCTGGTCTTGTGATCCGGATTGGTTGATCCAAGAGATGATGATGACGATTATTATTATTATTATTATTATTATTATTATTATTATTATTATTATTATTATTATCATTCATTACTTTATGGCTGTGATCTCTTTTTCCCTGTTGTCTTTCACGAGAAAACGTTTATTGATGGCCGAGAAATTAATCCGCCATCGCCTCTCCCCCACCCATCATTGCTACTTTTATTTCTCCGCCATATTAATGAGATTTTCTCCTTATTGATTCGGGGGAAATGGGCGTTAATTCCTTGTCTGGATGGACAGCTGGCCTCAAGTCTTCGGCCTCAACTGACCCTTCTATGATATACTTTTTGTTTGTTTGTTTGTTTGTTTTCTTTTATTTTTTTCTTCTCTTTTTTTTTTTTTTTACAAATGGCCGCGTAACGTAGTATAGTCAATGGATCAAGGTCAGTACCAATTGCGGACAATAATTGCCAAGGTTCTCTTTCTTTGGTCACACCCATTTTATTTCTTTTTCTTTCTCTCTCATCCCGTTAAACGTGTCTTCCTCTTCTTTTTTTTCTTTTCTAGCGGTCTCTTTTCTTCTGGTTGATCTGGTAAAAGCACTGATCTATAGATCTTTGTATCGGGGAAAACTTTCCCAAAACTTTCAAGTAACCAGTTATGTTTTTTTTTTATAAGATTTGATTGGTTTTTACTTTCATCTTAATTTTATTTGTTTTTTAGTTGTAAAACCTTGTTATATTTAACAAGAAATTACAATACTTCATCCAATATCAGTAAAAAAAATTATTGAAGTGACCCAATATGCAGATTCCTGGATCAGCTCACTCGTACTTGCAATATCCTGTAAAAATCTTTCTACATTCAGAAAAAATCCTACTATATTGAAATGAAGATAAAATAAAATAGAAAAGAGAAAAAAGAATTACCAATGAAATCATGGAATATTATGAACTCCGATTATATTGGCATTGAACTTATTCGAGTAATACAATGAATTGTAACGCTAATAATGAAAATGACAACAACAACAATCATCAGTTCCTGGGTTTGTGATCGGAAGTTCTCGCCTCAGCCTTTTAGACATTCCCCAGGATTCGCCAGATCTCTCTATCATGGGCGTAGTTGGGCCCATACGTTTCGAACATGTCTAGTTTGTCGGACAATCTCATATTTTGCTGGCTACAGTTTCTGATAGAATTTATGAGGATCATCGATGTGATTCTCGATGTCTATCAGTTGTTTCACATTCTCACAACATGACCAGCCCATTGCCATCTTAGTTTTCCAATGGATTCAATGATATCCCTGATTCCTATTTTTGTTTCTCTATTATATTGTGCCGTCTTTTGATCTTTTCGTATGATGTTGAGCATGGTTCTTTCATGTGCACGTTACATTGTTCTCAGTTTGAGGGTCAATCTTTTGGTTAGGTTCCATGTTTCTGCTCCATAGGTGACTATCGAGAGGATGCATTGGTTGTAGATCCATCTTTTTGAGAATGAGACTTTCTTGTTCTTAAAGGTTGAGTAAGCTCTACTGAAAGCTTGCAAACCTAGAGTGACTCTTCGCTTGCTTTCCTCCTCTTTTGAGGGTTTCATAGAGATTTGTTGTCCTACGTAGATGTAGTGGTCGACTTTTTTCAGTTCTCCGTTTTTTATTTGGATTTTTGTGCTTTCATCCTCAACATGACGTTCGTTTCATGTGAAGACCAACTTTCTTGCTTCTTTCCTTCTTTCAGCTCGTCTAGCATTTCTTGGAGATCGTGAAGGGTTTTTTTCTGCAAAAAAAGACGTCGTCGGCAGCCATAAAGTTTATGATTGATAGGTAAGATGAAAACAGCAAAATTTAAAATTCACAGAATTAAAAATGAGACAATTCACCACATAGTGAGTGACTTCAGAAAACTAGTCTTCTTGGAATTACCCCGAGAACAACATTTTCAACGTAATTTGATGCAAGGGGATGGTGAAGCTCCATGGAATTAAAACAAAAGCAATAAATGATCAGAAACCTTTATCATTCATTTTAAACTAGGTTAGATTTCGTGAAGTATTCTGATGAGAAATCGAAAAATATTGATATGCTCACTTGGTGTTGCTTGCAAAAAAAAAAATGTGGATTTTATCATGAAATGTTTTTTTAGGTTAAATGTGGTGAACGCTTCTGGGGGAAACCAATTAAAAACATGGATAATAATTTGACTGGTATTGCTTGCAAAAAATTAATAAATAATTTTTAGTTTGGATTCCAATCGTAGCAGGTTCTCCACTATTTCAACTTTGTTATACTGAGCAGCCCTTTCCAAATACCTACATAGTTAACCCGAATCAAAAGTATAACTAGGAAAAGAAATAAATATTGGTTAGTTTCACGAACTAAAACGGCCAGAATAATAATCGAAATTCGTTTTGCAAATGTAAAATATTTTCTTAGTTTTCATACACTGATTTCTTTCTGTCGATTTTCGTTTCGTTTGTTTCTTTGGATTTAGTTTCGGTTTTTATGTTGACTTATTTTCTTCGTTTTTTTTTCTCATTTTATTTTAAAGGATGGAGGGAGAGAGACGGGAGAGGGAGATCTAATTAATCATTTGTATTTTAGTTATTAATCAAATTGAATTTTCCCCGGTGCCAACCAGTCGTTGGAAAATATTTTAAATGATAAATGGCAAGAATTAAGCCAAGAAAAACAAACAACACAGAAAAGAGAAATACCGGAGAGATACAGCACGGAAGGAAAAAAATGGACTCGAATAACGGAATGTTTAATAAATGATAAATAGGTATTTTAAAAACCTGGAACGGTACATACACAACATGAATTCGAACGGAACTTTGAAAAAAAGAAAGAAAGAAAAGAAGCACACTTGAAATATACAAAATATGGATGGAATATAATTTAAGTAAAAGTTCTATAGTCTAAAATAGAAATAATTTGTAAAATAATCTAAAAACATCATCAAGTTATGTCGAGCAAATTGAGTGTGATATAGCAGACGTGTACCAATTACAATAAATCATTTGATGGGTTTCATTACTTTATTTTGTGTTGTGTGTTGGGGTAGTGAAAGTTAAAAATCGGATAATCTCATCGGAGATAAATAAAAAAAAAAAAAAAAGACTACGATGAAATGATGGCTAGTGTAACCTTTCTCGTTCCAAAATGACTGTCACCCCCAGCTGTCGAGAGGAAGCCGCTGATGGCGAATTTAAAGTCAAAGAAGCAGACGATAAGATTCCTCAAGAGGCACTTTTTAGTATTAAGGTTATTGGGTATTGTTTAGTGTTAGGGTTAGCAGGTAGGTTTAGTGTTAGGGTTAGTTGGTAGGTTTAGTGCTAGGGTTAGTAGGTAGGTTTAGTGTTAGGGTTAGTAGGTAGGTTCAGGGTGTGTGTTTGTTGGTAGGGTTAGTGTTAGGATTAGTAGGTAAATTTGGTGTTTCAGCTCTTTGAATGTTACTTGTAATGGGACAATAAATACAGTTGTAGCATGCCTACCATGTGTAGGTAAGGTATTTCTTTTTTTCTGTTGAGATGAACACGTCCTTCATGAATCGTCATGAGTTTAAAAAGTAAAAACTCTTGAAATCATTGTCTGATTCTTTTTATATTTAAGTTGGCATCATCAGCAGCAGTCAACGGCTAAATTGCCAATATGACAGCAGATCAAGCCCTTATTCGGTGTTTGTTCTACCCCCAAAAGGGTAGCTTACAGTGATATCGGATCAGAACCTTGTTTGCCTTGCGTATCACCGAATAGGTTTTGTTTTTTTATAGACATTACTCGGAGGCACCAGTCTGCCGTTAAGTTTGCAAGGCCTCCAACAGTCTCTTTTGCAACCTGCACATCTCATTGTCAGTGGGATCGTATTGACGATATGTCTGTTTCGATGTGTGCAAGTATAGTCTAAACTTTTTATAGCGATCGCTTAGGGCCTTATGCCTTTTCATTATCAAGAGTAGATAACCTAAAAACTTCAACATTGTTGTTTTTTAGTTTTAAATCCAACATTGTAGCATTCCTGCATTACCAGGTAGACACCATTGCTGTTATAGGCTCACTACCCTTCAAAAATGATTCTAATTCACATTGAATCTGTATAGAAAAAGCAATTACATTAGTAAGTCTTCCAATTTTAGAATTATTCTCTTGGATGTTAAAAAATGAAACGACATTTATATGTAACCAACTTATACAAGAATTATGGGAAAATTCGAAAAGTTAAGAAGATATTTTAGAATAGCAACTGTCACATGACAAACGTCTATTGGCAGCATCCCTTGCAAGGGATGATCAATAAAAATAATTTTAAAAAGGGATGATCAATCAATAAGTCACTCCGCTTGCTCTCTGTTAGGCAGTGACTACTAAAATGTAAATTTTCAAAAGAAAAAAAGAAACGAGTGTAAATGCTACCAGACACAAGCTAAGGGTTGAATTTAGCATAAACTTACATTGCAAATTGAACTGCCCATTAAAATATAACCGTTTTTTTTTTTAGGGAAAAGAAGGAATAAATATTGAAATTTTCGACTCTTTAGCTCCATAGATGCTGCCTGTACGCATGATACGTACGTGCATTCTCAGCCAGCCAGACTAACCTGAGAAGCGAAGAAACCTACGTAGACCACTTTGGTGACAGTTTTAGTTGATGGTTTCTAAAAGATACATGGATCATGCTTGTTGTCATGAGCAAACATGGTGTAGGTTTAAAGTGCAATAGGAATTGATATTTAGTCGAATAAATTTTGTTTCGAATACGTTTTTTCCTCACGGCTTATTTATAGAAGTCAAACGGAGATCTGACAGGGGTGGCTTGGGACGGTGAAATAGCAGTTTCATATTAGAAATGAAAAACAAAAGTAAAAAAAAAAACTTGATACGCAGGGATTAACTGAATGAAGAAAGCAAGAAAGTTGGCCTTCACGCGAACTTCCACAGAACAAAGGTCATGTGCAACAATCACTTCGATAATAAACACACAATGATCAAAATTGAAAATGCAAAACTAGAGAAAGTAGACCATTATATCTACCTAAGATAACAAATCTCCATGAAATCCCCCCCATACACAAAAAAGAAGAAATCGAGCGAAGAGTCACTCTAGGATAGTCAGCTTCCCACAGAGTAAACACATACAGTTAGTAACCTATCAGTCCTAAAAGGAAGAGTATACAACCATTGCATCCTTCCGATAGTCATCTATAGAACGCAATCATGAAATCTAACCAAGGAACTGAAAACTATGCAACGTGCACTTGGAAGAATCGTGCTTAACCTCACATGGATAGATCAAGAGACAGCACAATATATTACGGAGAAAAACAGGAGTCCGACACATCATAGAATCCATTGGAAAACTCAATTGGCAATGGGCTGGTCATGTTACGAGAATCACAACATGGATCCCCAGAGATCGCAGGCGAAATCGAGGCCAACAGAATACACGATGGAGAGATTAACTGGCTCCGCAACGCCTCCGATAGAGAGATCTAGCGGATCCTGAGGAAGCTTTATGTCCAACGACGGACGATAAAAGAATGATGATGATGCTGATGATGATGATGATGATGATGATGATGATGATGATGATGGTGGTGGTGGTGGTGATGATGATGATGATGATGATGATGATGATGATGATGGTGGTGGTGGTGGTGGTGATGATGATGATGATGATGATGATGAATTTTAAAAAAAATAGATAAGAAATGATTTGGTTGGAAACTTAAAGATATTTTGTTTAAATGACAAGATATTTTCCTTTCACAATCCTTCGGACCAGTACACCTTGTCGTGGTGTAATGAATAGCAAAAAGGTTTTGTAGATCATTACTGCTGTAGTGACTTATATTTCCACAAGAGAAATCCTACTTGAGGCTTTGTGCAATAACTATATCTCTATCCTTCACTTTGGCCAAATTTTTGAGATGACAATGGTCAGGGATTAATGAAAGCGTTACTACCTGAATAGGGCTATTATATGTAAACACTTTACAAATGATTTTACTCAGCAAATGCATTGGAAATCAGGATGGAAGGTATCATCAGTGGTCAGGAATTAATGTAAGACAACAGGCCCCTTATATGGATCATTCTGCACTGTCTACCTCTGTACACATGCTGCAATTAATTTCTTTTCTTTTTTTTCAATCCTATCTAATCTGACAATCGGGTTTCCTCATCATTATGTCCAAAATTTCCTTATTTAATGTTGTATTAGTCACACCGACCATTTCCCCCTTGAAAGTGTCCCAAAATGTAAATATAAACTCATTGTACGGTTCCACATTGGTTAGAACTTGGAGAAGAGTAATTAAAGACTATGTAATGAATTGAAGAATTCAAGGAAATGCGTTTTTCTTAATATTTCCTGCTTAAAAAATAGGGATCTCACATACCATCACATACGGTATTCTTAGAGTCCCTGAACTCCTAGTTGTTCATGTTGTTGGTCTCATTCAGGTGCACCATCCAAATGCGATGGTGGTAAACATATTTTTTCTCCGATGGTAGCGGCGCTTATAACGTATGTTTCCCATCACCTTCACATTCGTTTAGTACACCTGGAGAAGGCCATAGAGTTGACCGATCGAAATGCCGTGTTATCAATACAAACACTGAGAAGGAGTTCAATCGTCCAAAAATCTCTTTGGATGTTCATGACTTTTCACAGAACTATAGACTGTATCGTCAAATAGGGGAGCCAATTAATAGCGTTCGTTTGCCAAGATTGTCTATGATCAGATCTTAACATCATTAGTAATTGGAAAAATGCACCCAAAGGTTTCAGTGATAGTCGCTGTCCAGTGGTGTGGTGACCATTTCTCTATATGGAGCTACTCCGAAACGACTAAGCTTCAGGCATTGACAGCTAAGGAATCAATGCAGTGTGGGGGGTCTATTCAAATGACCATTCGGCCTTTATTGCCACGTCATCGAAGTGACCAACTAATCAACCAACCACAAAGGAACTGGACACTGCCTCTTCTCTACGGCCACTTCGACTGCAACCAAAGTGACCAGCCCACCAGAGAATAACTGTACCATCCTGATGACCACTACAACTACTACTATGACCATTACAATAAGCAATAAACTCTACTACCGCTACTACCGTTACTAGAATGACTATTAGTATAAATTAAATTCTGGTAGCGCCACCAAAGCGACATCAGTTCTCAGTACAAATATTGTCAACTAGTTTTGACTAACCCAACGACAGGACTTCAAAAAAGAGAAGAAGAAAAAAAAATTAATAATGTAGTCAATTTTACTTTTGTGTTCGGAAAAAGACGATTTAGTTTTTAAGGGAAAATCATAAATAATTAGTAAGTTGGTGCTTCGATTTTTTTTTACATGTCACTGCTTTCATCCCGGAGTTGACAGAAGAATTGTCAACGTTGAAGAATTAAGAGGAAGGTTAGACGGCTATAAACGTGTCGTCGGCGAATAGTGTCACTTGTGATGTAGAAACAGTGAGAAAGTGAGACTGCTACTGCGACTGATCAGGTGATACTAATAACTGTGTTGGTATAAAGACCAATGATCTCCGCCTCGGTGAAGATATAATCACGAGGTTTATATTTTTTTTAAATAAACAATACACTCTACATTAGTGAAGACATTTCGCTGAGGTAGGGGAGACTGATTTGAAGAAAAAAGATCGATTTTTGGAAGAATAAAGATTTTTTTGAATTCACACAATTAATGATAATATTCAATCACAGAATTCCAGACGACCGTTGTCTAAAATTCTTTAATTTTCATTCATGCCTCTTCTTTATCTACAAGTGCATACATCCCTTTTATCCACGGGTTCACTCACCCGCGGTCAACCCCAGAAATTAACAATTCATATATTTTGATTTCAGTTTGAATTTTTCAAGATGAGGTAATATGTTTTGCAGATTTTTGTCCTCATCTTGCTTCATTTGTTGAATGCAATGTTTCAGTCGTTGTACCCTACGGCTGTCTCCAGGTGATTTATGCTTGTATTTCTTTCATTATCGGGACGGAAAAACATCCCTCTCGTCGTCCCGATGATGAAAAAACAAAACAAAAAAAAAAAAAAACATACACCCATTCATCTCCTGGAGGCAGCCGTTCGGTACAACGGCCGAAACGTTGTTTTCAAAAAATAAACCAAGATGAGGGTAGAAGTCCTCAAAAAATTTACATGATCTTGCAATTGGTATTGAGCACAAGAATAAAGTTGATGGGTGTTAGAATATATCAAAGCAGAAGCCGAAAAGTTCTACTCTTAAGTCAGAAGGTGAATGTTCTTGAAGAAGAAGAAATCTTATGCTGAAGTTACCAAAATTCACTGTAGGAATTTTCCATAACATTACTTTTATTACTGTGTATTAATCATCAAACCAAGCTGTCAACATCAGCAAATTCAACATCAACATAGCTTTCACTTTTTAAGTTGGTCTAGCTAGTCGCCTGGCTATTTGTGTATCACGCATAAAGGCTCCACCTATGGAACTATAGGGCAGAATATTTAAACTTTTACTCCTTATGACTAAAAAACATTTTTTTCTAATTTTTCCCCCAATTAATTTTTTTTAGTGGGGTTCAATTTACAATGTAAGTTTATGCTATTTGGTCTCTTTATTTGTATCATACGGTGTTTATGCTTGTTTTTAGTTTGTTTTGGTTTTTTTTTAATTCAGACTTTCTTAAGGCTAAAGAGGTAACTTATTCATTGATCACCCCTCGGCATACTTCCGAACGACGTTCCTCACGTTACATTTTCTACTGAGTAATTAATCATACCTGTTGTTATATCTGTTCTGTTTTATTATTATTTACTGTTGTTAATCTCTTTTTGTGCATAATCCATGAATTAAACTTTATCGTGTCTGGGTAATGGTTTGATACTATCCGCGGTTTCATTCAACCGCTGGGGTGAGGAGAATGTATCTCCGCGGATTGGGGGGGGCTAGTTTACAAAAAATTGTATGTGAGTGCACATGATCACACTATATTGGTCTCAGAAGTGGAGCTCCTCCTTCCACGACTTCAGCTATCTTCCCCTCACCCCAAACAACTTTCATTAATAGCCATTGCATTTAGAAGCCTCCTGCAACTACTACTCATCTGACCATTGTCCACTCGTGTGGCTGGTCAAGCTAGTCTATCAATCACTTGGTCTGCTCTTCAGTGGTTATTTGTCCGTTCATTTTGTCCATTCATTCAAATGTTACACACAGGCGTGGTCAACGTGGGCGTTGGTGTGGCGAAGAAGGGAAGGAAAAGGTGTCTGGCCGGAGCCTGGCCTGAGTGTCTGTTGGTCACTGTACAAAGAAACAAATAAGATGACACAGCAAGATTATCATTTATTGATTGGATTTGGCTACCACTGACCTCCAAGATACAGTTGGTGGTCAGTTAGTGTCCGGTTGAAGACAGGACATGATTGTTTCGTCGAGTGACTGTGAAGTTTTTATGCCAGGTTTACAATGAGTGGCAGATGTTTCTCTGTCGGGCAAGGGTTAGGCGCACTCATCTCACAAATCATTACTTCTGGTCAGTGGATCTGATCAACACTGAATACTTCATACTTGTGACCCTGCGCCGACATTGAACTAAGTTCAGTGAGTAGTTATAATACATTAGTAGGGGTTGCAATAGATGACAGTGAACTTATTATGACTCAAGTGTTAAAGCAAGTATCGGTGCCAGAATTTTGACCTTTGTCCTTTCCATGGAAAACAAGAAAACATTTGAGGAGATATTTCGATTACCTGTTTAAAAAAAAAAAAAAGATGTCGAATATTTTTCTAAATTCCAAAAAAAAAAAGAGAGTACATTACTAAAACTTGGTACGAAGTAAAATTGATGGAGGTGCAGAGTGGTGTAATGGTTACCGCTACGGAAAATGGAATAGTTGGATCGAGTTCGGGTTTTGGCTGAGGCGGTTTACGTTCGCTTCGGACTAATACCTCGGAGGAAAGCCTTAATCTATTTCTTCCATTCTATGGGTGGCCCAGTCCATCTTGGGCTTTGGGCTATCATCACGGACCCGTGACCCTGACCCCCCACAAAAGAAAAACAGATTGTCTGACTCGGCTGTAACTTAGTCTGAGATTTCTTTTTTTTTCATCTATCAGAAACTGTCAACAAAAACCATCACCTGAAATATCAACATAGATTTCTTCAGTTTTCAAGGTGGTTTGGCTGGTTGGCTAGACATATATGCAACATGCACACAAACCGAACAAGTAGAACCAAAGAGCTGGAAATTTAAACATTTACTAATTATCATGCTGCGAAAAGGTTTTTTCAACCCCTCTCCTCAAAAAAGCTTTTAATGAAGGGCAGTCATTTGGCAAAGTAAGAGTTAAATTGATCCCTGATTTTGTGTCCGGCAAACACTCTTGTTTTGTTTTGTTTTTTGTTGTTGTTTTTTTTTACATTTCAGACTTGTTTTTGGTGATTACTGCCTAACAAAAGGCGAGAGAAATAACTTATCCATTGATCATCCCTCCCCTCCAGTTTTATAATTGATACTCTGCAATGGGGCATGCTGCCAAAAATGTTGGTCACGGGACAGTTTCTATTGAGTGACTAACCAAACCCGTTTCCTTCTTTTCTCATTCCTTGTAGTCATACTCTCTTGAAACCGGACCCATCCTTTGCCCCCACCCCAGTAGACCAAAATCGAATTCTTAGGATCCTAACCCAGATGCAGCACCTCCCACATTGCATTCTAAGAGGCGAGACACGAGTCCTCTAGGTGTCTTTGTGACACTGGTCACGGTCATTGGGCAATTCTTATTCTTATCCACTAGAGCGCGTGTGGGATGGTAAGTCTCTTGTCCCTTGTGGTCAGTGACACTAATGCTTACAACAAAACATATACTTAACACTCAACCAAAAATCCCATCCACTCTTTGTCGGACACAACCACTTGTATTTTTGCTCAGGCTGGCTGGCTGGCTATGTACGTATCACGCGTACAACTAGCAACAATGGAGCTATAAGGTTGAAAATCTAAATATTTACATTTTATTATGGTTACAAAAAATGTTGATGCTTTAAAATATTCCCCTAAGTAGGTTTTGTTGAGTAGTATGATCCTCAAAAGAGAAGGAAATCGAGCGAAGAATCACCTTGGATGGCAAGCTTTCGGCAGAGCAAGATCAACTTTCAAAAACAAAACGATCCCAATAATCCTAAAAAGAAGGGTATACAACCAATGCATTCTCCCGATAGTCACTTACGGAGCTGAAACATCTAACCTAACCAAGAGACAGACCAGCAAACTGACAACAATGCAATGCGTGCATTTACGGTATGAATTAAAGAGACCGAGGTGCCGATACTGACAATTGCCTGCCGAATTGGCCGAAGATTGTGCTGTTGGGAGCATCAAAGCCCGAGTGCGCAGGTGCAATGCATCAGCCAATGAGGGTACACTGAGGTGTGCATTGCTAAGGGCATTGGGAACCTTCGGACTCGTCCTTGGGTTCCCTTTCTATTACTCAGCTCAGCTGCAGGGAAGCAGTTCACCCCAGGGAAGCACTGTCCCATTGCACTAAAAGGGACAGGTCGAGCTCGTCCTGACGCTTTCGTGACTGCAGTTGCTTCAGCAACCTCGGTTGCTTAACAACCAAAGTCAGGTTGACTGGAACTATTTTTGATGGGTTGCTCCTATTTTTTCCCACGTAAAGTCTTGACCTTGTGTCGTATTTTGCTCTGATGGGAGAGTGAAAAATGCTCAACCTCATATGGTGAGATCACAAAACAGCACAGTATATTAAGGAGAAAA
The DNA here is from genome assembly GCA_963457665.1 of Thysanoteuthis rhombus. Classification (NCBI taxonomy): domain Eukaryota; kingdom Metazoa; phylum Mollusca; class Cephalopoda; order Oegopsida; family Thysanoteuthidae; genus Thysanoteuthis; species Thysanoteuthis major. Next base: position 17,891,199 of record OY735227.1, on the reverse strand, counting down.
CAGGAGTCCAAGACATTATAGAATCTATTAAAAAACTTAAATGGCAATGGGTAGGCCATGTTGCAAGAATGAAAGACAGCCGATGGACATCATGACTCACGACATAGATCCCCAGAGATCACAAGCGAAACCGAGGCTGAAAGAATAGAAGATAGAGAGATAAAGTAGACAAATTCAGAAAATACTGGCTCGGCAACGCCCATGATGGAGAAATGTGGTGGATTCTGGGGGAGGTCAATGTCTAATGGCAAATGATATAAGACTGATGATGATGCTTGTTTATTCTTTGAATATTTGGAATCGTTAAGGGGTCACTGTCCCCAAAAAGTGAGAGAAATGTCTTATTCATTGATCGCCATTTTTTTCCTCCGACGTTTTTTATTGCGTCAAACTTGACCTGTCTTTTTTCCCAGCAATTTTCCTCCTACAATTTTTCCATCATCCTATAAGGTCGACATTGTCCCTCCCCAAGTAATTGTAAGGCATGAGGTGGATCATGTACTGCACCCCTATGCTGGTTCATGACGTGTTGATACGGGGTAACAGATTGATCCTTGCCTTTCCCGAGGATATTAGTGCGACGTGAACGCTAACTGTATCAGCCGGAGTTAGGACTCAGCTCGGTGATCCTATTTTCCATGCCGACAGCCATTCCCCCCTATCCCTTTTTTAACGCTCACGGCACCTGATATCCACAAGAAGTCACCCGTCTAAGCACTGAACCGGCTCGACGTTGTTGAACTTGGGGATCAGACGAAAACCGGTGTGCTCACGTGATATGGCCGTAAGCGGAACACCAATTAGTTGTCAACAATTCCTCCTTTTTACAGCTTTTGTTAAACATTTCCGAAAACAAATCAATCATTACACCTCAGCACCTCCAACACACCGTTCAAATTCTGATCGTCTACTCCGAACGTATTATTTCTTCCAAACAAAGAGATAATCGGAACATAGCCTCCCCGGTCACCAACACCTCTTCCTTTATCAACTTTTTCGTCATCCTTGACACTGCCGACTATAAATTCTCCCTGACAGTGACATATTGTCTCAACTATGTTTCTTTACGATCGATACTGACCTGCAAGTCGGTCAAGCCATAATGCTTCTTTTTTTTCCTCCTGAAATGATTTAATACAGTTTGCTGGTCAGAATGTCCAGACAACGAGACAACGCTTAAACGAGGAGCGACAACATAAAGAGTGTCAGCTCTGGTCAAAGTGTAAAATATAATGTAACTGTCAACCGTAAATTTAGTGGCTGGAAAATATCTGACAACGAGCCATATCTGGCAACCTTGATTTAGTTTAAGAGGTTTCTGACGAGTGACAATAAGTTAGCTCAGATCTTTGGCACCTTTTTCTGAATACGAGCAGACCCCAGCAACGCCATGGTCAGTTCAGTTCCAATCTCTCCTCGAATTTCTTGCTCATTCAGTATCGTATAGTTTTGTTTATACTTTTGTCATCAATTTGGTTCATCTCTTGAAAACAACGTTTTGGCTGTTGTACTCTACGTCTGCCTCAAGGTGATAAATGGGTTAATTTCTGACCATCAGGGTTATCATCAAATATCATAGTCAAATTCCCGTCCAAGCCTGGAGTTGACCTTCCTAACTGTGACAAAGACAACAAGAATAAATCTCATTAAACTCAGGGGAGTAAAAAATTGACATTCCTTTGCCGTGATTTGAAATTACGTGTAACTGTTTAGTAGTCGCGTCTCTTACCCATTGAGCTAAACTGACAGGACTTACATGTATACCTAATTTTATGCCAGACATACGCAAGGGCTTATTTCGTTTTTAATAATCAAGTACATCTATAAAAATCATCAATCCCCTGACATGACTTAAAATCATGATCAAGTGAGTGGTAGGCGACTCTTGTAACGACCGAGCCAAAACGACGTCTCACTTATCTACAGAATATGTCTTACCGACACGCAAGAGCATATTATGTTCTAATGAATACATTCGTACTAAAAGATGTATTTTCGTAATTGTTTAGGTATCATGTATAAAATACAAAAATTTTAGTAATCATCTCCAATTGGAATCGACGTTGGAGCGGAGTTTGACTCTGCAGCAGCCAGGTCTATTATCTGTATATTCGTATCGATGATATCTGCAGAGCCGATCCGAGGCATAAGCGAACACAGCGTCTGCTCAGGGCCTCGTGGTTATCACCTAACAAGGCATTTTGAGGCACGGATCGTCCTCCCTTAGAGGAGTACTACAATAGTAAGCACGATACAGATGATATTTAGTTATTTTTCGAGACAAATTAAAACCTAGATAATTCTAGATATAATTGTATTTCCTAAATGCACTCATCCTGTTCTTTCTACTCAAAAGAGGATCAAGAAAGCTTTTTTTCTGATATTTTTCATAAACTCCAAGTACTAGACACACTTCTATCTGTTCTTCGGCTTAAAATTCAGTGAGATTCTGAGAGACATAAAGTTGTGCTGAAATGAAGGCCAAGGGTCAGTTCTGAGATTGGTTAATGTCCCCTAGACGACTCCATAATGCTTCCAAATTACATCAAAATGTCTCAAAAGTGAGCCCAAAATTAGAGGAAATTTTCCGACCAACCATTGAATATCTCAAGAAATCTTCCCTTTTTGGCTAATTTTTCGATGAATGTGACTTGAAAATTAATTGGTGCTCGCTGCACTACTAGTGGTGAGCTTTGATAGAAAAAGATTTGGCATCCTTTAACGGACGAAAGCCACGCCATCAAAGACATCCAAATCCTAAACCAAGTAAATGTAGGGAGAGACCATAGAAAGGTAAGATGTAAGATGCAAATAAACACAAATAAAGAACGCAGGAAAATGTTCCCCACTAGACCGCAGCCACTAAACGTACCAAATGAACTCACCCCAGCCTTCAAGCTAGAATTGAAAAACAGATTTGATATCCTTACCGACAAAAACGACACCAACGTCAACGAACTCCACAACAAAATAACAGCCTCTCCATTAAAAGCAGCCAATATGTTCAAACCAAGAAACACAGCGACCATTAGCAAAATCTCAGATGAAATCAGGAAACTTATTGGAAAGTGCAGAAACCTCAGGCCACTATAACCACAAGGGAAAAAATAGAAGAAACTGAACTGAACAAAACAATAAAGAAGAAAGTAAGAGAAGACAAAAGAGGGTATACGGCAGCCATCAACGAGACCAATCTCGAAAAAACGTCGAGGATATAAAGCAATGAACAAAGCTCTCAGCACAGAAACAGATAACTAACATTCTCGAAGTAAACGGAGACATAACAACAGATAGAGACAAAATAGTTGAACACTCCCAAGAATTTCACCAGGAACTCTACTCTTCAAAACACGGACAATTTAACAACGACCAGAATACACAGGATGCCGAAAATCAGTTTGAGGACTCCCCCCGAAGTTACACCATGGGAAGTGAACCAAGCCATCAAACAAACAAACAAAAAAAAGAAAGAAAAGCCAGATAACATCACCATCAATTAATAGATACAGGGAAGACCAGGGCTAGTTGGGCACAGGGGCAGCTTAAATCACTTCTCAATCAATTTTCATTTCCACCACTTGATGGCATTAGTTATTCTCATTTTGAGCAAAAAAAAAAATCACGCGTTTTTAGTTTTATTTGTTGTAAGTATAAAAAGCTTTGCATGGAAAACGTTTATTTTTTTTCAGCCTGATGAATAACGAATTTATGCAGTGTTGTGCAGCTGATGATAGCGTTGTCTATGTTTATAAAAAAATAGAATTACTCTTATATATATTTCATTTCCAGCAGCTTCTGTCAGAACTTTTTGTTCGAATGGAATGCAAAGAAAGCCATGGGTTAAGGACCAGTTGGTATATGGTAAGCTGAACAACATGGTACGCTGTAATTATTTTCAGTTGAAGTAGAGGAAAACAAAAAGGCTGCAAAATAACAATTTTTCTAAAATTCTTTTTCGATCTTCTAACTTATTACAATACAGCAAATGCGATTTTATCTGAAATCATCGAGATTTTCATGCCGTTTATCTAGAAAAATATCTAGAAAAAAAATTGACATCCATTTTGCTCCCAACCACAAAAAGCTCAAAAAGCTCCGACTATGTCTTTCACAAAAGTCAGTAGATTTTATCTGCTAAAGGCGTTGCACAGCTCTATGTTACTAAGTGCTATATGATTTGTTTCTCAGGCTTAGGAGCAGAACTGGTGAATATTTTCCATGTCAAAAACCAATCATTGCTTCCGTCCTTCCTTCGGTATCAGCTTAATGAAACTATTACTTTTGCACACTATGATGTGTCTAAAACATAGAGTTTTTTTTAACTTGACTCATACTCGAAAATATACGGTAAGACAAATCTCCTTGCTAAAATAAGCTTAGTGAATAGATAGTGCCTTGCCGAAGAGGGAATCATGCACTTTACTTTTTATCGTAAGCCCCTATCGAGAAATGTGAAATTGACTGAGGAATACAGCACACTTTAGAAATTGTACCTTTACGCGATTCTGAAATAGACAAAAGGGGTTCAGTTTGAGAGGTTTGGAGTTTTATCGTTGTTTTCTTTCGGAACAGGGACACAAAAATCTCAATATCTAATTCTGGAACTCCCGCTCTCCAAGGCTGCACTTACGCATCTCGCTAAGAGGGTCAAGGTCAGGGTCAAGGTCAGGGTCAAGCCCCGATGCCTAGGGCGTGCTAAAGTTTTATCTCTCGTTTCCTTTGGGAACAGGGGCACAATGTACTCAATGTCCAGTTCCAGGGGACTCTTTCACACACGCTGCCCTTTCCCATTTCGCTAAGAGGGGTATGGTCGAGGTCAGTCCCTGATGCCTGAGGCTTACGAGAAGGCAAGCACCGAAGAAAGAGGGCAATTTCTGGCACAACTCACATATACACCTATGCTCCCACACTTAATTCCACTTTTATGCATTCTATCCTCGTGGAAGGTGGATAAATACATTTAAGTTTCATCCAAGACTTGCAATACGTTTCGAACTTATACAGTACAACTAGCTTTTTGGTAGAAATCAGTGTCCCGTTTTGCGGACAATAATCTTATTATGAGCAATTTTTTTCTGCTGTAACAGAAAAACATTTTCACATTTTCAAATTCGACAGGAGGGATCGGTATCTTTCCATAAAAACAAAAATAGAAAGTTTTCTTCAGAATTTAAAAATAGTTTGTGCGCATATTAATTTCGATTGTGCGCTGGTTGCAAAACTCGAGAACGTGCATATGTGCACAGCTTGGAAAAAACTATGAAAATTCAAATTCTCTCCGTAACCGTGCATTAACATGATCCAACAGCAAGATAGGCTGCCTCAGAAGAATCGTTTCTCGTCAGAATAAGGGTTGCCAATATAGACGCCATTTTTCAATCTTGCTATTCTAGAAGTCACTTCCAGATGAGAAAAATTAACAAAAAGTATACATTTCACTCGGCAATACTGGATTTTAAAACATGAAAAAACAAACAAACATCCGAATTACCTTAGCACTGGGCTCACTAATTCGAAAAATAACTTGACAAAAAAAACCTAAATCGGCAATCCTGGTCAGAATAATGTCGACTTAAAACACTTTCCAGGAAAACACAGGATGCAATGCACTGGTCAAGAAGCGATGTACATGTGGAAATAATGGTAAACAATGACAAGGGTCCGTATTTTGCCGGCAGCAAATCTGATGAAAAGATTCGGGGTAAAAAGCGGGATGAATAAAAATAAAATAAAAAGGGTGGAGAAGGGACTTAAGAAGCGTGTAAGAGAGAAGAATAAAAACATTAAGAGATGCATAATGGAGAAGTACTGAAAACCGGAAAGGAATTTTAAACAATAGACGGATTATTATCTGTAGTCGCTGCATTTGCTAAAAAAGGAAGTAAGATTGGTATTTAAGTGGCAAGATACGATTGGATAAGAAGAGATGGACGTGAACGAATTTGGCAAAGAGAAGAGGGAAGGGTATGTACGATATATGAGGGTATGAATGGGTTGAATGAGTTATTTCATTCAAAGACGAATGAACGAATGAATGAGGAGTCGAGGGAAAGAAAAAAGAAGGGAAAACAATATAAAGAAAAAGGATTGAAAGAAAATAGATGTAAAGAATTCCGGGAGATGCTCAGGGAAATGGACACAAAGATCTCACGAGAAAGAAAAAAAGATGAAACAAAGAAAGAAACAAAGGAAAAATAAAAATAAAAATTAATGGAAAGAATGGAGACAGAAGAAAGGGAAAGACAAAAAAAAGACAGAAAAAAAGGGAGAAAAAGAAAACACAAGCAAGATAGAAAAAGAAAGAAAGAACTCGCAAAAATGAAAAAAAAGGCAAGGAAAGAAAAAAGGCAAAGGAAAGAGTGAGAAAACGAAAAAAATGAAAAAAAAGAAAGAAGAAGGAAATAAAGAAAAAGTGGAGGAAGAAAGTTGAAAAAAAAAGAAAGTATGAAAGAAAGAAAACGCTAAGAGAATGATAGAGAATGAAACAGCAAATTACGGAAGGTAGGAGGAAAGAGAGAAAGAAAAGTAAGAATGAAGGAGCAAAGAAAGAGAAAATGGTGTGAGAAAGAGAGAGAGAGAAGTAAACACAATAAGAAAAAGAGAGGGAAAAATCAACGAAAATTTATAAAAAAAAAGAATAAACGAAAGAACGAAAAAAGAGAATAATGAAAAAAAATGAAAACAAATGAAGACAAAATAGAAAGAAAAAGGAAAGAAAATGAAAAAAAGGAAAATAGAAAAAGAAGACGGAAGAAAAACGAAAGAGAAAGGAAGATGCTAACCTCTGATGACAAACAGGGGCGAGACAGGAGATTTTGAGACCTGAGGGGTTGGTTTCTTAAGGGGGTCCCTCCCTCAAACATTTAGTGCAGTAGTTCACAACCTGAGGGTTGCAGCCCCCTAAGGATCAGTTCGGGTATGACTGAGTGAGGTGTCTATAGAGAGGCCGTGGTTCAAAAGCTTGTTAAGCACGATGTCCTTTCAAAAGTCATGACGAAGTAATGACGAAGGATTGGGGGGCCTCCGGGGCCTTGGCTCCTTGAGAGGCTACGACTAACATTTACTGAAATTTGATATTGTCTAACGTTATAAGAAAAGCAATAAGTGAACTACTTTTCGAAAAGCTTTGGTGGGAGACGTCTATTTTACCCTATCCCCCACCTACGCCCCAATCTCGAAACCAGGAAATTTCAAGACTTTTCAAATGAAATTGAAGAGAGAGGCAGAGAAATAGAAATAAAAAACCTTAAAATTATAAAGGTCACGACACACTCACACACACACACACATTATATATATATATATATATATATATATATATATATATATAGAAAGAGAGAGAGAGAGAGGGGGAGAGAGAGGGAGAGAAAGAGTTGAACAAACAGGTAGCAAAACAATTAGTTGTTTGTTTGGCCCGTTTTCTCCGAGATACCCGATTTTTTAAAGATTCTTAAAAACATTACATTTCCAGTAATTAGGTACCTCAGAACCTGTACAACAATTCTCATTATAATCTATACTTCTAAAGTTCAATATTTTTTGCTTGTTGACATATTGCTATTTGCATATAAAATGAAAACAAACTATTGGGTTGACAGTAAATCACCATTTTTTTAATTCCTCGGTGTTTGTCAACATTATAACAGCTAACTTTGAGTAAAATAGGTTAAGATTTGAGAAATTCCCCCAATTGTAAACAAAAACAACGTTTTTGTTTATAAGATGTAAACAAACAAACAGATCGGTCATAACTCACCATCCCTCACTAAGAATCTCTCCACATGTCTACCTACAAAATTTCATTGAAATATGTTACGGAGTTGTCCAATTGAGAAAAAGGAGAAGACGACGACGGCGGACCCCCATAGCGAATAATAGTCACCGGCATATATATATTGTTGATTGATTTACAGCTTTGGACATTGGACGTTTCAAACTTTTTGTGTCACTTCAGTGACTTATTCCCCAATACGTGTCAATGCAATTTATGTAATTTTCTTCAGTGTTTTCCCTGTTTTATATATACATTGTTATTATGATAAAATGCATAAATGTTCTCTTGTTCGGATCATCAGTTGTTTACCATGTAACTGTTTCGGGGATTTTAAAAACAAAACAGTTATTGATCAAATACCCCCCTTTCTTACATTATAGCTTAAGTCATACATTCAGTTGGTCATTTTAAGTTGGGTATTATGTATATGGTATATTCATATCATTATATACTACGAATCATTTATTTTTTGAAAGAGGTCTAACTTACATAGGTTACCCCCAAAACGTATTTAACGATATTAAACATATGGATATTAAAAAAAAATTTAGAATTTTAAATCATAGTTTTTGACCCCAACTATTAAGGTCTTGAATGCTGATAATTATAATGAAAGCTCTGAATCAAAATATTTTGGACTGTTCTCATACTCACCATTTATTTTGGATTACACGGACAGAAAAACGCGAAACATTGAATAAAAGATTCAAAGACATTCCTTCTTAGGGCCTCTAACCAAACTGGTTATAATAAAAGATGGTGGTGTCTGCGTACCTCTTATACAAGCACATACGCACACAATCACGCATGCACACATCTATAGATATGTATTACTGCGTTTGCTAATGTGTGAGTATATATATATATATATATATATATATATATATATATACATATATATATATATATATATATATATATATATATATATATATATATATATATATATATATTTGATTATACACCTACCTGTGTATGTTTGATTATACACCTGCATATATATACATATATATATATATATATATATATATATATATATATATATATATACATACATATATATATATATATATATATATATACATATATATATATATATATATATATATACATATATATATATATATATATATATATATATATATATATATATATATATATATATATGATTATACACCAACCTACATGAAGGGATAAAATCTAAAGATCTAGAGATAAAATAACTGCACGTACACATATGCACGCACTTGTATGTATTTGTTAGAAAGTGTGTATAAATAGATAGATACTTCATAAATAGCCTTTAAAATACTGTCTGCCCTTTCATATTTACTGAACCCCAAAAAAGACTTTGTTTGAGATCAGAAAGCACTTTAATCTACTTCATCGTTCCAACCCGTTTTCATTCTAATATTTTTCTTTGCTCAGATCAAAAACTGATGCCCTTTTTCGCAACAAAACAGGAAAGTAGGAAGGAAACGCCTTCAAATGCTCCCTTCTGCATAACATTTACAACTTTATTTTTTGTTGTCCCCAGCATGAAAAAATAAGCCGGTGACTATCATTCTGTATGGGAATCTATCGTCTTCCTCGTCTCCTTTTTCTCAATTGGACAACTACGTGATTCCGTAATATATTCCAATGAAATTTCGTAAATGAAACAAAAGAAAAATTGAAGCAAACACAAGTACACACACACACACACACACACATATATATATATATATATATATATATATATATATATATATATATATATATATATATATACATAGATATATAAAGGTGCATACATGCTACTGAAGATGGGACCCCCTAAAAAAACTTGTGTAGCCTACTAATTTATTCATTTATGAATTAATTAATCAACAAATAAAATATCCATTCACTTTTATTCCCGAGTCTTTCTCATTCACTCTTGTTCACATGTATAAATATATATATACTTATTCACACTGACTGTTGCAGTAATATATATATATATATATATATATATATATATATATATATATATATATATACTCACACATTAACAGATGCAGTAATATACATATAAATACGTGTGTAATCATACAGATAATACACACATGCACATGTGTTTCAATGTATGTTGGGAAGCATAATAAGAAACATTTTTACAAATCCCCCAACATCTGTGGAAATGGTAAATTCCTCCCATCGCAAAAAGGGATTTGTTTGTCCTTGCTTCGAGAAACCCAGAAAAGTTGAAGTGGTAGGGAACATACAGTTGTAAGAGATTTTGGTAGAAAAAAAGGGGTCTGACGTTTGTAAATACTCTAAATTAGATGGGAAGGAGAGAGACATCCTGAAAAAAAACTGTGTAGGTCCAACTTGGAAATGTTAACAAAAGGTCATTCTGGTAAAACGTAATAATTTGAATACTCCTATCTTTCTGTCTATCTAACGGTTTCTTTCTCTTTCTCTTTTTCTTTCTTTTTCTCTTTCTCTCTCTTTCTCTCCATATATATGAAAGCGTTGTATTATTTGAAACTCTATTTGAAATGACCTCCTGTTGTTAAACAAGATGAGTCACTTGGCCCAGAACTTACGACTAATAAGGTAGCTGGTTCAACGAAGGGTCGCTCTTAAACATTGAGTTACATACTCGACAGAAAAGCGAAAGCCCAAACAAGTGCTTTATCCTCACTATCCAAAATGACTACCTTATCGGTTGCAGGTTTGATCCCTACTGCAGCACAATTTTCTTTAATTCTTTATTCTATTTATGCTGTCTGTCAAATAATAAATATTGTCTGTCTGTCAAATTCATAGATATTCAGTCAGATTGAATATTCATTTCTCAATAATATCCTCGTCAGCATTAGAAAAAACAAGTGCAGACAAGGACAGTGAATGAATAAAATGAGAAAAGAGGGGATAAAGCGGTAGTTTGGGCCTTTGCCGGGTTGTTTATTCCAATGGTCAAGAGTGACGTTATGTTTAACTGGCTTCGTTATTGGCTGCAGGTTCGATTGTTGCAGCAGCCAGATTTTTCTGTACATGTTTTTTTTTTTTCCTATTTATGCAGTCTTTGCCGAGTAACAAAATCCTTATGTAACAACGGGAAGTCATATCAAACAGCGTTTCAAATAATAAAATGCATTCACAATTATTCTTTCGGATCATATACACATTTCTCAAAAATATTCATGTACTGAATCTTTTGACAATCTGTGT